>CM076971.1:27123500-27693811 GCA_039105355.1 Benthosema pterotum | reverse complement strand
ACTAACCCACATCACATACCTGCTCCATGTGGCCTGGTGCAGTGGGTTAGGTTGTACACTCTCTTACCCATCATCCGGAGGTTGCGAGTTCAAACCCCACTGAGGTGGTTCCTTTTGGAACTAAACTGAATTGACCCCATTATTAAAATATAAAGCTCTATATTTCTACAACGATGAAACATTTCAAAGATTCCTTTTCAGGCAAACATGTCCAGCCATAGATGAACCTAATAGCTTTAAATGGGGTTTCTATGTGTAAGTATGTAACACTAATAACATAATCAAGTTTGCCATAGGGAATGCATTGGGTGTTTAAGTTAAATAACTCAGAAACTACAAAACATTTCAAATTTAAAAAGTTACAGCATGTATCTCCACTGTAAGCTGAATCTAAAAATGTGTGAATGGAGTTTCTAGGAGAACGTGATTTTTTGACCCCCTTTGAAGCTCCCATAGCCCCATTATAAAAGTTCTCAAATTTGGACCACTATATTTCTAAAACCGATGAAAAAACATTTCAAAAAATTCCTTTTCAGGCAAACATGTCCACCGTAAGACGAACGTTAATAGCCATAAATGGGTTTCTAGTATAAGTATGTCGGACAAATAGCATAATAAAGTTTGTGCTATTGCCATTGACAATGCATTGGGCGTTTAAGTTTAAAAATACTCAGAAACTACAAAGCATTTCAAAGTAAAAAGTGAATGAAAGATATTATTATGGTTTTAGGATGACGTAGTACGTTACTATAATAAGTCGTTTTGATTTTTTGAATGAAAATCACAAATAAAACATAGAAAAAAGATAACACCTGGAGGCACTGGTATAATTCTCCGTTTAATACATTGGGTCACAATGAACACAGTACAACATCCGGGACTTGAACCCGGGCCCACAAATTCCAGTCACAATCTTTATCCATCGAGCCACAGTGCCTTCTTGGTGTGCACTAGAGCTGGGGTCGGGCCGACTTTTTTCAGCCCGACCCTTACCCTAGGTAGGTCGGGCTAGGGCCAGCCGGCCTAGCCGACCATTATTATTAAATATATTGCGCAGCCCGGCGAAAACCCGACACCCTTTTTTTAAAATAAAATTAAAGTTGTTAAAATAAATTATATATAAATATAATAAATAACAGCAAGATAGCCCAGCCCGAACCCTAACCCGTCCGAAAACCCGACCACCAATTAAGCTAATGAGCTAACTACCGGCCGTCGGTTACCGACGGGCCGGGTCGGGTTTTCGGTCGGTTTCCCACCTCTAGTGTGCACACAAAATGCCAAATAGAAAGTGACAGCAATACCAGAGGCTTGCTTCCATTGTTTCCTAAAATTCAAACATATAGTATGCGTTTTTGTCGTTTTTGAGGATTTTTGAAAAAATGTCAAAATCGAAGAAAAACCAAAGGCTATAGTACATGGTCTCGGACGACATGCTATAGTATGCCGTTTTCAGCATTTTGAGGATTTTTGAAAAATTGTTGAAATCGAAGAAAAACCAAAGGCATAGTACATGGTCCGGACAAATGCTATAATATGCGGTTTTTCATCGTTTTTGAGGATTTTTGAAAAAATGTCGAAATCGAAGAAAAACCAAAGGCTATAGTACATGGTCTCAGACGACATGCTATAATATGCCGGATTTCTTCGTTTTTGAGGATTTTTGAAAAAATGTCAAATCGAAGAAAAAACCAAAGGCTATAGTACATGGTCTCGGACGACATGCTATAGTATGCATTTTTCATCGTTTTTGAGGATTTTGAAAAAAATGTCGAAATCGAAGAAAAACCAAAGGCTATAGTACATGTCTCGGACGTCATGCTATAATATGCCGTTTTTCATCGTTTTTGAGGATTTTTGAAAAAATGTCGAAATCAAAGAAAAACCAAAGGCTATAGTACATGGTCTCGGACGACATGCTATAGTATGTCGTTTTTTCATCGTTTTTGAGGATTTTTGAAAAAATGTTGAAATCAAAGAAAACCCAAAGGCTATAGTACATGGTGTCGGACGACATGCTATGTATGCGTTTTTCAACGTTTTTGAGGATTTTGGAAAAAATGTCGAAAATCGAAGAAAAACCAAGGCTATAGTACATGGTCTCGACGACATGCTATAGTAGCGTTTTTCATCGTTTTGAGGATTTTTGAAAAAATGTGAAATAGAAGAAAAACAAGGCTATAGTACATGGTCTCGGACGACACGCTATAGTATGAGTTTTTCATCGTTTTTGAGGATTTTTGAAAAAATGTCGAAATCGAAGAAAAAACAAAGGCTATAGTACATGGTCTCGGACGACATGCTATAGTATGCCGTTTTTCAGCGTTTTTGAGGATTTTTGAAAAATTGTTGAAATCGAAGAAAACCATAGGCTATAGTACATGGTCCCGGACAACATGCTATAATATGCGGATTTCATCGTTTTTGAGGATTTTTGAAAAAATGTCAAAATTGAAGAAAACCAAAGGCTATAGTACATGGTCTCGGACGACATGCTATAGTATGCATTTTTTCACGTTTTTGAGGATTTTGAAAAAATGTCGAAATCGAAGAAAAACAAAGGCTATAGTACATGGTCTCGGACGTCATGCTATATATGCCGTTTTTCATCGTTTTTGAGGATTTTGAAAAATGTCGAAATCAAAGAAAAACCTAAGGCTATAGTACATGGTGTCGGACGACATGCTATAGTATGCGTTTTCATCGTCTTTTGAGGATTTTGGAAAAAATTTCGAAATCGAAGGAAAAATCAAAGGCTATAGTACATGGTCTCGGACTGACATGCTATAGTATTGCGTTTTTTATCGTTTTTGAGGATGTTGGAAAAAATGTTCAAATCGAAGAAAACCAAAGGCTATAGTACATGGTCTCGGACGACATGCTATAGTAAGCATTTTTCATCGTTTTTGAGGATTTTTTAAAAAATGTCGAAATCGAAGAAAAACCAAAGGCTATAGTACATGGTCTCGGACGACATGCTATAGTATGCGTTTTTCATCGTTTTTGCAGGGATTTTTAAAAAATGTCGGAATCGAAGAAAAACCAAAGGCTATAGTACATGGTCTTGGACGACATGCAATAGTATGACGTTTTTTATCATTTTTGAGGATTCGAAAATGTCGACGTAGGAAAAACTACATAGGCCTTATTTATATGAATGAAACAAACAGCACAATGTCAGTTTGTATAAATGCTGCTACTCAATGGAAAGGGAAGACTAACCCCACATCACATACCTGCTCATGTGGCCTGGTGCAGTGGGTTAGGCTGTACTCTCTCTTACCCATCATCCGGAGTTGCGAGTTCAAAACCCACTGAGGTGGTTCCTTTGGAACTAAACTGAATTGACCCCATTATGAAATATAAAGCTCTATATTTCTACAACGATGAAACATTTCAAAGATTCCTTTTCAGCAAACTTGTCCCAGCATAAGATGAACCTAAACAGCTTTAAATGGGGTTGCTATGTGTAAGTATGTAGCACTAATAACATAATCAAGTTTGCCATAGGGAATGCATTGGGTGTTTAAGTAAAATAACTCAGAAAACTACAAAACATTTCAATTTAAAAGTTAAGCTGAATCTAAAAATGTGTGAATGGAGTTTCTAGGAGAACGTGATTTTTTGATCCCCTTTGAAGCTCCATAGGCCCCATTATAAAAAAGTTCTCAAATTTGGGACCACTATATTCTAAAACGATGAAACATTTCAAAAATTCCTTTTCAGGCAAACATGTCCACGTAAGACGAACGTTAATAGCCATAAATGGGTTTCTAGGTATAAGTAGGTCGGACAAATAGCATAATAAGTTTGTGCTATTGCCATTGACAATGCATTGGCGTTTTAAGTTAAAAAATACTCAGAAAAACTACAAGCATTTCAAAGTAAAAAGTGATGAAAGATATATTATGGTTTTGGATGACGTAGTACGTTACTATAATAAGTCGTTTTGATTTTTGAATGAAAATCACAAATAAAAAACATAGAAGAAAGATAACACCTGGAGGCACTGGTATAATTCTCCGTTTAATACATTGGGTCACAATGAAACAGTACAACATCCGGGACTTGAACCCGGGCCCACAAATTCCCAGGCACAATCTTTATCCATCGAGCCACAGTGCCTTCTTGGTGTGCATACAAAATGCCAAATAGAAAGTGACAGCAATACCAGGGCTTGCTTCCATTGTTTCCTAAAATTCAAAACATATATAGTATGCTGTTTTTTGTCGTTTATGAGGATTTTTGAAAAAATGTCAAAATCGAAGAAAACCAAAGGCTATAGTACATGGTCTCGGACGACATGCTATAGTATGCCGTTTTTTCAGCGTTTTTGAGGATTTTTGAAAAATTGTTGAAATCGAAGAAAAACCAAAGGCTATAGTACACGGTCCCGGACAACATGCTATAATATGCCGTTTTTCATCGTTTTTGAGGATTTTTGAAAAAATGTCGAAATCGAAGAAAAACCAAAGGCTACAGTACATGGTCTCGGACGACATGCTATAGTATGCGTTTTTCATCGTTTTTGAGGATTTTTGAAAAAATGTCGAAATCGAAGAAAAACCAAAGGCTATAGTACATGGTCTCAGACGACATGCTATAATATGCCGGATTTCTTCGTTTTTGAGGATTTTTGAAAAAATGTCAAAATCGAAGAAAAACCAAAGGCTATAGTACATGGTCTCGGACGACATGCTATAGTATGCATTTTTCATCGTTTTTGAGGATTTTGAAAAAAATGTCGAAATCGAAGAAAAACCAAAGGCTATAGTACATGGTCTCGGACGTCATGCTATAATATGCGTTTTTCATCGTTTTTTGAGGATTTTGAAAAAATGTCGAAATCAAAGAAAACCAAAGGCTATAGTACATGGTCTCGGACGACATGCTATAGTATGCCGTTTTTCATCGTTTTTGAGGATTTTTGAAAAAATGTCGAAATCAAAGAAAAACCAAAGGCTATAGTACATGGTGTCGGACGACATGCTATAGTATGCGTTTTTCAACGTTTTTGAGGATTTTGGAAAAAATGTCGTAATCGAAGAAAAAACCAAAGGCTATAGTACATGGTCTCGGACGACATGCTATAGTATGCGTTTTTCATCGTTTTTGAGGATTTTGGAAAAAATGTCGAAATCGAAGAAAAACCAAAGGCTATAGTACATGGTCTCGGACGACATGCTATAGTATGCCGTTTTTCAGCGTTTTTGAGGATTTTGAAAAAATTGTTGAAATCGAGAAAAACCAAAGGCTATAGTACATGGTCCCGGACAACATGCTATAATATGCCGTTTTTCATCGTTTTTGAGGATTTTTGAAAAAATGTCGAAATCGAAGGAAAACCAAAGGCTATAGTACATGGTCTCGGACGACATGCTATAGTATGCGTTTTTCATCGTTTTTGAGGATTTTTGAAAAAATGTCGAAATCGAAGAAAAACCAAAGGCTATAGTACATGGTCTCAGACGACATGCTATAATATGCCGGATTTCATCGTTTTTGAGGATTTTTGAAAAAATGTCAAAATCGAAGAAAAACCAAAGGCTATAGTACATGGTGTCGGACGACATGCTATAGTATGCGTTTTTCAACGTTTTTGAGGATTTTGGAAAAAATGTCAAAATCGAAGAAAAACCAAAGGCTATAGTACATGGTCTCGGACGACATGCTATAGTATGCGTTTTTCATCGTTTTTGAGGATTTGTGAAAAAATGTCGAAATCGAAGAAAAACCAAGGCTATAGTACATGGTCTCGGACGACACGCTATAGTATGCGTTTTTCATCGTTTTTGAGGATTTTTGAAAAAATGTCGAAATCGAAGAAAAACCAAAGGCTATAGTACATGGTGTCGGACGACATGCTATAGTATGCGTTTTTCATCGTTTTTGAGGATTTTGGAAAAAATGTCGAAATCTTAGAAAAACAAAGGCTATAGTACATGGTCTCGGACGACATGCTATAGTATGCGTTTTTTCATCGTTTTTTGAGGATTTTGAAAAAATGTCGAAATCGAAGAAAAACCAAAGGCTATAGTACATGGTCTCGGACGTCATGCTATAATATGCCGTTTTTCATCGTTTTTGAGGATTTTTGAAAAAAATGTCGAAATCAAAGAAAACCAAAGGCTATAGTACATGGTCTCGGACGACATGCTATAGTATGCCGTTTTTTCATCGTTTTGAGGATTTTTGAAAAAATGTTGAAATCAAAGAAAAACCAAAGGTATAGTACATGGTGTCGGACGACATGCTATAGTATGCGTTTTTCAACGTTTTTGAGGATTTTGGAAAAAAAATGTCGAAATCGAAGAAAAACCAAAGGCTATAGTACATGGTCTCGGACGACATGCTATAGTATGCGTTTTTCATCGTTTTTGAGGATTTTGGAAAAAATGTCGAAATCGAAGAAAAACCAAAGGCTATAGTACATGGTCTCGGACGACACGCTATAGTATGCGTTTTTCATCGTTTTTGAGGATTTTTGAAAAAATGTCGAAATCGAAGAAAAACCAAAGGCTATAGTACATGGTCTCGGACGACATGCTATAGTATGCCGTTTTTCAGCGTTTGTGAGGATTTTTGAAAAATTGTTGAAATCGAAGAAAAACAAAGGCTATAGTACATGGTCCGGACAACATGCTATAATATGCCGTTTTTCATCGTTTTTGAGGATTTTTGAAAAAATGTCGAAATCGAAGGAAAACCAAAGGCTATAGTACATGGTCTCGGACGACATACTATAGTATGCGTTTTTCATCGTTTTTCAGGATTTTTGAAAAAATGTCGAAATCGAAGAAAAACCAAAGGCTATAGTACATGGTCTCAGACGACATGCTATATGCGGATTTCATCGTTTTTGAGGATTTTTGAAAAAATGTCAAAATTGAAGAAAAACCAAAGGCTATAGTACATGGTGTCGGACGACATGCTATAGTATGCGTTTTTCAACGTTTTTGAGGATTTGGAAAAAAATGTCGAAATCGAAGAAAAACCAAAGGCTATAGTACATGGTCTCGGACGACATGCTATAGTATGCGTTTTTCATCGTTTTTGAGGATTTGGGAAAAAATGTCGAAATCGAAGAAAAAACAAAGGCTATAGTACATGGTCTCGGACGACACGCTATAGTATGCGTTTTTCATCGTTTTTGAGGATTTTTGAAAAAATGTCGAAATCGAAGAAAAACCAAAGGCTATAGTACATGGTGTCGGGACGACATGCTATAGTATGCGTTTTTCATCGTTTTTGAGGATTTTGGAAAAAATGTCGAAATCTTAGAAAAACCAAAGGCTATAGTACATGGTCTCGGACGACATTGCTATAGTATGCGTTTTTCATCGTTTTTGAGGATTTTTGAAAAAATGTCGAAATCGAAGAAAAACCAAAGGCTATAGTACATGGTGTCGGACGACATGCTATAGTATGCGTTTTTCATCGTTTTTGAGGATTTTGGAAAAAATGTCGAAATCTTAGAAAAACAAAGGCTATAGTACATGGTCTCGAACGACATGCTATAGTATGCCGTTTTTCATCGTTTTTGAGGATTTTTGAAAAAATGTTGAAATCAAAGAAAACCAAAGGCTATAGTACATGGTCTCAAACGACATGCTATATTATGCCGTTTTCATCGTTTATGAGGATTTTTTAAAAAATGTCGAAATCGAAGAAAAACCAAAGGCTATAGTACATGGTCTCGGACGACATGCTATAGTATGCGTTTTTCATCGTTTTTGAGGATTTTTTAAAAAATGTCGAAATCGAGGAAACCCAAAGGCTATAGTACATGGTCTCGGACGACATGCTACAGTATGCGTTTTTCATCGTTTTTGAGGATTTTTGAAAAAATGTCGAAATCGAAGAAAAACAAAAAGGCTATATGTACATGGTCTTGGACGACATGCAATAGTATGATGTTTTTTATCATTTTTGAGGATTTCGAAAAAATGTCGACATTTAGGAAAAACTACATAGGCCTACTTTATATGAATGAAACAACAGCACAATGTCAGTTTGTATAAATGCTGCTACTCAATGGAAAAGGAAGACTAACCCACATCACATACCTGGTCCATGCGGCCTCGTGCAGTGGGTTAGGCTGTACACTCTCTTACCCATCATCCGGAGGTTGCGAGTTCAAACCCCACTGAGGTGGTTCCTTTTGGAACTAAACTGAATTGACCCCATTATAAAATATAAAGCTCTATATTTCTACAACGATGAAACATTTCAAAGATTCCTTTTCAGGCAAACATGTCCAGCATAAGATGAACCTAAATAGCTTTAAATGGGGTTTCTACGTGTAAGTATGTAGCACTAATAACATAATCAAGTTTGCCATAGGGAATGCATTGGGTGTTTAAGTTAAATAACTCAGAACTACAAAACATTTCAAATTTAAAAGTTACAGCATGTATCTCCACTGTAAGCTGAATCTAAAAATGTGTGAATGGAGTTTCTAGGAGAACGTGATTTTTTGACCCCTTTGAAGCTCCCATAGGCCCCATTATAAAAGTTCTCAAATTTGGGACCACTATATTTCTAAAACGATGAAACATTTCAAAAATTCCTTTTCAGGCAAACATGTCCACCGTAAGACGAACGTTAATAGCCATAAATGGGTTTCTAGGTATAAGTATGTCGGACAAATAGCATAAAAAAGTTTGTGCTATTGCCATTGACAATGCATTGGGCGTTTAAGTTAAAAAATACTCAGAAACTACAAAGCATTTCAAAGTAAAAAGTGAATGAAAGATATATTATGGTTTTGGATGACGTAGTACGTTACTATAATAAGTCGTTTTGATTTTTGAATGAAAATCACAAATAAAAAACATAGAAAAAAGATAACACCTGGAGGCACTGGTATAATTCTCCGTTTAATACATTGGGTCACAATGAACACAGTACAACATCCGGGACTTGAACCCGGGCCCACAAATTCCCAGGCACAATCTTTATCCATCGAGCCACAGTGCCTTCTTGGTGTGCACACAAAATGCCAAATAGAAAGTGACAGCAATACCAGAGGCTTGCTTCCATTGTTTCCTAAAATTCAAACATATATAGTATGCTGTTTTTTGTCGTTTTTGAGGATTTTTGAAAAAATGTCAAAATCGAAGAAAAACCAAAGGCTATAGTACATGGTCTCGGACGACATGCTATAGTATGCCGTTTTTCAGCGTTTTTGAGGATTTTTGAAAAATTGTTGAAATCGAAGAAAAACCAAAGGCTATAGTACATGGTCCCGGACAACATGCTATAATATGCAGTTTTTCATCGTTTTTGAGGATTTTTGAAAAAATGTCGAAATCGAAGAAAAACCAAAGGCTACAGTACATGGTCTCGGACGACATGCTATAGTATGCGTTTTTCATCGTTTTTGAGGATTTTTGAAAAAAATGTCGAAATCGAAGAAAAACCAAAGGCTATAGTACATGGTCTTGGACGACACGCTATAGTATGCGTTTTTCATCGTTTTTGAGGATTTTTGAAAAAATGTTGAAATCGAAGAAAAAACAAAGGCTATAGTACATGGTCTCGGACGACACGCTATAGTATGCGTTTTTCATCGTTTTTGAGGATTTTTGAAAAATGTCGAAATCGAAGAAAACCAAAGGCTATAGTACATGGTCTCGGACGACATGCTATAGTATGCCGTTTTTCAGCGTTTTTGAGGATTTTTGAAAAATTGTTGAAATCGAAGAAAAACCATAGGCTATAGTACATGGTCCCGGACACATGCTATAATATGCCGGATTTCATCGTTTTTGAGGATTTTTGAAAAAATGTCAAAATTGAAGAAAAACCAAAGGCTATAGTACATGGTCTCGGACGACATGCTATAGTATGCATTTTTCATCGTTTTTGAGGATTTTGAAAAAAATGTCGAAATCGAAGAAAAACCAAAGGCTATAGTACATGGTCTCGGACGTCATGCTATAATATGCCGTTTTTCATCGTTTTTGAGGATTTTTGAAAAAATGTCGAAATCAAGAAAAACCAAAGGCTATAGTACATGGTGTCGGACGACATGCTATAGTATGCGTTTTTCATCGTTTTTGAGGATTTTGGAAAAAATGTCGAAATCGAAGAAAAATCAAAGGCTATAGTACATGGTCTCGGACGACATGCTATAGTATGCGTTTTTCATCGTTTTTGAGGATTTTGGAAAAATGTCAAAATCGAAGAAAAACCAAAGGCTATAGTACATGGTCTCGGACGACATGCTATAGTATGCGTTTTTCATCGTTTTTGAGGATTTTTTAAAAAATGTCGAAATCGAAGAAAAACCAAAGGCTATAGTACATGGTCTCGGACGACATGCTATAGTATGCGTTTTTCATCGTTTTTGAGGATTTTTGAAAAAATGTCGAAATCGAAGAAAAACCAAAGGCTATAGTACATGGTCTTGGACGACATGCAATAGTATGACGTTTTTTATCATTTTTGAGGATTTCGAAAAATGTCGACGTAGGAAAAACTACATAGGCCTACTTTATATGAATGAAACAACAGCACAATGTCAGTTTGTATAAATGCTGCTACTCAATGGAAAAGGAAGACTAACCCACATCACATACCTGCTCATGTGGCCTGGAGCAGTGGGTTAGGCTGTACACTCTCTTACCATCATCCGGAGGTTGCGAGTTCAAACCCCACTGAGGTGGTTCCTTTTGGAACTAAACTGAATTGACCCCATTATGAAATATAAAGCTCTATATTTCTACAACGATGAAACATTTCAAAGATTCCTTTTCAGGCAAACATGTCCAGCATAAGATGAACTAAACAGCTTTAAATGGGGTTTCTATGTGTAAGTATGTAGCACTAATAACATAATCAAGTTTGCCATAGGGAATGCATTGGGTGTTTAAGTTAATAACTCAGAACTACAAAACATTTCAAATTAAAAAGTTAAGCTGAATCTAAAAATGTGTGAATGGAGTTTCTAGGAGAACGTGATTTTTTGACCCCTTTGAAGCTCCCATAGGCCCCATTATAAAAGTTCTCAAATTTGGGACCACTATATTTCTAAAACGATGAAACATTTCAAAAATCCTTTTTCAGGCAAACATGTCCACCGTAAGACGAACGTTAATAGCCATAAATGGGTTTCTAGGTATAAGTATGTCGGACAAATAGCATAATAAATTTGTTGCTATTGCCATTGACAATGCATTGGGCGTTAAGTTAAAAATAATCAGAAACTACAGAGCATTTCAAAGTAAAAAGTGAATGAAAGATATATTATGGTTTTGGATGACGTAGTACGGTACTTTAATAAGTCGTTTGGATTTTTTTTGAATGAAAATCACAAATAAAAAACATAGAAGAAAGATAACACCTGGAGGCACTGGTATAATTCTCCGTTTAATACATTGGCTCACAATGAACACAGTACAACATCCGGGACTTGAACCCGGGCCCACAAATTCCCAGGCACAATCTTTATCCATCGAGCCACAGTGCCTTCATGTTGTGCACACAAAATGCCGAATAGAAAGTGACAGCAATACCAGAGGCTTGCTTCCATTGTTTCCTAAAATTCAAACATATATAGTATGCTGTTTTTTGTCGTTTTTGAGGATTTTTGAAAAAATGTCAAAATCGAAGAAAAACCAAAGGCTATAGTACATGGTCTCGGACGACATGCTATAGTATGCCGTTTTTCAGCGTTTTTGAGGATTTTTGAAAAATTGTTGAAATCGAAGAAAAACCAAAGGCTATAGTACATGGTCCCGGACAACATGCTATAATATGCAGTTTTTCATCGTTTTTGAGGATTTTTGAAAAAATGTCGAAATCGAAGAAAAACCAAAGGCTACAGTACATGGTCTCGGACGACATGCTATAGTATGCGTTTTTCATAGTTTTTGAGGATTTTGAAAAAATGTCGAAATCGAAGAAAAACCAAAGGCTATAGTACATGGTCTCAGACGACATGCTATAATATGCCGGATTTCTTCGTTTTTGAGGATTTTTGAAAAAATGTCAAAATCGAAGAAAAACCAAAGGCTATAGTACATGGTCTCGGACGACATGCTATAGTATGCATTTTTCATCGTTTTTGAGGATTTTGAAAAAAATGTCGAAATCGAAGAAAAACCAAAGGCTATAGTACATGGTCTCGGACGTCATGCTATAATATGCCGTTTTTCATCGTTTTTGAGGATTTTTGAAAAAATGTCGAAATCAAAGAAAAACCAAAGGCTATAGTACATGGTCTCGGACGACATGCTATAGTATGCCGTTTTTTCATCGTTTTTGAGGATTTTTGAAAAAATGTTGAAATCAAAGAAAAACCAAAGGCTATAGTACATGGTGTCGGACGACATGCTATAGTATGCGTTTTTCAACGTTTTTGAGGATTTTGGAAAAAATGTCGTAATCGAAGAAAAACCAAAGGCTATAGTACATGGTCTCGGACGACATGCTATAGTATGCGTTTTTCATCGTTTTTGAGGATTTTGGAAAAAATGTCGAAATCGAAGAAAAACCAAAGGCTATAGTACATGGTCTCGGACGACATGCTATAGTATGCCGTTTTTCAGCGTTTTTGAGGATTTTTGAAAAATTGTTGAAATCGAAGAAAAACCAAAGGCTATAGTACATGGTCCCGGACACATGCTATAATATGCCGTTTTTCATCGTTTTCTGAGGATTTTTGAAAAAAATGTCGAAATCGAAGGAAACCAAAGGCTATAGTACATGGTCTCGGACGACATGCTATAGTATGCGTTTTTCATCGTTTTTGAGGATTTTTGAAAAAATGTCGAAATCGAAGAAAAACCAAAGGCTATAGTACATGGTCTCAGACGACATGCTATAATATGCCGGATTTCATCGTTTTTGAGGATTTTTGAAAAAATGTCAAAATCGAAGAAAAACCAAAGGCTATAGTACATGGTGTCGGACGACATGCTATAGTATGCGTTTTTCAACGTTTTTGAGGATTTTGGAAAAAATGTCAAAATCGAAGAAAAACCAAAGGCTATAGTACATGGTCTCGGACGACATGCTATAGTATGCGTTTTTCATCGTTTTTGAGGATTTGGGAAAAAATGTCGAAATCGAAGAAAAAACCATAGGCTATAGTACATGGTCTCGGACGACACGCTATAGTATGCGTTTTTCATCGTTTTTGAGGATTTTTGAAAAAATGTCGAAATCGAAGAAAAACCAAAGGCTATAGTACATGGTGTCGGACGACATGCTATAGTATGCGTTTTTTCATCGTTTTTGAGGATTTTGGAAAAAATGTCGAAATCTTAGAAAAACCAAAGGCTATAGTACATGGTCTCGGACGACATGCTATAGTATGCGTTTTTCATCGTTTTTGAGGATTTTTGAAAAAATGTCGAAATCGAAGAAAAACCAAAGGCTATAGTACATGGTCTCGGACGTCATGCTATAATATGCCGTTTTTCATCGTTTTTGAGGATTTTTGAAAAAATGTCGAAATCAAAGAAAACCAAAGGCTATAGTACATGGTCTCGGACGACATGCTATAGTATGCGTTTTTCATCGTTTTTGAGGATTTTGGAAAAAATGTCGAAATCGAAGAAAAACCAAAGGCTATAGTACATGGTCTCGGACGACACGCTATAGTATGCGTTTTTCATCGTTTTTGAGGATTTTTGAAAAAATGTCGAAATCGAAGAAAAACCAAAGGCTATAGTACATGGTCTCGGACGACATGCTATAGTATGCCGTTTTTCAGCGTTTTTGAGGATTTTTGAAAAATTGTTGAAATCGAAGAAAAACCAAAGGCTATAGTACATGGTCCCGGACAACATGCTATAATATGCCGTTTTTCATCGTTTTTGAGGATTTTTGAAAAAATGTCGAAATCGAAGGAAAACCAAAGGCTATAGTACATGGTCTCGGACGACATGCTATAGTATGCGTTTTTCATCGTTTTTGAGGATTTTTGAAAAAATGTCGAAATCGAAGAAAAACCAAAGGCTATAGTACATGGTCTCAGACGACATGCTATAATATGCCGGATTTCATCGTTTTTGAGGATTTTTGAAAAAATGTCAAAATTGAAGAAAAACCAAAGGCTATAGTACATGGTGTCGGACGACATGCTATAGTATGCGTTTTTCAACGTTTTTGAGGATTTTGGAAAAAAATGTCGAAATCGAAGAAAAACCAAAGGCTATAGTACATGGTCTCGGACGACATGCTATAGTATGCGTTTTTCATCGTTTTTGAGGATTTGGGAAAAAATGTCGAAATCGAAGAAAAAACAAAGGCTATAGTACATGGTCTCGGACGACACGCTATAGTATGCGTTTTTCATCGTTTTTGAGGATTTTTGAAAAAAATGTCGAAATCGAAGAAAAACCAAAGGCTATAGTACATGGTGTCGGACGACATGCTATAGTATGCGTTTTTCATCGTTTTTGAGGATTTTGGAAAAAATGTCGAAATCTTAGAAAAACCAAAGGCTATAGTACATGGTCTCGGACGACATGCTATAGTATGCGTTTTTCATCGTTTTTGAGGATTTTTGAAAAAATGTCGAAATCGAAGAAAAACCAAAGGCTATAGTACATGGTGTCGGACGACATGCTATAGTATGCGTTTTTCATCGTTTTTGAGGATTTTGGAAAAAATGTCGAAATCTTAGAAAAACCAAAGGCTATAGTACATGGTCTCGAACGACATGCTATAGTATGCCGTTTTTCATCGTTTTTGAGGATTTTTGAAAAAATGTTGAAATCAAGAAAACCCAAAGGCTATAGTACATGGTCTCAAACGACATGCTATATTATGCCGTTTTTCATCGTTTTTGAGGATTTTTTAAAAAATGTCGAAATCGAAGAAAAACCAAAGGCTATAGTACATGGTCTCGGACGACATGCTATAGTATGCGTTTTTCATCGTTTTTGAGGATTTTTTAAAAAATGTCGAAATCGAGGAAAACCCAAAGGCTATAGTACATGGTCTCGGACGACATGCTACAGTATGCGTTTTTCATCGTTTTTGAGGATTTTTGAAAAAATGTCGAAATCGAAGAAAAACCAAAGGCTATAGTACATGGTCTTGGACGACATGCAATAGTATGATGTTTTTTATCATTTTTGAGGATTTCGAAAAATGTCGACATTTAGGAAAAACTACATAGGCCTACTTTATATGAATGAAACAACAGCACAATGTCAGTTTGTATAAATGCTGCTACTCAATGGAAAAGGAAGACTAACCCACATCACATACCTGGTCCATGCGGCCTCGTGCAGTGGGTTAGGCTGTACACTCTCTTACCATCATCCGGAGGTTGCGAGTTCAAACCCCACTGAGGTGGTTCCTTTTGGAACTAAACTGAATTGACCCCATTATAAAATATAAAGCTCTATATTTCTACAACGATGAAACATTTCAAAGATTCCTTTTCAGGCAAACATGTCCAGCATAAGATGAACCTAAATAGCTTTAAATGGGGTTTCTACGTGTAAGTATGTAGCACTAATAACATAATCAAGTTTGCCATAGGGAATGCATTGGGTGTTTAAGTTAAATAACTCAGAAACTACAAAACATTTCAAATTTAAAAAGTTACAGCATGTATCTCCACTGTAAGCTGAATCTAAAAATGTGTGAATGGAGTTTCTAGGAGAACGTGATTTTTTGACCCCCTTTGAAGCTCCCATAGGCCCCATTATAAAAGTTCTCAAATTTGGGACCACTATATTTCTAAAACGATGAAACATTTCAAAAATTCCTTTTCAGGCAAACATGTCCACCGTAAGACGAACGTTAATAGCCATAAATGGGTTTCTAGGTATAAGTATGTCGGACAAATAGCATAATAAAGTTTGTGCTATTGCCATTGACAATGCATTGGGCGTTTAAGTTAAAAAATACTCAGAAACTACAAAGCATTTCAAAGTAAAAAGTGAATGAAAGATATATTATGGTTTTGGATGACGTAGTACGTTACTATAATAAGTCGTTTGATTTTTGAATGAAAATCACAAATAAAAAACATAGAAAAAAGATAACACCTGGAGGCACTGGTATAATTCTCCGTTTAATACATTGGGTCACAATGAACACAGTACAACATCCGGGACTTGAACCCGGGCCCACAAATTCCCAGGCACAATCTTTATCCATCGAGCCACAGTGCCTTCTTGGTGTGCACACAAAATGCCAAATAGAAAGTGACAGCAATACCAGAGGCTTGCTTCCATTGTTTCCTAAAATTCAAACATATATAGTATGCTGTTTTTTGTCGTTTTTGAGGATTTTTGAAAAAATGTCAAAATCGAAGAAAAACCAAAGGCTATAGTACATGGTCTCGGACGACATGCTATAGTATGCCGTTTTTCAGCGTTTTTGAGGATTTTTGAAAAATTGTTGAAATCGAAGAAAAACCAAAGGCTATAGTACATGGTCCCGGACAACATGCTATAATATGCAGTTTTTCATCGTTTTTGAGGATTTTTGAAAAAATGTCGAAATCGAAGAAAAACCAAAGGCTACAGTACATGGTCTCGGACGACATGCTATAGTATGCGTTTTTCATCGTTTTTGAGGATTTTTGAAAAAATGTCGAAATCGAAGAAAAACCAAAGGCTATAGTACATGGTCTCAGACGACATGCTATAATATGCCGGATTTCTTCGTTTTTGAGGATTTTTGAAAAAAATGTCAAAATCGAAGAAAAACCAAAGGCTATAGTACATGGTCTCGGACGACATGCTATAGTATGCGTTTTTCATCGTTTTTGAGGATTTTTGAAAAAATGTCGCAATCGAAGAAAAAACAAAGGCTATAGTACATGGTCTCAGACGACATGCTATAATATGCCGGATTTCATCGTTTTTGAGGATTTTTGAAAAATGTCAAAATCGAAGAAAAACCAAAGGCTATAGTACATGGTGTCGGACGACATGCTATAGTATGCGTTTTTCAACGTTTTTGAGGATTTTTGAAAAAATGTCGAAATCGAAGAAAAACCAAAGGCTATAGTACATGGTCTCGGACGACATGCTATAGTATGCGTTTTTCATCGTTTTTGAGGATTTGGGAAAAAATGTCGAAATCGAAGAAAAACCAAAGGCTATAGTACATGGTCTCGGACGACACGCTATAGTATGCGTTTTTCATCGTTTTTGAGGATTTTTGAAAAAATGTCGAAATCGAAGAAAAACCAAAGGCTATAGTACATGGTGTCGGACGACATGCTATAGTATGCGTTTTTCATCGTTTTTGAGGATTTTGGAAAAAATGTCGAAATCTTAGAAAAACCAAAGGCTATAGTACATGGTCTCGGACGACATGCTATAGTATGCGTTTTTCATCGTTTTTGAGGATTTTTGAAAAAATGTCGAAATCGAAGAAAAACCAAAGGCTATAGTACATGGTCTCGGACGTCATGCTATAATATGCCGTTTTTCATCGTTTTTGAGGATTTTTGAAAAAATGTCGAAATCAAAGAAAAACCAAAGGCTATAGTACATGGTCTCGGACGACATGCTATAGTATGCCGTTTTTTCATCGTTTTTGAGGATTTTTGAAAAAATGTTGAAATCAAAGAAAAACCAAAGGCTATAGTACATGGTGTCGGACGACATGCTATAGTATGCGTTTTTCAACGTTTTTGAGGATTTTGGAAAAAATGTCGAAATCGAAGAAAAACCAAAGGCTATAGTACATGGTCTCGGACGACATGCTATAGTATGCGTTTTTCATCGTTTTTGAGGATTTTTGAAAAAATGTCGAAATCAAAGAAAAAACAAAGGCTATAGTACATGGTCTCAGACGACATGCTATAATATGCCGGATTTCATCGTTTTTGAGGATTTTTGAAAAAATGTCAAATCGAAGAAAACCAAAGGCTATAGTACATGGTGTCGGACGACATGCTATAGTATGCGTTTTTCAACGTTTTTGAGGATTTTTGAAAAAATGTCGAAATTGAAGAAAAACCAAAGGCTATAGTACATGGTCTCGGACGACATGCTATAGTATGCGTTTTTCATCGTTTTTGAGGATTTGGGAAAAAATGTCGAAATCGAAGAAAAACCAAAGGCTATAGTACATGGTCTCGGACGACACGCTATAGTATGCGTTTTTCATCGTTTTTGAGGATTTTTGAAAAAAATGTCGAAATCGAAGAAAAACCAAAGGCTATAGTACATGGTGTCGGACGACATGCTATAGTATGCGTTTTTCATCGTTTTTGAGGATTTTGGAAAAAATGTCGAAATCTTAGAAAAACCCAAAGGCTATAGTACATGGTCTCGGACGACATGCTATAGTATGCGTTTTTCATCGTTTTTGAGGATTTTTGAAAAAATGTCGAAATCGAAGAAAAACAAAGGCTATAGTACATGGTCTCGGACGTCATGCTATAATATGCCGTTTTTCATCGTTTTTGAGGATTTTTGAAAAAATGTCGAAATCAAAGAAAAACCAAAGGCTATAGTACATGGTCTCGGACGACATGCTATAGTATGCCGTTTTTTCATCGTTTTTGAGGATTTTTGAAAAAATGTTGAAATCAAAGAAAAACCAAAGGCTATAGTACATGGTGTCGGACGACATGCTATAGTATGCGTTTTTCAACGTTTTTGAGGATTTTGGAAAAAATGTCGAAATCGAAGAAAAACCAAAGGCTATAGTACATGGTCTCGGACGACATGCTATAGTATGCGTTTTTCATCGTTTTTGAGGATTTTGGAAAAAATGTCGAAATCGAAGAAAAACCAAAGGCTATAGTACATGGTCTCGGACGACATGCTATAGTATGCGGTTTTTCATCGTTTTTGAGGATTTTTGAAAAAAGGTCGAAATCGAAGAAAAACCAAAGGCTATAGTACATGGTCTCGGACGACATGCTATAGTATGCCGTTTTTCAGCGTTTTTGAGGATTTTTGAAAAAATGTTGAAATCGAAGAAAAACAAAAGGCTATAGTACATGGTCCCGGACAACATGCTATAATATGCGTTTTTTCATCGTTTTTGAGGATTTTTGAAAAAATGTCGAAATCGAAGAAAAACCAAAGGCTACAGTACATGGTCTCGGACGACATGCTATAGTATGCGTTTTTCATCGTTTTTGAGGATTTTTGAAAAAATGTCGAAATCGAAGAAAAACCAAAGGCTATAGTACATGGTCTCAGACGACATGCTATAATATGCCGGATTTCTTCGTTTTTGAGGATTTTTGAAAAAATGTCAAAATCGAAGAAAAACCAAAGGCTATAGTACATGGTCTCGGACGACATGCTATAGTATGCGTTTTTCATCGTTTTTGAGGATTTTTGAAAAAATGTCGAAATCGAAGAAAAACCAAAGGCTATAGTACATGGTCTCAGACGACATGCTATAATATGCCGGATTTCATCGTTTTTGAGGATTTTTGAAAAAATGTCAAAATCGAAGAAAAACCAAAGGCTATAGTACATGGTGTCGGACGACATGCTATAGTATGCGTTTTTCAACGTTTTTGAGGATTTTTGAAAAAATGTCGAAATCGAAGAAAAACCAAAGGCTATAGTACATGGTCTCGGACGACATGCTATAGTATGCGTTTTTCATCGTTTTTGAGGATTTGGGAAAAAATGTCGAAATCGAAGAAAAACCAAAGGCTATAGTACATGGTCTCGGACGACACGCTATAGTATGCGTTTTTCATCGTTTTTGAGGATTTTTGAAAAAATGTCGAAATCGAAGAAAAACCAAAGGCTATAGTACATGGTCTCGGACGTCATGCTATAATATGCCGTTTTTCATCGTTTTTGAGGATTTTTGAAAAAATGTCGAAATCAAAGAAAAACCAAAGGCTATAGTACATGGTCTCGGACGACATGCTATAGTATGCCGTTTTTTCATCGTTTTTGAGGATTTTTGAAAAAATGTTGAAATCAAAGAAAAACCAAAGGCTATAGTACATGGTGTCGGACGACATGCTATAGTATGCGTTTTTCAACGTTTTTGAGGATTTTGGAAAAAATGTCGAAATCGAAGAAAAACCAAAGGCTATAGTACATGGTCTCGGACGACATGCTATAGTATGCGTTTTTCATCGTTTTTGAGGATTTTGGAAAAAATGTCGAAATCGAAGAAAAACCAAAGGCTATAGTACATGGTCTCGGACGACACGCTATAGTATGCGTTTTTCATCGTTTTTGAGGATTTTTGAAAAAATGTCGAAATCGAAGAAAAACCAAAGGCTATAGTACATGGTCTCGGACGTCATGCTATAATATGCCGTTTTTCATCGTTTTTGAGGATTTTTGAAAAAATGTCGAAATCGAAGAAAAACCAAAGGCTATAGTACATGGTCTCGGACGACATGCTATAGTATGCCGTTTTTTCATCGTTTTTGAGGATTTTGAAAAAATGTTGAAATCAAAGAAAAACCAAAGGCTATAGTACATGGTGTCGGACGACATGCTATAGTATGCGTTTTTCAACGTTTTTGAGGATTTTGGAAAAAATGTCGAAATCGAAGAAAAACCAAAGGCTATAGTACATGGTCTCGGACGACATGCTATAGTATGCGTTTTTCATCGTTTTTGAGGATTTTGGAAAAAATGTCGAAATCGAAGAAAAACCAAAGGCTATAGTACATGGTCTCGGACGACACGCTATAGTATGCGTTTTTCATCGTTTTTGAGGATTTTTGAAAAAATGTCGAAATCGAAGAAAAACCAAAGGCTATAGTACATGGTCTCGGACGACATGCTATAGTATGCCGTTTTTCAGCGTTTTTGAGGATTTTTGAAAAATTGTTGAAATCGAAGAAAAACCAAAGGCTATAGTACATGGTCCCGGACAACATGCTATAATATGCCGTTTTTCATCGTTTTTGAGGATTTTTGAAAAAATGTCGAAATCGAAGGAAAACCAAAGGCTATAGTACATGGTCTCGGACGACATGCTATAGTATGCGTTTTTCATCGTTTTTGAGGATTTTTGAAAAAATGTCGAAATCGAAGAAAAACCAAAGGCTATAGTACATGGTCTCGGACGACATGCTATAGTATGCGTTTTTCATCGTTTTTGAGGATTTGGGAAAAAATGTCGAAATCGAAGAAAAACCAAAGGCTATAGTACATGGACTTGGACGACATGCTATAGTATGCGTTTTTCATCGTTTTTGAGGATTTTTGAAAAAATGTCGAAATCGAAGAAAAACCAAAGGCTATAGTACATGGTCTTGGACGACATGCAATAGTATGACGTTTTTTATCATTTTTGAGGATTTCGGAAAATGTCGACATTTAGGAAAAACTACATAGGCCTACTTTATATGAATGAAACAACAGCACAATGTCAGTTTGTATAAATGCTGCTACTCAATGGCAAAGGAAGACTAACCCACATCACATACCTGCTCCATGTGGCCTGGTGCAGTGGGTTAGGCTTACACTCTCTTACCCATCATCTGGAGGTTGCGAGTTCAAACCCCCCTGAGGAGGTTTCTTTTGGAACTAAACTGAATTGACCCCATTATAAAATATAAAGCTCTATATTTCTACAACGATGAAACATTTCAAAGATTCCTTTTCAGGCAAACATGTCCAGCATAAGATGAACCTAAATAGCTTTAAATGGGGTTTCTACGTGTAAGTATGTAGCACTAATAACATAATCAAGTTTGCCATAGGGAATGCATTGGGTGTTTAAGTTAAATAACTCAGAAACTACAAAACATTTCAAATTTAAAAAGTTACAGCATGTATCTCCACTGTAAGCTGAATCTAAAAATGTGTGAATGGAGTTTCTAGGAGAACGTGATTTTTTGATCCCCTTTGAAGCTCCCATAGGCCCCATTATAAAAGTTCTCAAATTTGGGACCACTATATTTCTAAAGTGATGAAACATTTCAAAAATTCCTTTTCAGGCAAACATGTCCACCATAAGACGGACGTTATTAGCCATAAATGGGGTTTCTAGGTATAAGTATGTCAGACAAATAGCATAATAAAGTTTGTGCTATTGCCATTGACAATGCATTGGGCGTTTAAGTTAAAAAATACTCAGAAACTACAAAGCATTACAAAGTAAAAAGTGAATGAAAGATATATTATGGTTTTGGATGACGTAGTACGTGTGAAAAACAGCATGCTGTGCAAGACCGTAGTATGTCGTTTTTTTTTTTTTTTTTTTTTTTTTTTTTTAATGACATACTATAGTATGTTGTTTTTTCTCGATTTTAACATTTTTTGAAAATCCTCAAAAAACAATGAAAAACGGCATACTATAGCATGTTGTACGAGAGCATGTACTATAGCCTGTCGTTTTTCTTTGATTTCTACATTTTTAAAAATCCTCAAAATGATGAAAAACAGAGTAAAGTTCAGACAGGTGTTGGAACCCACAGCCTGAAGTCCCATAGCTGTTGACCCACAAAGTTACATTGACATAATGCACTGAGCCACCTGCCACAGTATAGTGGTGCTGCTTTTTGGGAGTTTTGTTCTTTTGGAAATGGGACTTGGAAGTAAAATCAAGAGTGGGGTTTGAACCCACATCTCCAAGTCACATGGCCATTGACCTAACACACTGAGCCACATGCAACAGCTGAGTGATAGTGCTTTTTTGGGACCTTTGCTCTGCTGGAGATGATTTTTGAAAGTAAAGTCCAGAGTAGGGTTTGAATACACATCTCAAAGTAACCTTGCAGTCGACCTAACAAACTGAGCCACCTGCACCAGCTGAGGGATAGTGCTTTTTGGGCATTTTGTTCTTTTGTAAAAGGGACTTGGAAGTAAAGCCCAGAGTGGGGTTTGAACCGACATGTGCACATCACATAACTGTTGACCTAACTCACTGAGCTACCTGTACCAGCTTGAAGTTACTGCTGTGTTGGGAGTTTTGTTCTTCTGGAATTGGCCCTCGAAAGTAAAGCCCATAGAAGGGTTTGAACCCACTTCACCACATCACATAGGAGTTGACCTAACACACTGAGCTACCTGAACCAGCTGAGAGATGCCGCTGTGTTGGGAGTTTTGTTCTTCTGTGAATGGGCCTAGAAAGTAAAGCCCAGAGCAGGGTTTGAAGCCACTTCCAAGTCACATAGTCATTGACCTAACACACTGAGCCACACACACCAGCTGAGTGGTGGTTCTTTGTTTCTACCTCTGGAAATAGGCCTAGAGTAAATTCAGATTGGGGTTTGAACCCACTTTGAATTATCTGTATGTTGTTTCTCGATTTTTACATTTTTCGAAAATCCTCAAGAACGATGAAAATCTGTATATTATATCATGTTGTGCAGAACCTGTTGTTTTTCATAGTTTTCGGCATTTTTCAAAAATCATTGAAAACGATGAAAAACTACATACTATTGCATGCCGTTTTTTCTTGATTTGACATTTTTCGAAAATCCTCAAAAATTATGTTGCGGAACCATATACGGTAGCCTGTTGTTTTTCATAGTTTTCGGCATTTTTCGAAAATCCAATTCTTGTAAAATGTCGAAATTGCGAATTGTTGACATACTGTATTTTCCGCACGATAAGGCGCACTGGATTATAAGGCGCACCTTCAATGAATGGCCTATTTTAGAACTGTTTTCATATATAAGGCGCACCGGACTATAAGGCGCACAGAATCTAAGCTATTGCAGTCAACATTGAATAGAGGCTATACTGCAGTCAAACAATCCATATATAAGGCACACTGGATTATAAGGCGCACTGTTGTTTTTGTAGAAAATGAAAGGCCCCTTATAGTCCGGAAAATATGGTACTATTGAAGTTGAAAATCGTCGCTCTCGAGCATGGCGAAAACGAAGAAAAACTACAGGCTATAGTACATGGTCTCGGACTACATACTATTATAGTATGCCGTTTTTCATGTTTTTTGAGGATTTAAAAAAATAACAAAACCTGTGAAAAGCGACAGGTTATTGTTTTTCATCATTTTGTCATAAAACAAACCTTATTTCCTTTCTTATTTGGAGTTCATAGAAAGGTTAAAAATGTACAAGAAGAAACAACTTGCTCGGTTTTAAGGTGAATTTGGTCTCTTACATTTAAATTGGAAATCTTTAGGCATGTATAGATTAGCAGAAAAGAACATACCGTACTCCCTATAGAAGAATACTTTGCACTATATTCTTTGATGTGAAAAGCTACAGTATTCCAGTAAAAGTTATTTCCATGATCTGACCTCTGGTAACAAGCTGTAGACTTGGACTGAATGTACTTGTTAGTTTTCAGAAGTCATACCAAAGGCCTGAAGCAGAAAATGTCAATAATAAGTAATGATAGATGGGCTGGATTTCAGGATTAGAATGGAACTCGGGATGAGATGAAGATCTTTCTGTTTTCTGTTAAAGGTAATAGAGGCAACAGTTTAGGCAAAAATAAAAAAAAGATTTATACCGGTAGCTATTTGTTTGTATTATTCACCTCTACTTTGATGCTGCAGCTGTTTCCCTGTAGACAGACTCTTGCCTCATCCAGCAGGCGGTCCAGAACTTTGTTGTAGTCAACAAAGGCTCAGGATAGGGCGATACAAATTTGTTGGGGGAGAAGGGTTGTGTGGGGTGAGGCAGCATTTCACAGCACAGCAGTCTCCAGTAGATATAATGAGCCAATAGAGTGCAGGTGAGATGGATTAGATTCCTTTTTTAAACAAATCTGTTTCCAAACACAGTGTTTGTACACACTAAAGTTGCCTCTATTACCTTTAAGAATATGTTGCTCTACACTTGTACTTGAAAAAACACACTAGCAATACAAATTTCTGGACATGTAGACATGGTAGACATGTTTAAAAAAAAATGTTTTACACATTTGACACACACATTTTCTTTCTTTCTTTTCTTTTTTAACGCTTTATGTTTTATTTTCATTCATGTAGAAACAAATATACTGTCGGCATATAAAACATTTTATTATTAGAAAACTTGTATTATATAATAATTATATTTCATGCAGGGATACTGAAAGACTAACGGCATGCCTGTCTCAGTCAAGACAAATTTTGACTGTGATTCATAGGGCACCCTGTTGTTTCCAGTTATGTATTTTCCCCACTGGCTCTCAGCCTTTGTAAATACAGAGATGATATTAGATACAGTTCCAGTGTTAACATCACTAGAGAGATTCCTGTGCAATACAGCAGAGGACGAACCAGCAGGGATGCAGCAGTCAGACTTGTTATTGTGGAAAAGGTGAAAAAGCAGTGGGGGAAAATAAGAAAAGTTTACTGTTCCCTAGTCTCTCGTTTTAATTTGACAGACATGGCTGCTTATTTGCTTACATGGTGGTGGGAACAGGAAATCTTACATCTCTCTTTGGACCATGAACTGGTCCTCCCAACAAAATGTGCATGTGTGCGCACACACACACACACACACACACACACGCATGTTTTATAGAATGCTGGAATTTATATGCTAGAATTCCAGATTGTTTTTTTAAGCTCCAATACATGGCTTCATGTCATAACACAAATGCACATAGTTGATATAAATCCATATACATTTTTTGAGAAGCTAACCCTAGATTTAATACTGTGCACAACTGAAAAACAAACGTAAAGCAACTGTCGAATGCGTTGGTCCTTTCAGTATCATTGTCAGTATTGTGTCTGTGAGGTATGAGGTACTGTATAGTTGTAGAGGCAGTGCTTTCTGTGTACTAATCTTTTTATTTTACTTTAGTCTGCGGTTTACGCCACTGGGTCAACAAATCAACACTGCTTGGACTTTGTATTTATGTACACCTACCTGTTCCTTCATTTGTTTCAAAGATGTATGTTTGTCTGTCCACAGGAACTGGGCCTGTCCACATGAACGAGGTGCAGTGCTCTGGGTTTGAGAAGTCCCTGACTGAGTGCTACTTCAACCGCGACGCTCTGGGCTGCAGCCACGAAGAAGACGCTGCAGTCAGGTGTAACATCCCAGCTATGGGCTTCCATAAAAGGGTAAGCTTTTGCAACAGCAGAGGATTCAAATGTTCACAACAACGAGAATGCTGCACAACAGTTTCTCAAATGTTTTCATTTTGCTCCCATAATTCTGAACAAATGGAAACAGGTCCATTTGGTTCTATTTTGTAAAACAGTGGTTTTCAACCAGTGGTCCCTGAGAGGATTCCAGATGGTCCCCAGGCTAAATGATGGAAAGTTGGTTAATGATTAAGATTAATGGTAATTTTGATCTGTATGTTTGACTGTTTTGTTTCCCAAATCCAGCCTGGAATTGTGGACAAAAGCATCTTTAGATTTGGATCTGTGGGGCTAAAATGTCATCAAATGGTGGTCCGTGGCTCAAATGCAGAATGAATAGCGGGCCCTGGTATGAAAAAGGTTGAAAACCACTGCTGTGAAAGGACCCATAAGGAACAACCTCAAGGAACCACTGTCCACTCCATGACTGGGGCATCCCTCTTGCTCTCTCTGCTTTTAGCTGCGCCTAAGTGGTGGACGTAATCCCTATGAGGGCCGTGTGGAGGTCCTGGCAGAGAGGAACGGCTCACTGGTGTGGGGTACGGTGTGCAGTGACAGCTGGGGGACCATGGAGGCCATGGTGGTGTGCAAACAACTGGGCCTTGGCTTTGCCAGCAACGCTTTCCAGGTAACATGTCTTGAACTATTGTTGTCTGTCAATGTGGGGCTATTTCGGCCAATCCATTTTCATCATTTAATCCTCTTAGTTTGTAGCTCTGAAAATTTTGTCTGAACAAGTTCGTGTGGTAAATGCTCGTTATTCCATGACCACTGAGAATACTCATTTCTGATTGGCTCAGAAGTGAGGGTGCCTCTGTCTTTAATATTAGGCACTTTAAGCTCCCACATTTTCAGAACCGCACCCCTTACCGGAGGTATGGCTGCTACGACGCAATCGCCATAGCCGTCAAAATCATTAAGCAAACCGCCATCCGCAACGGCGACAGGTTACCATGGTGATGAGTCTGTGCAGCGTGTGTCAAACAGATGTTGTGGACACTGCCTTAAAATGTAGGTTCTGCCATATTAGGAACGGCTGCTACAGCAAGCAGGTCTATCAATCGAGCACAGATTGGGTTCCTCTTGCTGTGGTAAAGATGGTGCCGTCCAATGGCTTAAAGTCCCTATCGTCATTTAGGGATGAGATGCAGTGTGCTTCATGTAAGCTGTGGGAAAGAAAGCTTCCACTCTGAACATTTTCAAACTCCTCATTGTTGGCTCTGACTTGTTACAGTATCTACATCAAAGAAGCTAATCTCTTTCCTAAAGGTAGAAGGCCAGGTTTCTGCATCACACACACATATCTAGCTGTAGTAATCCTATATCTGTCCTCATGATCAGGTTTTGTATGATTGATGGCTACTTTGAAGTAAAGCCATTCTGAAGATGAAATGCACTTGGGTTTTTTTTTTAAATATTGAATGGAACTGGGCAAATGGAAACTTGGAGAGTTAAAAAAGGAGGAAACACGTTTGATTATGCTATTAAATCATTCCTATCCTCTCTCAACCCTCCATTTCAAAGTTACACCAAGCAGATCGTCCAATGGCTGCAATTCATCCTGTCAGGTTCCACCTGTGGTCCCGCCCCTCTTGGGTTTAGTCAAATATTTAGCAGCTCAGCGGCCTTGTGGTTAGAGTGTCCGCCCTGGGATTGGAAGGTCATGGGTCGGTGTTCGATTCCTCGGCTGGGTCATACCAAAGACAGTAAAAATAACACCCAACAATGCTCCCTGCTCAGCAGTCAGCATCAAGGGTTGGATTGTGGGTAAGTCCTACGATATAATTACTGTCAGGGAGGGTCCAGTGTACTTGTACATAATGGCTGGGGCATTGCTACAGAAACAGAATTTACTGTAGATTCATGGGCAGGAATCTAAGTTGTACTTTTGTTACTGGGCAAAATAGTGCTTTTTAAATACCTTTTATTGTGTTTAGGCAACTCAGAATAAAATTATGTACAGTACAGTATGTGGTAGGAGCCTGCTGATTGGTTGACCATCATCATATACCAATCAAAAGGCTGACAATGGTTCAATCCCAGGTGAAAACCATTTTTAGTCACACTAGTCTAGCAGCTGGGCTTTAAAGATGGCTGTCAGTTGATCCAATCTTTTGATGTACCGCTTTGGTCTCAAACGACATATGGCGACAACTTGGCTGGGCTACAGGGATTCGTTGCGTACCAGAGTCAGAGTGTCAGAGTCTTCATGCTGTGAGAGTCTGACCACCACCACTTATTTTGGTGACCTCCCTGGACTTCCTTCCAACGGCGCCCTTTGGTTGAAATCACCACTTTACACTTCATATACCACTTCCACTTCATCCTCAGACCAACATTTCAATACAATAACAGTTATAATCATTATTTTAAGGGATCGGGTGAAGTTGTAAAAGTCATATTTTACATTAAGATGGATTCATTATTAGCATAGAGATTTTTTTAGTAGAATTGTATATGGATACACATGGATCACACCACCAAATAGCAAATACCATGGTTACCATGGTTACCATAACATAAGAGGTTACCAGGTAACATACAATGTTACCATAGTAACATAATAGGATTCCATGGCAACATAATAGTTACCAACAAGCACTCTAAGAGCTGTGTGTGTGTGTGTGTGTGTGTGTGTGTGTGTGTGTGTGTGTGTGTGTGTGTGTGTGCGCGTGCGTGCGTGCGTATATACAATGTACTGTAGTACTGCGCTGCGCATTTGTACATGTCTGTCAGTGGATGCCATTAACTCTCACTCTAACAAGCTTGATCTTTATTGAATCCCAAGGGGGGAAAGTAAAAGTCAGTGTTAAAACATCAGAAACACAGCTACTGGATATAGAATGTGGGCCGTGTCTGTAAATGCCATGACACAACCGAACAGCAGGCGTGTCAGCGGGGGGGCTATGGGGGACACCGTGAGTTTGTTTGAAGTTTAGAGGACCCTCTAACAGCTCAGCCTCTGGCTGGTGTTACGAGGCATGGAGGCAGCGTCATGGATGGTTCTGCTTACGTTTTAGAGGATTCCTTCATGTCATATGGTGAGAAGTTAGATAGAACTCCCCCTTTAAGTGCTCATTACGCTGTCCTTTGTTGGGGGTCTGAAGTCAGGTTGGTAGGATAGTTTGTTTCCTGTTTATCGCCGCTGTAGCCGCTGGTGATATAAGTCTGGAAAGTATGTCTGAATCATGGAAGAAGTGCTTTGATAATGGAAGGGAGTTTTATGAGTGGAACTTGGACTGGCAGCGTTAGGATCTGTTTAGCTGAGTAAGTGTGATTGGGGTTATTATGTGTGATGCACTTATGGAGGATCATTGTTTCACGTTTTCGTTGACTTCAACATTTTCTAATCTTAAATGCCCACTGTCTAGGATGTCCAAATGTTACTTTATTTCTACTAAATTGTTGTAATTGCCCATCATTTACTAATTTGCTTTAATTTGGCACCCTGTGCTATTTTCTATTCCAAGAGAAATAGTCAGGTAGAGTTGTTGGCACAAACAATGGGTGCTTTTATGTAAGAGTTGTCACATGCACTGTATTCTAAGAATAATGGTTGGGTTGTTATCATAGTAAAACTTGGAGTCATTACACATAGCTCCCTGATGGTCTGTGCCGAGCCTCTTTCCTGTCTGACGTATAAGTACTCCTGCAGGCAAAGTTAACCTCCAGATGGAAAACGTGACATCAAACCTAAACCGTACAACTGTATATCTCAGTCTAAAACCATCATGAAACCCACCAACAAGTTCTCTCCCCATTGCACACGCTCACAAAATGCAAGCCTTTTCTTTCCTGTGCTCAGTTTAACTTGAGGTCAGCCTCGGAAGATCCTGGAAAATATAACCTCCCCTTCATTGGGGTTTCCCTGTGGTCTAAGGGATATTATAAATCAGCTGAGTCAGGAAAATGAGAGCAAAAGTGCATTGCTCTGTCTCTCTCTTCCTTCTCTCTATCCCTGCATTTTCTCCTGGTTTGTTCCTAATCTACAGTAACATGACTTAAAAGAGGTTCTCAAAGTAATAAGCTACAAGATGACATTAATCTTGACACATTTTTGAAATGTTTGACCAAATTGGTGTAGGATTTGTAATGCTACAGCAGACACTGTTGTTTTTAAAGGTTTGGTGGCCGCATAATTATTAAACATTGTAAATGATATGTTGAAGTTGGGATTCAATGCATTTTTAATTTCTCATCCTTCGACCATTGATTGTTGTGTATATTAATATGATCTTTACTATCTGTATTTTACATTCAGTTGCGTGTTATATTTTTGGGCTGATAGCCCCCTCTTCTGTTCATCTGCAGTATTGCTACTTGTCTGACACGAGTGTACAGTATGTATTACTTTATCCAGGTGTGGGGAAATATTGGCTATTCTATACAGCACATAGTGGTTGTATATTTTATGTGTGATCCTGAAGATGACGGCATGGTCATTTATAGTTTACAAGACTACAAAACATCATGAAAAACACTCACTTGGTAATTAATCATAGAATGTATGATTAATGTGTTCCGATTAGGAAACATGGTACTGGCAAGGAGACGCGTCAGCTGATGCAGTGGTGATGAGTGGGGTGAGGTGTTCAGGAACTGAGCTGACCCTGGACCAGTGTCTCCACCATGGGAAGCATCTGGACTGTCCCAGAGGAGGAGGACGCTACTCTGCTGGTGTCTCCTGCACTCAGAGTAAGACAATGGATCATCACATACAACTACGATCCCAGTGTAGATGCATCAAGATCTTTCATAGCCCATATTCTGCCTACTGCAACTCTCAGTTAGACTTTTGCGGCATGGTAGTTAATATTGACTCACTGTCTTTCCTCTCAGCGGCCCCAGACCTGGTTCTGAACGCTCAGGTGGTGGAGCAGACTACCTACCTGGAGGACAGGCCCATGTATGCTCTGCAGTGTGCCCATGAGGAGAACTGCCTGTCCAGCACGGCTGCCACGGCTGATTCCACCTCCTACCGACGACTGCTGCGCTTTTCCTCGCAGATCCACAACAATGGTCTGTCAGACTTCAGGCCGCGGGCAGCACACCACTCTTGGGTCTGGCATGAATGCCACAGGTTAGTCCTTGATTCAGCGTGACACAAATAGGCTCAGGCCTGACTGCACGTTGCACGTTTGAGTCCTGTTCATGACGGCGACAGAAACCAATAGGTTGTAGATGTAGAGACATCTAATTTGTGGATGTATCTGATAAGATAAAATATGTATAATAGCGACTGCATGAGATATAATCTATGAATGAGCCGCTGAGAGGCGATCGTATGGGCCGGTTTGTCCGACGCGTTCCACCACAAACAAAGGGAAGTTCACTGGGTCCAACAGATGCGTTTAAGGAAATTTATTAAAGCGAAAACTGCAACTAAAGAGGGTGCTCAAACATAAAGTAACATAACCACAGCGAACAACGTAAATAACGAACTGAAATAAAGCAAAATAAGTGGTAAAAACGGTCAACAAAAAAGTACGGCGTCCCACACACCCCCTCTCTCTCTCACTGTCTCCAGCAAGTGAACTAGGTGAGATACTTGACTAAACCAGGTCCGCCCCCTATGCCCGTCAATCAATCACCAGTGACAGCCCATTAATCTTGTTGACCAAAACACACCACAATAAACCAATTCATGGCTCCTACAATATGCTTAAAGTAAAATATGACTGTTGCAGTTGGGGTCACAGCTTTTGTAGAGATACAAAATATATTTTGTAATATTCTGTTTGTCTGCCATATTCAGGCATTTCCACAGTATGGAGGTATTCACCCACTATGACTTGATGAGTCTGAATGGCACCAAAGTGGCAGAGGGACACAAAGCCAGCTTCTGTTTGGAAGACACTCAATGTGATGAGGGTAAATACAAAACATAATTAGTTAATTCATTCATATATTCTGGTTCTTTACTTAACACTGAATTTGTTATTGGATTATATAAGCCTACTGTCATGACTATAACACAGCTAAATATTTTAAACAATGGTTTGTTTTCTGTAGGTATTCAGAAGAGGTATGAATGTGCCAACTTTGGGGCTCAGGGCATCACGGTTGGATGCTGGGATACCTACAGGCATGATATAGACTGTCAGTGGATCGATGTAACTGATGTTCAGCCTGGGGACTACATCTTACAGGTACCCAACTATCGACACTCATGAAATACTGTATTAATACTGTATTAATGCATTTCCATCTTTGTTGGCACTAGTACTTTATTTGCTTGTATAGTTCTTTCTACTGTAGTACCATTTACTACTACAATCGTATGCTCTTCCAGGTTGTAATTAATCCAAACTATGAAGTAGCTGAATCAGATTACACAAACAACGTTATGAAGTGCCGCAGCCGATACGATGGACATCGGATATGGACATACAACTGTCATATAGGTAAGGAAGGCCCTTGCATGTCTTAAGATACATGAGTGCGACTCTGCTACCACGCACCCTAATTGTATGATTATAATTTTAGGAATGTAGGGCTACACCATTTATGTAAAATCTAATTTTCTACAAGGCAAAATTTACCTTAGATTATTTTTGTATGTACTTTCATGTTTAAGAATACATATTTATTTCTAATGCCAGAAAAGACTTTAGAGGTCTGCAGGGAAGACAAAAAAACAAATAAAACAATATTCTCCAGGTAAAGTCTACAAAACAAAACCATCCTTATTACGTAACTCAAATAAAGCTTTAATACGATTATTTACAATTTTAAATACAACATTCACTCAGGATTAGAAATAATCCTTCAAAGCACAAATAAACTGTAAATGATCGTCTTGACTTATGACATGGGGAACACCATGTCAAGTTGCTATAACAAGTCCAAGACCTGTAGTGCCCTCTTTAGGGCAAATGAGGAATTTCCTTTCAAAATATAAAAATAATACAAATAAATTGTTTGTCAAAAAATCAGTATAAAAGTCCTTTTTTAAGACATTCACACTTAATCACACTTAAAAACAAATAACAAATTCTTGGCATCCTGTAAAAAAAAAAACTCTTATTTTAAATTAAATACTGAATGAGAAACAAAGAAATTAACTCTTTCAACATAAATGGGACATCCACCATAGCAGGTGTATTCCACCAGGTGTCCAAGACCCCCAGGGTGATCCAGAAGAGTTATTTTGCATTAACCACTTGAACCCTAGCATACCCGTTCTGAAAATAACTAACCATAAATAGCAGATCTACACGCTGAAGTCCTACACACACAGGCTGCATACAGCGCACGTCAAAACAGCCTCCTCCATTATTTTCAGTGGACCTATCCCTCACCGGCGCCGTCAGATGCACGTCCACGTATCGCCCAGCACTCTGATACGCCAATGTTCTATTTCTAGGCGTTGCTGTGCGGTGAAAGTTTTTTTTTTCCTCTCTACAACTGTACAAAGCTGGCAGACACATGCCAGAGTGTCGCATCAATACTGTGCTGCTATGCATGCTGTGTGTTTAGGGCTTCACAATGGCTCACAGCGCAAGCTTGTAGATTGCCTATTTTTGGTGGCTACACCAAGTCGTTTGGTGTAGTGGGAAAAAATGTATTGAGGGTTTAGGGAGTTAAAGGTCTGAAAATTCAATTTAACATGAATCAAACATCTTAACCCATTTAGACCTGAGGTTGATTCTAAAAACACCTTCTAAAACTCTTAAAAAAATAAAAAATACACAATTATGCTGCTAATGAGTCACAGAAGTGGCTCTCAGTGTGAATTGAAAGGTATAACATATAGTTGCACTAGATCTAAATGGGTTAATAGAAAATATGCTGTCAAAAAGTGTATGATGAAGCCATCTGTGAAATCTAATCTGCTTCATGTTCCAAGAGATTCTTTATACTAAAGGCCTATTCAGAGTTTGATTTTCGGTGATCACTGCGAGCACCACGACCACCATTGCCTACAATATGACGTCATACCACTGCAAACACTGCTCTTTTCAGCCCTCCTCTCTCATTTTACTCACCACTGCAGCGGTGCTCACTGGGGATGCCCACGAAACAGAACTAAACCAATCACATGGTGGTCACGGTGGTTTGACTGGTGTTCAAGGGGATCACCGAAAATCTAAAACATACTACTAGTAATACTTTATATATTGTAAAGTATAGTGAAATATAAATTTCCCTTTTGAGAGCTTTTCTATACATCTAAACATTGTATATTTAATGGGTACTACAAATAGACCAGGTGGAAAGAGAACAAAAATACAAAACCCCTCATTTCAATTTCTGCATACAAGCAAATTCACCAAAAACAAGCTCAGGATCAGCTGACTGAAATCCCACATTAACTGTCCATTACCTGGACAACTCCTGTAGATCCATAGCTGTAGTATTTGCTTGTTGAGCCTAGAAGAAATTAGAATGAATCAGATTTTAGAATACATAGGCAATGTAATTTATTAGGCTATGACAATCAGTAGAAAACAATTTCTAAATTGAAACTGTTGTAACAGCACTGCTTTTAATCTCAAATTAACTGCTTTATCTTGTTTGTTTTTGTTATGGGATAAAGGTTAAGGTCGATGTCTGTATTCATATTTGGGCCTCTCTATCTCCCTCAGGTGGCTCACTAAGTTCAGAGACAGAAGAATCATTCCCTGGGTTGTTGACTAACCAGCTGGGACACAGGTAGACCCAGGGAGGTCTTGGCAGTTTGACATTAAACACAGTAACTCGTGGAGGATTTCGTTGAAGCAGCCACGCCAAATGAACACTTGACAACAACCACTAATGGAGGCTGTACTCCTCGTCCACCTCTCACTGCTGGATTGGTGCCTCAGCTCAACTTTTACAGTGGACAATGGAAGAATGAATTGCTTGCTTGCTGTTGCTATTAATTATACCCGATGAAAACGAGAAAACCAAAAACTGCCATTTAAAAAAAAAGAACAAAAAAAAACACACACACACACACACACACACAAGCCAAAAACAACCTGGGATTTGTATCAAATATCATAGAAACATTAAATTTGCATAATACACCTTTTGGTTCTGAATAAAAGACAATGGAAACAACATACTGCAAGGGGAGGGTCCAAATTCAAAGAAATAAACCACTACTAAACACCATCAATGCTGATATTTTAATGCATAAAAGTCAACCGTACTATAAGCCATGGCTGAACTATTAACGCTGGCATTTGGTTGCATAAAGAATCCTTAAAATGCAAAATTGGCCATAGGTGGTAGGGCTGACTAGGACGGATGAAAGTGTTGTGTGGCTTCCATAACGTATTACATGCACTATCTGCAGTTTCTTGGCTGATATTGATTCCAGGCCCTGGGTATAACTAATTAAATGTACTGTACACTTTGCCTATGTTCTTAATTTGTCAGGTTGGGCATGCGCAAGATCTTTTGAATGAGATAAGCAACATAGTTGCCATTCTATTTAAACATTCATGCATTTTTTTGCTTTAAGAAAGCGTCTACGATCCTCTGACTATCTGATGGACATTTCAGCCTGATATAAAAATTAAAAAAGGCATGAACCACGTTTAGTCTGGTGCTAAATCTAGAATCTCCTATCTTTTCTTCCCTTTCTTAAAGCAATCTTGAATAAGCATGTCCACCATCACAAAGATGCACCTATTAAATAGGATATTTAAAAGGGTTTCAAATGGATAGTTTGGTTTTGGATTACGAACGACATACAGTTTGTATATTTTCCCGGCATACACATACACACACAAGCACACAAACACACGCACCCACCCTGTGTGTAGCCTATTTTAGCTCAATCCCTGGATGTCTGTGGGATCATGTTGCAGCTTTAAACCTTCTCCAAAGCTGATGATTTAATGCTATGTACTCATCGAAACAGTGTAGACAACATTTGGCATAACTTTCAACAAAATCATTAATTTACATAATAAACTATTTATATTGTAGTTAGTTGCTAATTCACCTCAAAGACATCCAAGAATGAAAGTAAGGTTATGCTCACTCACTCTTCACCATATGTAACCACCACATACACAACAAAAACAGACTTATCCCTTTAAGCTGTGATTGTAAACAACCCCAGGGTGAAATAAATGAGACTAGCTTTGAAAGTAAAATGTATTCTGTTCATAGAGTAGGTTTATCTCCATCCCCTGAGCCTCTGTTTTTTACCTTATTTTTTAAATCTTTTGTTAAATTATTATTGTCAGGGACTTTCATATGATTTCTTGGATGTATTGTGAAAGCCACAATGTTTTGTGAAAATTATTTTGCATTGTTTTTGTGATGTAATGACTCTAGAGGCTCTTCATTTTACAAGGGCACTCATCAATAGCTGAGATTTAGCTGAGTGATTGGACAATGTGTGTGCATTGTTGAATGTGGGAAAAGTTGTTTTCTGTAATAAAAGAATGGAAGCAGATGTCCTCAATGTGTATGATGGAAAAGCTAATATGTTGTACTGTCTGCTGGAAATGGACATGTTGCACAGACCTTGCAGGTTTTTCACAAGTGAAAAGGTTAAAGCATCATATTCAGATAGTAATCATTGCCAATTTCATCCAATTCGGAGAGACAACCAATTCATCAGGTTCGATTGTATTGTTCCAGTTACACTTTAGTCTGCTATTTTGTTGTGTCAATTTCACTTACAGAGAAAGCTTTGTTCAGCAACCTTGTATGGTATGTAGACTATTTTAGAAACGCCTAAATTTCAGGTGTATGATGCTGGTCGATTACCTTCTAGGGTCATCACCTGCGTTAGGCAGTAGCGCTCCTCTTTAGAAGCGTCTGGTTCGTCCTCCTCCTCTCTGCAGCCCCAGGGCTCTGGTCACCATTCGCCTGGCAACAGTAGAGTCTGTCCGAGGACGGTCCTTCACTGGCTGGATAAACTCTTAACAGGCAAGAGGGAGACAAGTATTTTCAAATGACACTCATACTGTTGTCTATTCACGTTGTTTGAAACAGTTTTTGACCATGAAATATATGGTGTTGGCTAAACTGCCATCTCGGATGAGCAGAGAATGCATTTGCATATATTATAAAAAAAAAAGGGAATTATAAACTGTTACACCATTAGTACTGATAGCAGTGTTAAGCAGGCCAGGTATAGCTTGGTAGTAGTGAAATGAAGCATCATTTTGACTTAACCCTTTCCCTACCAGCATAATTAGGCTTAATACTGTAGCCAGACCAGCTAAATACCCTAATAAAGTACATATTTGAATGTCCAAATAAAAATGTGTGATATGACCAAAATGTCTCATTTTAACCCTGCAAGTCTCCACTTTCCCCAGAAAAAAAGAAATATGCATATTTTATTTTATTATTCTCAAGGATTAACATTATTATTATTTTTTTCATTTACTTTCCTCACACCACTTCACAACATGTTGTGAGCTTGCAGAACTGCTATTTTCTGATATTTTCTGGTATTTGAACTTTTTCATGCACTATGTGTAAAGTAGTTTATTATTATGAAACCTGGTTGCTTATTTCTCTCCAAACACCTGGCAACCAGTGTCGCCAACTTGGCGCATTTGTCACTATATTTAGCTTTTTTTTCAGACCCCCCTAGCACCAAAATTATTGAAAAACTAGTACTTTTTTGAAAAACAAGTGCTTTTTTGCTGGTGAGTTGGTTTGAAAACCACTGCCCTAGCTCCTTCTAGTGCATTTTGGAAGTGCCACTAGTGTATTTTGGAAGTTGGCAACACTGCAAACACAGAACAGCAAATTCTGTTCCCTGCTGCAAAACCATGGCTGTGGCTTGCAGCCTGTCATCAGCATGGGAGTCCTGATACAAATTATTGGATTTATTGACCTTTGGATCTATTGGCAATCTTTTTTACATGTTTTTGATCTTTTGTGCTGTTATTTGGAGACACATAAGGTAAGGTAAAAAAAATCCCTTTGTTGCTTTGTTTGTTGTTGTTTTTGTTAGGGCTAGTTAGAGATCTATAAGGGTCCATTGTAATGACACAGCCACATGAAACTTTGTGACAAGTTGGGGGAGGGCTCCCTCTGCTGGCGGAGGGCCCACACTACACCTGGGAACTGTAATTAGACACCCAGATCCACCCAAAAACACACAATACGTCAATTACGTCAATGGGAGGCTTGGATTTGCATGTCAATTACCTCAATTACGTCATTGGTAATTTTTGACTTAAATAACGGCACAAGTATGTGGCAGATTCACTGCAAATACAATATTTTACAAGAATGGTAAATGGTGCATTTACTGTATATAGCGCCTTTATCCAAGGTGCATAGCATCACATTCACCTATTCACACACACATTTTGTACACTGATGAAAGTGGACACCATGCAAGGTATCTACTAGCACATCAGGGGCAATTAGGGACTTCAGTGAGTTGCTCAAGGACACTTTGACACTAACTCTGGGGGAGCCCAGAGAAAATTGCGAAAGAGGGCATGTTACCCTTACCGGCTCGTCTGATGGCTTTGCTTTTAGCTTTTTTGCTCCCTTTAGACAGAGGCCGTGCCTTCAGTAGAGGATGCTGGATGGAGAGGGCATGGAGTGCTACAGTACATGCAAAACAAACATGAGGTATACTTTAGAATTGATATTTAGTTATTTATAGATATAGAATAGGTATAGATAGAATAGAACTAGTTATTTATACAGTATGTCTAGTCATTATTCACTTTGAATAGAGATGGTACCTGCACATTTGCTGGAGAAAACACCCAAGGCATGCGTGTTGTCTACCCACTTGATTTTCATCCCACATTCACTGAGAGAGAAAGAAATTACCATTTTAAAAACAAAACGTGCAGTTTTTACAGCAGACATTTTGACAGATAAAAGCGGTGTAAATGAAAGTGTTCAGGTGCGATTTGTTCTACTCTGACCTGTAATCTGCAAAGGCATCCAGCAGGTCATCGGTGGTCAAAGTTGAAGGAAAGTCATAGATTTCAATCACATGGTCAAACTCATCCGGGTTTATCCACACATTCTCAAAACAGGAGTAGTCGTTGTGGGCCTGCTCGAAGCGGACGTCCACATGTTTCAGGTATGGTATGATCTGAGAGGGAATGAAGAACAGTTTTTTTTAATACTTGAAGTACAGGAAACACAGGAAACAGAGATTTAATAATGCAATCAGTTTTGAATGCATGGAGTTTCACCTTCTATCTTACCATTAAGGCACATTCATGATTTTTGAAGAAAAATTACTTTCCTGGGACATCATCGTATACCGATGCCCTGTGTGTTGAAACACAGCCCAGCCCTCGACTTGTACCAATTGTTCTATTTTGGCCCGCCGTGTATTTGAGTTTTACATCCCTGGTGTATGTTGTAGCTAGACCCGAAACACCCTGTGACCCCAGGATACATCACTGATGATGCATCCCAGGGCATCCTTGAGGTGTTTCATGTACAACAACACAATTATCTCAACAACTGTGCTTAGTAGGACCTACCTCTTCAGTGGAAATGTTGGGGTCTATGCTTGTGTCCGTCGTCGTAGGGCTAGATGACAAACCGCACATGTCATCCTTCTCATCCTCCTCCAGATTCATGGCAATGAAATATGATATAGGCATGTCCCATATCTCGTCTTGCTTTATACGCACGTCACCGCGAGGAAATGGCAGCGAGCCGTTGCTGGAGCTACCGTCGACACCGTTTGCTACGCTATAGGGCGTGCTGGGGAGCAGTGACTCACAGTTGGAAACATTTGTGGTCGTTGTGCTCTCTGCAATATCAGAGGAGCACGAACCAGAACCGGAGTCAGAAAAGTCATTGGGTCCACAACAGCAGCAGTTACAACAATCTGTGTTAGATAACTTCTCTCTGGGAGTGGGCACGCTTTGTAGGGCCTGCCGCTCCCTGGACGCCCTTGGTACATAGAGCGGCTGGTCAGGCTTCCGAGGTGCACGCCTGGGCCTGGGGGCCGATGAATTTGACGTGGTTTGACTCTGCATTCCTCCCGTTCCTCTTCGCCATGAGGGTTCCTCACACAGGCTGTTGTTCACCTCTGTGTCACTGTCTTCTTCATACTCACTCCTATTACAGGATAATGATACATAAAATGTTACTGTTGTTGTTGCTGTAAAATAGGATAGCCATAGGCTTTGAACTACACAGTCCTATTGGACGATGTTGAACTCCTGCCTCGATGCACTGTGTCTTCGATATACGTTAGGCACACTGACCGCACTGCCAATACAAACAAATAGGCGAGCGTGTTTCTGTTTAGTTGTGCAACTGCGAGTTTTCTGAATGCTTTCTGAATATTGGATAAAAATACTGTTTTTAGCTCTGAGCGTGTTAAGCAACGCAGAATGCAATGATGCTATGCTTCGACCTGCAAAAATTATAACATTGGTGTCACTTGGGATGCTTTACATTCGAAATGTGATGTATTTACACATTGGGGGCTCCATTTTCGTTACCATCTAAATCCCTTATCCTAAACCCCTTATCATTTCTTTTTTTACTATTTTGAAAAACTTTTTGGAATAGTTCAACATGCCAATCTATTGACACATTGTGACCTTGTAGCATTTAAATTATTGAAAAACATTTTTTTAATAGTTTAAAAAGGCAAAGAAGTTAAGGGATAAGGGGTTTAGCGGTGATGAAAATGGAGCCCTTGCTCTGTAATGTAGCGGTCGCAAAGAAAAGTCATAACAGTCAGTTTCAGGGCTACCCTAAAAGACAAATTACAGCTCCATTCCATGCAGCATTCCAGCAAGATAGCAAAAACAAACAAAAAAGGTTGGTGTAATGTATCAACTCTACCATACTGCCATGGCATTTATGCCATTATGAGCATGGGATGACCCTGCACCTATGTTCGCTTTAAAAGCAAGTGAGACAGAAAGATGGAGAAATAGATATATAGATCTGTGTTTATCCCATGGTGGACATTCTTTAATCAATGGAAATTGCAGTAGTAAGAGAAGATACAGGGCATGTACAGTCATTTATAGTTTGTTTAATTTCTGGATTAAAAAAAAAAGCGTACCTGAGCTCAGAATAGCAGACTACCACCCTGCGGCTCAAGCCTGCCCCTACTGAGAAGGTAACAAGCTCTGGGTGGTTTTCTACCGTCTTGTGGGTCAAGTATCGAAGCCGGCTCGACAGGACAGGGAACAGTAGCACACTGAACACAAGACATGATATGGGGTAATGCAACACTGACATAAGCTTGGTTTCATTGTGACGTTACTTGTAACATTACAGATACCTATGGAAGTCTTACCTTTTGCGGTTCTCTTTTTTCTGGAATGAGTCCAACTCCTCAAGGACAGTATGGACGAACTCATTTTCTTCTTTAGGGAGGTAGGTCCCATCAAAGCAAGGAAACGCCAGTGTGGACAGATCACGATGTATTCTATCCTGTTGACGGCATGGCATATTCCATTCAAAAGGGCTTTGTTGGCATGAGAAAACATATTGCCAAAGCAAAAAGTACATTACAACAGTACAATCATGCAATCAAGAAAGAAATTCTAACTCAGTCATCATTGGTTCTTCTTGTCAAAAGCATTAACATTTTAGTATTAGATGCAAGTTATTGACTATTAAACTGCCTCTTGGTTTCTGAGGCAACAAAACAAGTTTAATTCTCTCAGAGGTACAGACCCATAAGGCAAGCTCTGGTTCATAGCTAGGCAACTTCCAGCTGTCATGTAATGTAATACTGTAGCGCAAATGTACCGTAAGGACGTCTACTGTACATTTACTGTACAGTTTTACAGTACAAATAGTTGGGAGTTGCTGAAGTGGCTAGTGGTCCATGGCACCACAGATTCTTGCAGAATCATAGAAGTAGTGGCGCTATGGTCCAGAGCTACCATAAGGGTCGATTTTTAGCCTCGGGGCTCGGGCCCAGGCAGGCTTACTCATCTGAGGTCCAATTAGTTACACCTATCACTTAGCTGGGGAACCCTAACTGCAATGTAACTCTATTGTTTTATCATGGAATGAATCTAGAGTTGCAATACCCTCCAATGACAAGAATTTTCATCTGCGATCCTCTTTCTATCTGCAAAGCATTTGTTTTATAAAAAAAAACACCATAGACATGTTATGAGCTACTTTCTATCAGTAAATAAAATTGCTGGAGGCACTTGTTTGTATTAACAGGTCACCCTGCTGCCTCCTGCATTATGTGCAAATTCTAAACAGGTGGTACACAGGAGCGTTCAGGGCTGTTCAGTGAGTAATGAAGAGCGCTTCCAAAGTCCAGTACTTAAAAAAGAATCACCTGCAGAGAATTTAATGACAGAAAGGAGCTCATAACACGTATACAGTGTAGTTTTTATCAAACAAACACTTTGCAGATAGAAAGAGTATAAGTCAAGCTGTCCATACAGCTGCTATGTTGGTGAGTTTAACATTGTTTAATACAACCAGGTCGCAGATGAAATTCTTGTCATTGGGAGTCAATGGAGCGTGTTGCAACTCTAGATTCACCCCATTAAAGAATCCAGAGTTGCATTGCGGCTAGGGGAACCCCTGGAACTCCGTCAAGGACCCCCTGGGATCCCCGGACTCCACTTAGAGAACCAGCGTTCTAGGACTGGGTTATAGCCTAACTAACGGTGACCATATGACCATAATAGCAATAGAAGGAGGTGTAGACAAGTAGCTCTTCTTAGCACGCGAAATGCCAGGAGAGAACGGATAGTATACAAATACACACACAGCTAACAAACAACATTGATCACGTGTAAACGTTATCTTACCAGAAAGAAATAGTCTCAAGTGTAGCGTAGAAACAATATGATTGATATGGAGTTCCTATCTATGATCGTGAAGAAGAAACACACGGCGCACTCCTGGCGATGATGATTGTTGACTGTTTGTAACTTCTGTGGTTTTAGGCATCCATTCCGGCTATCAGTGGTGCATCACTGCCACCTTCTGTTCCGGAGTGGGGATAACAATTCCATTCAATTCAGAGAAGCTTTATTGGCATGAGAAACAAACATTTACATTGCCAAAACAAATGTCACAAATACAATACAATAAAAAAAGCATATGCAGCGGGAGGGGGTAAAGACTTTTGTTCATAGTTTGTTTTTCCTACTATTTAAAAAAAATAGCGTCAATGTTTTGTCGGGACATTTTCCCTCAAGATTATGCAGAAAAACAAAACCTTCGGGGCACATGTCTCCACCGTCTTGGGTCAGGGTGAAGACTGTTACGTCACCCGCAGGGTGACATAACAGTCACTGGTGGTGACTATGTTTTACCCCTGCAGGCAACTGGTGCGTCACCCACAAGGTGGGCGGACAAACTGTTACGTCACCGCAGGGTGACGTAACAGTCCGATCACACGTCCGTCTGAGCACGGGACGGATAAACGCGGATAAGCGTGTGGACGGATAAACACGTGCACGGACGGATGGATGTGCACGGACGGACGGATGGGACGGACAGACGGACGGGGGGGCGAAACATAGTCACTACCTTACGGAGGAGACAATTATTTCTTATATACTGTAAGTCGCTCTAGTGAATGTATATCCTCAGAAAATAGGCTGTGCTGTGATGCAGTGATTAACTAGAGTTGTGCCCCTACGGGGCACAGGTCTCCACCGTCCGGCTCAGGTTTGAACGTGTTGTATGTACGTCATCATGACATCATCCTATGCACGGACATGATGGCGGACAGACACGGGCGGAATGACGGGGTACGATCCATAGTCACCACCTTACGGTGGAGACAACTATGTAGGCCTATGTTTGGAACTAGCAGAGCTCCAGCCAGAGCGAGACGCGAGATCAAAGCGTGTCAGTACTCAACAGTTCACCTTTGTTGGAACAAGATCCAATCAGAAAATATAGCTGCAAGCAGCAATAAAACGGGATCAAGCAAGCAGCAATAAGGAGTAAGAACAATACGCACAAATAAGCCCTAGAAACATGGGAGCCTGAACTTCAGAAATACATCAGGTAATTATGGGAGCAGGGCAGGGTTTTTGATTCCTGCCCTGACTGACTCACACATTGTAATCTGGTGTGACTGAGTGAATGATTGGTGAGCTGTGAGTGAGTGGTGAACTGAGCTATGAACTGTCATTAGTGACAACATGGCCGAATAGTGACAGTCAAACAGCCTTGCCCAGCCATGAGGCCCATAGGGCACGTGCCTATCTCCTGTTTCTGTAGCATGAGGCAGCTTGATGTACAAGTACACCCTCTGGACATGACGCTAGTATGACACAGGGTCTTACCCCCAATCCAACCCTTGATGCTGAGTGCCAAGCAGGGAGGCATTGGATCCCGTTTTTAGAGCCTTTGGTATGACCCGGCCGGGAATCGAACCCCGGCCTCCCAGTCTCAGGGCGGACACTCTAACCACAAGGCCACTGAGTTGCTGAATGAGTAAATGATTGGTGAGCTGTGAGTGAGTGGTGAACTGAGCTGTGAACTGTCATTAGTGACAACATGGCCGAATAGTGACAAAACACAACATGGCCGAATGGTGACAACCACCATTACATTGAGTTTTACCCTGGGTTACACATAGAACCATGAACTTAGATGTAGAAGACCACATGAGATTGTGCATGATTGACTCATATTACTAGGTGTCCGTGCCGGGATTTGAACCCAGGAACTCTCATTTCCAAGTCATGCGCTCTACCAATGAGGCTACCCAACAGACACAAGACATACTGGAAACAACACACACATTCAGTGGACTGCTTGGTAAATGGTAAATGGTGCATTTATATAGTGCCTTTATCCAAGGCGCTTTACATTGTGCATCACATTCACCCATTCACACACACATTCATACACTGATGGCAGTGGGACAGGGAAACATCGACACTAACTCTGCAGGAGCCCGGGATCGAACCGGCAACCTTGTGGTTACCATCCGGTTACTCTACCTCTGAGCCACTACCGCTCCTTAAATATGCACAAATAAGCCATAGAAACATGTAAGAAATACATCATGTGATTGTGGAGAAACAGCCGAATAGTGACAAAACACAACATGGCCGAATGGTGACAACCACCATTACATTGAGTTTTACCCTGGGTTACACATAGAACCATGAACTTAGATGTAGAAGACCACATGAGATTGTGCATGATTGACTCATATTACTAGGTGTCCGTGCCGGGATTTGAACCCAGGAACTCTCATTTCCAAGTCATGCGCTCTACCAATGAGGCTACCCAACAGACACAAGACGTACTGGAAACAACACACACATTCAGTGGACTGCTTGGTAAATGGTAAATGGTGCATTTATATAGCGCCTTTATCCAAGGCACTTTACATAGATTGTGCATCACATTCACCCATTCACACACACATTCATACACTGATGGCAGTGGGACAGGGACACATCGACACTAACTCTGCAGGAGCCCGGGATCGAACCGGCAACCTTGTGGTTACCATCCGGTTACTCTACCTCTGAGCCACTACCGCTCCTTAAATATGCACAAATAAGCCATAGAAACATGTAAGAAATACATCATGTGATTGTGGAAACACAGCCGAATAGTGACAAAACACAACATGGCCGAATGCTGACAACCACCATTACATTGAGTTTTACCCTGGGTTACACATAGAACCATGAACTTAGATGTAGAAGACCACATGAGATTGTGCATGATTGACTCATATTACTAGGTGTCCGTGCCGGGATTTGAACCCAGGAACTCTCATTTCCAAGTCATGCGCTCTACCAATGAGGCTACCCAACAGACACAAGACGTACTGGAAACAACACACACATTCAGTGGACTGCTTGGTAAATGGTAAATGGTGCATTTATATAGTGCCTTTATCCAAGGCGCTTTACATAGATTGTGCATCACATTCACCCATTCACACACACATTCATACACTGATGGCAGTGGGACAGGGACACATCGACACTAACTCTGCAGGAGCCCGGGATCGAACCGGCAACCTTGTGGTTACCATCCGGTTACTCTACCTCTGAGCCACTACCGCTCCTTAAATATGCACAAATAAGCCATAGAAACATGGAAGAAATACATCATGTGATTGTGGAAACACAGCCGAATAGTGACAAAACACAACATGGCCGAATGGTGACAACCACCATTACATTGAGTTTTACCCTGGGTTACACATAGAACCATGAACTTAGATGTAGAAGACCACATGAGATTGTGCATGATTGACTCATATTACTAGGTGTCCGTGCCGGGATTTGAACCCAGGAACTCTCATTTCCAAGTCATGCGCTCTACCAATGAGGCTACCCAACAGACACAAGACGTACTGGAAACAACACACACATTCAGTGGACTGCTTGGTAAATGGTAAATGGTGCATTTATATAGCGCCTTTATCCAAGGCGCTTTACATAGATTGTGCATCACATTCACCCATTCACACACACATTCATACACTGATGGCAGTGGGACAGGGACACATCGACACTAACTCTGCAGGAGCCCGGGGTCGAACCGGCAACCTTGTGGTTACCATCCGGTTACTCTACCTCTGAGCCACTACCGCTCCTTAAATATGCACAAATAAGCCATAGAAACATGGAAGAAATACATCATGTGATTGTGGAAACACAGCAGGGTTTTTGGAGACTTGGAGACTCAGACATGAGCATTTTTCAAACTGCTTAAAATGGCAGACACTCTGGGGGTGGAGCTTACCAGTCGAAATTACAGATGTGTTCCACATGAATCAAGGAACGTGTAGAAACAAGTCCCATGATTTTAAGCCAAACGAAGCCTGAGTTATGCTTGTTCAAATGTTTCAGTTTCAAAGAATTGCTATAGCGCCCCCATTTGAGCGATTGGAGCAAGACTGGTTTTAGTGCTATTTGGCATCCCCCTCTACAAAACTGTAAAATCCCAGAAGCAGATTACGTTGCATGTGTAGATTAGGGGCAATAGACGAATTTTCACAAATGAGCAATTTTCATTGGCTCGTAAAAACATCATTTTTTCCACTAAAAACATGATTCACACCCATTCCATGTTTGTATGGCTCCAAAGTTCATGTGTAGGTCATTGTTATGCATTTTGATCAAAGATTGTAGGAGAAGAGACATTTTAACTGTTTTACATATAATTCAAGATGGCAGTTCATCTAAAGGTCAGAGGTGAAAAGTCAGAATACAAAAGTTGTTTGACATAAGCAGACGCATAAGTGAATATAAGTTACATTTCTGAGAGACGAGCAGTTCATGAGTTATGAGTGTTTAAAGTTTGCAATTTCAGTTGAGTGCTATAGCGCCACCATTTGACCAGTGGTCACAGGCTTCGCATCATCACCGTTTGGCATCACCCTCTACCAGATTACCAATTTTCGCGAAAACCGACTGCACGGTTCAGCCAGAACAGCTATTTCTGGTGAAAGGAGAAAAAAAGAGACAGAATCAAGAAGGTATCAAGGTCCACTTCGTGGACTGCTTGATCCCTTCAGAAACAACGGCACTACGCAACAGGTGACGTCAGGGAAATTCGAGTCAAGCAGGCACCAGCCAGACTCAGTTTCCACTTGCCAGAGGCATTCAGAAGTTGAATGTTGCAATGGCAACAGAGGCTGGATTCCAGGCTAATACCTGCCTGCCTAACGGTATTTATTTATCTAAATTTATTTATTTGCCAACAGGTCCGGCCCAGCCCAGCCTGACTATACAGCGAATAGATTTTAGGCACGACCCGGCCCTAAACGATTGGGTTTGGGCAGAATTAGAGACTTCTCCACAGAGTAAAAGTGAAATGCCAATCGACACCATCTTCAGAATAGGTAAATACAGAAAAGAACTAGATCTGTGCCCCTTTGGGGCGCAGGTCTCCACCGGCTCAGGTCACGTCACCCTGTGAGGGAAACAGTCACCACCCTGGGTCAGGGTGTAGACCTGACCCAAGGTGACATAACTGGCGTATGGACGGATGCGTATTGCGTACACGGACGGACACGTGCACGGACGGACACGTGCATGGACGGACACATGCGCGGACGGACGAACAGGGGGGCGAAACATAGTCACCACCTTACGGTGGAGACAACTATTATTTTTACTATAATAAAATAATTCAATATGCACTGCAGTATATATTTTTTAGACTAGATTATTTTGAAACTAGATCAGCACTCTGTAGAGTGCATACTTGCGCGTTACTCGTGTGTGAGTACAGTGGGTGAATCAGAAATAAACAAAAACAAACTCTTATTCCTCTGAAATAGTGCTGTGAACCGCTCACATTTAGGACAAGATGCAACTTAAAACGTCTTATTCCAACAATTGTTTATTGATTTTTTTTTAAAGATTGTGTAGGAAATACATTAACATACTAATGTTGGACAGAAGAAAAATAAAACCAATAAAACTGTTTGATTGTAAAGTGGGCATGAAGTGGGCATGGGCACAAGGCAAAAAAAATAAATAAATAACTGCACCAACGGAAGACATGAGATGGTAATACAAATTAAAATAATTCACAAGACCAGCATGGTGGGAAATCAAATATGGACCTAGGACCCCTTGTAACACTATCCACACATGGAATGCTGTTTGACCCAAATATTCAACAGAATACATGGATGGTATTCAAGGATCTCCAGCTGGTCCGTCCTTCACCACACTGGAAAACAAACTGGAAATCTAGAAAGCGAACAAGGTGGATTTGGCACACACCTACTCTCCAGGGAAACACTGCAATTTATTTTCTGAACATACAGGTAGCGGAAAAACCAACAACACTCCTGTCTCAATGTTAGATGAAAACATGTAAGAGGCTAATTATTCCTAAATTAAATGAATTTTAAACCATGAAGACCACATATTTTGGAAATCAGTCCGCGAACAAAAATAATAGCCTCACATTCTTTTTTCAAACCATTAAAAATGACAAGTGAAAAAAAGAGATGATATTGTTTTATCCATGAAATGCCTAGTAGTATGACAATGTCCAAGCTGGAGTGCCTCTCCAGATCAGCAACAGTACAAGAGTCACTCTTTTTTAACTGCTTGAATGTATGCATAATTGACTTAATCAGACTTTACAGTAATTTGATCTCAAACAGGAAACAAATTTGAATGATATGGACTGGTATGTTCCCAAATACACCAAATCATTTTAATTCTCAGTATGGCAGAATGGCAGGTTGTGTGCCAAGTGAGTTTAGTAAGTCACCTGAACTCGCATGTCTTCAAAACACAGCTTATGTATCACATCAGTAATACAAGATGTCATCAATACCTTTAGTCACCTGTGGCTCAAGCACAGAAAATGCCTCAGAATTGTGTTGTAATTTTGGGAATGGAAAGGAATGGACTGGCATATCACCAAATTATTTCAACAAATGAGTTAAGTTTAAAATGTTATCTACTGCAGCAAACTATGACCAACCAACCACCCTGCAGTGCAGTCCATCACTGTTCTGTACACACACAGGTCTACGCTATAAAATGAAATGGCTGGATAACTAAAAACAAAAAGAAAGGTTTTGTGCGAGCTGCTGCTGCTGCAGTCCAGTCCTCAAAGCACTATACAAAGTATTGCCCTTTTCCAGTCAACACTAAAAAAATAAAATTAGACAAAACATTTTTTCTCAACTATTTTGTAGGCCTATTTTGCTGTCAAACTGAAACGCTGAGCAGGAGAACCTATGACAGTGATGCCAACTACAGAAAAATTTGAACCCCCCAAAATAGTTAAAAGGCGAAACATTTACTCACTTTTCCACTCCTGTTGTTCTCAAGACATGTAATGTTACTCATTGTCAGTCACATGTAGAATAATGTTTGTTTTTGTCACAAGTAGACTCAGGGTAGTGTTATGTAGATCCTAGATATGTGTCAAGCCCTACCCTGGTCACTTAACTGGTTGATCCTCTGGGACCCCCATGAACTGAAGGCTTATTATCCTACCAGAGAGTTTGATGCATTCATGTGGCAGCATCCCATGTCCAACTAGATGAACTGGTAGAATGACAATGATAAATGATACATGGGGATCATGGGACATTACTTACAGGTCCTGGTAGGATAAAACAAGCCAACAATACTAGGGGCCCTGCTGCTGCATGATAATAAAAAACAGCAAGACTAGGGATGCAACTGCTAAGCTAGGAGATAAAGACAGAATATGACATTGTGACAAGAACAAGAGCACTGATATAAATGATGGGGTTGATTTGGGAATGTTTTGACAGAAATTCAGCTGTTCTACAAGGCCAACAGGTCAAAGCAAAACATGTTACCTCCTATCCTGTATTGGCAAGACATTGGTGAAATAGTATAAGATAGAGTTAACAGTGCAATTAGTGACATTTACAGGTGCAACGTTTTGTAGACATGAAACCTAAAGGGATACCGTACGGTGAGAAATACCTTAATTAAGTTTGTTGCTGTAGAGAACAGTAATTTGGGCTCATTTTTGTTCTTGTAAGTAGGGAGTAAGTAACATTCTTGGTGGGAAGAACTGCTGAAACTAGTTGCTTCTGTTCAGTTCAACTGGGATAATGTTGGGGGGTAAAGGGGTTAGTTTGGACTTAGTAGACATGATGCAAAGTTTGGGCCAAAGTAGTTGTTGTGTTGTTGAGCAGTAGGATTTTGTATTTTATTAAGGTTATGGTAAGCTTGAGGTTGGGTCACTGATATTGTGGCCTAAAGTCTCTCAAGATAAGTGGTTGGATCTGAATGACAGGAGAGAGGTTGAGCTGCAAGATTTTCTCCGCTACCCGCCGGGCTTCAGCCACTGAGCGAGAATCGTCTATTTTGATAACTTTCCGTCTTAGATAGTTCTTGCTTTTTAGGACTTGTAGCCCTCCATTTTCCAGAACCCCATGTCCACTTGTTAAACCATTCTGCTGTTTGTGTCCTTCCTGTGGCCAGTGGGTTCCATTCCTCCTCCTAGTAAGCGTCAGTTCCATGTCAGTCTCTGGGAAAATGTGGCCGTTGGCATAGATAACTGGAGCAGAATCTCCTATCAGTGCCCCTCCATCCATCCTGATCGGACAGGACATGGTCTTTTGGTTCAACAAAGCCACGGCTGTGGTAGGAGGCGACCTGCTGCCATTTTGCAAAGGCTGGCAGCCATTTTGGGAAGGCTGCAACGGTATTCCTGAAAAGGCGAGAGAGTTCTGTTGTTGCTGGGTGGTAGAGTTAGTATCAGAGTCCCAGCATGTCTGAATCTGGAGTCGAGCAGTGTGGCCACCTGTCAGACCTGCAATGTTAGTCAACCTCAAGCATGGCTGGGCTCGAGGAATAACAGGGGGCGACCCAGTGGTTCGGGAGGCGTTGGAGGCGACTCGAATGCTGCCGTACAGGAGGGCGCGGTGGTCGATCAGCGAATCAGGGGGTCGGATCCCCTTGATCCTGGGCTTGGCTCTCTCAGTAGTGCTCCAGGACGGATGCTGTTTGGATGCAAGCCTTTTCCTTTTTCTACCGACCTTCCTCTTGCCTGTTAGCTTGTTTCCTCCCCCTCTCTCTAGGGGGTCCCCCTCAGAGAGCGGGAGAGTCATGCAGGAACGATATCGGTAGACGTCTTTGCTGTGCAGTACAGTGGGCCGATGGCCCTCCTGTCTCAGCTCTCTGAGCAACGTCTCAAGCTCTCCCATGTCCAACAGTTCACAGTCGGAGGTCGCTGAGGTCACTGAAGGCGACTGGAGTATATGCAGCGCATCCCGCAGGACAATTTGACCAGCGCTGTTGATACGAGACCAGCTGTGGAAGGGCCGCGGCTCCTCGTTGGAGACACACGTCTGGTATCTGAGTGGAGTATCTCTATGTACAGTCTCAGCCATGTTGCAGATTCCTACCGAGAAGGAAACAGAGAGAGCAGGTGTTTAAACTTCTAGCAAAAAAAGAAGACAATACAAAGCAATTCCTGGTTGTACTTGCCAAGGCTTGATGACATTTTGTAGAAACACCATTAACCATAAAGAAATGTGTCGAACTGGTCAGGGAGGATTTTGTGGCCAGCATTGTTCGCAAATGGTCGAACATGATGAATTACATGAAATCTGCCTTGATCACAAGTCGGCCTATAGATATTTGTGGGTTGTTTGGGCACAATCTATGAGGTTTCATGTTGACTGGTCTATTTATTGGTAAAAACGCTTGCACTCGCCTCGTAATGGACACGGCCATGGAGGTGTCACTGTGTTTCGGAGAAACATGCTCTCTCCATATTGTTCTACCTTAAGCTTGACAATGTTGTCTTTCTCTTGAATCAGAGCAGGCTAGATTGAGATTAGCAGGCTGAAACCTTAAGTTTGCAGCTTTATTGTGAATATGCCAGTGAAGCTGACAGTCTGTTTTCGTCTCAACTGCTCAATGTATGTTGTATGTGGACTCGAGCAAATCGGCTATTTTTGTCCCTCACTTCACAAAGCGTAGTAAAGTTTAAATCCAGTGCAGCAATAGTTCATGAGACCCGAAAATCATAAGGTTTATTATATAATCAGTAATGCATACCGCTCCTTTAAACCAGTCATCTCTCTCCACGACCACTGCACAAATTTATTTGCTGCATAGTTGCGTTCTCAAACGCTGCAATAAATAAAATTACACACAGACACACACACGCTTAGGTTTTATGAGACCTTAAACAACAGTAATGAAAAATATAGCTACAAGCAGCCATAAGACGGGACCAAGCCAAAAAAATCAATTCAATTCACAGCACTTCCACTTTGTTGACTGCTTGGCCCTTTAAAATGAAGGGACTGCTTAATTACAAAAAATATAATTTTTAAATGTCACAATCCATTTAATCGATTTGCTAAATGCTGAGTGGTTCACATCCCAGGTCGCAAGTTATTTAATTCAAAGGGTCGCAGGTTATTTAATTCAAAGGAATTTTATTGGCCTGAGAAAACACTTTTCATCAAAGTGTGTTTCCATGTAACAACTAGCCAGATCCAGTGATTGGTGTGTGTGTTGTGTTGTTTTTCATCTATTCGCAAAAACACTTCACCTCACCTCCCTAGTTAGGTGACCACCGAAAAGTGTTTTGAATGCCACCACCACTCATAATCCGTGAATACCATCCACAGTGGTCATATCACCTAGGCTCCATGGACAACATTTCTTTAATTAAAATTTCTGTTTTCTATTCCTTTTTTCTTTATTAAAGGGACCAAACAGTCCACGAAGTGGATTTTTGTGTTTTTTTTTTCCTTCCCCTCCTTCTCCTTCCGCTAAAAATAACTGTTCTGGCTGAACTGTGCCGTCGGTTTTCGCGAAAATTGGTAATCTGGTAGAGGGTGATGCCAAATGGTGATGATGCGAAGCGTGTGACCACTGGTCAAATGGTGGCGCTATAGCACTCAATGGAAAGTGCAAACTTTGAACACTCATAACTCATGAACTGCTTGACTCTCATAAACGTAACTTATATTCACGTGTCTCATGTGTCTGCTTATGCCGAACAACTTTCGTATTCTGACTTTTGACATCTGACCTTTAGATGAGCCACCATCTTGAATTAAAACAGTTAAAGTGCCTCTTCTCCTACAATCTTTGATTAAAATGCTTGAAAATGATCTACAGTACACATGAACTCTGGAACATACGAACATGAAATGGGTGTGAATTTTGTTTTTTAGTGAGAAAAAATGTTTTTACGAGCCAATGAATTGCTCGCTTGTGGAAAATCTTCCATTGCCCCTAATCTACACATGCAGCATAATCTGCTTCTGAGATTTTACAATTTTGTAGAGGGGGATGTCAAATAGCACTAAAACCAGTCTTACTGCAATTGCTTAAATAGGGGCGCTATAGCAATTCTTTGAAACTGAAACATTTGAACAAGCATAACTCAGGCCTCATTTGGCCAAAAATCACGGGACTTGTTTCTACATGTTCCTTGACTAATGTGGCACACATCTGTCCATAAGCTCCACCCCCAGAGTGTCCGCCATTTTAAGCAGTTCGAAAAATGCTTATGCGTGATGATGATGCATGAAACGTGCTACATGTAAACGTTGGCCCCATCTGGACAAAAGTTCAGAAGCAAATTTGTTTTGATCAAAAAATGACACTTCACAAACTTGCTGGTTTGTGAAGATTCTTCTTCTGCTTGTTTCTCTCTGGCAACACTGGAGCAAGTACATTGTGCCAGATTGTGTGAGAGCAATAAGCATGTGAAACTTGTTTCCACATGCTCTTTGACTAATAAGAAACACTTCGACCACTAAGCTCCAGCCTCGGATTGCTAAATTGTACATATTTTTCATATTGCTTACTGCTTGATGCTGTGCTATGATAACATATGATATGATATATAATATATAATAATTGTTTTATTTTTAACAAATCAGAAATTTATTGTGTCTGGATAGCTCAGTCAGTAGAGTGTCAGATTTTGGAACGCAAGATTGTGGGTTCAACTCCCGCTACTGACAATACAAAGTGAGAGTCTCCAAGAAAAAAAAATAAAGTCTTCACTTTGCTTCTACATTACTAAATGCATGTTCAGGGACCACAGTCTACTATAATAGGACTTAGTCTTGGGCAATATACCGGTATTACCGTTTACCGCGATATTGAAAATCAATACCGAGTAATATCGCAGGATTTACAAAAAATACCGAATACCGAATATCGTATTTTACCGTCCCCTCCAAACAATATCGTCCAAAAAAAGAAAAACAACCATGCATAGCCCACTCATGCAGAGCCCACTCATGTCGCATCGCAAAGAGTTGAGATTTGATTCCTTCTATGCATCTTCAATTCTGAACGGATTTTGATAATTCAAACTGGTATTTGCTGTGTCCATTGAGTGGTTTTGTTGGGTGTATATGATGTGTATAATTATATACCGTTTAATGAAATAATATGGACTGAGAATGCCACCTTTTATCTTCTGCACATAGCCAGCTGCAATTAGTGACTCCCCGGTTAATGCTACTGAACACGTGTGAGAGAGAGAGAGAGAGAGAGAGAGAGAGAGAGAGAGAGAGAGAGAGAGAGCATGTGTTGCATGTAGTTGAGTCTACGGGGTTCTCACCCTCACCACGTGGCTCTCCCTGCCACGTGTGTCAGCTACGAGTTTCCATAGCAACCACACAACACACAGAGAGACGTGAGAGTGTAGGAGCACTGTGTAGGAGCCTTATGGATCTGTACACTGAAGGAGCTTGGATTTATTGACTTTTGGATCTAATAGCGATCTTTTCCCTGATCTTTGGTGGTTGACCTGTTATTTGGAGACAAGGTAAGGTTAAAAAAAAGCCTTGGTTGCTGTTTTTTTTTTTTGTAATGGCGGCACTGATTGTTTGAGGATCGCTAGTTAGATCCAGCTAAATGATGGATCCTTTGTAAGCAAACGGACCCTTATGGATCTGTAACTCTTGAGATCACAAAATGAAACCAAATGGACCTCATGCTCTCAGGGACCACTGGTGGTCCCTGGACTACTGGTGTGTGTGTGTGTGTGTGTGTGTGTGTGTGTGTGTGTGTGTGTGTGTGTGTGTGTGTGTGTGTGTGTGTGTGTGTGTGTGTGCATGCGTGCGCAGCTGTCTGCTCGTCTCTCTTGGTGCGGTGGCACAGCAAGTTATATTTCAGTTGATTTTTAAATACAATTGGCTACTCTGTCTGTGCATGGTGTGCTGTGATCGTCTGCTGTGGTGTTGTCCTTTGATGTAGATGTTTGATATCCACAGGGTGGATGCACAAGGGTTTAATTTAACATAATGGGGGAAATGGTTATCGTCGTGATTGCGCTGCTCGTCGTGATTGACAGGGGGGACGGACAGAGAAGATCACGAGCCCGCGTGGACAGCAGTCGGTGGTTTGGCCGCTAGACTCGGTAATATCGAGAATACCGGTTTTAATCACGTTATCAATATCGATATTAAAAAAATCAATATCGCCCAAGTCTACTATAATAGGACTTCAAGCTCTTTTTCTTAATTTCAGACTACCATTTTCTATGGCTCATTGTGGATATTGTGGTTTTTGCTTTTTGCAGGACTGCTTGATGCCGTCTTAATATTTGATTTATTACTAACAAGAAACAACATGCAGTGTGGCAATATAAATGGCTCAATTGTAAAGCAAATGACTCCCAACCAAAAGGTCCTGAGTTCAAATCCGAGGAAGGACACCTGCAAATAATGTATTTTCAGGCATAAATCATGTCTTCTATGGCCTAAGATTATGGATCTGGTTTCTACATGTTCCTTGACTCATGGGCATCGCATCTGTCACTTTGGCTAGTAAGCTCCACCCTCTGATTTTCCGCCATATTTAGCAGTTTGAAACATACTTATACGTGATTTTAGCCTGGATTTTTTTCTCCAATTTGCATGAAACTTTCTACACACAATCTAGGGAATATTATCTTATGTCCGAGTTGAGGATAAGTTTGTTTGTGAAAACATAAACAGCAAACATACTGTAGGCCTACTAATAACTACACTGACACAAACTAACACTAAATGCTATAGCTGTTTCCAATGAAACTAGTCTCTAGTGGGTAGTCTCATTGATCAGCAATGGATTTTTCAGTCTGGATAGCTCAGTCAGTAGAGGACCAGACTTCAGAACGCAAGGTTGTGGGTTTAAGACCCAATACTGACAATAAAGTGTGAATCTCCAAAAACCGTGCCCTGCCCCCACAATTACATGATGTATTTCTGAAGTTCAGTGCGTCCATGTTTCTATGGCTTATCTGGGCATATTGTTCTGACGGCTTGGTCCCATCTCATTGCTGCTTGCAGCTATATTTTGCTATTCTATTTGTGTCGCTGTTGACACACACACACACACACACACACACACACACACACACACACACACACACACACACACACACACACACACACACACACACACACACACACACACACACACACACACACACACACACACACACACACACACACACACACACACACACACACACCTCGCCACGGCCAGGACAGCCAGCACTGCCCGGCTGGAGGAGGCTGGGAGCTAAGCTGTCATTGCAACTATTATGGAAAGCACAACATAAGAGCTTCTAGACCAATCATATTGCCCGCCTTGCCTAACCTGAAATGATTTTGGCCTAGGGGGGCGGGGTGGCATCACCTTTTAGACGGCAGATGAGCTGATCTGATTTGATCTCACCAACGTGTAATCATCCCCGGCCCCTCCCCCGCCCCTCCACTGCAGTGCTATGTCACATCATTTGTAGCCTCAACACCCAGGCTTTCATTTTCGTCCGCCTTGCGCGAAAACGGAAAGCCTGGACTAACGCACGTTGGAAAGTGGCCTTCAAGTGGGAGTGAACCTTCCGGGTTGGGCGTCGCTCTAAATGATGTGACGTAGAATAGCAGTGGACAGGCGCGGGAGGGGCCGGGGATGACGACACGTTAGTGAGATCAAATCAGAGCGCAGCTCATCTGCCGTGTGGATGCCACGGCAGCCCGCCCCCCCAAGGCCAAAATCATTGAGGGCTAGACCAGGCTACATCATTTGGAGCCACGCCCACCCCAAAAGATTGACTCCCCTTCTAGGCCCTCTAGGGTAACAAATTAGTCCAGGCTTTGCATTTTTGCGCAAAGCCTGGACTGAATAAAAAAATAGCAAAAAATGCCTGTCAGCAGATAGGTCTGGAATAGACCAATTTGCTGACAGGCATTTAGATAGGTCTGGATAGGTCCGTAGCTCAGTGACGTCATATTGTAGTTTTCGTTGAAGCAATGGTGCGGTGTCCACCGAAAAAATTAAACTATGAATGAGCCTTTAGTCACCACCATCCCCCACCCATTTGTGCCACCCGTTTGTAGTGTTGTTGAATCCCGCACCCATTTGCTCCCCTTTGTGTATTATTGTTGAATCCTCCCATCCCCCACCCATTTGTGTCTCTGTGAGTCTGTGGTTGTGCGAGTGCAAAGTGGGTGGGGCTCCCTGTCCGTATTCACTGGTTGCTTCGGTGGAAGCCAGCGTAGCAGGCTTTTCTATGGTAATTTACCGGTCTTTAATATAGCTAAAGTCTATCTATTAAAACTACTTTATAGATGCACGCACCTCCATCTATCTCTGCCTTTCTCTCCCTCCCGTGTCTGAGTGCTGGCCCGTCTTTGCTTCTCTTTCTCCCTCTCGCACACAGACTAATCATTGCCTAGCCTGAGCTAACCCGAAAGAATTTTGGAATAGAGAGGCTGGGAGATAGTCGGTCGCCCTGATTGGATCTCACTGATCTGTGAGATCCAATCACTGATCTGTGACATCCCCAGTGTTGCACTACGTCACAACATTTGGAGCGATGTCCACCCGGAAGGGTAGACACCCCATTCTAGGCCACTGTCGCTGATGATTTAGTCCAGGCTTTCACTTTTTGAACACCATGGATGAAAATGAAAGCCTGGGTATCGAGGCCAATCATTGCCCATCCCCATGTGATTTATTGACGACACAATCTTGCTTATTATTTATGCAAACTGATATGACTTTACACAAACATGGGTCACTTTATATCAACTCAGCTAATTATTAACATGCATGCACAAGCGTGAAGAGAGATGCCAACCATTCCAGTGCGATCTCAAATCACGTGTCCATAACCGGCTAACCACACCAATGTAGAGGTGCAATGCAGAGGCAGCTAGCATAGCTTTGATAGCTAGTAGTAGTAGCTAGTAGTGTTGCCAAAATCAGTTGCAAGAAACAAGCAACCAGAGTGCTCAGTTTCTGTCCCCTCATGATTGCTAATAGAGACCTCTGATCACTAAAACATGGATGGACGCGAGAAGTAGTTAAGTAGCTATTCAGTATTCACAAAGTAAACAGAAGTGTATTTTATTGTATGTATGTATTAATACAATTTTAAAGGCAATAGAGGCAACTTTAGTGTGTACAAACAGTGTTTGTAAACAGATTTGTGTGATTGGCTAAAACGTTGCCTCACCCCATCACCCCAACAAAGTAGTTCTGGACTATCTGCAGGACGAAGCAAGTGTCCGTCTGCAAGGAAACAGCTGCAGCATCAAAGTAGAAGCAACATAGAGCGGAAAAAGGCAAAAAAAATATAGCTACAGTATATATCTATTCTGATTTTTGGCTATAAAATCACCTCCATTACCTTTAATGCCTCTGTATCGTGATACAAATCTATCTTGAGGGCAAATGGCAATGAAATATAGCTGTAAGCAGCAATAAGGCAGGGCCAAACAGGGAGCTATAGAAACATGGAAGATTGAACTTGGGCATGGGTGGAGTGGGAGCATATATGTCGACTTGTCAGTGCCAATATTTGGACCCATGAATTTGTGGTCCAAAGGCTATGTCTTCAACTACTGAGCTATCCGGACAGTCAGTTTTATTGTAAAGAATTCAGTATCACGTTTTTCATCATTAGATGGTGTTAATGATAGTTCAGCTCAGGCCAACATTCACTACCATTCTATTACGTAGTAGAAGACCAGTGTCCCAAAACAGCAGCCCTGCTGCTGGCACAGATCGGCCCATCAGAGTGTTTAGAAATGTTCATATTTCACATGCAGTCATAGTCAGTTGCTATTGAGACACTAAACACAGAGGTACATCTGAAGTGGATTAACTCCAAAATGGAATAGAAATGTGTCAACAGCAGCTTTCCTTTTCTTCAATGTATTGTGGCTAAAGTAAAGCCAAAACAAATGCAGCGCTGTGGATCGATGTCAACATTAAAGGTGCAGTACTCAGCCTTATATGTACGGTATATCATTAAAGGTGCTCTAAAACGTTGAAGATGTTTTTGGCGGGATGCGCTTTGCATATAACCAGTCAAAGGACTGAGTTACTGAGAATCATGCGTGTCCTGGTTTTGGACAGATCACCAACCATTAATACAATGTGTTTGCTGTTCATGTTATCCCATTAAAAAGGAACCCTGGCTAATGATACAAATATGGATAATACATTATACTTGTCCTCTATAACTAGAATTGAACATTTAAAACACAGAATAAGCTCTTTAGTTTAAAAATATTTAATGTTTTTTATCTCAAGGGGGGTGCCATTTTACTGTGCCTGTCACATGACCTGTCATATGGATGACGTCACAGAAGATCGCTCTGCAGTAAAACTAATGGAATGGATCAAACAACTAAATATTTCTCCTCCTATGGTCCAGCCCGTCTGTTTTACAGTCCATTATTTCACCAGTGGGGGTCGCCATTGTCATTACAAACAGAACGGTGAATATACATCTGTGTTTTACGTTGAAATGCTGAGTAATCATGGAACGTTCCACACTGTCTCCCTTGGGCTAAAAACATCACCTATTTATAAACTAAAGAGCTTATTCTATGTGTTTTAAATGTTCAATTGTAGTTATAGAGGGGAAGTATAACGTATTATCCATATTTGTCTCATTAGCCAGGGTTCCTTTTAAAACTTTCAACTTGGGGTCGACATTATAGATGGGCCCCGTCTGGGCACCTAGGCTGCTAAGCCAGCCTGACGGCGTGCCCCGGGTTCGATTCCTGAGCCCGGCGGCCTTTGCCGCGTGTCACTCCCCATCTCTCTCCCCCTTTCCTGTCTATCTACTGTCCTGTCAATAAAGGCAAAAGCCCAAAAACAGATCTTTAAAAAACAAATAATTGGCCCGATGGCCCGTCAGTAGATTGAAAACCAATTCGGACCACCAGATGGTGCCTTACACTGGCCCGATGGGGCCAGTAAAAATGCCTTGAGAATGTAATGATTATATAACTTTACAGTTATAAGTTCAATTTCACAACCCGCTGTGGTACTTTTTTGTAATTATTTGTGAAATCCTTTCTGTTATGCTGAGTAATCAAAAGCATTATGTGATCTGTGTGTGCACCATCTGCATTCATGGAATAGCGTAAAGACACACGCACTGCTCGAGCCAGTGCTTGTGCCAGAGTATTTGTCTTATTTCTAATTCATTTATTCATGTTTGGGTTGCCAATTCTTATATTTGTTTCTAGATTATCATTAATTGATATTAAATTAGTGATTTAAAAAATTAAAAAAGAAGAAGAAAAAAAAGAAAAACAGTGATTCCCTGGGCTTGTGATTTTAATGTTCGGGCCAGTGATTTGGACAATCCACTGGCCTGAAGAGCCAGTGCCAAATTTCCCTTCATGTCGACCCCTGTATATTGGTCCAATGGTTGAACTCAGATAATGGTCCATAGATTGTGTGTAGAACGTTTCACGTAAATCTCTCCAAGATCCAGGCAGAAAATCCGGTATAAACATCTTTCAAACTGCTAAAAATGATGGAATATCTGAGGGCAAAGCTTACTGGTCAAAGTGACAGATGTGTTCCTCATGAGTCAAGAAACGCATGAAAACAAGTGCAATAATTCTTGGCCAAACAAGGCAAAGAGTCTGTTGAAATGTTTCATTTAAAAAAAAAGCATTTATGTATTAGGGGCAGAAGATTCTTCAGAAACAGCAATTTTCATTGCTCATTAAAACTGAAAAAAGTTCATGTGCAGTCATTTTCATACATTTTGATCAAAGACCCTGGGAGGAGATCAATTTGACCCGTTTTTCATATAATGGCAGGTAATCTAAAGGTTAGAGGTAACCAATGGTTCATGAGCTATGCGTGTTCAAAGTTAGAATTTTCAATTGGACAGTTCATAACTGCCATTTTTAGCTGAAGGAGGGGGAAGAAAAAAGGGTCCCTTAAAAAAAACTGCCTGGTTCCTTAAAGTTAATCAAAAATAATTAATCAAAAATAATTCAGTAGCTAACAACGTATCCTTGTCCCCATTTGTTGTCCCCAAAATAGAAGTCTATGTAGAAGAGCCACCATTGGGCTGACTCCATGAGGTGAACAGAGTTTGCGTAACTCTGTATGTACTACAAGGCTCGGGGTGGGAGTGGTGGAGGGACGAGGATGGATCACTGATATTCATCCAGCTAGGTTGGTGATTATTAATATCATTCACGCTGTGCAGACATGTCTGTAAGCAAGGTGCTAAGGGTTGTTTTTAATCGATATGTGCATGTGGGCGTGCACTCTTCATGTGTGTGTGGCAGGTGGCTACAGTCTCTGCCGTGATGGCCTCCAAAGTCTAGTATCTGCCCCCGGACCAAGGGGATGTACCTTTGGTCTAGTGGCTAAGATGCTGGACTATCCCACGGTAGACCCGGGTTCGAATCTCGGGCGTTACAGTGGTGCCGTGACCCGGATCGGGTTTCCCGGTGGAAGGTGGTCAAAAGGGAGGTGAGTGTAGCAGGTAGCTACAGCCTCTGTCGTGATGGCCTCCAAAGTCTAGTATCTGCCCCCGGACCAACGGGATGTCCCTTTGGTCTAGTGGCTAAGATGTTGGACTTTCACGTGGGAGACCCGGGTTTGAATCCCGGGCGTTACATGTGCATGCATGCCGTTTTCCCCACTGTACTACAGTAGTATAAATTTAGGAATAGAACTGCAACTCAGAATGTGCCCCTGCCTTGTCTCAATCACAACTGAATGGACAAATTCTCTTGTCGTACTGGGGCTAATAATTGAATTTTTCAAATCGCACTGTGAGCGTTTTAGTCGCAAATGCGACCCCCTAGTTGCACTGTCAATCCCTGGAAATACTTAACCCTAAGAAACACTCTTAGAGACATCATAAAATAGCTTTTTAATACCTTTATTTGGAAGCTTTCTTCTGAAATGGAGGCTGGTGTTTCAGCCAATCTGTCTCAGCCAACCATCCCGTCTCCTCTTTCTATGGGATTGATGGGTATACATCAGTGCTGAGACAAAGACAGAGAAAACGCGTTCACGTTAATACATTATTTGTCATCTTAAATATTTTCATACACACATTTTTATGACCGTTTCAAAGTTTTAAACAGGAACAATTGTATTGCACTGTTATGTGGTTAAATAGATTACAGCATAAATACATTACACCATGTTGAATGAAATTCAGGATAGCAGTAGCCCAACACAAAAATGATGGAGTTAAATGCATGTGGTTTTTTATGAATGGAATTACGATACATCATTAATTCATAAGGGCCTGCTGATGTGCCGATGGCCACATATTTGACAGGAGGTAAATGATCAACATTGGACTGTGGCGAATTAGTGACTTGATTGTGATGTCTTGATCAAGACTAGTGGTGTCTTTATTGTGGCCACTGGAGGACTGGAGGACGTTACGATAACATCCTCCAGTGATGCTCAAGACTAGGCCAGATCACAGCCCATGTGGCTGCCTCCACACTGACTGTGCATTTTGCACAGTCCGCGTTTCGTCCGGGGTGTGACATCACGTCCTGTATTTTTGAATGGGTGTCAATGATATTTCCATGTTGTTCCTGTCTGCATTTTGGACAGTGGTCAGGCTGCAGGAAGACCCGCAGTTGGCCAAAATGCAGACAGGAACAAGCCGGAAGTGCCCGTTGAAACCCAATTCAAAAATGCAGGACGTAACGTCACAGCTCCGCTGTAACACGGACTGTGCACTCTGCAGTCTGTAGTGGCTCTCAGGGGATGATCTTTATGTGATTTCCAGATCATCGTCGCCAGTTGAAATAATAAAGCTATAGCTAAGCTATTCTGGGGAAGATTTGAGTAGTTATGGTTAATTTAAAGGGGATATTCATACATCCCTATATCATCATATTGCACATGTCCCTCGTCTGGAGCTTATTTCAAGCAGTGGTAACTCAACCACTGCATATAACCAGTCCATGACATTTTTTTTCCAAGTGTTTCCAAAGCAGTTTAGCTGCAGTACCATTTTGGCCTTGGATGCGCCTCCAGTCAAATTCAGCTGCTTATCCAAATTACTTCCTCCGTCACACCCAACTAGTAGTAAAACCACTGTCGCTTCTTTGTTACTAGTTGTCTAGTCGAAAAGAAATTTAAAGCAAGGGTATTATTTATTTTTATTATTAATAAATATTGTTTTAGACCTACCACATAAGTCTTAGCTAGATTATAGTCACTGTAGTCTTCTTTTTACAATACAAATATTATAATAACATTAACCAAACTCCCACAGAGCTGCACTCAGCAGCAGCTGTGTTCTATGGGTATCCATCGCAGTTTGCATTAGACCCCTACTACAGCTACATATGTGGCAATGGCAAACCATCGGCATAAACAGAAACACAACAGAACAAAACATTGAAACAGCGGCTAAACCTGTTTGTTGATCAATTGTATCATAAGACAATATGTCACATAAGATGCTTGCAGGCCGAAGATGGTGCCATTTAAATGGACTGTGTGAAATGTAACGAGTAGTTTCACTGTTCCAGCTAATATTCACATTAGCTGACAAAACATTGGATTTATTTATTTTACGGGAGTGAGACAAGGCATTTTGGTGGTGAGTCCAGTTTTCAGGTAGGTACATCAGTATAAACAGACGAGTTATGCAAGCTCTTCATAGTCCAATGGCGGCTATTCTACATATACATCTATTGAGAATGGGGACAAGAATGTATGGGTGTCTATGGGCTCATGAGAGTACATGAACCGCATGAAAACGCCTCTTATAGTCTAGAGGACACATGCTGTATAACCCAAATGCAACTCGCCATCTAGTATAAGAGTTACTACACTGAGGGTGAAGAAAACAGTGCTCGCGCTGCTGTTCAAGAAGCTTTGAACTGTGATCCTCACAGCTGATTTTTCTTTTGCTTTAGACATGATGTAGCTTGTAGCCTATTTCAGTCCCATATATCCAGTAATGGTGGCTGGTCAGCTCTGGAGGAGCTCAGAGCTAGAGATGAGGAGAACTGAAGAAGGGGAGGGGATTATACAAACAGGGCTGCGGAGGATTGTGGAGATAGACAATACACAGGGATGCCCAAAAACATGAAAAATGTTGAATTTCGTGTTATTCCTGCTTTAAGTTAGTCTGGCCTTAATCTGACGTCCAGCTTTAGTGGACAGGATTTGTGAAATCAGGTGATAGGTGATGGAATCTTGGATTGCATTGATCTGTCCACAATCAAGACTTCACCAATTTGCCCCGGTCCTGACCATGCTTACTGGGTATTGATCAACACTCAATCAAGACCCAACTAGTAATAATGGAAACTAGCAGCACTTAACTATGCCTAAAACTGTAAATCTTAACACTAGTAAGACCAAACCTTAAGAACCGTATTTTTTACTGTTTGGAGCTATGTCAAATGTGTTTGATTATAGCTCTTCAAAACGGGGCCGTAAAAGGCTGCTGAATTATTGGTTGCAAGTTCCTGTGGATTTTCTTTCTAACTTCTATGTTAATACTTTACTATTGAAAATGTGTAGTGTGACATTTGTAAAACATGATTTGTAGTTTTACAAGGAGCAATAACAATTGTTGTTGTATTGGGTAGAATATGACTGCATACTGTATGAGGTATGAGACATCTCTGACCACAAGGGGGCAAGTCAAATTTGTTTGTGCTCGGTTTTGAAAACATTAAAATGTGGAGTAAAATGGTTAATTCGGGCATTTATTTTTTTTTTTTATTTTTGGCCTCAAACGGAAGAATCTTAGTTTCAGAACCAGTCAAAGCATCACACATGGCTATGGGATGTGATCCTTCCGTCACTTAGCACCTCATGAGACCCACATGCATTACTGCTTGTAAAACAAAGTGACAGAGACACCAGGAACAACGCCACACAATTATTTCTAACCTACAGTATACACAACGTGAACGTACATACATATTTTCGTGTGATGATGACTATGTTTAACACGAGTAATAAACCATGTGGATGCCGATTGAAGGCGGATTAAAAACAAAACCTAACTCAAATTAAAACCAGCTGTATTGGAAGTGGGATTTGTGGATATTTGGAGGGATTTCCACCCTTATAGCCATTACTCTCAAACATTTTCGGTCTACGGCAGAATAAACTATATTCTCAGAAAGAGAAGATGGAACTGGTTCAGGAATGTCACATTGGACTAGATGTATTTGATCACAATGCAATTTATATTGAAGGCCTGTTTGTCTAAGAAAAGGAGAAATGCCATATGGAGACTGAACACAGGGCTATTAAATAATTAATTGCTTGAACAAATAAAATCAGAAACTGAAAATTACATAACAGATAATGGAGAAGCCTCTCCAGTAATATTATGGGATGCATTAAAAAGCAGTTATTAGGGGAAAGTTAATAGCAATTTTGAGCAGACTGAAGAAAGAAAAATTAGCAAGGCATAAACAACTAATCAGGGACATTAAAAAAACTAGAACAAAAACACCAATTGAAAATGGACAAATGTTTGTGTATACACATTTCATTGAAAAAAAAAAAAACAAATCAACAAGATTCTCCAACAAAAGGTAGAAATGAAAGCTAGATATCTTAAACAAAATTATTATTAGACAAAGGCAACAAAACTCCTAACCAGGCGTCTGAGAAAACAAGCCGACAGAACAATTCACAAACTGCTAGACTCCAAAACTAATACAACAAACTACAAACAGGAGGAAATTGAAAATGTTTTTTTTTATGTTTTTTATGTTTTTTTATGTTGTTTTAAACTATTATAAAAAATTATATAGTTAAATACCTACCCCTCCAACAGAAGACTAAATCATTTCTAGATAAATCGTCCAAAAAAAGAAAAACAACCACGCAGCGCAGCCCGCTCATGTCACATCGCAAAGAGTTGAGATTTGATTCCTTCTATGCATCTTCAATTCTGAACGGATTTTGATAATTCAAACTGGTATTTGCTGTGTCCATTGAGTGGTTTCGTTGGGTGTATATGATGTGTATAATTATATACCGTTTAATGAAATAATATGGACTGAGAATGCCACCTTTTATCTTCTGCACATAGCCAGCTGCAATTAGTGACTCCCCGGTTAATGCTACTGAACACGTGTGCCGTTGTTTGGACTGAACGGCTTGGAGCGGGCTGGAGCGGAGGATAATTCTCGCTCCAGAGCGCGCTCGAGTCCGACCCATTTGAAAACGCTCAGCTCTCACTTAAGAATTGTCACTAGTGCATTTCGGATTTTGGCAGTTCGCAACACTGCTTGAGCGAGAGAGAGAGAGCATGTGTTGCATGTAGTTGAGTCTACGGGGTTCTCACCCTCACCCACGTGGCTCTCCCTGCCACGTGTCAGCTACGGGTTTCCATAGCAACCACACAACACACAGAGAGACAAGCCTTATGGATCTGTACACTGAAGGAGCTTGGATTTATTGACTTTTGGATCTAATAGCGATCTTTTTCCTGATCTTTGGTGGTTGACCTGTTATTTGGAGACAAGGTAAGGTTAAAAAAAAGCCTTGGTTGCTGTTTTTTTTTGTAATGGCGGCACTGATTGTTTGAGGATCGCTAGTTAGATCCAGCTAAATGATGGATCCTTTGTAACCAAACGGACCCTTATGGATCTGTAACTCTTGAGATCACAAAATGAAACCAAATGGACCTCATGCTCTCAGGGACCACTGGTGGTCCCTGGACTACTGGTGCGTGCACGCACGCACGCACGCACGCACGCGCGCGCACACACACACACACACACACACACACACACACACACACACACACACACACACACACACACACACACACACACACACACACACACACACACACACACACACACACACACACACACACACACACACACACACACACACACACACACACACACACACACACAATGCCGGCGCGTTATTCCACAACCACCACCACAAAACGGTCCATGGAACGGTAGAACTATCACCACCACTATTCCAAACTTCTCTTTCCCCCACCCCCTCCCTAGTCCCGACACGACACCTCCGTGGAGTCGCTGTCGCTGTCTGGCCGTATTTCTAAAGTGAAATACGTCCGACATGACTGCTTGATGGGTGCTTTGCGAACTTGCTAAGTTGCTAACTAGCAACAACAACAGCTCTGCCCTCTGGCTCTGCCCAGAGGTAGAGCTGTTGCGCAAACTCTGTTCACTTCATGGGGTCAGCCCAATGGTGGCTAATCTACATAGACTTCTATTGAATTGGGACAACTGGAACCACGTGACCAGGCTGTTTTTCCGCCCCCTCAATGTCGCAATTCTTCTAATAGATGGCCCTGCCTTGCGCCGCAATGCATGCTGGTTAGAAACAACGAAAAGCGGGAGTGGATTACTGGAATGGAGTGAATTAATGGAGCGAATTAATCGCAGAATTTATCGCCATTTTTCGCCATAGTGCGATGCGATTTCGATAACGTTTTTTGGCTGATATCGCGTCGATATGCGATAAGCATATCGAATCGCGGCATCCCTACTGATAACAGCATTGTGAAATCTATAGATTATTTATCATGAATGGACAACAATTTACTTTTACTGCAGGCTGAGGAAACGTGCAATATTTCACTCTAGAGACAACTTGGGGGTTACATAAACTGAAGCATTCTTGTAGAAAATACAAACCTCCTCATATACTGTACAAATATAAAATCATACTGTACATGTTAACTGCACAAGCACACAAAACTCAACATTTTACTCTACAGACTCAGAGACAAAATTTGTAAACTGTAGACTTTTTGTGAAAAAATGAAATCTTTAAAAAATATATATGTTCACAACACACAACATGTGCACCTACAATAAACATGTCCATCTCCCTAGAGATTCTTAACATCTTAGAGACAATTTGGACTTCAGCTACAAATGTTAATACAAAATAATTATGTGTACAACAACACACAACATGAGAGAGGGAGGATTTAAGGTTTGGTAAGGTTTGGGTTAGGCTTTAGGAAGTAGGCACTGGGCAGTACCAGTGTGTGTAGCAGGTGGCTACAGCCTCTGCCGTGATGGCCTCCAAAGTCTAGTATCTGCTTTCACGCGGGAGACCCGGTTTCGAATCTCGGGCGTTACATGTGCACTAAAAAAGCATGCTGTCTGCTCTTAGTAGAAATTTCTACTGTCCCGAGATGTGATTGTAAATACATTGATGTGATTGCGAATACATCTTGCTAGACTAGGTGGTGTTTAGTCTGCTCGTTTGGTTATTTATTTACCAAGATTACTCGACTTCACAAATATCCCTTCTGTTTCTGATGTTATTGTCACGATTATGTTACATCATATTGCACTATTTCTGAAGTAATATCCATAATCCATCCACCGAGTTTCCTAGCTTTCCACAGGCAACAACTAATCATCACCGTGGTGTTGGTGCTGGTCAATTAGTCAGTCAATGCAGGGCTATAGTTACACAAACTCCAACTCACTTAATAGCGCCAGTCTAATGACGGCTCTCCTACATAGACTTCTATTGAGAATGGACCGCCCTCATTGAAAACAATGTATTTCCAACTCCAGTTTGTCCCTATTCAGGCTACATTGAACAGCGCTCGAGCGCTCAGTTTCTGATCCCTCAATGTCGCAACTCTTAGAGTCCAGAGCTGCACCTGTTGCCCTCTGCAATTAGCTGCTGCATACAGCAGAAGCCCGATTGAAACTGCACTCACTTCTTTTCAACATAATGTTGCATTTACAATTTACATTTAATAATAATTGTATGACGTGACATTTGATTGCAGTACTGATTATCTGCATATGATATAAGCACATTTGTGCCACGGAAATTAACTGAAGTGGACTTATGGGTACAGGGCTTGACACTAACACTTGCCCGCTTGCCCGGGGCAAGTAAAAAAAAATGGTCGGGCAAGTGAAGACTGCCCAATCGGGCAAGTGTGCGACTTAGTTCACTATAACACAACACGAGATCTACAATATTTGTCTTGAGGGTAGTCATTGGCTTGCGCTCTGCCTCTGCGTCTTTCCCTGCTTTCTAGCTATGTCTCCCATCTCTCTCCCAGGTCCATTTGATTCCAAACTATCATTGTGCTGGTGTCACAGACCCCTGAGTCACTATTGGGAACTACTGATTTACAAGTTGAATATTTACTGTAAACAAAACAATCTTCGACTGCGAAAGTCGACAGCGAAATGTTTAAAGCACCCACGTAGAAAGTAAACTTAAATGCAAAAGTTATATACTGTATATTTTGATATATTTTGGGGGGCAAGTGACCATGACCTGAGGGCTAGTAGAACCTGATTCACACTTGTGCCTCGTAGACCTTAGTGTCAACCACTGGGGTACATGAGAAAATAAATAGTCTTGTATTAAAAATAGTATTAATAAAACAGCGCTAATGGTGCAAAAAGATGTACTCAGTGCTGAACCTGCCCACCGCTAACATCGCACACCATGACATGCCTAGTTTGGATCCCAAATTTTGTCAAATATTGTTTTAGAGCAGAGATTCTCAAATATTGTCAGGCCAAGAGCAGATATGGCAAACTGGACATAGACCTGGTTGCTTGTTTCAGCCATACAAAATGTGGCAACACTTTGCAGGAAGAAAAAAAGAAAGACTGCGCTAGGACGGAAGCCCATAAAAAATTTTCAAGTCATTTTGGGCATTTTCTCTGCAACGGGAGTTCGGAACTTCGGATCTGCTCAGTTTAAAGTGCGTTGGATATAGGACAATCACAACATTAAGCACATTAGATTGGCGGGTCAGTCAAAATGGCCATGCAATTAATTAATTAGGAATTAAGTTATTGTGAGCAAATATGGGCCATATTTGAGGTTATCCTTGTTATCCTTCATCATATGCTGGGGTAACAAGCAGAAGGTAATTTACAGGGGTTGACACTAAGGTCTCCGAGGCACTTGCCCATCGGGCAAGTGCAAGTCAGGTTCTACTTGGTCACTTGCCCCCAAAAAGACAAATACAGTATATCTCATGTTGTGTTATAATGAACTAAGTCGCACACTTGCCCGATTGAGCAACCAGGTAGCAGTCTTCACTTGTCCGACCATTGTTTTTACTTGCCCTGGGCAAGCAGGCAAGTCTTAGTGTCAAGCCCTGGTAATAAAATATTGACAAGAAGGTCATCGCTGTTCTGATGCCATGGTAAGTGGGTCGAATTCCAACTCCAAATCATCGAATCCCAGTGGTGGTGGCATCTTCTGGGCCCCTTAATTTTCACTTCTTGTTGAGCGCGGCAGTGGAATATTTTTGGACACTACATAATAAAAGATATTGCACTACTTTAGGAAGACTTTTGAGAAACTGAACTATGTTCAAAACCAGGTGATTCTTCAAACCTCATTGAAAAACTTCCTCATTCAACCGATGCAAATCATCAAAAACATTTGGTTTGTGGGATTGGTGTTGATGATGTTAGTCTTGGGCGGTATTGATTTTTTAATATTGGTATTGATAACATGTTAATTAGCTTGATATTACCGGTATTGACCACTAGATGGCAATGGCGTGCAATCAGAGTCGGACACGTTCCACCAGTCACCTAGTTCTCAGAATTGCGGCATTGAGGGGTCAGAAACTGAGTGCTCTGCTGTTCAAGCAGCCTAAATAGGGAAAAACTGGAGTTGGAAATACATCGTTTCCAAAAGGCCTAGCCCAAATAAGGGCTATTTTAGGCATGTGTGTAACATGAAAATTGTTTGTATAGTTACAATTAAAAGTCTCATTGCTCATATTTTAATAGAATATGTCGGTATTTGACAATATACGGTATTCGATATTTTTTATAGACCCAACTATATCACGATAAACAGTAATACCGGTATATTGCCCAAGACTAGTTGATGTCAATATGATTGGTTGGAGTTAGCACACGTAGGCAGTGATAAACTGTGCCACAGTCCAATCCCAGCCTCTTCCATATGGTGGATTCAGGTTAACACTTGCAGGGATTTGTCTGACAGGTGGGACGATCCAGTATTTTAGTCCGACTTCATTTGGTAGTGGCACCATCTCCCATCAGTTCATTATAAATAGTAATATCTAAACTTGTAAATCAATAAAGTAAAATAATGTGCTGTGTTTAATTTTGAAACATAGCATCTGCTCAGTCAGACAACTAGGTAGTAGTCTTCACCTGACCTACCATTTTATTATGCTGCCCTGGGTAGGTATAAGGTGTTTTATCACAGTGCCTCTGTGATAACACCTTTTTTCTTCCTCCCATTATTTTGGTCCGATTTGTCCCATGTATGACTGTTTAATACATGTCTGTGTGCAGGACATTTATATGACCACATGGTGGCAAATAAGTGTTAATAAGTTAAGGGTAAGATGACTTTTGTGTGTAGTTACCAAAATGTGGACAAGAAATAATTTAAAAAGTGTTCCAGTGATTAGTAATTGATCATTCAAAATATGCTCCTCATTGACTTACATTGTACACGGAAACAGCTGTCAAAGGGCCCTTTTTTGATTGTCTTAAGTATCAGGTCTTAAGTCTTAAAAGGATCCCTGCCTAATAAGACAAATATGCCTTAAAACACTATACTTGCCTTCTATAAACTATGACATGCAGATAAAACACCTTCAATACTTTATTTCTTTCATGAATAGAGAATCTTTCACTCAATAGGAGGTGCTCCAGTCGCAGGATGATGATGTCACATGAGCATGTTCATCCATATATTCCATAGAGTTAGATCACACGTGACATCATCATCCTGTGCCAGGAGCAGTTCCTGTTGAGTGAAATATTCTCTATTTATGAAAGAAATAAGATGCCATTGGTGTTTTTATTTGTTTATTTTAGTTATATAGGGAAAGTATAATGTTTTAAGCAATGTTTATCTTATTAGGCAGGGATCCTTTTAAGTCAAAACTTGAAGGTGTGGCAAAGCTGTACAGCTTTGGAGGTGTGGCAAAGCTGTTCAGCTGTTTTGAGTAGCCAAACAGCTTTGCCACACTTCCAAGTTTTGACTTAAGACCCGATACTTAAGAAACTCAAAATTGGACCCAAAGTCAGTATTTTAGTAAGTAAACAAACAGTTGATTCAGATACTATAGAGCAGGGCTCTCAAACATACGGCCCACGGTTTCATGTGCGCCCAAGACGATGTTTTGAAAGTTTAATGCTATGGATGATATGAAAGTTTAATACTAGTGCGGACCGCGTGTTTCCCCTGCAAATGCCGACTAGGCAACCAAAAGCTTTACTTTATATACTAAGAACTGTGTTCGGTCCAGCTTTGATAAATAATGACAGCAGAGCCGTTTTATATTGCCCAATACAGGTGGGTGAATGATTTGTAAGGCAGCAGCCTGAGCTGAGGTAGTAAAATGCAGCTGTGTGTTCTTCATGGGGCCCCCTGGTCCCATGAAGTGAACGTGTTTGCGTTTGCTCTGTCTATACTCTGAGAAGCATCGGAGCAATCTAGTAAAAGAGTTGTGACATTGAGGGGTCAGAAACTGATCAGCCTGAATAGGCCTGAATTGTAGTTGTACATGTTTGTACATACTTTTCAAATAGGCTGGCGCAAATAAATTAGTTATTTTAGGCATGTGTAAAACAGGACAATTATTGGGAAATCAATGCTGCTAGTTAATCGAACGCCCACAACAAAAGAGCACCACGCAATCTGCACAACGTGTTAGCTGCCTGCAAATCTCAACACCAGCAGAATGAATGAACAAAAATGTTTAAGAGACAATAGGGAAGAAGCTACACCAACCACGAAGAAAAGGAAATGCAGTTATAACAAGAACTGGGAATCTATTATTGGTGAGGCTAGTGAAAGGCAATCCTGCTATCGAGTTTACGTACTAAAAAGCGTGACTTTGAAAGCTGCTTTAGTGTACAATGTAAGTCAAAGAGGAGCATATTTCTTTTAATTATCAATTCATCAGAACTGGCAACTTAAGGGTATTTTAAAGAATCATGAACACAAACCAATATAGGCACCTGCACTTCAGAAATAACCCCAAACCATAAAGCAATGTGCTCCTATGATTATTAATCTATAAAATAAAAGTAGCCTAAAATCGCTTCAAATCGGCAGACCTGGCAACACTGCACAGCCCTGCTGCTGACTGCATTCTGCAATTTGCATAATGTTTTTTAGACAGTTTTGTGCTTTTGTGCAGTTGCAATCCGACAGCTGTCTTTCACTGGTCTCACGGCTTAAAATCAAAAAGAATCTTAAGATGTAAAATCTTTTGTGCAACTCTACACTGAGTCAATTTTTCGGGGTGGGTGTCGCTCCAAATGACGTGACATAGCACAGCAGTGGAGAGCTGAGGGAGGGGCCGGGGATGACAAATCAGACATCAAATCAGATCAGCTCATCTGCCGTGTAAATCTCACGGCACTCTGCCCCCCCCAGGCCAAAATTATTTCAGGTTAGCCCAGGCTAGCTATCAGTTGAAAACATTTGTAATAAACTATTGTAAATCCATAAGGATTTGAGCAAGTTCTCTTCAGTTTCTATTCTCAGAAACATGGCTGCCGGTAAATACATTAAGAGACTCTACTTTGAGACATCAGCCTTTATGTCACCACCATGCTTAAGCCTTGTGACAGCCATAATAAGCTGCATTACCATGATAGGCCAGCATGTTGATTGCTCTTACTTTCTTTCTCTCATTAATGGGGGCTAGTGTTTTAAGTATACTCGTTCTGTCAACTAATAAACGTTTGGTGCTCATAATGAGTGTACTAGTTCTAAGTCGTTTTATCGGTAGGTCTTGCTGTTTCCCTTTTTTTTTTAGACCCGGCCTAGCAACCAGAGGGTGCTCAGTCTGTTTGGTTGTGCACACATCTATTAGCTTGAGTTTTAGATAAGCTCTTTAGATACTGTCCATACTGCGCTGTCCATGATGTTGATCAGACCTGTGAGGTTCAGGTTTTATTTCAGATTTTATGGTGCATTGCGATGAGAATATTAAATTATCTGGAGAGCGATCGCATTAGTAACTTGAAATTAACAGAACTGAATGCTAGCATCTGTATTCAGCAGCGCTCAAGTGCTCGCACTTTTGTTTGAAAGGAGTGTTTAAAAGGAACCCTGGCTGATAGACAAATATGGATACATACATTATACTTGCCTTCCATAACTAGAATTGAACATTTAAAACACATATATGTTCTTTAGTTTAAAAATAGTTCATATTTGTATCCCAAGGGGGCGCCATTTTACTGTGCCTGTCATAGGGATGACGTCACAAGAGATCGCTTCGCAGTAGAGGTAATGGAATGCATCACACAGTTATATATTTTGTCCACCTTGTAAGTTCACCCCGTTTGTTTTATAGTCCTTTATTTCACCAGTGGGGGTCACCATTTACATTACAAACAGCAGTGCATATACACGTTGATGTTTTACGTTGCAATGCTGGGTAATCATGGAGCGTTCCATAGCTCGACTATACTACAGAGCTCCTATGAAGTCATCCCAATGACAGGCACAGTAAAATGGCGGCCCCCATAGGATAAAGATATGAACTATTTTAAACTAAAGAACATATGTGTTTAAATGTTCAATTCAAGTTATAAACGGCAAGTATAATGTATTTATCCACATTTGTCTCATTAGCTAGGGTTTCTTTTAAGAAGAAATCAGCACTTGGCATTACACCCCCACAAATTTTATTGCGAACGCAGTAAGCCAGATAACTATGTAAGCCAGACATACATGTATGTGCTTCTGTCTGTGCGTCATTACTTCTGTCTGTCAATTTAAAGTATGACTGTATTCTCAATTATGTGGATTTATTCACCCTCTTCTGCCTCAGTTCTGCAAATGGAGGCTTAAAGTATTTGGTTAAAGATTAGCTTATCCAACAGAACATGTGGTTTATAAAATTTACATATCCAAAGGAAATCACATCTAATTCAACAACAAAAAAAAAAAAAAAACAAACAAACAAACCAATTAACACCCCTGTACCAATTGTGCGCGAACCGACTATTGCCTCACTAGCGCCCCCACTTTGTCGCGAAAAATCTCTTGGTCATTACGTTCCAGAAAAATAGCCGCCATACAGCTTTAAAAAAAATGCTGTGCATCACATTCACAACTTCGAGTTCCTCATGGAACACGTCGCAGATAATTTTCAGGCGGACTCTAAAGAATGGCAGGTTCATGGCTTTGCTAACACTAGGCAATCTCTCTTTCTCTGCTCTGTCTCAACAAATAGTTGGGGTTATTTCTCTTTTTAAAAGACTCATTTAAGCCAAGTCTCCTTGACTTCATCTTTAAACGTCAATATTTTAGCTATAACCAATGCGCAAATGTTATATATACGAAGACGATAAGGGGGGTTGAAAAATAAAAAATAAAATAAAATAAAAACATAAAAATGTAGCTAGTTACCTCTTTCCAATGGTGCTGTGTCGGTATCCACTATCCAGTCTGACTATGCCGAGACTGACTAGTAAAATGGCTGCAACAACAGACAGGCAGAGCAGGGGACTCGAACAGAGAGAGGGACGTAGGATAATTTTTGCCTTACATTGTTTTCGGCTAGGCAGCCCCACACGTTCATATGTAGGCCTTTGTAACACGACTCTTAGCTTGTTAAACGTGATTCCTTTCATTCATCTATATAATTTTGAACTAGATTTGGTTGTATACGCATTTCTGATCAGATAAATTGCAATGCATCTCTGATCAGATAAATTAAAATTAAACAACTAAAATTAAAACTGTCTGACTATATCTTGAATTTTGAGAATAATTACGATTATAATAATTTTAGTTTATTTTATTTGAAAGGAGGACGGCATTACACTGACATTAAGACCATCTTTGTGAGCTTTACAAGTGCCTTACATGTCAGCAGACACATTAAGAATCTACTGTAGGCTACATGGAAAGCCTTGGTTGGGGCAAAAAATTACTCTGGTAGAAGGGGCGGAGTCTCCCATAGAGGCAAAGAAGGGGCGGAGACTGTTCTCCCTAGGGACTGATAAAGAATAGACTTTTCAGTCAAATTCCACGTATATTATTCCAATAATCTTTGTACAAACATACCAAGACTGGATGACAGTAATGTGAGACATTACTATTACCCTAGGTGGGGTAGCCTATAGCATTTTGGGGAGGTCTATGTAGCTAAAAATTTCTAAATCTGCCCAAAGCAGAACAAAACGTATAGGAAGAGGTGGGGTTACGTCTAACTCCACCCCTGAATGAGAGCCACAGAACTAACCTAAACATTTTCTGTCGTTTTTATTTTAAATCAAAACTGAGACTGCACACTGAGCTGTGGACCAGATCTGTGGCTGAGTTCTAAACAATAGAAACCAAGCTTTTCACATGTAGGCTACAGCAGAAAGCCTGGTGACACAAGGTTAAAGGTAGGGGAAGTGATTTCACTTTTGTCAGATATCACCCAAAAAATATTTTTTTTCTGTTAAAATGCTCTATTATAAGGTGTGGAAACCATATATGGAGTTTCCCCCTCCCCCACGTTAGCAGAGGAGCTAATAAAAGTTCCTCAGGTGGTGGTGAATTCTCCTCCAATCAGGATCGAGCAGCAGGTTCACATAGTGTAGCTACTGTTGGGGGCCCCTAGTGCACCAGGCTGGTACTACACAATGAATTTCAAATCACTTACCCTACCTTTAATGTTAAATGCACTAGTGATGTTCACGATGGGTGGAGCTTGACTTTTTTGGGGGGCGGGGGGGGGGGGGGGGGGGGTGGAGCTTGACCTAGTCTAGCCTATGAGTCTAGCTCAAGATTCTTCTGCTCACAATGCGTCACACATGACGTTTCATTCAGGGAGTGGTCTGTGCCTTTTTTGAAATAGGGCTAAATAGAGATGCGCAGTGACGTCACCGCCCCTGTTCCGGAAGTCTTTTCCCAATTCATTTTTCTCATAGACTTTTCGAAAATAATTTATATCAAGACGATTACGCCGCGGACAAAGCCAACTCGAGTCGTGACGAATCATGATGACACACACAAAGTTTTGGGACAATAAAATAATTTCTAAGATGAAAAACGAAACAAAAAGTCTTGTATCATGCCGTTTTCTACTTCTTCCTAATTATATATTATATGACGATATTGTGTTTGTTGTCATGATTTGTCACGACCTGAGTTGGCTTTGGCCGCGGCGTAATCGTCTTGATATAAATTATTTTCGAAAAGTCTATGAGAAAAATGAATGGGGAAAAGACTTCCGGAACCGGGGCGGTGACGTCACTGCGCATCTCTATAATGAAACCAGTTGAAACCACAAAGTTATGTTTAAAGTAGAGAGAGCGGACTGCAAGCCAATCCTCATAATAACTATAGTCTTGCCATTTTGCCATTTATGATGTCAACTTGTCGAGTCACCTTTTGCGATCATGTGGAAGGAAAGGAACACCGGCCCAATCAATCCACTTTCTGCCTACAATTAATCAGGAATATGCTGCCACCAGGCTCCAGACTTTAGTACAGATATGCTGTGCAGCAGTTTGTGACCTTGTGATCTCTAACAGGGCACGAAGTTCAGTTATACATTTAGAGTAGAACTGCTGCTCCTTGTCTCTTGAAAGGAAGGAGACAGCTGAGGTGGTTTGAGTCAACTACTACTAATTCTACTGTTGATAGTTCTGCAGAGAAACAGGTTTAAAGCACCTACCTACACCCCTACCCATTTCACGTTTCCTTGTGATCAGATTGGTGTGCACATCTTAAACACAGTGTGCTTGCACAGGTTTTTTTTTTTGTTATCCTTTTAGCATTGCCTTCTAATAGTGCTGTACTGTTTCCCAAATGGCCAAATAAAATATCCAATCAACCAAGTTGAAGTTGCCTGCTAACTAACTAATTTCCCTAACTGAAATAGAAGAATCCCTTGGGGTCCTACCCCTGAGAGGTATACCGTATATACTGTATATGTTTGACACAAAGGAGTACTGTGATAGATATTTTTGCGATTTTTGAGTTTATTGTGAATTATTTTACATTTGTCACCATGGATTTTAATTGGGTCGTGCTACCACCTTGTAGATCTGCTGTTTTGAGGGTGCCATCAGGTCTCTGTATTATGCATCTGTTCAGCACAGTTCTTGATTGTCATTTCATTATCTGTTTTAAGAACGCCCTAGCTGTTTGTGATTGTAACCTGGTTATCATTACAACTATGCAGTCATTGTATGAGTTCTCTGTCGTCAAAGGAGTGATAACTATTTTCAGGAGACAAGTAGCCTAGGTCACTCTGATTAGATGTTCTTGATGTAACCAGTTTCATCCAGTATAATATTCATCACTTTTGTTATATCTATCCATAGCAACTGTGATTACATCTTTAAATACAGTTTTAAATACAGTTTTAAATATTCTCCTCATTTTGTGAAGTATTTTTCTAAAGTTCCACTGCTCAAAGTTTTGTTTCATGAGGTAACAACCTCTCTGAGTTAAGGTTGACTCTTAACGTTTCAACTGTAGGGTTTTATTTGTACACTTGGTGTAGTATGGCTTTAGAATGCCTGTCTGTGACTTGGGTAGGAATTGTAATTCGATTACTTTCTCAAGTACTCCCTGTCTACTGGCTGTTTAGACGGCTGGTGGTCCTTTCTGATTTGCTCTCCACATATTTGGAGCTATCGAAGTATACAGTCCTTTTTACAACCAATATAGCTAGTATTTTTCTACCTATTAAACTGCTTTATGCACTTGATGCTGACACCCACAGATGGTATAGAACTAATCCAGAGGAGGCGCAACAACTCAGCAGCCTGGCTTATGGAAGGGTCATCAATAACCATGTTCATCTGTATCATCTGTACTAAACTCCATGATTAAATATTGCCACTGCCAGTCTGGTCAATATCTACGTGCGCTTATTGGGTGGATAGAAGAAACACAGTAAATGTCGCAAGAGCCTTTTCACACATATAACATGAATTCTCAATTAATTGTCTATGGGAATTTTCTCAACTACTGTACATATGGCGTAAATTCTCCATTCATTGTCAGATTTGTTCCACACAATTCTGCATTTTAACCCATCTAATCTCCGGCACTGTTGGCTTGATCCATACCAAACTGTCCACTCACACTCCCTGGATGCCAACGATGAATCTCTCCCTCTAATATTCCACAACGACTTGTTATAACACCACCATGAGGCCGATTCTTGTAGATTACTTGTACACATACTACATCACACAATTTAGTATGCACCTCCATGCACCTGCACCTGGTATGCACCTCCAGTCTCACCATTTCCCATATTCAGTCCATATTCGGTCCTTTTTTTCCCTAGTCATATGTACAGTCCAGATGGAGTCTGTAGTCCTATCCTCCTGGTGGAGACCTGTGCTCAAAAGAGCACTTTTTCTAGTTTGAACTCAGTCCGTATGTGTGTGCGTCTGTTACCAGCTAATCTCCAGCACCATTTGCCAATTTCAGCAAAACACATTTCTCTATCGATTACACTTACACATATTGGCTGGTATTCTCGAACGCTGTGGTGTCGCCAGGTATGGTATAAGTCTTCTCATTGGCTGCAGGGCAGCAAATCAGAGCTGGGGCCTTGTGTGTAGGCCAAAAGCCTGTACCACCAGACATAGGCTTACCAAATAATTACCCATGATAATTAAAACCAGCCATCAAGAGCTTCAACTCATGATGAACAAAGCAGGGGAGTACAGTAATATTTTTAATTGGGGCTCAGGCGTCTTCTAGACTTTTTGAAGGCCCTGGTCTGTTGGTACAGGCTTTTGGGCTACTCACAAGGCCTCAGACCTGCAGCCCATGAGAAGACTTACACCATACCTGGCGACACCACAGCGTTCGAGAATACCAGCCATTATCCATACAACACATATCCCTCTATCCATCTTCATCTGCTTATCCGAGGTTGGGTTGCGGGGCAACCGCTCCATCAGAGAGCCCCAGACCTCTCTGTCCCGGGCAACATTAGCGACCTCCTCCTGGGGGATCCCAAGACGATCCAAGGCCAGAGAGTCAATGTTATCCCTCCATCTGGTCCTTGGTCTCCTCCTGGTGGGACATGCCTCGAGGACCTCCCTAGGTCGACGCTCGAGAGGCATCCTAACCAGATGCCCGAAACACTTAAGCTGGCTCCTTTCCAGGCGAAGGAGCAGCGGCTCTACTCCGAGTCTCTCCTGCGTGATCGAACTTCTCACCCTATCTCTAAGGGAGATGCCAGCCACGTGTCAGAGAAAACTCATTTTGGCCACTTGCATTCAGCCGACTCAGGGAAGTTGAACTCTGCTCCACTCACCCCAAACCCTTCTGCCTTCTGACCTCAAAACTATGGTATGCACATCCTATTGCAATCAGAACTGCAGATTCAATCTCAATCTGATGATGCAATCTGGAAATGCACGTCTTGAGACTCCAATTTAGCCCCTAGCCTTGACCTCATACAGGACTATGCAAAGTCTCAACAAATGTATCTTATATTTTTATGTAGACCTTTACTCTAGCATTTCATGTGAACAGCGCTATAGCATGTGTTTAGAGCTTAATTAACCTATATAGCTTATTTACCGTTATGTCCTTGTGATAAGGCTATTACACAGGCTACTGTGTATGTATATGATGTATTGCCATGCTGTTCGTTTGTGCTTAATGTTAAGTCGGTCAGGATTAAGAGCATCTGCTAAATGACTAAATTGTATTGTATCCTGCTAATGGACACTTGTGCCTAGAAGAGCTCCTTTTCTATTCATACTGTATTGTAATTAGAATTTGGCATCAAATTGCATGTAATGTGGTGATAGACACAGCAGAGGGGGGAAGGTAGACAGAGGTATTTACTGTGCCTAATTATAAACATGATTACCGGTATGTGTAGCCTATATACACACCTGTTCTTATCTTGTATAAATATGATATAAAATCCAAAACAGACTGGGAAGTGGGCAACAAGTGAATTATTGGTGTGGATACCGTCCATGCACTTATCACATGGAATGTGCAGCTGGGTACACTCCTACTGATCTTCTTCCCCTTTGGGTCTTTGGTATCAAGCACATGAAATGTTTTACTTATTTATCATCCTAGGTTGAGTCCTCCCTTATGATATGGCGTCTCCCAGGGGCCCCGGATAACGACTGTACTCCTTTGTTATTGCAGGACGTGTCTGTCCATGGCCTTGAGACTCCACATTCCGCTGGGTGGGCTGCAAAGACCTGATCTGCCATAGGAAGGCTGCTCTTTGTACAGACAGGGTGGGTGACTCCCTCCTGCCTCTCTGTTGAACCGTGTCAGCCTTCCTCTGACCCTGTTTTGGGATGGGGGGGGGGGGGTCATTGTGTCAAGGTCAGTAGATTTGCCTCCGAGCCAGGTGGTCAACACTCCAACTCACACGCAGGATGGATGGCTTTCTTACAAGCAACCAAAATTATTTCATACAAGAATTATAAACCTAAGTCCTTGCTCTTGACAGGGATTTTCACAACATATGCAGTAATATCATAGTAGTATGGGGGGGGGGGGGGGGGGGGGGTTCAGACAGACTAAAAACTGGCTATTCAGTGTCAATGTCATTCAATATTTGTGGACATGTTGGACAAACCTAAAGCTGGACAGGAGTGCCCCTCAACAAAACATTTCTGTATTGTTCTCATCTGACATGGCAGAATATGGACTTTATTCATACGTTTAAACAAACTAGACACAGTGAAACGGTAAGGTGATAAAATTGGACTTTATTCCTGTAACAGAGTCATTTATAATGACCACAAAAACATGGAGTCAATCGTGTTTTAGCTACAATAAATAGTCCTTTCTAACAGACTGTTGAGTCAATGAGGTCAGTTGGTGACTTTATTTTTTAACAGACATAACACCAACCTGAAACAGTGCAAAATATTGCTAAGTACTTATTTACCGATTGATCAACTGAAATTTGTTTTGTTGTGACAAAACGAGACAGAATGTCTGTCTTTGTCTGCTTTTTCAGGTAGAGGACAGGGGATGCAGGGCTGGTACATCCACAGCTGTAGAAAAGGCTTCAGTAGCAGCCATGTTGACACCACAGGACTGCTGGGTAATTCGTTACAACATTGCAGACTGAAGATAGGACACTGTACACAGTTCAACGTCACCCCACTGTCCTTGAATAGTCATGTTTCCATACAAACACTTCCAATATAGTTTGGTTGACATCGAGGTTTAAGATCGCTGTCAAGTCTTCTGTGCGTTTATCTGTACATTACACTGTCAGAAAATCCTAGATTCATTGCTCATGACTAGCAAGCAGGGGAACAAGAGAGAGGGTCATAGAATTAGACAAACGTTTTAACCTCTGTATGTTGTCAAGACATGGTCTAATAGTTTGTTTGTAGGATCGGTTTGTTAGAAAGAATGGAGACAGACGGTTTGTGTGTGGATTTGTGTGTGGGTTCAGACATTGAGAGTCTTTTTTACAGAGAAGATGATGTCTTTAATCTGTGGTGTACTGTTGTCCTCCAGGATTTTGGCGTAGGGCATGGGGATGTCCACCCCTGTCACCCTGATGGCAGGAGCATCAAGGTAGTTGAAGGCAGGGCCTGAACATGGGACACAACATTATACTTAATATACTCACTTCATCTATTTCAACCAGACTCGTGATTTGGCACATTTATTGTGCAACAGTGAAATCCACTAGTGACCAACGACCTGGTCAAGACCTGGTTGCAACCAGTTTCTAACTAGTGGCTGCTACTTTACTAGTCGTGGCTATAGGTGGCTTGTGGTCATGACTAGGAGCAACTGCAGTTGCAACCTGGTCACAACTACAGTTGCAACCTGGTTGCAACGACTTGCTTATGGTCGCGAACAGTTCATAGGTCAGGGGAGACACTAAGCCTAAAAATAACCCCATCTCATCCCCAGCCTCCTTCCTCCCGCCACCTCCTGCCGTTGTCAAGCTGTCCCCTTGTCTAGAAGCTATAGTCCAAGCGTGACCAGGTCGCCCTGCATTTTTTTTCCTGTATTTATTCTATCTATACTTCCCCAGCAGATCATTTTATTATCAGCTATAATGTCCAATATACTGTAGGCATACATGGATCCTGGTTCTAAAATTATGCTATATGCTTCTGTAGAAGATACACAAGTTGTCTACAGCAAAGTCGTCCATAGTTCTGAAGCTTGCAATTTGAAAATAAATGTTGAGCAATCTTATTTTCTATGATGCTACAATGCTTTTGAAAACCAAACCTCCATCATGCAAAGCAGGAGAAATAAGATTCTGAGGCTTTGCTCAAGAAAAGCTCAGAAATTCACAGACGCACCAAAGATGCAACGGAAATGGCAGCAACGTTACTAAAAGCAGCCATTTAAGGACAACCACTGAGCTCCATTCTTTTGTCTAGTGTAGACTGGGTCTAGCTTGTCATTCTGTTGGTGCATACCTTCCATGATCCTGGCACAGATCTCGGCTCCAACTCCAAACTGTGGCCAACCACCCTCAACGGTCACCAGGTGGTTTGTCTTCATCACACTGGTCTCAATAGCTTCCACATCCAGAGGACGAATGGTACGCAAGTTTATTACCTGAAGAAAGACATCTTGATCACTGACTGATATGGTAATCAATTACACACACACGCACGCACGCACACGCACATGCACACACAGCTTGATTACAATTAAAATACTAGATTCTTGGTATCCATACAGTATATTATTCAGTTTAAACTTGATCATCACGTTGGAATATATAACTATTATATCTAGCAGAGCTGAGCGAATTTTCTCTTTTCTTTCAATGCATCACATGTAGCCGTCCCTCCTGCCTGAAGGGATGCAAGCTCTGATTAATTCAAACTTCAAAGTAAAATGTCATACATTTACATTTTTTTCAATACAGTACACACAAACTGCTTACCTCACATTCAATGCCCTCCTTGGCGAGGACCGCGGCCGCGTCCAGACAGTGACCCACCATACGCGAGTGTGAAACCAGAGTGATGTGACTTCCTAAACAGAAGACATAGGAGGATGTATTCAAAGTCATACGTACTCAGGATTACCCAGTATTTGGCAGGTACTGTATATGTACTATGCTACGATGCTGGTCTATGCACCTGTTTCTTATGGCCCATAATGCATTGCGATTGCGTGTGCGGCAGATCCTATTGCACACAGGGGAGGGGTCATAGGGGGAGTCGAGGAGGGAAGCCTCGCCTTCACGGGGACAGGCTTCTCTCCTTATCCCCTCCTATGGCCCCCTCCCACAAGTGATGTGAATCACGTGATCCCAATATTGGCAGAGCCTTGCTAGTCTAGTGGACTAGCGAGGCTGATTTGAAATCCATGCATCTTTGGTTCATGGGTTCAAATTCTGCTGTTGCTACTTTTTTCCCCAACAAACGCAGACTTAAATTTTTTGGTAATATAAATAAAGTTAGGTTCAGGACAAGTTTTATTGAGGTTATGTTTACGGTTAGGCTTAGATTTAGGCATCTTTTACTGAGGTTATGTTTAGAGTCCAATGCACCGCCTACCTCCGGTAGGTACAGGACTTGTCCCTATTTGTTGTCCCCATTCTCAGTAGAAGTGTAGGCATATGTAGAAGATCCGCCATTGGACTGACCCCATCAAGTGAACGGAGTTTGCAATACTATATGGTCCTTTCCAAAAAATTAGAATATCAACGAAAAGTTGGTTTATTTCCACAATTCCATTCAAAATCCCGAACTTTCATTAATTATAGATCCAGTGCTCATATTGTAAATGATTTCAAGTATTTATTTGTTTATTTTTTACACAATTTTGGCTTCCAGCTCATAAAACCCACCAAATCAGGATTTCAAAAAATTAGAATATTTTATGAGACAACTAAAAAAAATGTGTTTTAAACATGAAATGTTGACTATCTGAAAAGTATATTAATTCATGCAGTTAATACTTGGTCTAGGCTACTTTAGAACAAATTATTTCATTAATGGGGCGGGGCATGGAGGTGATCAACCTGTGGCACTGTTGAGGTGTTATGGAAGCCCAGTTTTGCTTCAATAACAGCCATAAATGAATTTGTATTTTTCAGTCTTATGTCTCACACCTTCCTTTTGACAATACAACCCAGATTCTCTGTTGGGTTAAAGTCAGGACAGTTTGCAGGTCAGTTAAGTGCAGTAATACCATGGTCGGTACAGCAGCTACTAGTAGTTTTAGCTCTGTAGGCAGGTGCCAAATCGAGCTGGAAAGGAAAATTAGCATCTCCATGAAGCTTGTCAGCATACCGAAGCATAGGGTACTCTAAAAGATGACTGTGTTGCAACCACTGGTGAGTTTTCACTGTCAGTGGATTAACACCAGCCAATAACATGGCTTGGAGACTGGACATGGCAAAACACATGATTTAGGCCATGTTATCGGCTGAAAACTTCAACACAGCCATCTTTTTAGAGTACTTTGTGCTTCGGTATGTTGACAAGCTTGATGGGGATGCTAATTTTCCTTTCCAGCTCGATTTGGCACCTGCCCACAGAACTAAAACTACTAGTAGCTGCTGTACTGACCATGGCATTACTGCGCTTAACTGACCTGCCAACTGTCCTGACCTTAACCCAACAGAGAATGGGTTGTATTGTCAAGAGGAAGGTGTGAGACATAAGACTGAAAAATACAAATTCATTTATGGCTGTTATTGAAGCAAAACTGGGCTTCCATAACACCTCAACAGTGCCACAGGTTGATCACCTCCATGCCCCGCCCTATTAATGAAATAATTTGTTCTAAAGTAGCCCAGACCAAGTATTAACTGCATACATTCATATACTTTTCAGATAGTCAACATTTCTTGTTTAAAACACATTTTTTTTAGTTGGTTCATAAAATATTCTAATTTTTTGAAATCCTGATTTGGTGGGTTTTATGAGCTGGAAGCCAAAATTGTGTAAAAATAAACAAATAAATACTTGAAATCATTTACAATATGAGCACTGGATCTATAATTAATGAAAGTTTGGGATTTTGAATGGAATTGTGGAAATAAACCAACTTTTCGTTGATATTCTAATTTTTTGGAAAGGACCTGTATATGGTTCTGACTGTTCACGAGCTCTTTATCTATATAGCGAGAAACAATAGAAGCCTTCCGAGGTGTGGGTTCAGGTGAAAAATACCCAATCTGCAAACTGTAATATACTTAAACCAATCAATCATTGCACGGCTATGTAGATCTTTATTCCTTATTGTGAATGTGGGTGGGACAGTGGGATGCAACAGTCTGGCCATGTGACAAGAGTGTCTGCCCATGCGAGCATGTAAACAATGTGACGCTACTTCCCGTGGCATTCCCACCACATGGGTCGCACACAACTTTTTCCCCAGTACTTTGGCGGGGGAAAGGTCAATAGTTACTGCTCTGAATATAGGAGGTAAATACCTTGTCTCTCTACTTTGGCCTTGCCGATGGGAATAGTGAAGTCCTTGGCTTGAGATTCTTCAGACATCTCAAAGGGAACACCGTACATCAACTCATTCTCCAGGAATACAACTGAAACACACAAATATTTCCACATTTATTATTTGTTTGGTGATCATGGCTCATTTGTGCAGGTTGTTGGTTTCAACGTCAGAATGAACTCTCGGGCATTCTGACCATGGAATAAAGTTATGTTTATTTTTCTGTGTTGTTGTAGCCTGTCTGTTTTCTCACCAGGGTTGTCATCTCTGATGGCTGATTTGAGAAGACCTTTAGCATCCTCAGCATTCCATGGACTCAACACTTTGAGACCTGGACAGTGTCCATACCTAGAGACAGACAAGACAGACAGGATTGGACTGACTGCCCGTAACAAACATTTTAAAAACAGTTAAAGATGGATGGTAATGATTATTATATTTTTGTCCAATTTTCCATGTGTTTAAGAAATGACAGTACTACATTTGACCCCTTGGTGGAGTTATGTACAATGATGTCTTCCCTATGCAAAATTAATAAAACAAAAACAGTAAAATAGTGACATCACACTATCAGTCCCTCCCATTTATCATATAATATCTTCTATGAGGACACAATGTACAGTAATAGTTTAATTCAAAGTGCTTGAATAGGCTATGTGCCCATAGATGGCATAAGACAGGTCACAGACATAAATATGTTTGTATCCTTTCCTGCTGTGAGAATTAGGTTTATCTGACCGTGTTCTATGAAACACTACGACAGATAACTAAATGACTTGCCGATCAATTGGCTAACCTACCATGCAGCAAAACACTGGGAGTGCTGGGCAGCGACACCGGCTGAGGCTCCATTAGGTCCTCTGAAGACGATAGGCACTGGTTGCAGACCAGCTGACATGTAGTACGTTTTAGCAGCCGAGTTGATAACCTGGTCAATGGCTTGCATGGAGAAGTTAAAAGTCATGAACTCACAGATGGGACGGAGACCAGCCTGGAGGAGGAAACAAAAGTATTGTCCTTATGGTATAATACAAGATACATGTATACTCAATTTTCTTTTTTTTAATAATAAAATTAGGGGAAAAAAGAAAAAAACTTATGGTAACAAAACAACTATCAGTGTAATTCCTTAACCGACTTGGCTTTGCATTTGTCAAATGTCAATGCAAGTGCAACCTATACGTTATGCCACTAATAAGAATAATCTTTATATAGCATTTGACTTTTCATGAAGTGAATACAATACTCAGTGTTGGGCAGTAACTAATTTTAGATTACATATTACTGTAATATTATTACTTTTGCTCCAAAAAGTAAAGTAACGAGATTACTCTGCAAAAATGGGTAATAAGTAATGCATTACTTTGCAAGTAACGCCAAGTTACTTGTTTAAAATTAGCTTGTTGTTGCATGCAAAAATAGAACAGAATTACAAGCTACTATAACAACAGAGATGTGGACTAGATTGTAGATCCAGTCCACATGCAGCATCCTGCGTAGGTTATGTACACTACAAATCGCTTGCTGCTATATTTTGTATTTATTTTTAAATACAAGACTCAACTGTCTTTGAAAACAATTCTGAAAAAGTTGAGAACTTCGGAAAGTAATAACGTAATATGTAATATATTACTCTTTGATTCCAGTAATAAGTAAAGTAATGATATTACTTTATCTAAGGGGTAACGAGTAAAGTAAAGAAGTTACTTTCCTAAGTAATATGGACCAACACTGACAATACTACAATACAATGCTAATAGATCTTTCAGTACGCCCCTTCCCAAACTGCCATGGTCCAATCACAGCTAAGCATAACGTGTGATAGACAAACCTCTTCACCAATAGCTTTCCACTGCCTAGGCCTAGGGCATGCCTTGTTGATGGATTTGGAAAAGATTTTGAAGTTCTGGTTCCAAAAATGAAGCAGCATTCAATGTGTCCATGACATTTACATTGGAATGAATGAGCCCAGCTGGAAAGTGTCCTAGCCTTGGGTGGACATTTGGGAGAGGGCGTGGCTTGCTGAAAGGTCTATTGTTGCTCGCCTATAGCATGCGCCAGTCTAGGGGAAAAAAATGTACATCATGCACCTGTGTGCATACCCCTGCTCCCTACAGACAAACATAGCAGTGGAAAGGGGAGGCAGTGATAACAGTTGCATGATAACCTCACTTCCACCACATTCCCAATATAAGATAAAAAAAAAATAATGAAAACAGCAATGCAGTAGGCAATAAACAATAAATCATGACAGCAAAGTGCAAAACACTATCGACTAAATACATTTTATGGAGAGGGGCTATTAGCTCATAGTATCGTTATCTACATATTTCCAACATAAAGGGTCTTCTTCACCTTGTGGTATAGACAATGTTTGTCTTTATGGACAAACTAAAGATTTAGCCATTGTGTCATTCCATACGTCAACATAAAGTGACTTCCTTCATAGATCTGCATAAAATTAAACAGTCAACACTCACCATGGCTGCTCCCACGGCTATACCTGCAAAACCCATCTGCACGCGCACACACACACACACACACACACACACACACACACACACACACACACACACACACACACACACACAGTAAACAACTACCGTAATATTGTTATATACACATTATATTGTTCTGACTTTGTATTGTTTCATTTTGCAATTGTAATAATTGGTATCGAATGACTTTGCAAAGTAAATAATCATATTAATCAATTACATAATTATGTGTTGTATTTTGCCTTTTTAAGATGTGTTGCATTATTTCCCCTTCCATATACACTGTAGCAACAAATAGTCCAAGCATGTATGTATTCTGTGTTTGTGTGGCATGAGTTTGTCGAAAAGTCTTAAAACACAATGTGCATTTAATTTGCCATTTACATTTTCCCTGCAAAAAAACCCTGCTCTATTCACAAGTTTCACAAATATTTAATGTATTTGTGAAATAGTTACTGTATAGATTGCAAATAGTTTAACCAATGTCGTCCATGTACTGTATGGCGTCACTTTTGAAATGTATCCCATTACCTCCTAGTTGGAAGGCGTGTAAATATGTTCAGTCTTACCTCTGTGATTGGAGTGTCAATAATGCGCTTGTCTCCATACTTCTTCCACAGTCCCCTGCTCACCTACACACACACGCAGGCGCACATACGTTAACTGCATTCCATTGCTCAATTGTGTAGACTTGCACGGTGCACCCTAATTTGTACACAGGTTAAACTTACATGTCAGACCCTTACTGTGCACTGACCTTGTAAGCTCCGTCATACTGAGCTACTTCCTCTCCTAACAGGAAGACTCTTTCATCTCGTTCCAGTTCCTCATCCATGGCCTGGTTCAGAGCATCACGCACCGTCACCTGGCAACCACAACAGCACGCTCATGGTTAACAGCTGTTGTCCTCCTTTTTCAGTACCACCGAGGTCCAGGTGTGTTCAGTTCAACTCCAATTTATTTTGCCACATCACAAGTTGTCTCAAGACACTTTACATAATAGAGCAGAGACATGACTTTGACCCACCCTGCTGGGCAGACGTCACGATCATGTGTCAGTGGCAATGAAAAACTCCTTTTATCTGGTAGGGCAGAGCCAGGCTCTATGGCACAGGGCAGCCTTCCTTTCATGGTTTATTGCAAACTAAACACAGATTTAACACACTGAACTAATTAGTGAAATAATCGTTTTCTCGTCATTGCTTAAGACAAATTATTCACTCGTTGCAATTTTGCAAAGTGAATGCCTTAACTCATTATAGCCCCTTCTACAGTGTGCATGTGCAGTGATCATGGGGATCAAGGGGTCCCTACTGTATAACTGAATAAAGTGTCCCTAATGTATTGTATCCTTCTATGCCCATCGGTTTTCTCCAGCATTGACAGTATTAAGTATTGACAGTCAGACCAACTGAATTTCACTTGGGATTCATTTCCAGGGTAATCACAGGTATTGTGCTCTGAACGACATGCCCTGCGACTCCCTCCAAATGTGTGATGATAATGATGGTGATGATGGTGATAGGTCTGGTGGGAGTGGACGTCAACCAAGCAAACAATCTGACAAACATTACTCAGCAGAACTAGAACGCAAGCAATCAAGAGCGCCTTTTGTCCTTTTATTACAAAAACATTAAACCTGCCATTGACAGCCATCGCGCATCATTGGTATTATTGGTCCAGTTCTAAGGTTGGAATATAAGGTTAGCTTGCTAGCCTAGTCTTTGCAGTCACATTGGGACAGACCTGCACGGAGACCGGCGCCGTCCGGTGGATCTCCCGCCGCAGGACCAGGGAGACAGCGGTCTGTCGGGACGAAAGAGAGACAAACGCATCACAACACAAGTTATGTCTGAGCAGCAGCAAAAACAAATGATGCTGAGTGATACACCATGTTTTTGAAATTTTCATTACCCTCCCAGAGCGAAGAAAACACCTTAGCGACGCCATCTTTGACCTGTCCTCTGCTGGAAGGGGGCGGGAGCTTGAGCACCGAGGAAGTCTGCGACCAATCAGACCTCACGGTTATGTGACGTTAGAGGCTCGTCGTCGCGAAACACCAATGGCGAGCCTTCTGTACAGCGTGCTAATGACGGAAGCGGAAGGGGAACCTGACAGGAAAAAAATAAAACAATCCAAGGCATCCAAGGGCAACTACAAAATCCACCCATCACTGTCACTGATGTGATCATCTGATGGAAGGGACAATGTTGTTATAGCCTATTAGAGTTGTATACACTCCTCAGTGTAGTTGGCACTCCATGATTTTCCAAATATTCAAAAAAATATATAAAACATTGTGTTATTTAGTTCTATATAACATAATAACATACACTATTAATAATAAATAAATACACTAATCCTGGTCTATGTAAATTTCATCATTTTTGTGAATTTTGAGAAAAATCAGTACATTTACTAGTGCTCGGTGTGCTAAAATCTGTGCTGTTTAAATTGGCATTTGCAATGTTTTTTTTTATATATGAATATTTATTGACATTAGCCTTCTGCTATTTAATGAGTGACACCGTCTCTGCCTACCACTGGCCAATTAATTTCATGGCTATGAGTTGATTGATTAATTGCACCTTAGATAAATTAATGTTCATCCCATTTCCACACATAAGGATTTCTTTCACGTCATGGCAATTGTAATATTACAAGACATTACTGAAGCTCTAAGTAATCCTTTCCTAAATGGACGACGCCATAAACTAAAGCATTTCTACTAGGGCCCACAATGTTCATTTCATTGAAATAGTTAGACATACAAATGTTCCCTTCTGTCAAAAGCAGGCAATCATAGTGGGGCTAAAATTTACAGAGGCCAGTTTTGAATTGCAGCCCTTTGAGAGTGGTTTTGAATCAAGGAGTCAAGTGATTTGCAGGTCTTAATGATTGTTGGTAAAGCGTTCCACATTTTGGTGGCATAGGAGAGAAATTAGTTCAGCCCTGTGTATGTGCCGAATCTGGGTTGCACATGGTTTTCTGAACTCCCTTTTGGAAGTGGACTTTTTTTGACGTAGGAATTATTTAAACCGGTACATGGGTGTTTTGGTGGTGTATTGAATCTCATTGACCAGACAAATTGCAAGATGTCATAAAAATCTAAGCCATTTCAGTCTGTCAAATAATCAAAGTGGACAGGGGTGAGATGGGTTCAGCCTGACCAGTTTGGGAGGCTTTATTTTCAGGGCCTTTGGTTGACATTTTTGATTATGTTGGTGGCCATTTTATCTCCAGAAAGATTTCCCTCCAGGATGGAACCTAGGTACAGTAGATAATTTTGTCTTTTCGTGTGATAAAATTGTTGCTCACTTTGAGTCACTAAGTGGAGTTCCATTGTAACAAGTTGAAGGCTGGCCACATATGTCAAATTGGATCTTAAATCCTTAAAATGTCAGTTTAGATATGTGCACGGCAGACACCTATACATAGGCCAAGCTACTGTATGTTTATTATATTGTTTATTGTTGATTGAGAAAGATGGTGCATGGTGGCACAGTGTTGCCACCAGTGAGTGCTGTCGCCTCACAGCTAGAACTACCTCCCCTGTGCCAGTCAGGGTGCCTGATAGAGGGGACGGGAAATGGTTGGAATAACATGTTCCTTCCACGTGCTATGTCCAACCAGGGAAAGTCCCCCCTGTCAGGTGAAAAGGCGGCGACCCAACACCTCATTCATTGAAGGAAGCATGAGCCCAGTCCGCTGTCATCCCAGTTTGGCAGAGGGTGTGTAGAGCTCAGGATCACATTAGGAATTCGGTGATAAAAATGGGTTGCAAACACCCGAAATATTAAACAAATTCGATCCTAGCAGGTCCCCATTGTGTATCAAATGCAAAGAGGAAATTGGAACATATATGCACAGTTTCTGGGAATGTCCCAGAAACTTCCAGATTTTGGTCTTGCGTGGCTAGAGTTCAATTATGAAGTCTACTATCTGTAAAGATCCTGGGCATTTTTTATTGGGGCTGCCATCTAAATTCGGGGCATTAGATCCTAGAAGAACCAAGCTACTTAGTAAGCTTCTCTGTGTAGCTAGAAAATGTATTTTGTTTAATTGGATTCTTGAAAAACCTCCATCAGTAACTCAATGGTACAGAGAAATCTACAGAGTTCTCCCCATGGAAAGACTCAGTGCCAAGATGAAAAATAGCGAAGATAGTTTTATGAATATTTGGCGGCCTCTTATAGATTATTTGCCCAGAGATCTATCTACACTGATTTATAAAGGAAGCGATTCATTGGATATTAGAGCCCCACCTGTACTCTTACAGTTTACCTACTGATGTGCCTGGTGCGTGCAGTATTCTACATAATATACCTCTATGTACAGTATATATTTAAAATATGTGTTATGTATCTATTTATAAATGTGCTAACTGGCCTTTCTTTCTTTCTTTTTTCTTTTCTTTTGTTAAATATATTGTGCTTTTGATTTATACCTGTAAGATTAATAATGAAAACTAATAAAATATTATGAAAAAAAGAAAAATGGGTTGCAAAATCTTTTAAATATTGTGTTCCTTATGATGATTGGGTCCAGTATTTAGTTCAGCGACCATGGACTTAAGGAATAGATCATAAGTTGTGTTCATGTTCACTCTCCCTTTCTCCCTCTTTACACAGATACAGGAAGTAAAGCCATGTTGGCGCCTGTTGCTATTGACCTCTTGCTGCTGTGTGTGTGATGTCAACTGATCCAAGTCCCTGCACCTGCCCTGTTGTACATGGGCTGAGCTTAGCTCAGACAGTGGTCAATTAGAGTAGATTAGATGACTTATTAGCACAACAGACCAACAGCACATGTACCAAGGATCGCACCTACTCAACCATGATTGGAGGAATGCCCTTTTTATCCTGATTGGATGAAGGCTTTTTCGAAACCAAAATTATTATTATTATTTATTTTATTATTATTTTTTTTTTACCCCAGGAGGTCACTGGGGACAGGGAGGAAATCCTTATATGGCCAGCACTACAGAGTGCATTACAGAGACTCAGCACACTTTCTAGTAGGGAGGATTATCAAGACAAAAAAGTGATGTATGAATTACTTTATGTGTAATCACAGAGACCGGGACCACGTAGAGCAAAGGTCTCAGTGGATTTATCATCTATGAAGGTTAAAAATCAAATTAAGCTCCCATGTAATTCACAAACATCAGGGAAAAATTAATGACAGCCCCAAATCCATGTGGCAAAAAACACTCCTTGGGCTAAAACTCTCCATTATGCACTTCCCAAAATAGAATGGGGTCATAACTATGTTCCCTCAGCTCTATCTAGCCATAGTTTTACTGAGGTTAAGGTTAGGTTTAGGCGGGAACATAAAGCTGAGGGAACATAGACAGTAGACACTGTCCCGTCAAAATGTGAACAATTGTGTGGACCTCATCACATTTCATCACATTTTTCATGACGCCTATGGCCATTTTTTTTTATCCCAAGGCATGTTTCATGTTGCATGGAATGGATTCAGCATAATGAAACGCCCCTAGTTTGACATGTCACATGCTATTTAAAGAAGAAATCATTTTAGGCAGTTTTGTCTTATTACACATTTCCTTGTCATTTGGAGGAGGCCATATTGATTTGGGGCTCTTAATTTTCCCTGCATTTTTGTGCTTTATCTGGCACCTTAATTTGTTTTTTAAACTGAGACCACTGAGACCTTTGCTATCCACGGTCATAGATTGGTCAGATACGACCCAAATAGAACATACCTTTATATTTTTGTGAATAAAATAAAATAAAATGAAATTATCAGCCCGCGTTTTGCTACCAATACGTGGTAAAATCATTCAGGAAATGAATTGATGCAGACACACAGGAAAGTTTTCTCAATTGTATACCGGTAGTAGGACGTGAAATATCAGGGCAATCCTTTACACCACACATCAAGTGAAGGTCGATTATAAGCATGTGCAAATGAAACAAAAAATAAATGATTATTTAAAAAAAAATAAACACAGGTTTTGTTTTGTTTTTCTATTAAAGCTGTCAGGTAGCTTTCATAGCAACAGATTGACATTTAAATGAATATGTTATGAATACAGAGTACAACTTCTGGATGTTTTCTCAGCATTACCATCACTACTCTTTTTGATTCCTACTGGTGAATTATTCACATGTTCTTTGTGTAGATGTTTGTTGCGTTGTTTGTAGAGTGAGGACAACTACTTGAGGACACATAGGCGGTTAGTCCAGGTTGTAACAGATACATGGAGTTAGTTCATCTATTCTTGTTGAACCATATAGATACTATAGGTCTATAGCAGTGTTTTTCAACCTTTTTGACCTTTTTTTGGCCCAATATTTATTCAGCATTGGAGCCACAGACCACCATTTGAGGACATTTTAGCCCCACAGACCCAACGCAGACCCCAAAAGGTTTATTTTTGCTCTTGTCCACAATAAAAGACTGTTTTTTGGAAACAAAACAGGCAAACATAGAGCAAAGTAATGACTTTTTTTTTTTTACATTCTCTAGTTTTCAGATGATGACATTTTTTAATGTTTGAATGTTTTAACTCTTGAGAGCATAAAAATTAAATCAAAGGGTCCATTTGGTTTCATTTTTATGTTCTCAAAGAGTTACATCAACTTTCCATCATTTAGCTTGAGGACCACCTGGAACCCTTTCAAGGACCACTGGTGGTCCCTGGACCATTGGTTGCAAACCACTGGACTATAGTGTTAGTGTTCATTGCACCACTGGTAGAGTTAGTCCTCACTATACAAACACTGTCAGTACACTGCCAGTGTATACAGATAATCTAGGATAGGACATATCAGACACATTACAGGTCTATAGACACGGACAGTAGGGTTGTAGACAATGAACTGTGTATAGACATAGTCTGTTAGTTCAAGTTGTACCATGTAGACCTATATGCTTTTCACACAAAATATGCACTCGTTTTGATGGGCTACACTCTCCTTCTTTTGTCTTGGCGGAATTTCACAACTGTCATGATGTAACTAGTGTGGTTTGCATAATTTGTCAGTGTGAATAGCATTGATGCGACTGTACCAGATAATCAATCCAAAGTCCAGGTTGAAAGATTTGCTATAAATATTAAATAATGTACTCCATAACCTCACCATGATGACACAGACGATAGTGTTTAACCAGTTGGTAAATTACATGTTTTTAGCTTTGCAGGGTCAAGATGGCTGCAGGGTCAACATGGCTGCTACAATTGTATGCCTATGGCCATGGTTTCTTGCCCTTCTGTTGTTGGGTTTTGAAAGCAAAGGCATATATACCATTTTCTCAGATAAAACACACACTAAATATTGCACATGTGTAGAACAGTGTTCCGATGGAATAGTATTATCGTGGGAACCAGTTGTGTTATGAGACAAACTGTATAGGCAGTTAGCACATTGACACTAATAACAAGATGGGTGAAGGCCACCTCCAGACAATATTTCCCAGGCTCTATTTTCAAAATAATCTAGATTACAATAATGACTAGACATAACTAGGTAAGTAGCTACAGTAAGCGCCAACCATCGAGGCTTTTTATTTGCTGTCCGGGAAGTGTTCTCTGTATTTAGCTTGAAACTCTCAGTCATTATGCTGTTGCCATGCGCACATGCATGTATTGCATGCTTGGAGTTGTGTGGGTTCCACCTAACAGCAGGGTGAAACCATTCATTCATTTCTTTCTCTTCTTTTTATACTGTTATATTTAAGCTTTGTAGAGGATTACATTACTTTTGCCCTGAATCCACAATTCAGGATAGTTTGCCTTGTGTCATTGGACCTCGTCCACCGTCAAAAACTACCATGAATGGGGGTGTCTGGTGGGGTGACACACTCCCACCACCAGAGGCTGGATTTAATTCCTGACAGCGATACCAGAGAGTACAGAGGACCAATTTCCACTGCTCACCTTGCCTTGTGTTGTAATGTGTAAACAACTGAGTGGCCAAGCGTCGTCAAACCCTTCTATGAGTAACAACACACAAACATTCTTTCCCTGTGACAGTACAGTCGAGTGTATCAGTGGTTTTCAACCTTTTTGGCACCATGGCCCGCCATTTCTTTAGCATTTGAGCCACGGACCACCATTCCAGGACATTTGGCCCCACAAAATTACCCCTTAAAACTAAAGATTTCTTTTGCTTTTGTCCACAATAGCAGGCATGGTACCAGGTACATTCTCTGATTGTGTTGGGCTAAATTTTAACTCTTGAGTGTAAACATGAAATAAAATGAATCCGCAAGGGTCCATTTGGTTTCATGTTTACGCTCTCAAAGAGTTACATCTGTAACTGTCCATTAGCTGGGGACCACGTGGAACCCCCTCAAGGACCACCGGTTAAAAACCACTGAACTACATCAACAAACTTATGTGATACCACGTTGGGGCACTAGACCACCGTGTCAGCTCAGGGCCACATTACACACAAGGCTAATTCAGAGTTTGGATTTTCGGCGGGCACCATCACCGGTGGTCAGAGTGGTGATTTGGATGTCGCTGCTCATAGTCTGTCACCACTGTGCCAATATCCCTATAGGCTCCAGGAACAATTCCTCAAAATTCATCCATTGTTTTTTATTCCTTCCTAGTCCTTTTCTGTTTATTTCTATTCTATGTTTCGGCATGTGCGTGTGTGTGTACGTGTGTGTTCCACTTTTTGCTGGCGAGCCCCGACTCCCGATTCCTCTGTCTCCCCACATACACGGCCTAGACAGCCAGCACTGCCTGGCTGCTCTGTGGAGGTTGTGAGCTGAGCTGCCATACAACTATTATAAAGTACATTATGCGTAAAACAACATAAAAGCTTCTAGGCAAATCACATGAGTGATTCTCTGTCAGCACAGCTGCAGTGGTGAGTAAAATCAGAGAGGGCTGCTGTAATGAGCAGTGGTTACGTAATCGTGGTGAAGTGATGTGGTATGGTAGTCTTTAGGTGGTGGTGAGGTGACCAACGAAAATCCAAACACCGAATAGGCCATCTTCTCAATTTCGGTAGGAAATTGGGAAGATGGCATGAACCTCTGTTACTATACTCTGCCGCCTGGTGAGATATAGTCTGTGTATATACCCACGCCAACAGTGGGTTGAGATAAAGAATGCAGGGTTTATAGGCCACGTCCAAATTGGGATATAAAATAAATATATAAAAAAGAAAGCTACACTATTGATGTGCCCTTTAGCAAGGCACTTAACAACCAAATGCTCAGTGGCCAGCAAAGCAGTAAAAACAAAAAGTGCTGTTTTACAGAGTAGCCAATAATAGAAAACTGTAATTGTACTGTACAGTTGTAAAATAACATAAGTGCTCCATCAATTTTCCCCTTTCATTAAAGAAAAAAGAAAGAAGCCTTCAGTAATCAGTTTCACCCTGCTGGTGTGAGGAGGCTCTTTGCAACTCCTTTAGAGCACAGTGTCGTCAAATATAACTTGGTCTGGGGATGCTGCATCAATCTAATGAAAACAATCTTCAGTTACCTAACTAAACTAAGCAGTGGTTCAGGGTTCCGGTCTAAGTGAAGTTAAATCTTCATAATAATTATGTCACAGGATGTTTTTCCTCAATAAGTGTCAATGTCCTCCTCACACTCCTCTTTCAATCCCACCCCTGTGGGTAAAGTGCTACAGAGTATCTTAGTCTTATGACATTCATTTTCTTCCATTCACTGAAAAAAAAAAAAACATTGCATCTGATTGGGAAAGGATTGCACTGAATCAAAGAAATTACAAACGCTTTCAATGCAGAGTAAATAGAAGCATTTTCGAATGTTCTGTGCGTGTGCTGCTGCAGTGTCTGTTCTGCACAACGTTGAGATTGTGTCCTTCCATCAGCTAAATGACAATTGTCCAGATCTAGGGTGTCATGGTAGATGGGCAACGGCGCAATGGTTTAGGATTGTCATGTGACGAGAAGGTTTCAAGTTAATTCCCACGCTGATCCCAACTAATAAAGCATCCTGGAACAGGTCAGTGACCTCTGAGGTCAAGGGTCAACCAGAGAGGTTCGGTACCTCCCCTCCACAGGGAACAACGGCTTTCTCTAGGCACAAATTTCCATATGGCACACAGTGAGTCTCCATTCCCACACAACGCAAACTCTAAAACACAATGAAAACTACGTGGAGAACGTTTTAAAATAGCGGTAGAGCAAACCACATCACATTGTGGTTAACGCTTTGGGGAGAGTCAGTAGAGGAACTTGCAGTCCACCTGGCTAGCTTTCTACTCTCTGTGGGTTCAGAATCGCCGGGTCCAGTGGTCCGGTAAGAAGATCAACATTATAATCCAGCAACTCACTGGCCAAATAATATTTTACAATAAGAATAGGACCTCCAAGTGATAGCTGACACCGTCTCCAAAAATATTGAAAACCGCTCAATGGAGGCATGTAGGTAAGCAAATTAAAAGCAAATAATAGCAGTATTGAGTTGCAGGAAGTGGTCAATGCATCCACATTCAGGGCATCTTAAACATGCCATTGCTATGGCAATAGCCAGCTTTGCCAACAGCCGGGTAACTCAAAGGCCTGTCCGGTTTCCCCACCTCTGGGGTGATGTTGGGGGTCAGGTGGCCAAACGTAGTCAGATGATTGGCTTGCTGTGGTCGACAGTCTCCGCCTTTCTCAGTTTGGCTTTGCTGAATGTATGGATGGAACTGAGCAGAGCAGCACGCCCCCCTGCCCCATCACCCTGACCTTCTGGATGGATGGCAGAGGGGGGAGGTGGAGGAGGAGGGGGAGGAGGTGGTGGTGGTGGTGGGGTCTGGACTCCTGCACGGGTCAGAGGAGACAGAAGCAAGTCAGAATCATATTGTGTGAATAATTTTAATTCATAAACAAATTGCATAAATGTTCATTAAACCATTCTGTACTGTAGTTTTGGTGTTTTAGACTTTTATTGAAAAATAGCAGGTGTTCGCACCGATCTGTGGCGCGCTATGAGCTGCGAACACCTGTGTTTTTGGGGGGAAATTGTGAGAATAAAATAAATAAACAAATGCAATAATGACAACAGGTACACAAATACAGAGAAGTAAATAAAAAATGAAAACAATCAATTTTTTAACACCATCTCAATGTGAGCATTTTGGTTAAAACAATGTTGAACTTTAATAGAACCGCGAGTTGTATTTCTACCTGAGTGAAGTGGGCATGATAGATGATGGAAATATTGGAAATATTTAATATTTCAGAATTTTAATTGTGAATGATTTACATATGTCATCAATGGATTGTAACTGGGCTGTGCTACCATCTTGTAGATCTGTCATTTTAGCCTGCTCTTTGACACATTACTTATTAGAGCAAAGTGCAAAGTGTCCTTTGTTGATATTACGCAGATCGCAATGTCCAAGGTTGTTATGGTTAAATCGTTTTGTTTCCCAGACATTTTATCAGTGTTGCCAGCTAGCTGGCCTTGCTTGTCTGGGGGCAGGATCCGTCTTTCTCCTGTTGCTGGGTAAAAACTTGTATTAAACTTCATCTGCATTGTATTTTAAAACTTCATTTCCCGTAAGCCTTTGCAGTAAACGTTGTCCACTTGTAATGCCACGTTGAGAATTTTCTGATAAGGATTTTCATATATTGCTGTGATCCGCCATGTTAAACCAGAGAGGAAATTTATGCAGACTGGTGTGGATGATATATCCTTACCTCTCCCATATAGAAATGGAATATAATTAAATCATTTTAAATATAATTGCTGCTGACGTGTGGACATCTTTTCTTCACTTGTTTTTGAGGGAAAATGTTTAATGTGGTGTGCAGTAAGTACTAATTGTGTTTTACCACAGGTTGATTGCATTTGGGTACACTAAAGGGTTTTTCTCAATGCTCTTAAAGCTACAGTACTTTGGAGTACTTATACTTTTGACGTACATTTCCTGTGATTACATTTTGTGATTTTAACTATGTTACATTTTGGCTATCAAAGTATTACAGTCCATGCTGAGATCTTTTCTAATTGTCCTCATTAAGGTTAAATCTTTACCCCAAAATGGTCTCCTGATATTTTTAGGTCAAATGGTCTCAGTCCTTTTCCTATTATCACCCATTGATGGATAATATTATTAATAAAATATCTATCAATAGAAACCACAGATAACTTGTTTGACAATATTTGGACAGTATATAGCCCCGACTAGGCAGCCCAGATATGGCTCAACAAAAGTTCACCATCACTTTAAACCATATTTGTTTAGCAGATACAGTATGACAATAATAAACCTTATTTACGCCCCTTTTCATGAAATAAAAATGCAGGGCAAAGTCTTTCATGGAACAAACAAAGAAAAGCAAAAGCAGCTGCTTCATTGTAATTTTATACACCATTCCTTGGCAAATAAAGTACTTAGGCAGGCAGTTATGGAGGTAGGTGGTTGCAAGTCAATGCATTGTTGTATAAAGTAAAATAATTGTAAAATGAATCCTAAAAACAATCAGGAGCCTGCGCAGAGAGGCTAAAAACTGGAGTTTTAATTAAAACTCTGACTGATGCATTCTAATGTGTTGCAATGTGTAGTAAGCAATCAGTTTTCTTTGAGAGGCCAGAAAACAGTGTATTACAACAATCAATTCTAAAGAAAACAAAAGCTTGGAAGAACATTTTCGCATCATATAATTATGACAGGTATGCGATAAGATTTCTAAGATGGAAAAACGTATTGGTGGCATGATAAATATGTCAGAGCATTCAGTGGAAAAGCTGATTCATTTTAAACTCTGACAGTCCATCCACTTCTCTGATAAAACGGATAACAATTATGGAACAAAAGGGTGAATGGATTCATTCCCCTACATTCACCATACCGCTCCTGTTTCAACATAAACCAAACTGACAACATATAGACAAACAGGCAGATAGACAGGCAGACAGACATGCAGATAAAAAGACAGATTCCACACATCACAATCTCCAATGAATGCAGTCGTCTGAACCGATGTGTTGTGCATACAGAGGAAGAGAATGGAAACCTTTCTAGAATTCTTTCTAGAATCATTGTAGATTGTGAAACTTGTTTTTTTTTAAAAGCAGCATGTACACCCTTTCCCAAGCAAGTGATGACTTAGACTATGACTTACACTCGACTGTAGCTTGGGAAGTGCAATGTACTAATGTAATAAAATCAATCTATAAACATAGACACCTCACAATCATTCTACTATGATCACAGGCACCGGATTTACTGGCCACCATACATTGATACTTGATATTGAACATTTCATAAGACTACCATGTATTGATCATTTCCACAACGCGGCAATGAATGCAAATGCAATCAGGTATGCTTATAGGGTTAGACAGAGTTCAGTTAATGCTCTCTTAACGGTCTCTCATCAATTACAAAAATGTCACCATATTTCGATGTATGAAGACTGCCAAAAGTGCACATACAGACTATGCAACTTTCTCCACGATTTCCAGTCCAAAGGGCCTTGGACTAGGATCTAGTTCATTTTCAACAGGACCTGTGTTATGTGCTGAGAAGATGCTGTGCAGAAAAAAAAAGTTGAGTTTGGTGTCGCGCACATGCTCGTTTCATGCACACGGCTGCGAATCTGCCCAACTTTTTAAAAGCTTGCGTTATCACGCCACCCTTGAGCAAACCTGTACAGAGCCGACACTGATCCCGGTGTTAATGCGTGCATTTATCACTCCCCATCTGAAAAGCCCTCTAGCTTTCTTTTGCGTATTTGGAAAATAACAGTATGCTATATGCAGATAGATTTTCTTGCCAGTTGAAGTGGTGGTGGCTCTCGTGTCCATGAGTTAACAGTCTGAATAGACGGGTATAGTTACATCCTGTAAAAGGTGTTAACAATGACTGTTCCATTGAGATCAAACGGTGTCAGTGAGCTGCTATTGTGAGGCTCTGCAACACTGAGACTCTTTTCAGAGCAGATATATGACAGGTAATAAACACAGCTCAAGGTAATAACATTAGTTTCATTTAGGTGTTAACTGTGTGCCGTCATGGTCAGCTCCTTTACAGTTAAACTGATGTTACATAGACTAATGTTAGTATACCTTCGGCTGAGGACACAGATGTTTAATAATAGTGTATGTGTGTATACCCATTAAATATAGTGAGTATATTTTATTTAGGTGTACCAGTTTGCAGGAATTGATGCCACAAAGCACCACATACAGGTCTGGCCCTATCCCTTACACTCCTCTTTCCATCTATACCAGTGGTTTTCAACCAGTCGTCCGGGGACCACCAGTGGTCCTTGAGAGGGTTCCAGGAGGTCTCCAGCTAAGTTGGTTAACCAGATGAAAAGTTGGTTAGCCAGTTGTAAGTCTTGAGAGTGTAAACATGAAACCAAATGGACCCGCAATGGTCCATTTGGTTTCGTTTTTAATATTCACTAATTTAGCACCACTTAATTAAGAGGTCTACACAATTAGAGAATGTAGAAGAATGGCCCCTTTGATCTTCATGTTTGCCTGTTTTGTTTGCAAAAAGCCATCCTGGAATTGTGGACAAAACCAAAAGAAATCTTTAGTTTTGGGTCTGTGAGGTGAAAATGTTGTCAGATGGTGGCCATGGCTCAAATGCTGAATAAATAGTGTCCCCTGGAATCAAAAAGGTTGAAACCCACTGGTCTATACTAAATCTATATTGGTGTATTGTTCACCAATTATGAATTGTCCAGAATTGAGACTTTATGTGGTTAACAGTGCCTGTATGCTTGGGTCAGAGTGCACAGCAGCTTCAAAAAATAAAAAGCGAGATAATCATTATACATTTTACTTTACCCTGCATTACGGTCAGAGTGGAGCATGCTCTATGGAGACGGCAGGGAGAAGAGAGAGGGACATGACAGTTATTCATTTAGGAGCAACAGGATGGACAGAATTTACTGCTATGACCACGAGGAGAGGATGGGAGAAGTGAGGTCTAAATATGCGACAGCATGACTAGTATTTACATCAGACAAAATATGACTGTAGAGTTGCCCGTCGGCATGAACACAGTGACTATGAAACCAATGTCCCCCCCAAAAAACATATCTAATGGCCACACACTTAATGACTGGACGACAATCAAGTACACGCTTAATGAACAGGCACAAACCCATATAATGGATCCAGTCGGTACTACAAACTCATTGACTGCCATCGAAAAGCTGGGAACCGTATTCAACCTGGGAAGTAATGAAGGATTTGGCCACACACCCTGCAATACCCATACATGTCTCTCAAAACACTGGCATAGGCTAGGAAACATGTTTAACCACAAGACATTTACCTAGACAACTCGGTCAGTTCACACTTAACGATCAGGAAACAACACGTCCAGCCACTGCACAATTACTGTACGACAAAGTCAGTAGAGCCCAACAAGCAGGCATGCAGTCGCTAAACACTGGACCTACTGCTAGAGAGGTGATAGGTGATCAAGCCACTAAGTGAGTATTCTGTCATACCTGTTGCCATACAGTCAAAATCCTCATTTACCGATGCCTTTAATGGGGTTGCTGCACTGACTAACAGTCAGTACAAGGCGCTGCAATAACTGTCAGTTTACAAACACAATCAATCAAAACACACACACACACATACAGTCAGTGTACTGTACAGATATATTGAGTGAGACAGGCAGAAATAAAGGACAGACATTACAGGGAGACAGACAGAAAGTGTGTGTACCTGTTGTAGAGGGAGGAGTGGGGGAGGAAGGGGACGTGTGAGGAGAACTGGCACCCGATCCTGAGAGAGAGAGAGAGGCCGGTCCCATGTAAGAGACCCAGATTCAAATAGTGCCAGTTAAAGTTGCAATTACTCTTTTTTCCCAGGAGAGGAATTAAACTGTATACAACAATTGTTAGTGTGGTACTCAACATAGTATAATATGTTTATACAGTATTCGCAACATAACATACCAGAATTATTGCAGTATTTGACAGAGGAGTCCTCTTCATATGCCGATTGTCTTGACTTCTACAATAAAAAAACAATAATATAAGGTCAGACTCAGGCAAGGAAGGTTGCAGGTTTGCATCCATGGAGCAGTTTCCACATTTGACAAAAAAATAATTGTAAACTTAATTTACAATTATTCGGTACAGTAGTGTTCAAAATAATAGCAGTCTGTTTAAAAAACTGAATAAAGCCCAAAATCCTTATGGTGGTTTTATTTCCATGCATTGGGAACACTGCACATCATATTTTAAATCAAAACATGAAGAAAAAAGCAGAAATGATTTAATTACTTTACAGAAAATGAAGAAAAATGAACTTTGGGCTTTTCAAAAAAATAGCAGTGGCTGCACTTTACTTTACAAACTCAAATATTTACTGTATTAATTGAAAAATATCCAGGATTCAGCATTCCTGTGAATCACTAAACTAATATTTAGTTGTATAGCCACTGTTTTTGAGAACCGCTTCACATCTGTGTTGCATGGAGTCGACCAACTTCTGGCATCTGTGAACCGGTATTCCAGATTTGACAACGTTCCATAATTCCTCTGCATTTCTTGGTTTTGCCTCAGAAACAGCATTTTTAATGTCACCCCACAAGTTTTCTATCAGATTAAGGTCCGGGGATTGGGCTGGCCACTCCATGACTTTAATTTTGTTGGTCTGGAACCAAGAAGCTGCTCGCTTACTGGTGTGTTTGGGGTCGTTGTCTTGCTGAAACACCCATTTCAAGGGCATTTCCTCTTCAGCATAAGGCAACATGACCTCTTCAAGTATTTTGATGTATGCAAACTGATCCATGATCAGTGGTATGCGATAAATAGGCCCGGCACCATAGTAAGAGTATCAGGATGCTTGCACCACAATGCTTTCCTATGGGGATGTTTCGCTTACCATGGTGCCGGGCCTATTTATCGCATACCAGGGATCATGGATCAGTTTGGATACATCAAAATACTTGAAGAGGTCATGTTGCCTTATGCTGAAGAGGAAATGCCCTTGAAATGGGTGTTTGAACAAGACAACGACCCCAAACACACCATGAAGCGAGCAGCTTCTTGGTTCCAGACCAACAAAATTAAAGTCATGGAGTGGCCAGCCCAATCCCCGGACCTTAATCCGATAGAAAACTTGTGGGTGACATTAAAAATGCTGTTTCTGAGGCAAAACCAAGAAATGCAGAGGAATTACGGAACGTTGTCAAATCTGGAATACCGGTTCACAGATGCCAGAAGTTGGTCGACTCCATGCAACACAGATATGAAGCGGTTCTCAAAAACAGTGGCTATACAACTAAATATTAGTTTAGTGATTCACAGGAATGCTGAATCCTGGATATTTTTCAGTTAATACAGTACATACTTGAGTTTGTAAAGTAAAATGCAGACACTGCTATTTTTTTGAAAAGCCCAAAGTTCATTTTTCTTCATTTTCTGTAAAGTAATTAAATAATTTCTGCTTTTTTCTTCATGTTTTGATTTAAAATATGATGTGCAGTGTTCCCAATGCATGGAAATAAAACCACCATAAGGATTTTGGGCTTTATTCAGTTTTTTAAACAGACTATTATTTTGAACACTACAGTATATTCATTAATATGGCCTTGTTAGAGGGAGTCCAAAAGGAAGCACAGATCTCAAAACCCTCTACAGGTGCTGGACAAAAATACATACAATGTGTATCTCAGCTCCCAGGCAACTTTACTGGATCATCAGGATAATGTTTCAACATCACTTGGGGATGTATTGTGACAACACTGACATGAAGCAGTCAATTGTCCTTTTCTTTGTGATATGTCCTAGCAGTCTCAATTAAGACACCTCTGTAACAGGGAGGTGTATCCATCACTGGACAACCAGCCAGTATCAATGTTTATTATTCCTTACTTAGCTGTGATCCTAAAATATGAATTTTAGGATCATTAGATTTATATAAATCTAATATGTTTTGCTGTACCTTTCTGGCCAGTATCTTTCTCTTCTTCTTCTCCTGTTCTGATCCGTGGTGAGACTGAGCTCTGCTCACACGCCTGAACTGATGAAGCTGGAACAAATACATGTCATCATTATCATCAACAACAGTACAGTACATTGTGAATGTGAACTTGACTCTTTGTCTACCACCTAGTGGCAGAAGAAGGTAATGCGCCACTATGCCAGAGGATTTTCTGTGTTCTGCCTTCTGGGACCGTTTCAGTTCCTCGTTGCTATGGACAACTTCATTGTAACCATCATCCCATTAGCGTTGCAATTAGCAATACAGTACAAAATCACGAATGACACCCGAACCTCGGATGGATCATGAAAACCATGGACATGGATGACAGAGGCGTTGCCTAGCAACCGGGCCAATGTTATAACCTGACTTGCACCTTAACTACCAGACTTGAACTTCAACTTCTGTTGAAGTTCAAGCTCAAATTCAACGTCAACTTAACTCTGTCTGGCAAGGAGCCTATCTCCAAGAGTGGGCGTGGCTTATGAAGGTTGAAATACTGTCAGTTTACAAAGAACAACATCCAATCAGAAACAACGGCGATACGCAACAGATGGTGCCAGGAAAATTCAAGTCAAGCAGTCACTCGCCAGACTTAGACGCCGGTAACATTCATAAGTTGAATGATGTCAACGGCTAATGAGGCTGGTCCTGCCAGGCTACAGCTTAACCGGAATCATCACTTTCAATAGTTTTATCATCAGCATCAATATTCCTATCATCACTTTCTTAAGAGATAGTAACGCAGTAGTAGTTTGTTTATTTTTGTTAGTGTTGTTTATCGTAACTAACCATCTTCTGTTCGTCCTGCAGTCGTCTTTCCAGACTGTCTTTTGCCGTCTTTAAGGCTTCCCTTAGTTTGCTGGGGATCTGAAATTAAGACACATACATAACACTTAAACATGTTCTAATGTATTGCCATTGATTTCTAGTATTGTGTTGCCAGACGATCCAGGATTTCCACTTACCAATCACTTCGACAAAGAATTCATAACTACTATCAGGTTGAACCAGATTTTATTTTTCTTTTAGAATCCAAAACTAAAAACAGCATTGACATCTGATATGCAATTATTGAATTATGTCCAAAAAATAAACAGAATTTTGGATAAGAATTAAATGTTTTGAATTCTTGAATCCATGTATATTTTTAAATGGAATGCATTTTTGGTATACCAGTGCCGAGTACAGATGCTTCCTGGGACAGGAATCGAACACACACCGTTACTATTATAAAGGTACAATATATTAATATTTGTAAGTCCATTCATGGAAATCATGCTATACATTTCCCACACTACACTAACAACAAATATTTAATCTAAAAATAAGTCATCATAACTCGCACTGCATTGCAATGTGTTATGGTTTTCAGTTTTCACCCAAGATTAGGAACGCAAAGGCTCATATGGTTCACTTGGTGTTTTAGAGGTTGAACTCACCTTAAACTGGAGTTTGTCTGTCTGGTACAACTGGACATCACTGAACAACCTGTGAAATAATAATTAGTGCATATTGACAGTTATTAACATTTAGAAACAGAGCAAGGGGGAAATTAAATAAACAAGAATTTATTGGTCATAACTGACTGTGAACTGTTGTTCACAGTGTGTTATGTATGGGTATAGGTTTTATGGTGTTATACTATGGGCGTATGAGTAAGTCTGCGGTAGCCTAAAGACAACACAGTCAACCATTGAAAAAGTGTCTATTACAGTCACTACTAGTGGCACAACCATCTGACAAAAAAAATCACAAACAGTAATTTGTAGTATAAAGGAGATGTACTCACGGTGTCTGTATGAGTTGTGATATTGTTGGCATTCCAGCTTTACAAGCTTCAGTTGAAAGAATGGACTGAAGTACAGAGACTATAAAACAGACAAAGAAACACTTGGTTACCAAGGCTTTTCTTGCTTTGTGTGCAAGGTGATCTGGCCGGGATTCTAGGCCTGTCGATGCCTCCTCCATGTGTTATTAGACATCTATCATGTTTGATATTTGGCTTGGTCACCAAATGACATAACGCAGTATGAACAGAGTTGCAACTGTATTCGAGAAGATCTGAGAGCACAGGACAGCTGTGCTCAAACGTATGTATAGATCTTTTTAGAGTAAAAATTAATTGATTAAAAAAGTAAAAATCAGCCAGCATGCTGCGTACAAGTGGTGTTATAATATATATAAAATATTTGAACGTGTGTGTGTGACGACAGACACAGAGAGAGATAACTATTTATTTAATTTTGTGAACAAGTGTGATATATTATAGATTCATAGTAATCAATCAGGTAGTGTGAAAACCTGACAATGACAACCTGATTTCCATAAACAGACCTGTGTTGTGTGAAATGCATGATCTGCTGATCCAAAATAGAGAATATAACGTATAAATATTGGCCATGTCCCCTAAATTGCAGTTAATAAGGGCAGGGTTGACATACCTACGTTACTGTAGGGTGTAGGGGGAAACTCGTCTACAGAAACACTCTCAGCAGGTCGTCCGTAGGTCATCTCATACAGTAGATGACCAAAAGAATAAACATCTGTACTCTCTGTTGACTGGAAGCACAAACAACACACGTCATTGATGCTTTACATACTGCGCAATAGAGCAATAGCGTACAGAACATAATAGTGCTGGACACAGTGCAACAGAGCAATAGGAGCTTGATACCTGATAAAATCTGATAACAAGCTTTTTGAGTTCCCGTTATCAATAAGCTTTTGGCTTATCAAGCCTGTTATTGAGCATGTTTAGACAATCTAGACAAGAGGCGAACAAGAATTAATCTAATCATCCATGCTGGTACAAACAAGTCGGGCTAAAAGTGTATTGATACCGACAACCAGCACTGTCCGGGTAAACAATATTACAGTTTTAAAGTAATGGTACACAAATTAACCACTTAACAGTAAGCTCTTTTATATTATTTGTTTGGGAAAAATGTCAACCGCCTTCCATCTGTCAGAAAAGTATTATAATTAATGTCTCCTGTCTTTCCACAAACAATAGAAAATGCTTGATAGTGGGCTCAATAAGGACCCGGCTCGATATGCCTGTTCAATAAGGTGATAATTATCAATAAAAATTATCCAGCTCCATTCCTATAGAGCAGTGGCTAAAATCGATCCTTTTAAAACATGTTAAAACTTGAATCTTGTATTGGCATCACTGGCACAAAAACATATCAAGGGTCTTCAGCCAAACGTGCTTTGACATGAAAATAATTTTAGAATGAGTATACAGTAAATACTGGTAACTTCTTACATCAGTGGACCAGGGGTCCGGGGACCACCAGTTGTCCTTGAGAGGGTTCCAGGTGGTCCCCAGCTAAGGTGGCTAACCAGATGAAAAGTTGGTTAACCGGATGCAACTCCCGAGAGCGTAAAAATGAAACCAAAATATTCATCATCTGAATTAACCCAAGTCTACACAACTAGAAAATGAATGGTCATTTTGATCTGTATGTTTGCCTGTTTTGTTTCCGAAATCTAGCCTGGTTATTGTGGACAAAAACAAAACAAATCTTTAGTTTTGGGGTCTGTGGGCCCGGGGCTAAAATGTCCTCAAATGGTGGTCTGTGGCTCAAAATCTGAATAAATAGTGAGCCCTGGTGTCAAAAGGGTGAAAACCACTGTCTTACATTGATCTTCCTGAGCTGTGTGATTTGAGGTCTATGCAATGCAGGAAGTCCCAGCAGACTATTTTCGACCTCCAGCAGACGACAGCGTCCCTCATCCAACACAACGTTTCCCAGGTGCAGGTGACCGTACGGCAAACCTTTATGATGGAGGAACCGCAATGCCTGCACACACACACACACACAGAAGATGCTGACCTATGGTGGGTAGTAGTACATGGATCTCATCGCACATGTCTGACTAAAGGGTGATTGAGGCAGTGTGCGTAGGTGAGAGAGTGCGTGTGTGTGCGCGCACGTGTGACTATATACCTCCAGTATGTGTCTTCCATATAATTTAATATGTTGTAGTTCCAGGCCCTGGCTCTTCTTTGGGTTACAATACTTCTTCAGAAACACATCTTTAGGTTTCACCTGCAAGAGAGCAGCGAAAATGGTCAAGTATACCCATGCGGCTTGCACGGAAACACACACCTGCACATGCACACACTCGGCGGGACACTACTGTACCTTACAGACGTGATCTCTCAGAGAGCCTTTCTCATTAAATGGTCTGATGACCAACGCCGATGACTCACTAGTACTGACAAACAATACTGGACAGATGTATGGATTCTATGAGGTGAGGAGAGAAGACCGTTTAGGGGTACAAGTAGAACAGTAGGGGCAACAATGATAATATGTCTGCTTACATCTGTTGTGTATACTATGCATAGTTACATGTACATACAGACAACGTTGTCAATAGCTTCATTGCAGACTGCAGGTCTTTGTCGGAAAGGAACTTATCAGGACCTAGATCCACCTATTAAAGATACAGTAAGGACACGCACATGCACACGCACACACACTTGTGTTAGGTCAGTATTATTAAAAAAGACAGACAGACAGACAGACAGACAGACAGACAGACAGACAGACAGACAGACAGACAGACAGAAACTCACCCAGCTCAATAGTTGCTTTTCTTTGGGAAGCTCTTTGTTTTTTATTAAGAAAAACTTCTTCCTGATTCTCCAACCTGGGAACAAAGAACCCACATCTCTGTTCATATTTATTCATTTTGACTGAAAACAATAATAATGGCAGATATGACAGATTTAATTTACAACTGTTTCCACAATCTCTGAACCTGCTGGTTCAACCAATTTTGTTTCCAGTCCAGGACTTACCGATATCTCTGAGTGGTTCCACTACCTCCCACTGTGGATCTGACCTGAAGAACATAGAAACCTGCTGAAGGGCAATCTCTGGAGACAGGAGGGAACAGAGAAAGAGTGAATGTCAGGTAAAGAGATACATAACAAATGCACTAGGGCAACAGACATGGGGAAAGAGTAAGAAAGATTGAATCTCAATAACATCTTGATTCATCACTGAGCATGGCTCTGAGCGACATGACAATGTTAATGGGGAATTCCACCCATTTTCAACATTTTCCTGGGTGTACAAATGTGAACCAAATGGAGCGTAGCGGGTTCATCTGGTTCCATCAAACATTGACATGGTGAAACACAACTTGACGTCATCAAGTTGTGTTTCACCATGTTAATGTTTTTTTCAGACCTCCATTTCTAGGAAACAGAATGAGGGAGCTTTTTGTCATGTCCACACAACATCTCTAAGATATATTGATGACATAGTAAAATGTTGAAAATGGCTGGAATTCCCCTTTAAGGTTGGTGAGTGTTACATTAATCCCAAGTTAACTACAGTATCCTACTCTGAAAAACATTAATCTGCTCTCACAATTGTTTTACAAGAGTAATATATAATCAAATCTGACAAAGGGAGTTTTGCTTCTTGCTAATATCTGTTTGGAAAGTTAATTGCATGTGATTGTGAATACATGAGTTTTCCAGGGTGAGGCATTAGTGTTTGACTCATCAAATTTCACTCATCACACACTTTCCCATAATGCACCACTTGTGTACTTTTACCGTATTGACACACTACATCTTTAAATATCACAATGATGTGAAAGACAACAATTTGGTGGCAACTTTTGTTTGCAGAATCTGCTAGGTCAACTTCTGGATCTGTCCACTGAACTGGAGCACCGTCCCACTGACACTGTGTAACTAACTGGTTGTGAGTGGCTGTTCGGGGGCAGGACAGCTACTGACCTGTATAATTCGCTGAGTAGTTGTTGGGATCCAGGAACTTCTTTACCAGCTCACAGGTGGAGAGCAGAAGGTGCTGTGTAATAGTGTCCAGGTAAGCCTGCAGTCCTTTCTGCCTCTCAGCAATGAACTCTCTATCCATGTTACCTAACAACTTCTTACTGGGCAGAGGGAGAGAGACACCAGAAACCTGGAGAGAGAGAGAGAGAGAGAGAGAGAGAGAGAGAGAGAGAGAGAGAGAGAGAGAGAGAGAGAGAGAGAGAGAGAGAGAGAGAGAGAGAGAGAGAGAGAGAGAGGAGAGAAGACATTATTAATATTATACTTACAACTACAACAATTTGAGTACAGTGTGAATCTGGCCAAAAGAAAAGATTTCCGAGTGACTAGTAGGAAAGATTATGGCACTTGACCTTATAAGTCATTATAATAGGCTTTATAGTGTGTTATGTTATTGCTAGCATTATTAGTATAAACAGTATTATAAGCAGATTATAAGACATCTATACAGGACCATATTGAAACCAATGATTTTTAAATTCCAGCAAAAGCTATCATAAATACTGAAGAATCAAATCACAAATGCCATACCCTATTGGAGCCTTGGATGGAAATTATAATTGTGTATGCCAAACACGCCATGAATGAGATGGAAGAGAAAGACTGAAGAACAAACTGCATATGTAAGCAGCCATGCCAGTTTACTTCACTTCGGTCTCACAGAGATGAGTATAGAGGAGAGAGGACAGAGTGAGAAGAGGTGGATGGAGAGTGTGTTAGGGATCAATGTGAGGGTCAGTCCGAAAGTCCTGGACAGGAAATGAGCTGGTAAAACCTCAGCAAAATCTGTGGGAACTTCCTTTAAAAAAGGAAGTGTGTGTTGTGATGCGCTCCTTTAAAACCAGCAAATCTTTTGTCCAGATTACTGGACGAAAGTTGAGTCAGTGAGTTACACAGTAAAACTCTCTTAATTTAACGTGTTGATTTTCTGGGTGCAAGTAATTAACAATGATTCTACATATTATATTTTGGTCTTCTCTTTAGACACACTAGTGTCTAGAGAGAAGACTACTCTGTGTGTGTGTGTGTGTGTGTGTGTGTGTGTGTGTGTGTGTGTGTGTGTGTATGTATGTGTGTGTGTGTGTGTGTGTGTGTGTGTGTGTGTGTGTGTGTGTGTGTGTGTGTGTGTGTGTGTGTGTGTGTGTGTGTGTGTGTGTGTGTGTGTGTGTGTGTGTGTGTGTGTGCAGCAGCGGTTCTGGGCTTTATGACGCCCTGGGCGAATTACTAACAGTCCGCCCCTCCGCCACACCAAAAAACGGTTATTTTCGGTTAGTTTTCCATTATATATCGGTAAAAATCGGTTATTTCTTTTCATTTTCCCACACAGTTGGAGGGAATGAGGGCACAAATAAAGAGCTTTATGGCAAGTATTTGACGGTGTGCGGGACCTTTTTTCCTTTTTGCATCTGACTGCCACTGCCCTACGCACCCGTCACCAACAATTTGAGGTGTGCATTGGCCTTTTTCTTTTTGGAGGGAATGAGGGCGCCTGCTGGCTGGCTGAAGCGCAGACTGCACCGCAGCACCGCAGTGTTTTTTTTCTTTTAATTTTTCATCTTGTCCGGTCGTCAGACGCTACCGCGGCGTGCCGCCCCCCCCCCCAAGTGCCGCCCCTGTGTGTGTGTGTGTGTGTGTGTGTGTGTGTGTGTGTGTGTGTGTGTGTTTCTCACCAGCAGTCCAGTGTTGAGCAAATCAAAATCACTGTAGCGACGAATCACCTAAGAAAAAACAACAAGTTTAACCGATTCTCACTCAACAACACATGAGTGGCCCATTTATGTGCATAGAGAATGTCTTTATTACCTGCCAACTGTTTTCTGCAGACACTCCTCTCTGGACTTTAATGATGTACTCCTAGAGAGAGAGAGACAGAGACGTATGTTAAGGCATTGGGATTTGGATCAATAAAATATGGATCAATCAGTCCACGGAAACAGCTGTTGGTTGGAATATTATGCATTTCTTTTGCTGAACTAGGATCTGGTCCTTGGTCTCCTTACTATTGTTGACTGTTATGTTGCAGATCTGGGTTTGCACTGTGGGAGGTGAGTCACTACAGATTAACCTCACTTTACCAGGTTTTCCCCACACAGCAGAAAGCCTAGCTTTCATTCCTAACAGATTACCGGTAATGTGATCCAGTCTAGGCCATGTCTACCTCTCAGCTAATATCTTTCTGGTCATATATCGGATTATCGGGTTGAGCAGGCATTATAAAGTTATTGTTCCCCCACATGAATTCCGAACCAAATAGCCGGGTCTCGCCATTCATAGCAGTAACTTGACAAGTTAAGCCTTTTCTGCAAATAGCAACTACTTGGAGTTGCAGTGGTCTGGAGTGACCTTAAATCCATTCTATTAGTTGGTTCTGGTCTTCAGTTGCAGAAAAAATGCACTGGTTTGAATTGATTTCTTACAGGTTGGCACAGTGTGTGCTGCAGATGGTTGCAAGTTAGTGACAACTAGTTGCATTGCGAATCATGTGGACTGTGGTATTGTCACATTATTACAACATTGTGGTAATGTGATGTGGAAAAAAACCCTCCACATTTTGTGATGAGTAGGCCCTAATAGGCGCTATGGATATCTGCTCTAGTTTCTACTGAAAAATGTTATCCGCACTAGTAGACCGAATAAAAAGCTACAAAATGAGTTGTCTACAATAGATGTAATGAGGGCCAAATCCCATTTCCTGTTTTCTCCTATTGGCTAATACTGGCAATGCCACGGTCCAAAGGTCAGTCACAGTCACCCAGTAAAAACATTCTAGAAACACACACACACACACACACACACACACACACACACACACACACACACACACACACACACACACACACACACACACACACACACACACACACACACACTTTTATTATGACATAATAGCGACAATGGTCTATTGGTCTATTTATTACAGTGGTTTTCGACCTTTTCGATACCAGGGCCCACTATTTATTCAGAATTTGAGCCACGGACCACCATGGAGCCCCAGAGCCAAAAGTAAAGATTTATTTTGCTTTTGTCCACAATTCCAGGCTGGATTTGGGAAACAAAACAGTCAAACATACAGATCAAAACGACCATTAATCTTCAACATTCTCTTGTTGTGTAGACAGGGACTAATTCAGATGATGAACATTTTTATGTGTAAAATGAAACCAAATGGACCCGCAAGGGCCCATTTGCTTTCATTTTTACGCTCTCAAAGAGTTACGCCTGGTTAACCAACTTTCCAGCATTTAGCTGGGGACCCCGGACCACTGGTCTAATAGGTAGCTACAGTATCAGGTATGTATAGTCTGCGGTTTGAATGGATGCTGTGTCTAATGTATAGTCAACAGGCTGAATGGATGCTGTGTCTCCAATATATCTAGGCTACTGTATGAACGGATGTTGTGCAATGTAGCGTTGTTAATGTGAGGCTTGTGACTGTCAGCCCTTTACTGTGTTTTCCAGTCAGGTACCCCTCACTGGTAGCCTTGCATGGGGTTATGAACTGTTTCTTTGTTGCTTTATCAATTCATCAAGTGCCACACTGAATACAGTGTTACATGGAACAAGTACCAGTACTTGGTTACAGTGACTGTGCTTCTAAACTGCTGACAGGCATTCTGCCAGGATGTGTAGTTGGACACACACACACACTCACACACACGCACACGCACACGCACACACACACACACACACACACACACACACACACACACACACACACACACACACACACACACACACACACACACACACACCTTTTTCCCCCCAGCGGTTTACTTTGTTTTGTTAACCTGTCAGTGTCAGTACTCAATACATAATGCATAAGGAGTGAATGAGTAAACTAGCGATCTGCCACTGGTATAGCAAATCACAGAAACTTGTTTCCTGTGTCCTGGCTTGACGTTAGCGCGGTAGTAAACCAGCCACGGGCCAGGGCTAACTCAGCTGACAAGTGTCACACGCAAACCGGTGACCTATTCAGTTAGGCGATTCCAAAAGTTGTCATAAAAACTGCTATTACATCGGAATTAGTCATTCTCAACCTTCTCAACACATCTAGCCTGTATGTTTCCCATATTTTGGTGCCAATCGAGATACCTTAGTACGTAATAATAGGCTGGCCTGCTACGACAATTTATGGTTATTTTTTAATAGAACCATGGTGACTGGCGAGGATTTCCATTTGGGGGCAAAATACAGAAGACAGTACGAAGCATTTGCGTATCCTGATGTCTAACTGGAAACAATGTCACAGACTCACACTTATCTTTTATCGTGGGTCAAATGATATCGTAGTCAATGCATTTTAAAATCGATTTTTAACATTTGCAAAGCCAGATAAGAAATAAAATCTATATCCTAGACTACTACGATAGTCTTGATGAAGGATCAATTTAAATACGTGCACCTGTGTGTGCTCTGCACCTATGCAGTGTGTGAGTTATTATATACACAAAACCAAAATTACTAGGTAGAAATCATTAGCTTTAGCCACTAAATTCTACAGGTTACACTTTCCGCTGTAACAACGCAAATCCCCAACTGTCAACAACAAACGTCAGCGGGTCAGTCGGCCAGTGATTCAAGCTGAATCTAAAGTAAACCCGTTTGACCAAAAGAACTGCTGTACGTTAGGGTTTAACTCGGACAAACAACAGATGACCTATAAGGCTATAGGGTGGCACTGGTGGTGTTGGTACTTCTGTAGTCTTGGTATGAGTCAGCAGACAGTGCGTTTTTATGAATTCCTTCGACTCACCGTGTGAGTGTGGAGGTTTTGGCTGGCTTCTATCACCGCCGTCAGAGGGACGGTGTCATCCAACAGCACCCTTCCCGGGGACGGTTTCTCCAGGAAAGACATCGTCCCGTCCCGGTGTGTCGCTGACTGTTACTAGCCTACAGAAAACGCGTCTTTAGCGGGTAAAAATGACCAGAGGTGTGTGTATGTGTGTCAGGAATCAGGACATGACATCTCAGATGTGTGTGAGACCAGTCAGAGTCAGAGAAAAGGACGTCGTAGCTTTCAGGAAGAGCAGCCTCTTTTCTTGCTTCGACGTCACACCGTCACTATGGTCACGTTACCGAACATTATTACACACTTCCGGTTAGTTGTTAACCCCCAAAAATAAAAGCTCGTTTTTCTTATACCGGGTACCAGTGGTGGGGAAAGTACGCATTATGCATTAAAAAAATAATCTAATTTTACAACTTTTAAGACAGTGGTTTTCAAACTATGAAACCCACTATTTATTCAGAATTTGAGCCACGGACCACCATTTGAGGACATTTTAACCCCACAGACACCAAAACTAACATTTTATTTTGCTTTTGTCCACAATACCAGGCTGGAATTGGCAAACAAAATAGTCAAACATACAGAACAAAATGACCATTTGGTTTCATTTTTATGCTCTCAAAGAGTAACATCTGGTTAACCAACTTTTCTATAATTACCTGAAACTCTTTCAAGGACCACTGGTGGTCCCCGTCAGTGATAATTGTGAGTGGACAGCACTTAACCATTACATTTGTTTACAATAGTAGCCACTGGCCTCCATGGCATTGTACTAGATGAACTTGTAGGATACTTTCAATGTGATAATTTAAAGTAATGAGAAATGGCAATATGTGCACATATTGTCCACCCACCTAATGTATTAACACATTTTATTTGTATTCTTTTAAAATCTCAAACTCCAGTCAAACAGGATCTGTGCAATCTCTTGGGCAATACCACCATATAAACATCTTCAACTAGGCCTACTGATGTTAATACTTAACTGAAATAGAATGCTGAAGTTATTACATTTACTGCTTGAGAATATCTTATGTAGGATAGTTGAAAAGATTTTGTCCTTTACAGACGTTATATACTCAATGGAGCTTTCAATGGAACATTAGTTAAGAGTATGAATTTCTGAGCAATCACGCATTCTTTGCATTGATATCATCTGCACTACTGTTCTAGTCTGGCTACAGACTCGGATTCCTTTCAAATATGAATATTTTGAAACAAAATGAAAATTCAATGTCAGGCTAGTATTTTTTCCACTCATGACTAAAGTCTTGTCATGCGTTTGTTTCCTCTGCAGAATACAATTTCTACAAGAAATGTGTTTAATTTCATTTAATGACTAAACATTAAATTACACTGCCTCAACTGGAACAGTTCTGTGATTCAGACAATACAGAGATAATCTAGTCTCCTCCACTTAACGGTATCCAGATGTCCATTCAGATAAAACAGGCACAGTGACCAATATGATCCATTGAAAGTACGTTATCAGTGCCATGCTCAGACAAACACAGGACATCAAACGACAAACCACAATTATCATGACAGTCATGCAGTGACTTAAGCCAGTTCTACGCAGGTCGCTACATTTACAGAAAAAAACGTGTACAAAAACATTCAGATTTTAAATATAAAGTACTCACACGTTTCTACGGGTGTTTTTGCAAGTGCAGCGCCCAGAATTAGGATTGCAGTGTGCATTGTTTAATAAAAAGCATTAGCAGAGCTCCCCGACTACTTTTCTTGGTTGGGGAAAGTTTGGTAAACATACAGATGCACACCAGGAGAATATATATATTATAATATAATATTATAGCGTGACATTCTGAACACTGATGTTCGATATATATATCGAACATCAGTGTTCAGAATGTCACGCTCCTCACCACCGATAGGGACGCATACAATTGAAAGCCAACAGCAGAAGAAAGGCTCGGATTAAAATTGCTTTTTATTAAACATGGCACGCTGCAATCCTAATTTCGGGCGCTGCAAGTGTCTAACACCCATAGAAACATGTGAGTACTTTATATTTTTCTGTAGATGTAGCGGTCTGCCTAAAAAACTAGATTAAATCACTTGACGATTGTGAAGTACGAGTGTCATGTGATGCTTGGCTACAAACACACTATGTTTACAAGATACATATCTTCTTCTGCTCTTCTCCCCCTCCTCCTCAGAGGCCTTTTGTTTGCTTCTTCCTCCCTCTTACGGCATCCTGACTACCACCTCTCCCTCCATCACCACCTTCTCATCCTGTTGGACAGAGCACCTCACAGTGATGAAGGCCAAATTCATCTTGATCTTCCTCACCGTGGCCAGAGCTCGCACCTCCTCTTCCAGGTAGAGGGGAGCCGGGAATCGAATATCTTGACGGAGGAGGACTGACCCGGGGCCAGGGAGCCGGGTGCCGAGGACAGCAGACACCAAGCCGTTCACCAGGACTCCATGGACCACCGGGGAAGTGAATGGAGAGGAGGTGGTGCCAGACGCAGGGGAAGAGTTCCTGAGGCAGGCTGGGTCTACATGGATGGGGTTTGTGTCTCCTGTAAGCTCAGAGAACAGCTCCAGGTCACGGGAGGTGAAAGTCCGTACGAGGGAGGCACTCTGACCGACGTGGAGGAGGCGCAGGGAGAGGTGAAAGGGTGGAGAGGTGATGAGAGTGGGATGTGGTCCAATTGGTGTCCGAGCAGCAGTTATGATCCAAGAGTGAAAAGGTGGGCGTGACCTTGGAAGGATGAGTCTCCACTGGTAACTCATTTCCAGAGAGAGAGAGAGTGTGTGTGTTTGCGGGTTTCTGTGTCAGTCTAGCTTTAGTTCCCTGCTATTGCCAGACAGAGCCAACAAGAAAGGAGACACCTGGGGAATTGAACACACACAAGCACATCCGTCAAACACCAGTGTCAAAAACATTAAAGGAAAACCTGACCCTTAAATCCAAGAGATTCATCATTCTAAACAAATTAACACATTTATTATGATATCTACAGTAAATAGAACATACATACATTCATTGAGAAAGAGGTTATGGCCAGCTTAAAAGAAAATGTATTTAGAATTATTGTCTAACTGTACTACTGTATGTTTTGCAAACTTTATCCTATCAATCAATCCATGGTTATGGAAATCAATGTTAATTGACCTATTATGTTCATTCAGCCACATAACAAATACCATCATTAACCATACTGTCAATGGTACTAGGTATTAGTTGCATTACTTATGTCATGGTATACTATCAGGTATGCCAGAAATGTTTTAAGCCCATACAGGCAGGCAACCTATCAGATAAGTATAAAACTATATCAAGAACTTTAGTATTACTATTATTATCATTATTGACCTGTAGCATCATGAAGGCACAGCGTTGTTGTTGATAGAATCCCAACAGAGTCAGAGAGCTCCACAACTTTACCAGACCTCTGTTAGAGAGAGAGAGAGAGAGAACACACACACGCAATGTACTAGAGCTGCACAATTGCTGAAAAAGTATGATTTTATTTCACAATTGTGCAATCGTTGTGTCTCCTGACAACCTAGGAATGCATGGAAAAGGAAGATCTCAAGGTTATGATTATCTACTTGAAAATGACTGCTTGCATTTCACACACTCTTCTGAATTCACTTCTTTGTGCACATATACACACTGTAAAATCAACAAGTGTTGGTATAATTCAACCCGATAGAAAGATAACATTCCATGAAGACTGTATAGGACTGGGAAATACACTGAAATCCTCCATATAACAGATTGATTTAAACAGCGATTACCTGCTGAAAACTCGCAGAACAAAAGTGAGATTCTCCTTATCATAGGATAACAGGTCAAAGGGAAACGCAGCACCAACCTGACACACACACACACACACACACACACACACACACACACACACACACACACACACACACACACACACACACACACACACACACACACACACACACACACACAGGTTTAACTCCATACAGTGATTTTTTGTGTGACAGAATATACACCATACTGTAAGAGCAGATTATAATATGAGGCAGGGAAGTGAGTTGTGAGTCATCTTACCTCTCCATAAAGGTTTTGGAGGCCTTTAATTATCAACAGCTTCAGCTCCACAGCACTCGGTACATCTTGATTCTCCAACACACTGAATGAACACACACACACACACACGGATTAAGGTCTTTGGAATTGAAACACATGGCTCAGAGAAAACAGAACCTCACACACTGTCTGACATACAGTTTAATTAGCACAGTAACAATACTATGATTATACTTACAGAGAAACCTTCAAATAGTGATACCGTGATGGGTTTTTCAATACGACTCTTTGGAAAGCTGCAGATTCTTCTGTTCTGTCAGTGTGCTGCATTCTACTGGACATTCAACCCCCCACGTCCTTAATGACAGAGTGATATATAGTTAGATTTCTAAGGACATGAACCAAGGACGTGAGCCACACTTAGATAGAATTTGGTAATGAATGTGCCCGATAGGCGATATTGATTGACTGACTGATATTCTATTGATAACACATTGCATATACACACGACCATTATGTTTATGGCACTTGAGTGCAAATGGCTTATCAATCAACCTATGTCGTATGAATTGAAGGACCCCAATAGAAAATTATTGAACTGCACGCTCTGTGTTTTTCCCCTGTAAACTGTTGATGTAATCGATCAATTAAGCCACAATAGAAGTGGACAGTGTTGCTGACCGACACTATTATAGGGGTCGGTCCCTATTACAAGGCACATGTCACAAGCAGGGCACAAGTCACACAAATACCTCTATGGTCATCACACCACAATGAAGTGTGCTAGTCGGCGAGTTAGCATTGTTGGCTAATATAGAGATAGGCTCAAGATTTGGACATCGTCCAGTCACATACTTACCAGCCACATGGATCTGTTACGGACACGTAATAAACACAAGGTCAGACTATATAGGAAGCAGAACTGTAAACCTGCAATACAATTGAACAGTTTGCAACTTCTCACCAACGTGATACCCTTCAAACAAATCACGACGCATGCGCAGTTCGTCATAAACAAACCGTACTACTGGCTGTCAAAGGCAACCGTTCAGACTATGGGATATTGTCCATAGCTCCACTGAATCCTTGATTCTGAAGGAGTGGAGGAGAGCTAGGATTTGATTGAAAATGTCTTTGTTTTGTTTTTTTATTAACAGCTTGCAGATTTATTTACAGTACAATTCAAGCACAACTCTCAATACAAGACTGATCACTCAGTGGACAACACTTTCACTTCTATAGAATGGCAGCCACTTTGTTCATTTCATCAAAACATAAGAGTAAAGACATACAGACATTCATTTCTGTAAGTCAGAAGAGGCAAATCAGGTAAAAGGGAAAAGAAAAATATACAAGGGCAGGGAAAAGGGGTGGGTGGGGAAATCATTTTTACATATGTCACTTTCGAATTGCAGCCGCTCATTGACAGTGCTTTTAACGGGGTCAAGGGATTTGCATTCCACATTGGTGGCATAGGAGGGAAAAGAATAAAGTCCCTTAATTGTGTGTGCCGAATCTGGGATGCACATGGTTTGTTGAACTTTATTCTTGTGGATCAGACCCAATGCAATAAGTTGTAGTCATCAACCCTAAACCAACCCAATCTGTCAAAGTGGGCAGTGGTGAGGTGGGTTCGGGAAGTGAGGCCAAGTAGTAGCCAGCCTAGTTTGATTTAGGAGGTCTGTATAGTCTTGTTTTCAGGGAATTTGAGGTGCTCTGGTATCAAGAGGTGTAGGCATAGTCAAAGAAACCTTGTACCAGGTCTCTTGTTAGGGTCTTCAATGTGTTTTGTTAACCGGAAATTAGATCCTGTATAGGAATCTAATAAGGCTCAATTTTTGTCACATGCTAAACCCTTTATCCCTAACTTCTTTGTCTTTTTTACTATTTAAAAAATGAATAGTTCAACTAACCATCTACATTGACATTGACACACATTATGAGGTAGTAGGCTGGCCATTTTAACTTTTTTTCCAGGTGTAAAGAAAGTGTGTTTTCAGCGAGCCAGTTGCAGATTCTACTGAGTTCCAAGCTGATGTCCTTTTCCAGTAGTTTGTTCCTGTCTGAGACCAGTTTTCAATAGCACCGCAGACCTAGAGCAACATCATTTGATACAGTTTATTTTTGCTCAGTTATTGTAACTCATTTACAATGTTTACTGTTTCTAGAAGAGAAGACAACAAATAGGTTACAAAAGTATCCTGTTTTTTCCTCACAATAACCCTCCTCTTTGGGTAGTATTAGATAATGCTTTCGTTCAGCTCAGCTGATAAATTGGCACAGCTGATTTTAGTTGTGTCCCAGTTCCACTGTGATTAGTGGCTAAATATAATTATCTCTACCGTAAATGGGACAGGCACATTGGCCTAGTGTGCTACCAATACAAACTGAATATATTTCTGTTGCCTTGCATGCATGCCTAATGCCTTGAATTACTTCAATATGTATCTACTGTATAATATATGATATACAGTAGATACAGTATATTGAAGTAATTCAAGGTAAAGATGATAGATATATACAGTATAACTATTATCTTTACTGCAAGCATAATACAACACACATGACATAGGCTTATGGTTTTGAACATTTTCCACACCAGTAGCCCACTTCCAGCCTATAGAACCCCACATGGAACCTGGACATTTTGAGTACCCTAAAGTTTTAGAAATGTTGATGAGTCCCCAGCCGAGTCCCCAGATGAGTCCCCAGCATGTAGAAACAACATACGTAGGCCTATGGCAAATTAGCATCCAGTAGTTTCTACATACAGGGGACCATGTTGTTTCTACATGCTGGGGACCCATACTCAACATTTCTAACAACAATTTTGGGTATTGTATACTAAGGTTCACATTATGGTAAACTACAGCATTCACAATATAGACTTATAGACAATGTACACAGACAAATTTCTGCAGTGTACATTGTAGCAAAAGCGATTAAATCACTTTTTCCCCTTTTATTTCTTTTTTTTCTTCAGAAGATCTGTCTGTCTGTCTGTCTGGTTACATTAGGCTAAAGTACTTCTCTTCTCTGTCAAACATGCATACATAAGTCTTCCAGTAGAGGGAGCACTTCTCTAAGTGACCCAGGAAAGGATCTCTTCTGGTTCTTGTTTTGCTTTTGCATGGGAGCTACAAAATAGACCACATTTGTCATGGTCACTGGAATTGGGAGTTGCCCAATATTCCATATTTTTGTTTGCCAAATCCTGTAAATGTTCATATGTATTTCATCCCTTAATATAAAATGGATTTTATTACTGCAGTAGAAAATGCTACTTGTCAGGCTGAGCCTGTTACTGTCGGCTAAATATTGCATGTGCTTTTTACTGCACTATTAAAAAATAGCTGATCTACAAGCTCATATGGCATTTTACCATGACATATTGCAAGCTTGCCTATCTCACACACACGCACGCACGCGCGCGCTTACACACACACACACACACACACACACACACACACACACACACACACACACACACACACACACTTAATTCATATTATAATCATTTGTAACACAGGTTTTTAACAGATTGTTTTATAATACAACAGTGTGACACTAACATCTGAATAGATGATTTTTCATTCCATAAAGTGTTCAGTTCAGCACTCAGTCAGAGTACAGCTGGCTCCGTTTAAACTAGTATTTCACTCCCTTTATTTAATTATAGCTTGTCTTTAAGGATACAGATGATGATTGGAAAGCCAAGATGTACACAGTGTCCGACAGAAAGACAGTGGGCCTGCTGGCCAAATAGTGTAGACTCAGAGGATATGAACAGTTAAGAGTAAGACGAGAAAAGTGTACTGAAGGGCTTCTTGCCCTGCTGCGGGCAAGAAGCGAGGTCACATGCACACATCCACCTGGGTGATGGCACATTTCTGGGCGAGGACAGGCCCTTTGGCATGGGGGGGTCAGATCAACATACCTGTATGTATTCTGTAGTGGCCATATATGGAGTGACGAAAGTGTTGAGGGTGTAGTTAGGAAAAACAGACTACTTATTGCTGTAAAGCAGTAGTTTTCAACCAGTGGTCTGGTGACCACCAGTGGTCCCTGAAAAGGTTCCAGGTCTAAATGATGGACAGTTGGTAACCAAATGGACCCTTAAAGATCTGTAACTCTTGAGAATTAAACTCTCAAAAGTTACAGATCTTGAGAGTGGGTCCAAATCATGGACCCTCCTGTGTCTAGTTAATTTATATTTAAACATCTGAATTGATTGATTTTCAAGAATCTATATTAGAAAATGTAGAACAATTGTTATTTTGACCAAGGTTTTGCCAGTTTACAGTATCTCTCATCTCAATTGTCGTCACATCAAATGGTGGTCCGTGGCTAAAATGCAGAATAAATAGTGGGCCCTGCTATGAAAAAAGTTGAAAACCACTGCTGTAAAGGAGACAATAGGGCTGCGGGGAGGGAGACGGTTAGCCCAACACTAATGTGTAATCTTTCTGTTAATGAAAGCAGAACACAACCACCACTTCTCTATTTCTGAGGGGGAAAAAAGGAATTCCAAAATTCCAACATTCCACAGGACAGCGTTCCTGGGTCCTTACGTCACTGTGGAATCAGGCTGACAGGCGTTTCCTACACCATGTCAGGAAAACAGAGATTATAGGCTATTTTTAGAGAATTAATGATACGTAACGGTGATGGAATTTGTTTTCTTTGGAGGCTTTGAGATTGGTCCGTGTGTGTGTGTTTAAAGAAATGGTTTTGTAAACGTTCCTCACAGCACTTCTTTCTGATTCTTCAACAGACTAATCAATCCCATCTGTTTGTTTCATTATGATAACCATTCATATGAATATTGGGATGATAGCTGGTTGATGGCTCAAATCTAAATACCATGGAAGAGGAAAGTACTGGTTTAACATCATTACAGCATGTCCACTCACAGATATAAACACGCAAACATCTCCATGTCCAATAATACGATAGGATGTGTATTTAATTTAAATAAACTTTATTACAAACTAAAACACATTACAGTAACTTAATTGCTTTAACTCCACCAAGAAGGAAGAGTGTTATTTCTGGAGCACTTACACACACAAAGCAGGCTTGCCCTCAGAGCACACATTGTTTCTGAAGCTGCATGCAATCCATAACTTAGTAAATACATGATTTTTTAACCAATCCATAAGATTTTTGCTACATTGAGAAACGTCTATAGGTTTTTTTTTTTACCCAGCCAAACATATGTATGTATTACCCAGCCAAATGTATCCTGTCTGTGCCAGGAAGTAGACATTTTGTTGTGCTCTTTGGAGGCCTACACTTTTTTTACTTTGTAAAAAGATGAGCATGGGTCGCTTCCATCGTTAAAGAAAAACCTCGACAATTTTGAACCATATCCTATTGTTCTGAACCAAATAGATTATGACAGAAAATGTACTTCACAAAAATACCCCTACAACAATAACAAAATATAGCTGCAAGCAGCAATAAGACGTGAACAAGCAAGCAGCAATAAGGAGTCAGAACAATACGCGCAAGCCACAGTAACATGGGAGCCTGAACTTGAGAAATACATCAGCTAATTGTGGGAGCAGGGTAGGGTTTTTGAAGACTGACAGACTCGCGCTTTGGATTGTCAGTCGCCAGACTTGAAACCACAACATTCTGTTCCGAAGTCTGGCGCTCTACTGACTGAACTATCCAGACTGAATAATTTCCTTCATTGTTGTTAACAGTATGGCAGTATGACAAGCACAATAAGCCATATGTAACCCAGGGTAAAACTCAATGTAATGGTAATGGTGGTTGTCACTATTTGGCCATGATCGAGTCGAAATGGTAATACTGTGGTAATAATGTGTTATTACCATTTTTACAGTGTGTACCAGTTCCCACTAATATCCAGCAACTTCACATTGCCATTGAAGAGGAGTGGACCAACATTCCACCGGCCACAATTGACAATCTGATAAACTCTATGCGAAGAAGATGTGTTGCACTGCATGAGGCAAATGGTGGTCACACCAATACTGACTGGTTCGGAGTCCCAGACCCCCAATAAGGCAAAGAAAAATTGCACATTTAACGGTGGCCTTTTGTTGTGGACAGTCTAAGGTACACCTGTGCACTAACCATGATGTCACATCTACATCTTGATGTGGCACACCTGTGAGGTGGGATGGATTATCTTAACAAGGCAGAAGTGCTCAATATCACACATTTAGGCAGATTTGTGAACAGTGTTTGAGAGAAATGGCTATATTGTATATCTGGAATGAATTTTAGGTCTTTAAGTCCATTGCCTGAAAAATGAGAGCAAAAACAAAAGTGTTGCGTTTATATTTTTGTTGAGTATAGTTTGTGAGAATATGTTTTTGGACCAGTACTGCGACAGAAGTAGGTAGTTTTTAGAAGGAAATTATAATGAACCATAAAGAACACAGGACACTGTAAATTATGCTTAATTAAATTATTATTGAATTAATGAAAAGAAAATGAAAACCAAAAACCAAATAAACAAATGCAAATTAATTAAATTAAACCAACATAGATTCGACCCAAGTCAGTGTTTAGTCAATTGTCCAAAGTTCATCCGGGATCAGTGTCATTGAGAGTCAGTGTGTGTGTAGTCAGTAGTCAGAGTGTGTGTTTGGACATGGAGGGTCCTACCGTCAGGTTAGGACAGAAACAGAACAGTAGGTTTGTTTTGGGTTAGCTTGCCATTGTCTTCACTTTCATCGTCACCATGATCAGACGGTCGAAGAGTTAACTGGAAAAACCTGAACACAACAAGGCCAAATTAAACATCTACAATAAAACAACTAACTGATCTACAAGTTCAAATAACAAAAATCAGTATTCACAAATAATGTCAATATTATACCATCAAATCCAAACAAAACGGATCAAACAAATGTTTCCAAAACAAAACTCACCAATTCTGTTCAGATTCACAGCTCATTCATGCTCAGTACGCTCACCTGTGGGGTTTGTATGTAGGTCTAAAAGGATGTTAATCTGTGTTAGTATAATGCTTTATATTGCAATGTTTGGGAAAATGTTTGAGAGAAGGAGAGCATACAGACCTGTCCCCAGCCAGTGATGTGCACCTCACTGACTGAGACAGAGTACTGGCTTTATACTGGGGGTGTGGTGTGTGTGATTGCAACCTGGTGTGACGGAGTGAATGATTGGTGAGCTCTGAGTGAGTGGTGAGCTGAGCTGTGAACTGTCACTAGTGACAACTTGGCCGAATAGGGACAGTCAAAAAGATACAAGCGAGCAATTTTCATATATATATATATATATATATATATATATATTGTGGGAGGTCTGAGACAAATCGAGGACAGAGACAGTACCAGTGTGTGGACGCACGGTGGCGCCCCTTTGGTTTATTAACAAAAAACGTAAATAAATTGCCAGTTTTCAATCAGCAGCCAAGGATGGTTAACAGTTCAATCAAGAAGTGTAGGGGGTTCCAGAAGTCTTCGTACTGCAGGGGGCGAGAGAACAAAGTTAGGTGAGTCTACATGAGAGGTGGAGTAGTAGTTGGGGCCTCAGGCTCCTGTCTGGGCTGTCAACCAACTGATCTCTTTTCTTCTAGGGTTCGGGGGGTGGAGGCGGTATGGAAAGGTAAGTATGGTCTCTTTCAGGTGTCCGGTAAGTATTAGCATAGGTTGGGGTCCTCCAGGGGGTGGTTTTGAAAGCAGGGCGCTCAAATTACAGGTTTGAGTATTTAGAGTAAAAATACTTTCAGGAGGTAAGTAATCTGGGTAAAAGTACTTTACAGGCTATGTAATTGGAGTACAAGTACTTTCTTTAGGCGGAAAATAATTAGAGTAAAAGTACTTTACAGGCTATGTAATTGGAGTACAAGTACTTTCTTTAGGCAGAAAATAATTAGAGTAAAAGTACTTTACAGGGCAAGTAATTAGAGTAAAGTACTTTCTTCGGAGGTAAGTAATTAGAGTGAAAATACTTTTTAGTTAGGGACGAAAGAGCACCTCGTAGGGACCCCGTGGGTTCGGCCGTCAGGTAAGTGCTCAAGTAAGTATTTATACTCAATTACACGGCGGGGGGTTGGGCTGATCTACAAACTCAGTGGCAGAATAAAGGGACAAATAAAGTTCTTTCACGACGTGAAACAAAAAATATCCTCTTCAGTTAACGTCAACTTGTGTCTTCAAACAAAATCTTTATCCTTAGCGACTTCTAGGCAGTGCCGCTTTAATTCCATTAAGTGGTAAAAAAAAAATAGTCTTTTCTTACGACCTTGGGTGGCTTGGAGATTCAGGCTTCCTCTTGTCCTTGCATCAATCCAGCTCCAGGTACGTCCAATGTAAACAAAGGGTTTTTCTCCGGGCACAGGTTACGGGGGACACAAGCTCCTGTTCGTGTTTCCAACCCCACTCGTAGTTGCCTATTAGGTTGGAGCACAGAGAAGTGTTAACATCCAGTTTACAATGTCTTTAAAAGTACACCTATCTAATAGCGAGAGTGTGTTCAGCTTACCGTCCAGAGCCAAGAAACAAACACGCCGCCTGTCAGGGTTTGAGGTGAACCAGTCTATACTGCTGCACTGTTTGTGTGGGCTTTATATAGTGCCCAGCTGCTGCTGATTGGTAACGAGCGGGAGTCGGCTGTATTAGGCGCAGCTGGCGGAGGAGTGACTTGGGAACATACACTCCCTCTATGACACGTCCGTGGGCAGGCCGTGCTGTTCCTGTTTGACCTGTTACCCTGGAAACACAGTTATGGCTCTGGATCCCCAGTGAGACACCACAATATATATATATATATATATATATATATATATATATATATATATATATATATATATATATATATATATATATATATATATATATATATATATATCCTATGTGGGTGTACACTTGCCACTCATTCATCACATGATGGGAGCTTTTATATCTTGGTACCAAGTATTCGAACTTTGCACATTGACATGCTCGTAACACATCATCACATCACAGATACATGCAAGACCACCAAACCGTCTGACAATATGCAAACAGCACTATATGCACAATAAGCCATATAAAAATGGAAAACTTGCCTTGCAAATTGGAAGACCATATTTCACATGCTTCCATAAGTTCCACATGCTTATTGCTCTCACACAATCTGGCACAATATACTTGCTCCAGTGTTGCCAGAGAGAAACAAGCAGAAGAAGACTGTAGCTAGTGGCGCAATGGATAACTGAAGTAATTAATTAATAATTGAATAATTGACTGAATTGTAAAAATAACCATTAATGACTGCGTACAACCAGAAGTAACTAGATTCGGCAAAGGAGCTCAATAGAATGGGGTGAAACCAATGAGACACAAAAGCAGTATTAAAGTTTTAAACACAAAATTATTATTGACCTTGTTTGTATTGAAGCACAGTACATTTGGGTGTAGAAAATAAAAAAAGAAGAATGGGGGGCCCTTTAAGTCCAGTCAAGGTTTTAGTCTCTGTGAGTCAAGTCTCTTTCTCCTTGATGGAGAACCATGAACTACATACAAAGACTGAGTGGGTCTGAGGTGGGGTTCCTGGGTCGGCTCGCCAGGTCTGGAACCAGCCGGTTCCAGAACCATCCAATGTTGGGTCCAAGGTGTTCTGGGCACACAAAAAAAACCCTAGCCTGGAGGGCCAGGTGTCTACATCAGTTCCCATTGTTGTACAAACAAAGCAATATAAAACATAAATTAAATCAAATATCATGACGAAATGACTTGATGTGATCAAGATCAAGTCATTTCACTCATTGATTTGATTTTCATCCATTTTCATTAATTTAAATTGTTTCCATATTAGCATGCTTTTAATCTTTAGTAGCCCTACTTAATGTTTTAGTCATCTTAAATATCTTTGAATCAATTCATGAATTCATTTCTCTTAACTTAAAACCAACTTTTAGCTTGACCAATCATGTAAACAAAATGATTTACCTAAAAGTATCTTTTCAAACAAAAATGCCAATTCAAAACCACATAATGAAATCAAACATAACTCAAAACAATTGTAAATAACTCAAAATCAAATACATCAAATAATCAAATAAGTGAACCAATGATCAAACTAATGATACCAAGCCAACTAACTCACCGCTGAGTGGAGTAAAGTCTAGTACAAAGGAGTTGTTGTGGAGAAGAGAGGAGCTGCTGCACATGTATCAAACATTTCGGCCATCTTGCCACAGAGGGTGAAGATGGGAGTGGAGTGAGTGAGAACTGTCATATGTGTGAGTGGATTGCCAGGTTGGTGGAAGGTAAGCGGGTTGCCATGTTTGTCAGAGGTAAGCGGTTGGCTGGGTTACAAGACTCTTCACAAAGCAGCAATTTTCATTGGCTTATAAAAATGTCATTTTTTGATGAAAACAAATTTGCTTCGGAACTTTTGTCCGGATGGGGCCAAAGTTCTCATGTAGCAGGTGTCATGCAAATTGATCAAAAATCCAGGCAGAAAATCAGGCATGAGCACTTTTCAAACTGCTTAAAATGGCAGACACTCTGGGGGTGGAGCTTACCGGTCAAAGTTACAGATGCGTTCCACATGAATCAAGGAACATGTAGAAACAAGTCCCATGATTTTTGGCCAAACGAGGCCCGAGTTGTGGTTGTTCAAATGTTTCAGTTTCAAAGAATTGTTATAGCGCCCCCATTTGAGCAATTGGAGTAAGACTGGTTTTGCTGCTATTTGGCATCCCCTTCTACAAAACTGTAAAATATCAGAAGCAGATTACGCTGCATGTGTAGATTAGGGGCATTAGAATCATTTTCACAAACGAGCAATTTTCATTGGCTCGTAAAAACATCATTTTTTTCACTAAAAACATGATTCACACCCATCCCATGTTTGTATGGCTCCAAAGTTCATGTGTAGGTCATTGTTATGCATTTTGATCAAAGATTGTAGGAGAAGAGACATTTTAACTGTTTTACATATAATTCAAGATGGCGGTTCATCTAAAGGTCAGAGGTCAAAAGTCAGACTACAAAAGTTGTTCGGCATAAGCAGACGCATAAGTGAATATAAGTTACATTTCTGAGAGTCAAGCAGTTCATGAGTTATAAGTGTTTAAAGTTTGCAATTTCAGTTGAGTGCTATAGCGCCACCATTTGACCAGTGGTCACAGGCTTCGCATCATCACCGTTTGGCATCACCCTCTACCAGATTACCAATTTTTGCGAAAACCGACTGCACGGTTCAGCCAGAACAGCTATTTCTGGCGGAAAAAGAAGAAGACGAAAAGCAGTCAATATCAATTAAGTGAACAAGTCACTTCGTGACTGCTTGTTCACTTAAAAATATTGTTATAATCACACCCAACACACTGGACTTTATTTTCATGACTACACCTCTCTGCCTGTCTGTTCAGTGCCTACCATACAAAAAGGAATTATTAGAAATACACTACATACCAAATTGCTGACCAATTTATTGGCTCATAGCCAATGCAGTAATGGCATATAGCCATAACTGTATGATGTCCAGTATACTATGCAACAATATTTTTTTCCTTTAGGTTTTGTTGTTTTACTTTTTTCTACACACACACACACACACACACACACACACACACACACACACACACACACACACACACACACACACACACACACACACACACACACACACACACAATGTATACAGGGCAGGGGTGATATGAGAAGAAACTAGAGCAGTATTATTCTTTTAATCTTTGTTTCAAATGATCAGTGAATATTTGTGTTGCATTTTTTAACTTGTGTCCAGTTTTATGAATCTCTTTAAAATTAACAAGCTAATGTTTTTTTATAACATAAATGCTAACTGAATAGTTATATCTCTTCTCATTTTATCTCTGCAAGATGACAAATGCTGATCCATTCTCAACATCCATGTAAACAAATAATATGTTAAAATGTACCACAATAATAACTTCGTTGTGTTCCTATCTCATACAACTATTTATACAGAAATAAACTCATTTAAATTGCTCTTTTCCAATATTGTTTTTTTTATATCGGTTTTAAAACCCAGTATTGCTCGTCCCGAGCAATACTGGGTTTAAAACCAACAATGCAACAACACACAAATCACTGCTCATGTTTCAATGTTGTTACTGTATGTATTTTGAGCTGCGCAGTCATTCAAAGCACTTTTTAAGTACTTTGCTAAGTACTGCAGTAAATATTTATATTAGAACGAGTGCAAGACTTATTGTTTCTTCCTCTGTGAGGTCTCCTCTCTCTCTTACTACACTGTAAAATCCAGAGTATTCATTTACAGTAACTCCGAGTCTACGACAGGATTTAGTGTTTTCTCTCTTCATTCATTCAGTCATTTATGTCAACACTTGTCTCTCTTTGTCTTTCTCTTACAACACGCACCCCCCCCCCACACACACACACACAGCTACACTGAATACAGGTAATACTACTACAAAAATACTAAACCATTACAACTATGCAGTTGCTGTTACTGCTGCTACTATTGCGACTGCACTACTACCACGACTGCTATTACCACAACTCTATTAGTACATTACCATGACAATGGTACCAGAGTTGATATGACAAGGTGTAAGGTCACAATTCGCTGCTGTCCGTGTGTGTCCGTGTGTGTGTCCGTGTGTGTGTGTGTGTGCGCGTGTGTGCGCACGCATGTGTGTGTGTGTTTGTGTGTGTGTGTGTGTGTGTGTGTGTGTGTGTGTGTGTGTGTGTGTGTGTGTGTGTCATTGTGAACAGGTACAGGGTGTGGCCAGACTCTGTCCACAGCGCCAGCAGCAGTAGTGGTCATGATGCCATGTCCGTCCATCTGTCCCCAAATGGAAGGACTGACAAAAAATAAGCTGGGGGAGGAGAGGAGCATTGGTCATTGCTTTTGCTCTTCATTTTCCAAGTGGTTACAGTTAAATAGTTAAAGACTAAGGAGGGAATGACAGTACAGTGTGGACATATGTGCTGTGTGTGGACATGTGCTGTGTGTGTGTGTGTGTGTGTGTGTGTGTGTGTGTGTGTGTGTGTGTGTGTGTGTGTGTGTGTGTGTGTGTGTGTGTGTGTGTGTGTGTGCGTGTGAGTGTGTGTGTGTGTGTGTGTCTCACCTCATCACACCCAGAGCAGCGCGGCCAGACAGACTGACAATAGTGTCGGCCACATAGCAGCTTCTGATTGCTCCAGAAGTACACCAGGTCCACCAGTCCCTGGCCACACTCTGAACACAGGAAGCAATCAGGGTGCCAACGGCAGTCATGGTAACCGGCACGCTCAGCGTAAACAACTAGGGAGTCGCTTGTGATCTCGCCATGACAACCGGTACAAAACTGCAGAGGACCGAAGAGATTTATTTGATGAAAACATCAGATCTAATAATAATAATAATAATAATGTTCACACTTCATCCGTTTATTTATTCATGTTTAAGACTTCTATAAGTTTGAGCTTGCGCTACTCACATATTCCGGTGTGATGTCTGGATTTTGCGTTCCATTGGTAGATCCAGCAGGGTGTGCCTCTGCCTTGCTATTGGTGTTGCCCTGGTCCTTGGTCTCCTTCGCTCTCCTCTGATTGGCTGCGTCTGCCAGAGCCCCTCCCTCAGTGGGAAGGGCCACCTCCCCCACGCCCAGAACTTCCTGCTTGTAACCTTTCACGAACAACAACATGGAGGAGATCTAGGAGGAGAGGAGAGCAGATGCAATATTTTCTTATTTTATTTGCTGTCTGAGCGCTGGAATTCAGGTGGCACTACTCTATAGAGAGGGTATGCAGATAGTGGCAAAGGGGAGTTTAACGTTTAACATTGTTTGATTCAATGGATGGGCTGATATAAAGCCAGAAAGTATTTTTTCATCATTCAGTAGGCATTCAGGTATAACCTGCCCCGGGTATACCTCGGCATGATGATGATGTCAAACTCATAGCCTCAATCTGATGTCTGTGGACAATTGTTGTGTTTTGGGCCAGATTCAGCGTCTCAAAACATTTGCAGAAAATATGATGTAACATACTGTTTTGTAATACGGTGCAACATAATCTATTGCAAAAGTATAGTAATTTTATTTATTGTAATGAAATATGAGGTGATGATGGATTGTTTTGTGCTGAAATGTGATATAATCTATTGTTCCAAACCTCGTCCTCGCTTGCCAGACTCTGACACTTCATGGGGTCCTGGTCATGGAAAGGTAGTTGACCAAGGAGTTGCCTGCGCCGAAACAACGCCCCCTCTGTCCCTGAGATGGGCCGCTTGTCCTCTGGGAGTGACTCCATGTACTGCATACCCTAGAGGACAGGAGAGAAGGTTCTATGAGAAGTTCTATGCAAGTGCATAGAACTTCCCCCTTGTGGGTTATGGTCCTATAGTGGTTCTGGTCGTGTGTGCTAATGTCCACTTGCCCTTGTTGTCTTTTTCTGTTTGTACTGTTTGATTTTATGTGACTCAGCTGTTGTAGCATTTCAAAGTTTAACTCATCTCATCAAGGTTAATAGGAGAAGTAGGAAAGAGTGGGGCCACATCAGCCATTGGGCCAGGAGCGCGTCCTGGGGTCTCGTGGGGTTAATCCATCACTGTGGAAAAGTACTCAGGGACCCCCGTATGTTGGGAAAGACACATATTGGGGATGCAAGCCCCACTCGGAGTACTCACTCTATTTCGAATACCCAAATATGTACAGTATAATACAATATGTATATGTTAGATATTACAATGCCCCTCTGAGCACACACATGCACAGTACACAGCCACAAATCACTCATGCGAGGTGCACAAATACGCACACACATGCACACACACGCACACACACACACACACACACACACACACACACACACACACACACGCACACACACACATGCTCACACACACACACACACACACACACACTCACTCACTCACTCACACACACACACACACACACACACACACACACACACACACACACGCACGCACGCACACGCACACACACGCACGCGCACAGGTTCTGACCAGTTTCTGCGTGAGTCCAAATGGAGTCCAATCATAGTAGGTGGTGTTGAAGGAGGGGTCTTTGCGGGACACTACAGGATTGGTCACTGTCATCCTGTTCCTCTTGTACAGACGCAGGCCCCCGGCCCCTTTCACCTTGGCCGCCAAATGGGAGCATGGTGAGTCGGTCAGCAGTCGCCCCATTCGCTGGTCGTCATCCGCATCATTTCCAGGTGCGTGGTCAACAGAGCTGCAGCCGCACGCCACACACACCTTACTGTGGAGGAGTATCATTATTAATATTATTGCTAAAACAGACCTAAAGAACTGTTTGAAACACTGTGACTGGCCAGTACAAGTAGCCACTTGCAGATGCAGTCAGGGCAAACTGTCTTGTTTTCAACCAGTGGTCCTTGAAAATGTAAAAATGAAAACAAATGGACCCTCGCGGGTCCATTTGGTTTCATGTTTACACTCTCAAGAGTTAAAATATTCATCATCTTAATTAGCCCAAGGCTACACAACTAGAGAATGTAGAAGATTAATGGTCATGTTGGTCTGTATGCCTGCTTTGTTGCTGAAATCCAGCCTGGTATTGTGGACAGAAGAAAAGGAAGTCTTTAGTTTGGGGGTCATCAAATGGTTTCCGTGGCTCAAATGATGAATAAATAGTGGGCGCTGGTGTCAAAAAGGTTGAAAACCACTGCCATAACATGATTCATTCTGTCCATCGCCTAAGCAAACTTAGCAGTGTTTGACACGACAAGTCCACACCTCACCTCATTAGTAAACTAATTGTTATTGAAATGTAATAATAACAATAATAAAGCAGTAAAAGAGAGGCAAAGGAGAAAGATGTTACCTCCATGAATGTGTTTGGAGTCCAGAACAGCCCTCCTTGCACAGCAGACACCCTGAGCCTCCTCTCCTCTCTCCTCCTTTGACTCCTCCTGCTCCTCCATCACGCTGTCCCACATTCATCTGATATGAGAGAAAAGAGAGTATTTGCTGAGGTGAAGGTCAGTGTTGTTGACACTGGATGGAACAAAGATATGAAAATAGGTGCAGTGCTGCTTTATTGAGGCTACCATTGACCAGAGACAACCTCAGCCACAGCCATGAAATACAGAAAAGTACCTGTCATGGACATCACAGTAGAGAGGAACAATGATTCAACACCATTGATCTGCAGTGGGTTTTAATGGCTTGTTATTGTTTCTATATCATGCTTAAGTATAAATTATTATTAGTATTTATTAGGATTATTTCCATCCCCCGAAATAACTTGTGTGCTTCAGGGTAAAATGGGCCAAAAACTATTTTCTTTGTACTACAATGTCAGCTCTGTTGTCAAAACCCTATATGGTCCTCATTTGTCAGAGTAAGTTACCCCCCAAAAATGGGTGCATGGTGAAATCACTGCCATTTTTGGCATTTACTGTATAATTACAGTGTGGCTTTGAACTCTGACGTACACAAACCATGAACAAAGACTCTTGAGTCATTGTTGTCTCACTGGCTTGTTGAATGTTAAAGACGTGATAGCACAAGGTTGTAATAACTGCCACCTTGTAGCTACCTGCCCAGCACACACACACACACACACACACACATGCACACACACACACGCACACACACACACACACACACTCATGCATGCGCGCGAGAGTGGGTAGCAGGTGTTAAGCTATCAGGGGGAGCTTGTTGAAAAGGTCACAGTGAAGTTGATGGCTGACACCTTCTAAACATAACACTAGACAACACAAGACAATAGCCTGTGGGTAGAGCACACAACACAGTAATGCAGCACATGTCACAAGTCACAACACAATACTAAACCTGGGGTCGTTTTTACACATTAACTTAAATTCTTGATAGATAGATGATTCTTGTTTTTATATCGTTTATATACACTTCTGATAACTTATTTACAAGTTACGTTCTAGTATGCACAACCCTTCTACATAATATGGTGTGTATGGATTTTGCATTGTTTTTATCCATAACTACACACCAATCAATCTTGCAGATTATATTTATTTCTTACATTCCCAACCTTTTAGTGAAGCTGAATATTTACGGTAGATGGAAAGAAGCCCTCTGGTATCCCTTCAGCATTATTGTATAACGGCACCTACCGGTATGTACTTTTTTTTTTTTTTTTTTTTTTTTTACCAACATACAGGTATAAATCAATCAATAAAAATGTTTTGATGAAATGACTGTTAACATATACTGTTATCAAACAGACAGACAGATGTAAACTTTGTTTACATCTGTCTGTCTGTTTGATAACAGTATATTGTTGTTGTTGTGCTCTCCTACAAAATAACACTGTGTATGTGTTTTGGGGTGTCAGGGAGACTGACAGACAAACAAGCTGTTTGGATGCCATCACATCAACAGAGTACCATGTATGCTGGAACCAATGTGGAAATTCACACAAGCTCTTTCTCACCAGGGATTTTCTACTCTCGGTGTGTGTGTATAAGTGAGATCAACTTCCAAAGGTCATCCTCATTTGACTCATTCATTCAGACAGATCAACACATCACCATCTCTGTCCATCTCATGCACTTACACACGCACGCACGCACGCACACACACACACACACACACACACACACACACACACACACACACACACACACACACACACACACACACACACACACACACACACACACACACAGCTGAGAGGGACACAGTGTAGACAGTATGAAAGCTGGAGAGGGACAGTAGAGGACATAGGAATGAAGGCTCCAGTGGGATGTGATCCTAGAACAGTAGGGGTTTTGGGGAGGATTAACCACCATGCTATCTATGGACATTGGTAAGAGGTTATTTCAACAACACACCTGCTTATTTCAGATGTACTGTACAAGTCTGACAAGTCTGCCTATACTCTGTATAGAGACAAAGTAGAGAATATAGAGGAAGATTTACACTACACTACATGTATCTGTCTTTATGAATTGAAACACCACCGTCTGTATCCTACATGATACAAGCAAGCAGTAATATCACAAATAGTCTAATTGTCTGTCTTTCAAAGACAAACAACAGTAACAAGAAGAAAGATAGTTGGGCACTAAATACTGGAGCACTTAAGTCTGGGTCTTCATGAGACACGTTTCTAACAGTTTATCTCACAGAGACAAACTACTTTGTCTCTTTTTACAGTTATACAGTATACATACAGTAACCTCAACTATTTTTATGTCATTGATCTTGGATCTGATCCTACACTATTAGATGATTGTAATAATACAATAATGTTAAGGTGTAATCTGGGATATGATCTTTAACACTAGCCTAGTTTAATGTGGCACTGGTGGTGATCTGACATCTGTACAGACTTGTTAAGCTGCCGACTGCATAAAGCATACGTGCAAATTATTTTTTTAGGCAAGGAAAAGTGATTTTTGAGTTGTTGCCAATAAAATATGAACTCTCAATAACACAGCTAGGTGTGGTGTGGTGTCCTACCTTCTCCATGGCGCCTGTCATTTCTTTTATCTCCATTATGTTGTTGTGATTTGTGTTGCTCTTGTTGGTCCAAGTGTTGTGTTGTTTGTGGGTTTAAACTTCCAAACACTCCTCTCACTCTGTATGTAATTACCTCAACAATCACTTTGATTCGCCTCCTCTCTTTCTCCTGTGTTCTCCTCTTTTCTTTTCCTTATTCCACTCCTCTCCACTTCCCTCTTTGTTGTTGAGTTTTAAAGTCCTTCTGTAGGCTATACTTTCCCTCACGGCAGGGCAGGCTGTTTGATGGGTTCAGCTGATCTGAGTTGTTACCTTCACCTTCCACGTCCACATAGAGCCCTTTCTTAGTCTAGGATCAAATTCCACAAAGCCTGAATTCTATCCTGCGTTTCTGCTTTTAGTAGAGACAGAAATTAGAGGAGTGAGCAGAGAACAAACACCCTTCTGATGTCATCAATGAAACTCCTACAAATGAGTGAATGAGTACACTCTTACTCACTCCAGAGTCCAGACAGACAGACAGGCAGAGTTATACATTTAAACACCTTTTTATCCATTCCAGAACGTTCTTAAGAAAGACTTCAATTCTCTTTTTTTATGTGTACCTCCCTCCACGTGTACACATACACACGCCTGCACGCGCCCACACAAATTCCTATAAAAACCCCAGTTCACTCACCACCACTGCTGCATGAAAACCTGCACTGTAGACATGTCTGACTGTGTCTTTCTGTCTCTCTCTCTCTCTGTCCCCTGACTAGAGTAGAGAGGTTTTGAATGGGCTGGGTATGTTTTCACTCAGAGAGGGACTGTGTGTGTGTGTGTGTGTGTGTGTGTGTGTGTGTGTGTGTGTGTGTGTGTGTGTGTGTGTGTGTGTGTGTGTGTGTGTGTGTGTGTGTGTGTGTGTGTGTGTGTGTTTGTGTTGCTGTGGTGGGTGGGGGGGGAAGGAAACAGACAGAAAAGACACTCTGTGTGTGTGTGTGTGTGTGTGTGTGTGTGTGTGTGTGTGTGTGTGTGTGTGTGTGTGTGTGTGTGTGTGAGGGGTCCCCGGTGAAACAAACAGCCAATAGGGAGCTCCATAGTTTCACTCCACCCTTCCGCTCTCTCTCTCTCTCTCTCTCTCTCTCTCTCTCTCTCTCTCTCTCTCTCTCTCTCTCTCTCTCTCTCTCTCTCTCTCTCTCTCTCTTTCATTTGTAGGCCCATTTTCCCCACTAAATGACATCACACTTATAACAACACACAGGAATGTAGCGTCTCACCAGCCTGCTACAGAAAGACAGGCAGACTTGCTAGAGAAAGACAGACAAGTATAGGCCCGCCTATACCTGACAGACAGACAGACAGACAGACAGACAGACAGACAGACAGACAGACAGACAGACAGACAGACAGACAGACAGACAGACAGGGAGGGAGGGAGGGAGGGAGGGAGGGAGGGAGGCATGGTTCCCCCTGCAGGGTTGATTTAACTAAAAGAGTTATAGCCAGTCTGTCTGTCTGTCTGACTGGGATGTACAGCTGAGGGAGACAACATACAGAGCTGATTCAGTAGGAAAGCTTAGAGCAGTAGTTTTCAACCTTTTTGACAGCATTTGAGCCACCATTTGATCAGGACATTTTCTCCCCACAGACCCCAAAACTAAAGATTTCCTTTGCTTTTGTCCACAAACAGGCAAATATACAGATAAATAATGACCATTAATGTTTTACATTCTCTAGTTCTCTAGTGTAGACTTGAGCTAATCCAGATGGACCTTTGCCGGCCCATTTGGTGACATGTTTACGCTCTCAAGTTATATCTGGTTAACCAACATTTCATCTAGTTAACCAACTAAGCTGGGGACCATCTGGAACCCTCTCTGGGACCCGGACCACTGGTTGAAAACCACTGCCCTAGAAGACCATCTCTGCAGTTGGTCACTGTAGCAATTTTCTGAACATATTTCGTGGTAAACTTAATGACTTACTTTACTTATTCAGTGACATCTAGATCTGTTAATTGTCATCCATCCCCCAGGGCAGTCTGTCAACAAAGGACCACGGCGGTGGTCCTTGGGATTATTCTGGATTCTATTCTGGATGATAAAGTGCTGAGAAAATTGATTTTGGAGAAGAAAATGTAAAGAGTTATACAATTTCAAATCAAGATGATCACAGAATCTGGGTCTATTGAAATGTCAACTAGCAGGCCTAATTAGTTTCCAGTCAGTATCCCCTTTCTTTGATTTTATTATCAGGCATCTCCTTATTTGGAAAAAACAAACAAACAAAGGATTGCACATGGGATACCTTTATAATATTCAAGGCTGATCTGGGAATATTATGATCTAAAACACTACTGGAAGCTCACCATTGTATTGCAGTCATAACAGAAAAGCCAACAAAACTATACTGTGAGCTCACTGTCTCCACCTGGTGACAGTAGTTTTATAAAAATCACAGGGGAGAGGGGTAAATAGAATTGCACGAGGTAAGGTACAGTAGTACAGTGAATATGAAGTCACAGGGGACTATTCAGGCTTAACACAATGAAAAAAAGTTATATTTGAAGTGAAACCACTGAATACACGTCTTACAGATATGCTTCCATGTGTCGCAAAGTGACAAATAATTGCTGCTGTTTTTTAAGCTCTATACCATGTTATAACACGTTTTGTTTAAAATGCAATGTGACATAGCTCCGTTGACAAAATGTTCTATCCCCTCCAACTGTTTATTCCCATATTCCCATTTCTCAACTGTTTTTTATTGCTTTGAGTATTTTGGATGACAGCAATAAGTAACCCAGTTATGTTTTGGATTATTAAGAGGGATTGTTTTTTCTGTTTCTGTATCATTACTGAATAACTCTTTATGAATGCTGAGAGGCTGTGCATAGGTGGAAATGGTATTTGATTATCCTAGTGAATTTAAGTATGACCAGAGTAGAATTAAATATCTAGAAGAATATTTAAGTAAAAGTTCAACAATAGGTATTTTGACTATAGAGTAGCCCAACATATGGTCAATTTGAAAGAGTTAATTTGTGTTGTTAGTGTTATGAACTATATCTGCAACTTTGTCTAAGTTCTCCTCAGAATGGTAATGGGGGTGCAAGGATTCAAGTTGTTAATGTAAAAGAAAAAGTTCAGACGACGATTTGGCAGCCCCCCCTTTGTACATCATTATCTTTTACATTTATTTGTTCGGGTAGTCTGTAGTTACCGAATATAGTATGTAATGTCTTTTGTAAGAATTTGTCCAGTTTAACATTGATGTAGTATTGTTTGATGATTGTATGTTTGTAGAAGCATTAACATAAAACAATCATAAAAACGTATTGATGAATTCACTTACAGTACACACAGATAGAAAAGGCATTTCAAAGGTGCATCAACCCTCATGGCAGGTAGACAGCCAGACAGCTCATCCACAGAGGCGAAGATTAACCTTTTGTAAGAGGATGAACATGAGTAAATACATACAGCACAAGAGGATGAACACAAACAACACAACCTCGGCCGGATTTTCTTAAATAAATGTTTTATAGTTCACATTCAAAGTTGTCATAAAGATGTCATATTATACTTCTTAAAAAAATATTCATCCATGCAACAACAATAAAGGAAAACAAAAAAAAAGCTATTTGGGGAAGTAATAATAATAACAATTATAATATATTTATATAATATTTCTTTATTTCTACAAGATATATTCTTCTCACATCTATGGAGCGCTGGCTAATGATAATGACATCAACACGGATCAATCACACATCATCCCTTTGGAAAGACGAATGGTTTCTCACTGCAAAAAAAAAGAAAGCTCAGCACTCTTATCTTATGACACACATCAGAATATATTTCTCATATTTTGTCGGCAGAATAACCTCCGACTACCGTAAATAATGATGAGACGATGAAAAATAAAATAAATACTTTTAAGTTGGGCGCATACGGGGTGTCGTTAAACCAGTGCAGTGAGACAGCAACATTTAAAATAGACATGAAAATAGACTTGATATAAGTCTGACAATGTGATGGAAATGGTAAAAAGATTTTCTTAAGTCTGCCACGTAGGCATACACACTTGATTATAGTGCCATTTTCCCTTCTCCCGATTGCCTGACAGCGGAGCTGAGGTTTTCCGATGTGGACATTAATATCTTATATTTTCACTGATGAAGCACATCTGTGTGAAATGTTAGAAAAATAAATGTCTGACTTCACCCAAGGCAATGGGAAACCTCCAACCATCAACACTGTAGTATATTACACAAAATAAAAATAAACCTATAAGCCACCCACATATCCAGTTTCTCGCTACTCCTATTATTCAACACACAGGAGCAGAAATCAACCAGTCCTCCCACTACGTCTCAGCACGCTCAGGAAATCGGTTTGGACACACACAGTGGTCATGCTTCCACCACAGTGGCAAGCAGGCCTTCTCATGGCTGCCACCAACACGTCTACAAACACCCAGCCTACCTAGCGGTTTTTGACTTTGAATGAAAACCAGGAAATCAAGTATTTGGAATGAGCCCTTCTCTAAGCCCCTCCCCTATCCGTCCTTGTCCAATAGGCATGATAGAAGAGGGACACTTGACCAGGAAAGCTTGACCTGGATAGCAACCTATTTGGACTGGCATTGGTCACTGACCAATGGTCAGTGACTAAACTCCTCCCCAAAGGGTGGGGTTTTGAGAAGGGCTCATTGGAGACTTGCCCTGGTACACACAGTGCCACAGCTGGACAGGAGATGGCAGTGTCACCACAAGTCTCTGTCTCTCTTGCTTGTCAGTCAGCCTGAGCCCTGATGGAACAGTGTGACACAATTATATGATGACATCCAAACTGCATCCAGTTGTACGATTCCAGCTCTCTGCCCTACCCAGCTCTCTGCCCTACCCTCGGCAATAACTTAACTGTGATGTGATCTCCTGCCCCATCAAAAGCATTACCCGAAATCCAAACTCTAGCCATGAATGTGACCTTTTTAAAAAGAGAAGAGTGCCTTCAAGCTTTATCCTCTGTCCCTCCAAGTCCTTAGTTACACAACTGGACAGTATTTTCATAGCAGTATACTTAATGATATATTATTACCAATATAAAAATCTATACCCTCATACTCATGAGTGACCTATGGCTTTGAAAAAATATAAAAAAGCAGGCATTTCCCCATCGTTCCATTTATAATCTGTTCTGCTCCGAGTCTACAGTCAACAGAAGTATGATAAGATAACATTATTAAATGTTTTTCCTGTTTCAACTGTTTAACAGTTTTAGGGGCAAAATGGTGCCTGTGAAGGTGCTCTTTTTTTTAAACAAACATACAATAAAATCTTCAATCGTCTTAAACAGAAATAGGAAAAGTCTAAATTAAATACTTATTGCAGTGCTGTTGGAAGTAAACATTTAATTTCATCCGTCGACAGCCAATGTGTGTCTGCTCATCGTTCGTTCTAAGGTGATTGTGTTCAATTTAGTTTCACACAGGTAAATAAAGACACCTGCCGATAGTATAATTTTTCACTCAAATTAAACCCTCTTGAAATGTATCTTTTAGCCATATAAAGCATTATTTACACCAGCTCTGGTTGTTTTTTGAAGAGTTGTTGAAGGGAGAGGAAGCTTCTTGTGGATAAAAGGTACAAAAAATAAAACTACAATTTAGGAAAATAAATCATTTGTCTTACATTGTATGCCTCAAAAGGCAACGTGGGGGGAGGGGGGATTAAGAGACCTTACCTTCAAAGGACCAAACACGAATAGAATATCAAAATAAAATAATATATAAAATAATACAAATAAAATAAGCATTTTATTTTTGGCTGGAAGCCAGGAGGGGGGAAAATCCCAAAGCAGGGTTTAGGGGTAGAGGATGTTGTTTCTAGATGTATCCACTAGAGGGCCCCCATGAAGATCCTTCTAGAATCTAGAACCTCATTAGAGGGGAGGAGGACTGGTGGAGTCAACAACAGGAGGTCTGGCAGTACACACGTTTTACTTCACCACTCATTTCTAAAGCCTAAAGTTGAAGAACAGCTAGAGGTGGTCAACACTTTAATTAAACATCGACCCACTTTAATTAAATGAGTCACATTACAAAGACAAAACACTGTGGGGTGGGTGGGGGGATTCTGCCAACAGTTATGACCAAAAGAGACATCCACTACCATATAAAACCAGCAATCTACAGACAGTTTGCTAAATAATAAGTCAATAATAATACTGTGTGAAATATAGTGGATCATATAGATCTCAAGTCCTAATAGGTTTGACACATTGGATGAAGAAGTTAAAGAAACGATTAAGCAAAATGTCCTCATAACTGTACATAGACCTGTACAGATATGCACATAGAGCATTCTGGAAAACAAGCTCTTTTAATTACTTCTGGCAGAATCTCCCATCTCATGTGACCAGTTCATCACTGGCCTTCAAGTCATTGACCACAGGGCCAAAGGTTTGTCCACTCTGATGGACATCGTTGCTAGAGAACCTGCGCTGTTGTTGCTGCTTCGATCCCCAGCAAAAATCTGTTGTTGTCAGGACGCACCTGATCATCTGTTTTGCAGAGATGTAGCTCGGCTCAGAATCAAAGTGTTGTCCTCTCTGGGGTTTTCCTGTGCATTTCCAAGGGTCAAAACCTGAGAAATACTGTCCACCCGCCTGTCTGCTGAGGAAATGGACAAGAGCTGTGTAGACCAGATAGTGCGTAAGACCAGGTGGTGTGTGGACTGGGTGGGGTGTAGGCCTTGTGTTATGAAGGCAAGCAAAAGATGATGAGGTCATGAGTGTTAGGTCAGGTGTATGACGGTTTGTCTGGGTTCATTTTGTGGTCGTCCAAAAAAAGAACTTTAGAAATGTATGCCAGTGCTTACGTGTGTCAGTGTGTGTATGTGTGTGTGTGTGAGTGCTACACCATGTTCTCGTCTCTTAGCTCCTCCAGGATATGAATCAGACTCTCCAGTCCGAACACATAGCCTTTGTCTGGACCATAATGCACAGCTGTATCTCCTCGGAAACCCTTGAAGGTGGAGTGGGCGAAGTCGATCATACGCACGTCCACTAGGGGTGGCTCCGAGAAGGGAGGAGGAGGCGGATGTGTTGTGGGGGAGGAAAGTGGAGGGTCAACGTGATGAGGAGGGAGTGGTGGTGATTGGTGGCTACAGTCTGTCATGGTGGTGGTGGAGGAGTTCTGAGAGTGGTGTTGGAGGGGAGGTGAGTGGGAGGTCATTGGTCCAGGTCTCTGCGTGGGGAACATCCCCCTATCGGACCCCACTTCTAGCTCCTCTACTAATCCTGTCACGGTTCCTAAACCCAACCCTGTTCCTAATCCCGCTTCTGCTCCTAGCCCCAACCCTGATATCTCGTCTATGCCAAACTCATCCTTTTCACAGCAACTAATCTGCTTTTGCTGGCAATCAGGAGCCAGGAGTGCCTTGGGCCAAGGGCCGCGGGTTGTTTCTTTCAAGGCCTGTTGTTGATTTTTAGGCCAGGGGCCTATGTGTTTCTCTGTAGCGTCCTGTTGTAGATTTTGGGGCCGAAGCCCACTGTGCATTTCTGTAGAGGTCTCTTGTTGACTTTTGGGACTAGGGCCACTGCGCATTTCTTTAGGTGACTCTTGTTGATTTTTGGGCCTAGGGCCACTTTGCATTTCTTTAGGAGCCTCTTGTTGATGTTTGGACCAGGGTGGACTAATTGTTTCTGTAGGGAGTGGTGGTGAAGTCTTTTGCCAGGGTGCAGGCTTCTCACTACTGGGAACAGAGGAGCCCTCCGGTTCCTACAGAATTAAAACCAAAGAAATAAAATCTGTTAACAAACAAGTCAACGCGTTAACAAGTCAATAGATCAAAGAACATGTTTTGTATCTGCAAATGCCTGCGATTATTTGTGGTGTGAGAACAGGCTTTGAGGATCCACTGGAAGAAGATCCTATGATTGAAATGCTTTTTTTTCACATTTCATTTTGAGCACCGAACACATCATGTGTTTTAGAGACCAGCGCACCTGCAGTAAAGCCCTGAACAAAGGAAAAATTACACAGGACAATTTACACTGTATTTGAGGATCCATAGCAAGCACAATGATGATCTACTACCTGATTGGTGGTCCTTTGCTTCACATTCTGTTCTTCACATTGTCCGTTATTTACCAAAAAAGAAACCCAATAAACATTCCCATGTGATTTGTTTTCATTGAGAATAAATAGAAGACTTGGATAATGACACCTAACACCACCTACAGTATTGCAGCAGTTCCCATAACACTGTGTGGTAACTACTAGTCAAGGCAGGAGGAACTTATTTGTATAGCACATTTCAATAAGGCGATTCAAAGTGCTTTGCACAAAACTTTAAGCATCAATACATTAAGACATGCAAATTAAACAAATTATAAGAAAGGACTTTTGAATAAAAGGTAGAATTATACGTTGCTGTACGTCAGTAGTATCTAACTGCATTAAATAACATAATGTTAAACTGACATTGCCACTTACTATTATACAGGTATGCATGCACATACCCTCTATACCAGTGGTTATCAACCCTTGGTTACTTTTGGCCACAATAAAACCTGTTTTCATTTTACACTCTAGTGTTAGGGGAGTCACGTGGGGACCACCTTGAACACCCTAAGAACCACTCGTGGGCGCCAGACCACTGGTTGAACACCACTGCATTATACACTGCCAAACAAGAGCACTCTCATGGTGAGCACTTGATTGCAGTTTTAGATGATAAAAGTAAAGCCCTAACAACACCAAAGGATCACCATGAAACTCCTTAGGGTCAAACAGGTGTGATGAGCCGCATGGCGACCTATTGAATTCCAGGCATTGGATAACTAAGAACAACGCAGGTGAACGTGCATCAACATGCAACAGAACATAATACACCGGTGGGCTAGCACTAAAACCGTCTCGGTCCTTTGGAAGGACTTCAGGCTAATGAAAATGTCACTCAATATATCAAATGGTCATAAAACAACCCAACAAGAAACACAACACACAAATATAAAATCATTTTTAACAATAGCCGTCCCTATACAGTACAAGATAAATGACTTCATCTGGGGAGGTGATATAAATCACTGCCTCGCGTTTTAGTTGTTGCTGGAGTATACGTATTTGCCAAGTACAACTGCACATTACTGGAATTTGATCTCTGCATTGTATCACTCCCAACTATTAGTAGCAGAGGGCTCTGTTAGTAAAGCCCTTAGGAAGTAGTTGGGAGATCAGTGTCGTACTTGGACAATAAGCCTAGTGGGCGAATCAAACCAAAGACCCTCTGATTTCAAACTACCACCTAAGCCAGCTAACAGCCAATAAACAATACCAAGCCTGGACACTAGCTTGCATTACAGTATTAGCCTAGCTTACAGTGTATTTTTCAAGACTTTAAATTATGTCCCTGAAACAATAAGGGTAACTGACCCGACTGCGTCATAGCAGTACATAGATAACTATCAGTATGTATTTGTGGAACTTTGGGCTTTCATTGTATAATGTACCGTTTTTCTTTTTGCATGCTGTAACGTTTGACTGCATTTCCCAGGGCGCTTAGGAGGAGGGAAGCCTCGACTGTCACTACCAATTAGTTTCAACATCCTCTAATTAATCCAGAGGCTATTCATCCTGCATTTGTGTTGTGTTGTGTAATAGTGAATGCATCCTAGTACAGTAGACTACCTACAGTTAGATAGACAATGTTGTAATGTAAATTGTAGCCGCTCCACTCTTGTGAACATTAACACGGTGGAAAATAACCAAGTACTATTTATCTGTTCACTTCTCCAGTAAAAGCTAATAGCAGAACAGATTTATTTTTATTTTCACAAATTCCCATGCAACAAGGCTGTTTGAATTATGTTGAAAGATCTATAACAGATTTATTACGATTTTTTCAAGCTTGAAGCAACTCTCAAGCGAGACTCCCTAAAAGCCAAGTGTTTCAGTCAGATGAGTGTGGTGGGTGTAGTGTACTGTAGCAGTACATGCTTCTGAACAAAAATGCAATCTACATGATTTAGCTCCCTAGGAAAATGTTTCAATGTATTGAAATAAAGAATGTTGTTACAAACGCATTTTTTGCATCACTTAACAAAGTCAAGTAATGCCTTGACGTGTGCGAGCCACAACACAACCGAGTGGCCTGTGATGGCCTCATGCAGTGACGGGTTCCCATCTTTAGGTCCAGAATACAAGGGTACGAGAAGTGGTGGACAACATTCTCCAACAATAGGAATTCTGGGATAAAAACATGGCTAAGGAATAGCTGTCACCATGAGAGTTTCTTTCTACTAAAGGTCTAACTTCTCTGATTTGTGTGTTTTTTCCTCAATGAATTTCCCAAGCAGGTGACAAAATTAAACATACAACACAAGATTTTCAATTCATTTTTTTACACTCAGAGTTGAGTTAACCATGTCTTAATTAAAGCGGGGGCGCTCATACCATCGTACATCATACACCCACTGTCAATGGGAATTTTGTGTAGGACAAAAGTAGCGAGGCAAATAGCGAGCATTTTCTCACTGCATATGATGCAAATTCTCCATTCATCGTGGCGCGTCACGCTCGGCCCCGTCCGCCAGCAACGACGAAGGCGCAGAAAACGACAAAATGTAGATTTCATTATTTAATCCAACTATTAGTCCCAGCGCATCGTCTGATAAAGATCCCGTTGCTGACTTGCATTTGGAACAGAATTGTCGCGACAACCTTTTTTGTTTGTCCCATTCGCACCCATTCAATACAAAGCATTCAAACGCCTCTCCTGAGATTCTGCCCCTGAATGTCGTAGGCGCATGGGTAGATCAACTGGGGCTGGACGTCACTTCCTGACTTTTGAAACGGAACGTTTTGCTCAGATCGTCAGAGGACAGGTTAGTCAAGACACCAGAAATAAGCATGACGGCACCCCCCCCCCCCTCCTGTTTAGGCGATCTGGCGCTTCAAAATAAGGGTTTTTACCGATTTCATTGGCTTGAGCCGTGGCAGTGGGCAGAAAAGGACGCACACGCGATCGCGGGCAATGTGTTAATAGTTTCCGTTGTCTTTTGTGGATAAGTGCGGATCATGTGCCGTTTTACTACACATGACAAGTTATCCGTCTCTGTGTGCGTGAGTGAAATTGATAGAATATGAGAGGGGAAAACAAGAGCGCAGGTGATTGGCTGCATGAGAATCATACCTTTCCCTCATATATGATGAGCAGAGATGAAGAGTAGAAGCGGTACGACGCCTGTCTCTCCAGCACTTCCTTCAGACTGCGGAGCTTGCCGAGGATCGGCTCAAAGAGGTCTCTCCTCAGGCCTGGGCCGTTATGCAGGTACTGGTAGAGAGCCTGACGAAAGCCCTCGATGGAGAGACCACGACCATAGTACTTGTTCCTGCACAGGTAGTGACCTGTGTCCATCTGGTACACCTGAACACATAGGATCATATTCAGGACCCATTCATATTTAGTAACTAATTATTAGTAACTCATCATGAATATGAAAATGATTGCAGTGCTGGTATTACCTGCATCCCACAAACTCTAACGCCCAGGGTAGCTGAGGTACTCTGTTCACATTTCTTCATCTGACGAGCTGCTTTCTCCTCCGAGGCGTCGTCACCATGCTGCCGGGTTCCCATCTTTAGGTCCAGAATACAAGGGTACGAGAAGTGGTGGACAACATTCTCCAACAATAGGAATTCTGGGATAAAAACATGGCTAAGGAATAGCTGTCACCATGAGAGTTTCTTTCTACTAAAGGTCTAACTTCTCTGATTTGTGTGTTTTTTCCTCAATGAATTTCCCAAGCAGGTGACAAAATTAAACATACAACACAAGATTTCAATTCATTTTTTTTACACTCAGAGTTGAGTTAACATGTCTTAATTAAAGCGGGGGCGCTCATACCATCGTACATCATACACCCACTGTCAATGGGAATTTTGTGTAGGGCAAAAATAGCGAGGCAAATAGCGAGCATTTTCTCACTACATATGATGCAAATTCTCCATTCATTGTCACTGGGAGTTTAATGTTTGTGTATAACGAAAATCTACACTATAGCTGAATATAGGAGGGGCTAGTGCCCCTAGGGAAGAACAGACACATTAAAAAGAGCCAAAGGCATTAACACATTAAAAAGTGCAGAGAGCACACACCATATTTTAAAAATGTGCTGATGCATTCAAAGTGCAATATTGATACTAAAGTGTCAGAGAGTGCCAGATAACGGCAAGCATTCTGATGACGTGAAATATCTCAGTTAAGGATACTGTAGAGTTTTCTGTCCTTCGACTCAGACCTCATGCGGCTGAGCTGTTGTTTATGGCAGCGGAGACTCCAGGGGTTGTGAGTGATTTTCTCTGAACTCAGACCTGTGTTACTGTCCAACATCTGGAATGGGACCTCACAGTGGACCTGCAGCTCCAACCTGGGACTCTTCAGCTCACAAAGACTGGAGCAGAGCAGAGTGCACTAGTTTAATGATCAATAACATAAAGCCACCACAGACAGAGGCCGCTCCCAAGGCAAGACACACTATGCACCCACTGCACATGTGTACAGTGGGTGCACATATTTTGGGGATGACTCTTAAGATATTTACACTCAGTAACTCATTATTTTATTAAGACTGTTGGAAAAAAACAAGTTAATGGCATTCATTTTGTGGATTATACCGATTCAAACATTTTGAGCATTTTTTATTGGGGAAAAAAAAAGAAATCAGTAGAGCATGGTTTTATGGAGACATATACTGTACCGTAGCTGTGTGTCTCCCTGTAACCAGAGCCATAGAGTATAGCTTGAGGGATCTACCAGCATTGGGGGCTTGTAGGATTTCCATTTACGTACCTCTCAGCAGAGTCGCTTTCATGCGCCTCCCTCCTCTCTCCACGCTCCTCCTTGTGGTCTGAGGAAGAGCGATGAAGGCTGCGACGGGAATGCTTCCTTCTGGGCTGCTCTCTCTCTGGCGGCCAGTGGGGATCTCTCTCCTCAGTCTCAAACACTCCCTCCTCGACGTAGGGATATGCCACCAGATTGATATAGCCGTCGGAATCTCCTTCAAAACACACCAAAACGACACCTACAGGAGAGCAGAGGGAGGAGGAAGGGAGAGGACGACGAAAAGGACGGGAGAAAGAGAAAATATCTTACAGTACAATATGTATAGTGTCGCTGTTCAATGTGCTTATGCAGCCTTATGTTCCACCGGGAACGAAGAGGATTAAGTAAGTAGTAAGTTAAAAGAGCTTTACATGCCCATCAATAGGGGGTTTGGTGTCTTGCTCAACAGCATTTCGATGCAAAGCTAGCATCTAAAAGAGCCGACCAACATCCTGAGCCACAATGAGTGTGCTCATAAATAATTTATAAACAATGGAGGTCCTAGAAATGAATGTCACGGCTGAGGGAGTACCATAGTGTTCTGTTACAGAATAGAGACTTACCTTTGTACTCTGGTGTGAACTCCTTCATGTCCGGAGGCAGAGACTCATAAAACCTCTGTTCTCTGCTTATCATTGGTTTACACACTGTGTGGTCGTCATAACGCATCATACTAGTGTGACCGCCCACCTACATGCACGCACAGGCACACGCACACACAAATAGGGCAATTAATAAAGAAAACCCACATCCACCCCTCACCAATACAAAAATGAAAAACGGCTCTATGGTCCAAAGCACAAAGTGAGCAGTTGACCTTCGGCCTAGTCACGCTGAAAGAAGGATGCAACGTTTGAGTGGAGTGGACAAACGTGAATCGACTGTCAACACAGTGACGTGAAGAGACGAGAGAGGTGTTATTCAAGGTATAATCAATTTTTCATGCCAGATCCTTGAGCATGTGAGTTTATTACTGACAGACATCTTTGGTTTCTTTTTGAAAGCTGTTTGTTGGAATAACTACTAAATTTGAACCAAATTAAACATTTGTATTTGTTAAATCAGGTTAACTGATTATGTTAAGGTAAGGCAGGGTTAGAGGATTCCAGGTCGTCCCCAGGCTAAATGATGGAAAGTTGGTTAACCAGATGTAACTCTTTGAGAGTGTAAAAATGAAACCAAATGGACCCGTTTCATGTTTACAGTCAACACTCAAAATATCTGAATTAGTCCAAGTCTAAACAACTAGAGAATGGTCATTTGAGCCGATGTTGATGTTTGCCTGGTATTGTGGACAAAAGTAAAATAAATCTTTCATTTTGGGGTCTGTGGGGACAAAATGTCATCAAATGGTGGTCCGTGGCTCAAATTCTGAATAAATAGTGGGCCCTGGTATGAAAAAGGTTGAAAACCACTGTGGTAATGGACTCCATAGCTATAACAAGAAGCCAAGGCATTTTCCTGTTTCTATCAGTTCTCTTATTTCCCAGCGCCAACACAACAACAACTTGCTAACCTGGTGTACAAAGGGCTCCAGAGACACGCCCCCGGCTCCCTGAGCCCCTCCCACATGGCCTGGCTTTGCCCCCGACATCTTGGTTTCCATGGCGTTGGTGTGGTGAGGGAGGCACATGGCTCCTGCAGCACGCACAGCACCTCCTGGGGACGGGGAGCAGGAGGCACAGGCAGGAGTCAACAGGTGTGTGTGTGTGTGTGTTGACACAGACACATAATCAAGCTTGCTTGCATGCATAGGCGATTTTAGGCTCTCCCAGCGTGGAGATTCTGTAACTCCACGCTGGGAGAGCGTAAAATTAAACCAAATGGACCCGTAAGCGTTAAAGGGGAATTTCACCCATTTTCAACATTTTACCATGTCATTAACATACCTTAGAGAAGTTGTGTGGACAACTATAAAGTTCCCCCCATTCTGTGTTTCCTAGAAATGGAGGTCTGAAAAAAATCATTAACATGGTGAAACACAACTTGATGACATCAGCAGGTTGTGTTTCACCATGCTAATGATTTTTCTTTTAGGACCTAACGGGACGTAATTTTCAAGAACCTACACAATTAGAAAAGGTAGTGGAACTGTTATTTCAACGTTTTGCCAGTTTATCTCTCCTAAAATTGTGGATAAAAACTTGGTTCTGAGAGACTAGATTAAACATCAAAACTGTTGAAAACCACTGAATATAAGCAACTAAATATGCTAGATAAGTACTTGTTTTTCTAGCCGCTATGTGATTTATTTACTCATTTTGAACAACTACAGCTATTAGTATGTTCTATACTATAGTATTCATTATAAAGCACAAATGGTAAAAAATGAAAAATGATAAATGAGTATGAATAAGTTAAGTCAACTAAATTTTCCCCCCATATACTGTATATTATTATTGGGGGGGGGGGGGGGGGGTTACAGTAAGATTTCATAATAATTAAATTTACCTTTTCCAGCAAAAGTAAAGATATTAAGATATTACGCTGCCAAATTGTGTCATAAGAATATGTTACTCTGCCAAGCTTGTGCTTGTTGTTGCATGTGAAAATAGAACAGATTTACAAGCTATCAACAGACAGCACGGCTGCTGGAGTGTTCATTAATAATATTAATTAATATTTGGGAGTTCTTAGCCTTGACACCCAAGCTTTCATTTTCGTTCGCGTTGCACAAAAATGGAAAGCCTGGACTAATTTGTTACACACAGTGGCCTAGAAGGGGGAGTCAACCTTCCGGGGTGGGCGTGGCTCTAAATGATGTGACGTAGAACAGCAGTGGACGGGCGCGGGAGGGGCCGGGGATGACGACACGTTTGTGAGATCAAATCAGATCAGCTCGATCTGTCGTGTGGATCCCACGGCACCCCGCCCCCCCAAGGCCAAAATCATTTCGGGTTAGGCCAGGCTAGGGAGTTCTTAACATAAAAGGTACTGCTGTAGAGACACACACACATAGATATAGACAGATAGGTATAAAGGCAGGCCTGTACCCTGGCTGTGGGTGCGTGGCGTGGGCGAGGGGGGTTGCACGCTGGCCCCAGGAGGGGGTGGAGCCAGCCCGACACACACCTCACCCAGCCTCCTCCAATCTGAGCGCTCCAATCCACCTCTCAACAGCAACCGGAAACCAATCAGAATGGAGAAGAGGGGCGGGGGGTGGGGACGAAGTCTCAGTCAGACAGGGTCACAGCTTGCTGTTGAGGCACAGAAAAAAAAGAAGAAAAATACAGGTTTTATTTTAATGCAATTAAATTGTCCTTCTTTTCTAAGTAGTAGAACGATATACTGGGCAGCTCCCACTGATCAACTGTAGACCAGCTGTAAATCAGTGCTGGACTCAAAGTACTCAAGTCAAAGTAAACCCCTGGTCGGGGTGCCTGCCAGGCCCGGATCTAACATTGCCCAATTGGGGGGGGGGCTACATCGATGAAGCCGCCCCATACCAGTTTTGGTTACAGGGCTTATATTAGGCAAGTAAGCATCATTAATAACATTAGTTGTTGTTGAATTTGTAACAGGCACGCCGCATGAAAAACACTAAAGGTCTAACTAGTGGTGCGACAATTGTAGTTAGTAGAATAGTATTTCAACAAATCATTTTAATTATAGCTTAAGCACTTTAATTTGAAATATCTTTGAAATTTAGGTTGTTTTGCATGCCATCATGTTTGGTGGGACAGTCAGGGCATTTAAGAGGGCATTGCCCTCCCATGCCCATGCCTAGATCCGGCCCTGGTGCCTGCTGGTCCAGGTGCATGCCACATATAGGCTCAAAAGTTGTGTGTTGGAGCTCTGTTAGTGATGACCTTGACTGCATGACTCCGCCCTTCTCTCTTTCCGTCTTCTCTGCAACTATCAATAAAGACACAAAAGCCAAAACCAATTCTTTGCTGTGCTGTATAGTACCCTGGTCAAATTAAAGGTGAAAGAAAGTTACATGATTTCAGTAGCGCCATCAGGATGTCAAAAGAGCAGGGACATCATTTTTTGGGATGATGAGGATGGGTGGTGAGGGGATGTCATGACTCACATTGTTGAGCATTAGCCTGTCTTAACACCTTGATCGAGTTGAAACTAAGGGTAACAAGGGCCGAGCCTTCTGGTATTCAATGCACATATGCTATACTCAATGACATTCAGTCAAACATTGACCCCCACTCTGGTGCCTATGCTTAAGTTAAAAATACATTTCATTTAACTTAAGTTAACATGATTAGGGATTGACCGATTATCGTCAACGGCCAGTTATCACTATTAATCGGTATTGGCCGTGAAAAACACACATCAGTTGATCCCATCAAACATAATGGAACAAGACACCTGGAAGATGGAGACCGAGTCAGAAATAGATAAATAGTGACAGAGGGATCTGTCACTAGAACCTTCACTATGACCTGTTTATTACAATTATCACTCTGGAAAAGAAATCTAGATGCATTGCCCGGATGCACAAGCTCAAAATGGGCTCATGAGCTCAGCCAGATACACTTGTGTTTTGCTGGATAACCTTGGGCAAGGATGAATGCCAAGACAGGTGATAATCTATATTTATCAATTGTAGACAGGTCAGCTGTGAGCTACTACTACTATTATTACAATACCTACGGTTCCTTTGATCCAATGACAGGGGCTGTCATCGTTGCAACTGCATGCAAAGTTTTTGTTGAAAAGGACATCCATGCTTTTATTTAATCCCATTTATACTCATCCAAATTTTGATTGGCACAATGACAAAAAAGAAGGCACAATTAATGTAATGGGGTGAAAAGAAATAAAATAAAGATGAATAACCTATAAATCTCTGAGAGCGAGGGTCTAAAACCTTTGTAAGTCAATCAAAGCAATCATAATGGAACAGGACTTATGTAAAATTGATCATTCATCATGATACTAGTACAGTATCTAGGGGGGAAACTGTTAAGACCCCTAACTAAGAGCTATAGTTCAGGAATTATAGGCCAAATGTGAAGCGGACTGTTTGTATGCCTATCAGGAGTGTGCATAAAAAAAATCATCTTTTCAGACCAGCAGTTCTTTGCATAGACAAACACACATGCACACACAAACAAAAAAGACACACACATGGACAAGGGTGAAAACAGTGTTCAACCTTCAGCAGTCCAACCCGACAGAGGTAAAACAAGAAGCCATCTCACTTTTTAGTGCAAAATTCAGCTGGACTGTTTCACTTCTAAGAAAGGACAACCAGATCACACCCATTCTTGCCTCTCTGAACTAGGCTGCCTGTGGGTTTCAATTTGATTTCACGATTGTACTGATGGCGTCTGAGTGACGCAGTGTGGCACAGAACCTGCCTGCCAGCACTGTGGAGCGCTGGCAGTGGCAGTCGGATTTTGAATCTGCCATAGTGCCTTCAGCTTGGCCCAGCGCTCCAATGAACACATTTGGCCATGTGTGTGTGTGTGTGTGTGTGTGTGTGTGTGCGTGTGTGCGGGTGGGAAGCCGTTAGGGATGTGCATTGTGCATGACTGACCCAAATCATTTATTATCCTTAAGAGTAATATAAACGGGAGCTGGAATAACTTGGGTGATTGGAGCCTTCCACAATATAGAACATGCTGCAAAGAAAAAAAACAAAAAAAAACGTTTCGATGTCAGATCACATCCTGGTCAGGTCGCTGGCTGACAAGGATGTAATCTGACATTGAATCAGCTGCTGTCCATGGTGCTCGCCAAGGGCTGGTCACTGTTTGCCGGATGGGAGCCGACATAATCCCATAATCACTAGACACCTTTTACAGACATATCACAGACATGATACGTGCGTGCGTGCGCTGCACATGCACGTGGCGGGTGTGTGTCTTTCACAGAGGTCAAGACAATCATGTTACACTACTACTGCTGATAGTACCACTAATAGAATTGTTATTGCTAGTTGTTGCTTGCTACTGCTACAATCTGAATCTACTAATATAATACATGTACTCCTGAAACACTGTTTACAGACACAGCTTTCTCTCTTCTTCCATCCATCATCCATGCTGGCGTTTATCAAATTATTTTCATGTCTCCATTCCTCTTCCCATGAACTCCCTGTAAGCTCCTCAAAATATGACTCATGTGATGTCATAGGGCTGCTTTTTAAGTGTGTGTTGCTGAAGGCGGGCCACTAATACGACTGAGTGTAGTGATGATGACATCATTAAACAGACCTTCCGCTCCTCATCCCTCTGCTGTGTCAAGCACATATTGGTTAAGAAACAGTAGACATTCATGGGTGTTGAAAATAATATCTTTTTAAATTTATTTCAAATCACTGGTGAAGTAGTGAATCTGGCGCTGGACACACAGGACGTGAAATGTGTGATTTCATTGTTAAGTAACTGTAACATGGGGTCACGGTTAACTGATTTGGATGATAAAAGGTAAAAAACAGTAAAGTAAGAATCTAAGAAACATCATTCTCAATTATTCGGAAAAATAACAGCTGTTAAATAATAACAGCCCTTATTTAAACAACCACCCACTACCAAATAACAGCCCATGTTCTCACACCATCTTGCATAATAACCGTCCTCATCCAAATAAGCGCCCATGAGCTGTTATTTGCAAATGTATTAATAGTATTATTATATAGTGTATGGTGTTTGCAGACCTCCTGATTTCTGCCTGACGCGTCGCGCACAATGCACTCAGCATCTCGCATGTCACAATGCGACAGCAGTCTCCCACGTCCCCAAAATACAAGTTTAGTTCTGCCATACACAGTACAAGGATTGTTTTAATTCACGCACGCACTCACCATACTGAATCCAAATCTGTCACCAGGGCATTGACTCTTCAGATTACAAATGTCCCATCGACTCTTCAGATTACAAATGTCCCATCGACTCTTCAGATTACAAATGTAATCTGAAGTTCTCTAGCGATTGTTAAAATTCTAACTTGTCAATACTCAGTTTAGTGTATGTTTTCATTGGGCGTATAGATCACACTTTTATATGACTTCATCTAACGATAAGAAGAGAGATAATGTTGTCCTGTTTAGTCACGCAGCTTAGAGCCACACATGCATACTCTTAACTATTAGGGGCTTTCACAGCAGTTCATTTGATTGATATGATTGAAAAAATGAGCACCATGCATTCCATAAGGCAAAACCTCATTCAAAATAATATACATGAGGCTATATACTACAATATTTTAAAATGTTTTAGATATGGAATATGGAGCTGTGCAACCAATTAAGTAATTACAGTCAATCATGTCAGTGTATTAGCATGAATCTGTGTCAGATCTACTAAGCAATGCTGCCTATAAGCTCTCCTATTCTAAACATTAAATCAAAAAGTCAATAACTTTGCCTGCTATGTATATGTTTATCATACCTTTTAATTTGATAATAAAAAACATGTTTAACGGAATGAAATAATGGCCCTGTGCAGGACGATGCAAAAATAAATAACAGCCTACTGCAAATAACAGCCAGTACCTTATAAGCACCCGGGGTCCGAATGGCTACTATTTGGTATTCTATGGTACATTATTTGATAATAAAATACGGTAATTTATAGTTAGAAACCTAGCCTGCCGACTAGCATACCATTCTGCTTTTCAGCTCATCTGTCTATGTCAATTTATTAATCTAAATCTGTCTCTCTACTAACATCTCAGTCTGTAGTTCTGCTAACATGACTGTCTCCCCATATCCAACATGAGGAGACACAGATGCAAACCAGACTCCTATCTTGTGTGCACACACACACACACACACACGTAAGGATCTAAAGATAGAACCAGACATCAAAAATCAGAACACATCTGCTTTCCTGTCCTGTTCTGTTTTATAATGTTCTATTCCGTCATATTTTTCACTAGCCTGGAGGTCAGTATCCAGCTGACACCCTCCAGCTCCTCCTTTATGATGAGGTATTGCTCATACAGACTCCATCCTATGCTGTACATCCATATCAGGCTCCACAACCAAGCTTGACCCTAAGTGAGGACTTGACCTGAACTCATAGTCATTGAATATTGATTCTGAGAGAGAGACCAGGCATACAAGACACAAGACAGACACACAAATACACACGTAGGGAATGGGAATCGATAACATGCTGGGTACCAATCTACCCATACAAATAAGACACAACGACTTCACAACGACTAAGACAGTTTGGACGTCTGCTTTGTCAAAACATTTAATGCAGAATGGCATTAACCTGAAAGTCTGTACAGTAGTACAGTGTGTGATGTGTTCCGACTAGTCTTGGGCGGTATTGATTTTTCAATATCGGTATTGATAACGTGTTAATTTGCTCGATATTCGATATTACCGGTATTGACCACGAGATGGCAATGGTGTGCAATCAGAGTCGGACACTTTCCATCAGTCACCTAGTTCTCAGAATTGCGACATTGAGGGGTCAGAAACTGAGTGCTCTGCTGTTCAAGCAGCCTAAATAGGGAAAAACTGGACATCGTTTCCAAAAAGCCTAGCCCAAATAAGGGCTATTTTAGGCATGTGTGTAACATGAAAATTGTTTGTATAGTGACAATTAAAAATCTCATTGCTCATATTTTAATAGAATACAGTATAATGTCGGTATTTGACGATATTCGGTATTCGATATTTTTTATAGACCCAACGATATTACTCGGTATTGATTTCCAATATCGCGATAAACGGTAATACCGGTATATTGCCCAAGACTAGTTCCGACCAATACACCCATCATGTCTCCGACACACACTTACACTGGGACTACTCCCCAGTCAACTACAGTACACCACCAGCAGCAGAAGTGCTATACTAGTAGCAACATTAGCAACCTTGTGGGAAGCAGCAGCCAAAGCAGAGGAGAGACCCTGTTTACGTTGGCGGAAATTTCTGCCTGTGTAGTGAGGTTCTGTCGACAATGCATCTGAGGTTTTGCGTGTGTGCGTGTGCGTCTTTATCAGACAGGCTTTTATGTTATCGTCAGTAGTAGTGAGAAAAATAGCCTACACAAAACTACTGAGATGAGTAATAGTAATACAGAATAGCTATATTAAAAAAGGAAACCATAGTTCACTGTATTATCCACAAATAGCTCAAGTGTTGAATAAAGGAGGGAATGTAACTCTATTCATGGCATCTCTCAAACTGACTAAGGCTTAAAGGAGAATTGCACACCAAAGGTTTTTTTTTTATCTTTATTTGCACTTGATTTGTTAGGAAAAAAAAAGTGGTCCAGGTGTTATTTTGTGAAAACACTCCTTAATGGCTGTTTTCCCTATCCCAAAATAAACTTATAATGGGGCTAAGGGTCTTGTGCAAGTTCACCATCGCTCCAAAATGCAAGTTTTTGCTATATATGGTCTCTCCACCATGTCAGTAGAGTGTAACTTGACACTCACTTTCATTTCGTTTCAGCAGTGGTTCAGCCATAAAGCATGTGCCACGCCCCCACATTTTGAGACAGCTGAATAACTGCTGTACCAAAAGTGAAAGTGTGAGTGTTAACACACTACTGACATGGTGGGGAGACGATATATGGCAGACAATTGCATTTTGGAGGGATGTATATAGGTGAACTTGCATTAGACCCCTTAGCCCCATTATAAGCCTATTTTGGGAGAGGGGAAACAGGCATTAAGGAGTGTTTTCACAAAATAACACCTGGACCACTTTTTTCTAACAAATTAAGTGCAGGTAAGGATAAAAAATGCTGTGCAATTCTCCTTTAAAGGAATAAAGTAAGGTTATATATATAGAATAAACATTTGACCTCTTATTTCAGTTATTTTATGCCATAATAGGGAACTGTAATAGGAACCAGAATCGATATTGGACTCGTAAAAGTCCTAACAATATCCATCCCTACATACGAGTGATAGACGGAATTACATGCAGTATGTTGTTATTGTCCCAGGTCGTTTAAGGATCATGTCACACATTTCAACCATATCTTCATATAATTTCTCCTCGGTAATGATCACTATAATCGGACTACTTTACCCACTGTGTCTCATTTGTTGGATACGGACAGTCCAGAAACATGCCTATCAAATTAATGAAACCACCCATGGGGACTGCAAGCTAATAGAGACTACAGCCTTTCTCTTCCTGGGAATTTAATTTAACATGATGAAATAGAACTATGCCATGGTTTTGCATCAATAAAGGAAATGTTTGAAATCACCAAACAAGATGTTATTGTTTGGAGATGAAGTGACTAATAGGCAGTTGTGTATCCACAGCCTGAGACATAAAGTGAGTAGACATTGTTATAATAAGCTTTGTAGGAAAATAACTTGAAATGAGTTAAGTGCTTGACTCATATACAGTATATGAACTGTGCATGTGTGTGCGTGCGTGCGTGTGTGCGTGCACAATAGGGAACACAGGGAAGAGAAACCCAGGGATGGTCAAAGCCAACAGGACAGACAGTGTTGGCTAAGCGAGCACAGTGTATGTTGAGGACAGCTAGGAATAGTTGGTCAATGTCACAGCCAAGGTTGACTGGCTACTCTGGGTTGTTCTCCCACCCCCATTAATAGGACATCAAACGCCATATAGCCATACATGAGGGTCATTTCAATGAGAATGGCAGCTGCGTGCAAGAGGAAGCCTCATGTAGTGTCTACTTCTGAGAGAGACAACATCTATAATCCACTACCAGTGTCTTTCCGAGTGCGGCTGACCTGAAACAGGCAGCGAATCAGCTTGGAGCTGCGAGCAGTGCTTATACATCATTAATTAGCGCGAGGACAGACAGAGCTAGCATTAGCTCACCCATTCACACTGGCAAACAGATTAAGCTGCTATTTCTAGATTCTAGTCCCTGTGCGTGTGTCTATGTCAGGAGACAGGCCAAAGACTTTCAGTCTAGTAGCTAAACAACATACCAAATGTTATTATATCCCTATTAGCTTATGTGGCACATTGTATACAAACAAACCTGGACTTGACCACTACTAATAGAGGTGACTAAGGAAATCCCTACATTACATCTGCTACTGCCAAAGCCTTGGTCATCATAATGTTACCGTTACCCTGGGAAAAAACAAGCTCAGACTTCCATAGACGGTAAATAGGAAACCTAGAGCCAGGTCCAGATCATCCTAACCACTACTGTAGGCTACTAAACCTGAGCTCTAGTACTATTTACACCACACTGCATCACTTTCACTGGATTCAATATTCTAAGTACCGGCAAGACACTGTGTTTCTCCATATTTCATATTTGGGTCAGCTATGACAAAATATGGAGTGTGATGCACAGACAGACACACAGACATTTCTGCCTGGTTTACGTAGTAATCTCGTTCACTGCATTCCCAATGAAGTATGATACCACTGGGCAATTTAAACATAATGACCATGACCACTGACCACAAGAATAAATGCTGAAATATCTATCACATGTGTAAGTAAAATATTTCACCATCTGAGTCGTCTCCTTGCTGTGAATTGTATGATTCCAATAAACCAACATAAACAAATGGAAGGACAGCTTAAGAAGTAGAGTGAAGAAGAGAGACAAACACTAGGAAAGCAGAGGAATGGTGTAGGAGAGACAGACAGGCCCTCTGTCCACTGGCTGGGAACCGGTTCAGTTCAGCACCTGTTTTTAGTCCATGAGCCAGACATATTTGCCATTTTTTGCACATTTTCCTGAATGCCTAATTTGCATCATTAAACCATTCTGCACTGTACTTGTGGAGTTTTAACGATCATTGAAAAATAGCATGCGTTCACGGCTCATAGCGTCTCACAGAGTGGCACGCTATGAGCCGTGAACACCTGCTATTGTTGGGTAGAATGTGAGAATGCAGGACAAATTTTTCAGTATGTTCTTTCATTTTGCACAACACAATCGTTTCAATTTTGGAGGTCTGGCTCATGGACTAAAAACCAAAAAGCACTGAACCGGTTCAACCCTGGTGGAAAAGGGGCCTCAGTGGAAAAGCTGAGGAGACAGCGGTAGAGGAGATACAGTAGGAAAGCTGAGAAAAGAGACCGAGACTGAGAAAGGAAAGAATACTGTGGTGGGATCTAATCCCAGATAAAACCATCATGTATGCTGTAGAACGCTGTGTGCTGCTCAGTGTTATTGAAATGAAGCAGAACTACAGAAATAAAGGCTATTGCTGACGCACACAAATGCATACACAAACGTGATACACATGCAAACGAGTCACTCGTTTTGCATGACTTCTGCAGATTTGTGCGGAGATGTACGGTACATGCTCTGGCCTACATGTCTATATAAACACTATTAGGTAAATGATATCTCCCATCTTCAACTTGTCTCATCCCATTTCGTCCTGACATTGTAGATTCTACAAAACATTCGCTCTGAAAGAACATATTGAAAGATTTGTGCTGCGTTTTCAAGTTTTCACCCTTGTGAATAAATAGCAGGTGAAAACAAACATGGAGCTCATTGTCGAAGAGTGTCATTGAGGATGTTTAGCAAAAATAATGATCATAGCGGTATGCATGCAGTTAATATTCAAAACAATGATCAGATACCAATTCCATTATTTAAAGATCTGTTTTTGCCTTTATTGATCGTTATAGTGATAACAGACAGGAAAGAGAGACAGAGAGAAGGGGCCAGAGAATACAGTATATATGGCACATATACAGTATGCTTTGGCCTGACAGCTCTTGCCACTTCTGCCTGGACCATTAGAATAGCGAGTGCCCCACCAATTGCAATTTTGGCGATTCCTAGACTAGACCACACACTTGGTTTACAGATTGAATGACTGCGTGATGGTCAAACAACATTGCTACTGTAACCAATATCTAGAGTAAATTATGAATACATTAGCCCTCCAGACAGCCATACTGTAACATCTGTCTAATGGTGAACCAACAGAGGAGCTTTGCCAGCCAGCCAGAGCATAAAATAAACTAGACTCACTTCTCTTGGTTTCCTGTCTGCTAAATATTTACAGCTGACTTTGGCTCTGCTAAAGCCACTTAGCCCCAACACTGACTGCTTTCACTGAGTGACTAGTATTCACTGTCTGTTAAATATTACAATGCGTGCCAATGATATGAACAAAAAAGGCATGTTTTTAATCCCTGCCAACAGAAGTTCACTTGATCAAGGGTTTGTCAGCATGTGAGTGTAATTAGTTATTATTGTAATGTAGTTATTACGGCAATGCAGCTGGCCTAATGGGACAGAAAAAATATATACTAGTAGTGTATATACTTTCAAAAATTGATTGTGCTGATTTATTTTTATTATTTTACAGGCCAATGTTGAAACTGTGTTGAAACTTGAAGAATTGACCCTGTGTAGTCTACATTCTAACAATTTTAGTGCCCTATTTGATCAATCTTTATTCACACGCTTAGCAGCTTGAGATCTGGGATGCTGCATGGACAGGTTAATATTATTGGCTCTCTGTCCACCTCAGCTATGAAATATAGGCATATTGACACCCTAATGCTTGCAGCTCAACCAAAACAAACAAAAGCTGCAGGACTTTATCACACTCAATCAAGCCACATGGAACCAGACTAGAAGTCTCGCTCAACGGATCATGCACAGACAGCGGTGTCCTGGCTGATATCCATGGAGCTGTCATCCTGGCTAAAGGGCCCACAGTACTACCAATGTCACCTGATGTGGAGGTGTTTTTTTTCGCACTGGCTGGGTCTTCTCAGCTCTATCTAACATTTATCACCATTTGCCACACCTCCATTGCCTTCATGTCTGGGCTATCTATCTAAGCCACTCTCACCGTTGGCCATTCCATTTCTCTATCCCAACACTCCGGCTTGGGTGTCTTCAAAATACATGTGGACTCAAGCAGCTGCAAGTTTGCCATTGACTTGCTGTTGCTGTTGGACTGGGTCAGCTTCAGACAGCATGCCATGTTCAAGGTCCCATCCACACCAATGGTCACATGTTATGATATCAACCCACATTGATAGCATCCCCTGACACCACGGAAAATAATAATATGTTTTATTTATAACACACTTTACATTTTTAAAAAACAAAAATGTTAATCTAGAACACCCTTTGAAGCTATTATTGGCTATTGATGGTGAGAGAGCTGAGGGCAATTACAGCTGTTCCATTTCTGTTATTCAGAGCAGAGCAGAGGTGCTGGAAGTAGACAGCTGACTGGATAGAGCAGAATGATTTACAGATATCAAAGGTTTAGAAGAACAATAGGTTTTCCTCAGTGGTAAAATAATACGATTACAAAAATGGTCCAACGAGACCCATCCTCAATTTGTAAATGCACTAGAAAAAACAAAACAAAAACAAAACTATGAAATCCTTCAAGCTGGAACACATCCAATAGGACATAGGCTACATCATCCTACACTACCACTACCAGGATTACACCCTAGATCAGCATTATTTCAATCAAGATTAAGCAAAAACAGAATCATTAAAAACAAAAATATTGTTGACACAATATTCTTATGCTTATATATCATAGAATATGTAATATAATATTCTAATATTCTATATATATATATGAATATTCTAATGACATATATTTTTTATCAGTCTTAAGACTGTAATGCACTACAGGCTACATTCTCTTCTTTTACTGTGTTTGTGCTACTTAAACTTAAGGTTTATTATGCCATCATGAACACAAGAAGGATGGTGTGTGGGCACGCACACACACACACACACACACACACACGTGCGCACGCACGCGCACGCGCACACACACACACACACGACAATAACATGACTCTGTCTAACAATGATGTAAGGTCACAACCCCATGTTAAGACAATGAAGATGTTTCCCCTGTTCTAGAACAGCTTCATAATAGCGGAGGCAGAGCAACACTGAATCAACTGTCTAAACTCTAGAGACAAAATAACTAACAAGTTAAGCAGTTAGCAGAAACAAACATGCACCCTCTTCATCATCATTCCCACATTGAACATCATTCAAGTGAAGTGAGTGTTCTGTGAATGATGATTAAACAAAAAGAAACTTTAGCAACTACTGTATGAAACTAGAAGGTCTCTGAGTCCCACCACTCCCCCAAGACTATATTTTTGTAAGGGTAGAGGCCCCCCAGGCCAGTAGCATTATACCCATCACTATGCATTATGGGCCAGAAACAAACAAAGCTGGGCTAAATTTCAGGGACATCAAAATGGTTGTTAACATTGGTCATTAGAGATGATTACATGTATGGGTTTGTTGTTGTTAGGGTAAGGATATGAGGGGCATGACCTAAATGTACCATACATACATTTTTATGACCAAGTAATTAATCGCTGTTGTGACCTGGGGTCAGATCATGTCATCTAGTTTCATATCATTTTTAAAACTGTAGCATAAGTTACGTATTTGGGGGAGAAAATCCCCACGAGTCAGTGGGCCTCATCCTTCACTAAGCTAGTTTACAGAATCTGACAGACATCCGCTCTTTCTCTGCTCAGAGGAGCAGACTCACATGGACCGAATATTGTGTACGTCATTGTGCTTCTTTCTACAAGTACTTCTAATCAAATATTTGCCCAACCCCAGTAAGACGCAAATTTGGCCATGTCCAGAATGTGTGATGCACAGACAGACACACGACATTTCTGCCTGGCTTACATAGTATCTTGCTCACTGCATTGGCAATTGGAACGCAGATTGCCAGATTGTGAAGCACACACTCCATTACATGCTTTGTTTTTACACACAATTTATTCACAGCTTTGTTCATGAACCGTCATGGTATGTGCAATTCGGAAACAGGTGGTAAGCGGGAAAACGAGTGATTTCAAGCACTCCACAAAATGAACACTTTGACGGTTAGAAAGAAAAGAATCATGGCTACACAAGTACACAGTGTGCACTATGCGCATAGTTAACAAAATGTTGCTCATAGTCATAACATGACAATGGTGGGTTGACACAAAACGAAAAACAATCTGTGCAAGAATCATGGTGAGTTCTAGCCACAATTTGCAACTCTAGATATTAAAAAAGAAGTTATTATAATATAGGGCTGTCGATGGAAGGAATTTCAACTAATTTATTCATAACCAAATTTTGTTTCTTGCAGCCAAAGTGAGATTAATTACCCAATACCCAGCACCAACACGCTCATCAGTTTGTGTCCAGTAGTCCAAGTTTACAAGTGCTGCTGCTGACTGTGAATATTGTCCCATCGGGTAGAAAGAATGTTGTCTTCTTATCTCATGACAATTGCAGAAATATTCTACTAAACACCAGAACAGATGCTAGGGATCAGATCTGATCCCAACAACAATTAAATATAGGGTGAATATTAGTAGTACACATGCTTTGAAGACAACAACTGAATGGTGAATCTTATACACATTGCTACTGTAGTTATTAAATGCAGTTATTATATACTAGTGATTTTTAACCAGTGGTCTGGGGACCAACAGTGGTCCTTGAGAGGATTTCAGTTGGTCCCCAACTAAGTTAGTTAACCAGATGAAAAGTTGGTTAACCAGATGTAACTCTCGAGAGCGTAAACATGAAACCAAATGGACCATTACAAGTCCATCTAATTCCATGTTTACACTCTCAGGTAAGTACACAAGGTAAAATGGTCATTTTTATTTACTATATGTTTGCTTGTTTTCTTGCAAAAGTCCAGCTTGGAATTTTGAACAAAAGCAAAATAAGTGTTTAGTCTGGGGTCTGTGGGGTTAGAATGTCATCAAATGGTGGTCCATGGCTCAAATTTTGACTAAATAGTGGGCCCTGGTATGAAAAAGTTTGAAAACCCTGTTATATAGTGTATATACAGTATATCCGGTGTGTACACAGATTTTACCATACAGCGCCACTTACAGAGGAGGTAGGGAGCTGTAACTTGTTACACAGGTTTGATTTTAATTAAAGGGGAATTCCACCCATTTTGAACCCTAACAGGTTCATTTGGTTCCGTTTGTACGCTCTCAGAAAAAAGAAGCGTCTAAAGAAATCCATTGACATGGTGAAAATACATCTTGATGATGTCATCAAGATGTTTCACCATGTTAGCGGTTTTCTTCAGACCTCTATTTCTTGTGAACACAGAATGGGGGAACTTTTTTATCATGTCCACCCAGCACCTCTAGGGTATACTAATGACATATAGAATGTTGAAAATGGGTGGACTTCCCCTTTAATAGTACACAGTTAATCGAATTAGTTCAAGCTACCTCTCTCCCATGGCAACCAACGAGCCACTTGTGGCGTGATCGTCCCTTTGGGTGATAGGGTCTGGGCAGTGGGCACGTTATAAACTGTCTGCCTGTCTGTCGCTAGCTTCTTGACCTTAGCCTGGCAGCTAGCAGCTTAGCAGCTCGTGTTAAGTTAACCAAATCTCCGACCGCCATCAAGCTATAACAGACTGATTTCCCCGAAACTTTAGCGTATAATGTGTCGTGCGTTTATGGTAAAAAGACACCACGTCTTCTATGCACATCTTTTAACTTGTGAACTGCTAAAGCACACGTTATCTCGGCATCTTCCCATCTTAAGTTAGCCTAGCCCGGAGACGTACAGACTGTTACGCAATCTCCGTTCACTTCATGGGGCCAGTCCAATGGCGGCTCTTCTACATTGATTTATATTGAGAATGGGGACAGCAAATGGGGGCAAGTCCTCGACCGAATTAGGCATTGGACCCAGGCAACGGGCACCCCATAATGACTAATTACCTTTATTTTTAGATCACTTTGTAGTAATATTGTAACATGCACATTACAGAGACTTTAGTTGTTATTATACAATACTCTAAACAGCATGTTGTCCTCATGGCTAAAAAAAAAGTTCTAATTTACGCCCAATGTATTTCCAACTCCGGTTTGTCCCTATTCAGCCTAGATAAACAGCTTTCAGCTTCCGACCAATCAATGTCGCAACTCGTCTACTAGATGGCTCTGAGCCGAGGTAATGTTCGCTTCATAGCTGCCGTGTTACGCAGTCTTGAATAACAACAATATACTACTCTAAATATTGCAGCACCTGTCGTGGGATGTAGTGACGGGCATGTCATTACTGGGAATATACCTTTACAAAATTGACAAAGCTTGACGTAAACAAGTAGAAGCAGTGTGCTTTACAGCAGCGCAGCGACGATATGAATAAAAGTGTAACTGTCAAAATAACAACTCACCCGATCATCAGCAGACCGTTGTAATCCGGCCACTTTATGGTTTCTATTGTTATTTTCACACCGTGGAGCCAATCCTCCGGTAATTCAACTCATAAAGGGCTGAATAACACCCCAGCACCGTTACACATCCATCCAGTGCCGTACAGTATGGGTAATAGAACGGTGTGAGGCTAAACTGTCCTGGCTAATGTTAGCTGCTAGAGTTGGCTTTTCCAATTTGTTTGTATGTATGTTGTGACACATTGTCGCCACCTAGAGGCGTGTGTGTGTGTGTGTGTGCGCGTGTGCGTGTGCGTGTGCTTGTGTGTGAGAGCGCGCGCGTGCGAACCAGTATTTTCATTTATTTATGGTTTGTTTGTTTGTTTTTTGTCAATTGGAATTAAAACAACACAGACATAGTGAATGTTTTATATGAATCGTCGATAAAATGCAATTGATACGTTCAAGGTGGTGGTGGTGGTGATGATGATGATGATGATGATGATGATGATGATGATGACGACGACTGTGGTGCTTGACATCACATGGCCATTTATGGAGATGATCCCCAACGTCAGTGGGCGTTGCTGTTGTTGCTAGGCAACGTTTTCTGTAGCGCAAGCATGATGTCAATTCAATTCAAAGGAGCAATGTCAGACGTCAGACGAGAGAAAGAACCCGTTTACTAATCCTACCCGCATATGAGCACTCATCCTGGGCACAGAAATTCAAATGACTAATAATATCAGATCTACAAACCCACCACATGTGGACCACATTAGGTTAATTTGATGTAGGTTAAGTAATTAGTCATGAGCTAAGGCTTAATTGGGCCTGATTGCCTTACGTAGGCATTAGGCACCTTACCAAAGAGGGAGAGAGAGAAGAGAACGAGGGAGACATGCTTGATGGACTAATGATAACGAATTGAGTCAGAAAACACACGTCTACTAGCTGCATTAGAAATACCTTATATGGTTATGGCTGAGTCATGGTGACATGGGAGTGGTCCAGTGCCGATTCTGGCCTCCTAGGGGCCCTAAGCAGGTTTTTTACTAGGGGCCCTGCTTCTCAGGCGCTGATTTTGGCTTTTTTGTTATTTTGGCCATTTTTTGCGGGGAAATACATTATAGATAGCTTAACACACACACACACACTCTCTCTCTCTCTCTCTCTCTCTCTCTCTCTCTCTCTCTCTCTCTCTCTCTCTCTCCAATGTTTCCTTTTCAAATGAATGTATTTATTGCTACTTCAATCCTGACCAACAACAACAACAACTATGAAACTGTCTCTTATGTAGAGATGTAGCAGGTCTAGAATAGGGACAAATAAGAGTTGAAAATACTTTGTTCACTGTCAAAGTATTAGGCTACAGTAACCAACACATTCTGTGTAGTAGCCACATACACATCACAGAGACTCTATGATGTGACTGGCTTCATGAAGTGAACGGAGTTGACATAACTGTCTATATCCATAATACTCTAAGCTTTGGGCATGCCGCATAGGAGATATTATTATTGACAAAATACAACAAGCTTGTATCTCTGCCACCAAAAAAACAACAACACAACAACACACTACCGACAGCCCAGCATTTAACAGCACAACTGAAAACTGCAGTCATTCATAGCGTTATCCTGCCAGCCTACCTGACTGCTGCTGCTCCTTTTTTCATATCCTGAAGTAATGATGTTGTTGACCAAACATGCTAAGAAAAGGGGGGGCGTTTCTGCGTGGTGTAAAAAAAAACGCGACAGCGGGCATGATTCAAGTAACGCTGTTTACGGAAGAAAATTTCCCTTCTACGTACAGAACTACCATGCACTAGAGTGGTTACGTTCGCCGCTGTACGTTATTTGCGTAAGTGCTCGCGATTCAATAAACGTACATGCGCCCGATGTACGCTATTTGCGTAAATAATAGTTCTTTCAATTAGTTATTTACTCAGAGCTGGCGGGGGCCCTTTGTGGAATCGGGGGCCCAACGCAGGCTGCGTAGTCTGCGTATAGGAAGAATCGGCGCTGGAGTGGTCCATGGAGCGCCACGAGCCCCTATGAACAGTCTGACGGAACACTGGTCCTATGAACAGCTTTTGTCCCCCACACCTCTCAACATTTGCCTTTAATAATGCATGGCTGATATGCTATGTAAATTAAACATCAATTGACATTGACAGGAATACGTCATAGCCTATGTGAACGAGCAAATCAGCTAACCATTCGATGGCAGGCAACAGGCAATCTGAGATGATGTAGCCTATATGATAAGAGCGTCTCTCACACAGCACAGGTTTGATTTTCACTCAGGCATTTAAGCTCAGGTGGCCCTGGGCCTGGTCCCAACGTGCCCTTGGATAATCCTTGTAGAGGTAGGGCCAAACCAAACCTTAATTTTCAGGACTGTTGAGAACTTTTTCGCAGACCGCCTGGTCACCTTCATTAATAACTCTGGGAGTGGGACAGGCTTGTTTAGAGTTTAATTAAATGTACAGATTTCAGTCAAAAGGGAAACATTGAAGAGGAAGAATGGTGAATGGGAAAGTATATGGAGAGTCTAACGGTTACTTTGAGGTGAAATTTGGAGTTTCTGACGCGCACGCACGCACCCATACGCGCGTGCGCACGCAGAGAGAGAGAGAGAGAGAGAGAGAGAGAGAGAGAGAGAGAGAGAGAGAGACAGAGAGAGAGAGAGACAGAGAGAGAGAGAGAGAGAGAGAGAGAGAGAGAGAGAGAGAGAGAGAGAGAGAGAGAGAGAGAGAGAGAGAGAGAGAGAGAGAGAGAGAGAGAGAGAGAGAGAGAGAGAGAGAGAGAGAGAGAGAGAGAGAGAGAGAGCTGTGATTGGCCATATGGAGCCGGATTTCCAACCAGTCAGGGAAGCCGTTATTGGTCGTCACTGTCAGCAACCGACATACACAGTATTGTGGTTGACAGATAAAATGCTTTTCTTCTAATACCATCTGCTGTGCCAATGCGAGGTTTTAGATTCCCGTTTAAAAGCCAAACAACGAATGAGTATTATCTGAAAACATGAATATCGGGTAAGTTGCTTTTTTGTTTTTATTTACTTAGATCCAGCGACAGCCCAGCTAACGTATTAGGGCGGCCATCCGTTGTGGGGAAATTAGCATGTTTCGACAGCGTTTATACTTGAGTTTCTACAAAACATTCAGCAGAGACCATTTGAAAACAATACTAAAACAATACTTAAATAAGAAGCAGACATGCAGCGGCGTGAAAGCCGCATAAGTTCCAGTGTTTGCGTTACTGGCGTTACTGCCGTAGCCACATTTAGAGCCACAGATCAGACCCCTATGCCCATAAAATACCGACTCCAATGACCAGTCTCTGGTCATGTGTTCAGGAGGACAGACCCACTTCAAACTCCTCGCCCGCCACACTGGCAAGGAAGGACTCTAGACTGAGTCGAGTGCCGTGCCCACTGTGACACTGTCTGCCCACTTCCTGCCCAGTGCCCACTGTCTGCCCAGTGCCCACTGTCTGCCCAGTGCCCACTGTTTGCCCAATGTTTGTTTTATTTTATTTGATATGGACATAACAAATACATTGCTCTTTGCACAGAAGCACAGAAAGTAGATGTCTTGTTTTACAGTGAGTTAGCACAAGTGCTAATTTTCATCACTGGTCCATAGGAGACTTTTCTAAAAGAGGACAATATATAATTTAAAATACATCCAATTGCAAAATACATCCAATTTAAAATACATCCAATCAGTACAAAAAAAAAAAAAAAAAAAAAAAAAGTAATATATTCAACAAAATTACATAATCTTTGTTACAGAAGCAAACACGGTTCTCTGGTGACGAGCCAAGAGCTATACATGTGAGCAAATTTGAGTTGATTTAAGCCAGTATTTGAGTTCTCTGTAAAACACATTATCATCAGTTTCTAATTTCAGAGCCGTGGGCAAAGAGTTCCACTGGTTTGCTCCCTTTACTGAAAAGGCAGACTGCCCAGATGAGTTGGTACATCTGGGAACAATACAGTTACCACTTGTTGAGGCTCGTGTATTTGCTCTACCTGAGCTCGGGAGTCTAACTATCAGTCCAGAGAACAGTGGTGAAACATGACCATGTAAACATTTAAAAACAAGTTTGGTGTTAGAAAAGAACACAAAATTTTCAAAAGTAAAAAGGTTGTGCTTTTTTAAAATGCCACAAAGGTGCCATCTCATCGGCTTTTGATCCATAATTTTTATAGCCTGTTTGTATACTGATGTAATGGGTTTCAGGACTGTTTGAGAGGATTGTGACCATGTTGTTATGCTGTATGATAGATGTGAGAAAATCATAGCATGCATGTACAGCAGTGCTGTTTTAGCTGATAAATCCCTTCTGATATGGCGGAAACAGTTTAGATTAGGTTTTACCTTCTTGCATATGTGTTTAACCTGTTTTTCAAATTTTAGATTTTTGTCCAAGATTATTCCTAGATATTTTACTTCACTCATTTCCATAAGGGTTTCATTTTTAATGTGCACTTCAAAAGTATCTGCAGCAGGCCTACTGCGGAGGGAGATACACATTGAAACTGTTTTTTTTTACATTTAGTGTTAATTGTGAGGACTCTAGCCAATTTGAAATTTTCTCCAATTCCTTTGTCAGAAGCGCAGCTGCCATGCTAGCTGTTTTAGCCGATGTATATATGGCAGTGTCATCAGCATACATCTGGCAACTGACGCCTGGACAGATATTTGGGAGGTCGTTAATGTACATGGTGAACAACAGTGGTCCGAGCACCGAACCTTGAGGTACCCCCATATTATTAGGGAGCAGAGTGGATTTCTCCCCGTTGACCCTAACACACTGATGTCGCCCTCCTAGATATGACCTAAACCACTGTAAAGATCCTGCAGATATATTGAAGTGTCTTAATTTAGATAGCAGGACTCCATGATTGACGGTGTCAAAGGCCTTTTTCAGGTCCAGAAACACCGTCCCCACAACATGTCCCCCCACCAGTAGACCTTTGAACCTGTCAAGTAAATAGCAGTTAGCTGTCTCTGTAGAATGTTTAGGCCTGAACCCAAACTGCTGTGGGTGCAGTAGTTGTCTAGACTCTAAATATTCTGTTAATTGCATGGCCACAATTTTTTCCAAAATTTTTGAGACTACAGGTAGAAGTGCAATGGGTCTATAGTTGCTAGCCAAATCCTTGTCTCCTGACTTATGGATTGGGACTATTATTGCTGTTTTCCAGCTCTCTGGGAACGTATTTGTTTTTATTGATTGATTAACCAAGTAGGTAATAGGCTCAAGCAAGCAGGTCTGATTCCTTTTTATTAGTTCACAGTATAAACTGTGTATGTCCTTGGACATAGATGTACTCATATTTGTGATACATTTTTTGACTGTATCACAATGCCCACTGTCTGCCCAGTGCCCACTGTCTGCCCACTGCCTGCCCAGTGCCCACTGTCTGCCCAGTGCCCACTGTCTGCCCACTGTCTGCCCACTGTCTGCCCAGTGCCCACTGTCTGCCCAGTGCCCACTGTCTGCCCAGTGCCCACTGTCTGCCCAGTGCCCACTGTCTGCCCACTGTCTGCCCACTGTTTGCCCAATGCCCACTTCCTGCCCAGTGCCCACTGTCTGCCCAGTGCCCACTGTCTGTCCAGTGCCCACTGTCTGCCCCCTGTCTGCCCACTGTCTGCCCAGTGCCCACTGTCTGCCCCCTGTCTGCCCACTGTTTGCCCAATGCCCACTGTCTGCCCAATGCCCACTGTCTGCCCCCTGTCTGCCCACTGTTTGCCCAATGCCCACTGTCTGCCCACTGCCCGTCGTTCGAATATTTTCTCCGAGGTGGAAAACGGATGTTCAAGTTTGAATTTGCAGCTGATCCGACCGACGATAATCATGCGCCACATACCTCTATGACGGGGCTTTTTAACCTTTTTGATAGGGCCCACCATTTATTCAGCATTTGAGCCACGGACCACCATTTGAGGACATTTTAGCCCCACGGACCCCAAAACTAAAGATTTCTTTTGCTTTTGTCCACAATACCAGGCTGGATTTGGGAAACAAAACAGGCAAAACATACAGATCAAAATGACCATTAATCTTCTACATTCTCTAGTTGTATAGGCTGGGGCTAATTAAGATGAATATTTTAACTCATGAGAGTGTAAAAATGAAACCTTACTTCTCAAGAGTTACATCTTGTTAACCAACTTAGCTGGGGACCACCTGGAACCCTCTCAAGGACCGCTGGTGGTCCCCGGAACACCGGTTGAAAACCTCTGCTCTATGATTTATACATATAGCAGAGGCCCATAGTTCCATTGCACTATGGGCACTGGGCACCATTGATGTGATGATGAGGGTTAATTGCGAATGAGTGCCATGAGGCCAGGCAGAAATGTCTGTCTATGCATCACACCCTGTATTTGGGCATGGCCAAATATGGGGTGTCTGTCTGCATGTAAACAACTGCAGAATCAAAGTAGAAGCGGGCTTCTTCTTCACCCTGTATTAGGCAGGGTATGAGGGTGAAGCCTTAAAAACAGAACTACACTCGTACACTGCTGTGAAAACCCTTCACGCAAATTCACTTCACCCTGGGATACGTACAATAAGAGCTGGAACAGTATTTATTATTTAATAGCCATAGCCTTGGACATTGACATTCTTCTGTTATAACACCTTTATAGCCCAGTATGATCATGTCTCTCTCTGCAAGTCTGCTGTCTTGCCACTATATGTGCGTGCCACTGCGGCACTGCCAGTGGAACATTTAAACTATAATATTTCAGCATAATATTTCTCGCTGGAAAAGTTTCATATATTGAGAAGTATCACAGGACATCTGACATGTAACATTTGAAGTCTGACTTGTCCTCTCTGTTTTTGAACCCAGGGATGGTTTACTGTTTGAACTTGAGAATGGAAAACCCAGACTAATTCTACTCAACCATGGTAAGACAGTAATAACACTTACAACTTTGTTAACATGCATTTTAGAATTAACCAAAAGATTTGTGAAATTTAGAATTAACCAAAAGGTATGTTTGTTTCATGTTACAAAACAGAAAAGTAATGTTTTTGACTGCTAGGTAGGCTAAACAAATCTTTGATTAGTATTTATTTATATTTTCCTTTTTTAAACCATTGATTTATTTTATTGACAATTGACACAATTGTAGTCTAATTGCATACATTAATCAAACAACAACATCAATCAATGTGTCCCTGAGCGAGACACATAACCCCTAATTGCCCCGATGTGCTGTCAGTACCTTGCATGGTTTCTCCCACCATTGGTGTGTGAATGGGTAAATGGGATCGAGAATCTATGTAAAGCACCTTGTATAAAGGCGCTAGTGGCTATATAAATGCTCCATTTACCATTTATGTTCTGCTGCAGGAGCTGAGAAGAAGCCAGCTAAGGTAAGACTAGCTCTCTGATTATGGCACTGCTCTTTTGCCACTAACTGTTCATACAGTATCAGCATGTTCTCATATCAGACTCAATGAGTTCTCATCTATTTGTTGGGGATGTGTGTGTCGGTCAGCTGTCTACCACGTCATGGAAAACTCCTCTTGGTCAGAGAAGCAGACAAGCCTCTCGTCTGGAGGGGGAGCTGCAGAGGGAGGAGGTGACAGGCAAATGCAAGGAGACCAGGAGGAAACCAAGATTTACGGCAGCAGGTAACCAAGCCCCCAGAGCTGACTGACCGACATTGAAGCTGACAAACTCTACTGTCCAAGGCGACGGGTGTTTTTTGCTGGGCATGCAGGGAGTGAACAGTGCACAGATCGGGTTGTAACAATTTGCATTTGGACACCAGCATTTGGTGTCCAAAATGCAAATTGTTACAAATTGTTAGAACCCGAGTGTTCTTTGGCGTCTTTCAAACACCACTGAGCAACTTCCAGTCAAATGAATCGTAAAGGGTGGGGCTGTCTAATCTCATTTTACAATCTCAAGAGATACATATCTATAAGGGTATTTGGTTACCAACAACTGTCCATCATTTAGCTGGGGACCACCTAGAATCCTTTCAGGGACCACTGGTTGAAAACCACTGCTCTAGCTTAGAATATAACACTATGCTGCAGGTACCTCTACCACCTCCTCTACCCACGATGCACCAGAAAGGAGTGGACTGAAGCCACTGACATCAAGAAACACTCCAAAAGCCAATCACCTTGCAGTGGGAGGGGCTAAAGTTGCACCCAGGGTAAGACCTGATTCCGTTTTTCTACAATTAAATGTCCCACAGCGTGGGTTTGCTTCGGGTGATCGGTATGTAGTTTGGGTAGTGACTTGTGAGTAGTGACACCATAACTGGGGTCCCAAGGGACTAACTACCTGTCGTCCACTGGCTGCCTCAATGTGCCTGAAACTTGTGTGAGACTGTTAACATGATTTGGAAATGCAGTAGGAGGTGCAGTATGGTGAGGATATGTAATGGTTTGTACTGTAGTCATAAGGCAGTTTGTTTCACAACATACTTCCATCTGGGATCTCTGACTGTAGCCCAATTACTGAAGAAAATCAGCACTTTTTTCAAGCTACTTGGCAGGTGATTCTATGAGACCATCTGTCAAACATATTGAGGTGTCTGCAAGACGTATGGTAAATGACCCCCTCAAAAGGCAAATGCTTGATAGTATTGGAACCAAAAAACTCTCACTATCTTGTCTTCGGTTGCTTTCAAGAATAGAAGACCATTTTACAATTTTAAAACGCTAGGAAATATGATTGCAACAGGAGCTTCTTGAAGGCGTCACAACCAGTCTTGCCAAGATACTGTCTGTAGTTAATTGGTAGATTGGCGTGTACTGGGCATAATAATACTAAGGTAATGGTGTGTGTGTGTAGATTTCAGACAACGGGCCCAAAAACATGCTGCCTAGCACCACCGATTCTAAAACAAGACAGCCACCCAATGAGAACACGGCGGGCCTTAATCACAATCGTCTGAACTCCCTGGCCAATGGGGTATCAGGAATGAAGGAAGGTGTGGTGTATCTGACCAATCAGCAGCTGCAGCAGATTATCAGCTCCATTCAGAACTCGGCCTCTGCTAATCAGAACACAGAAGAGGAACAACATTGGCAGGGTAATATTCATTTGTGACTTGGTTTTTGAAATCAATCTAAAAACCACAAGCAAATGTAAATAACCTCAGGATCATCTCCAAGGAACTTGACTCAGTCATACACAACACGCAATGGTGCTATGCTAAAAAAAAATACCTCCGTATTCCCTTTGGCCTGGCTAGGGTGTGACTCCACAGTGAAGGAGGCAGCTGGAGAAGCTGAAGGGGAAAGGAGCCCTGACGGTCGAACTGGCATATCGGAGGAGAAGGAGAACAAGTGAGGAGAATTAATACATGTTTCTCATAGACATGAGCAATCTAACATAACTCAGAAACATAGAAATTACCATAGAAAATATAACTGTGTGTTCATGTGCGTAGTGTATTGATCTGGTTAGGAGACAGAGAAGCTGAGAGCAGAGTTTCTCAGAACGACAAGAAGACTCGGTGGAGGAGTGAACTAGGTACAGTGTACACACACACACACACACACACACACACACACACACACACACACACACACACACACACACACACACACACACAGTATATGCATGAAATGCTAAAACAAATTTGTGTGTGTACCATAGATGAGCAGGTAGCTGTGAAGCAGAACAGAATAGCAGCAGAGAGACAGGTGTGTATAATGTTACTAATCTCACCAACACTTTTGGACCTATCATCACAACACATCCAGAATACAATGCAATCAATGGTATGTGTCTCATCTTTAACAATATTCATGCGTTCCAACAGGATGGCGATGGTGCATTGTCAGTTCCGTGCTCTATCAGAGAGCTGCCTGCTGTCTTCAAATCAAACGTCAGACGCAGAGTAAGTACATAAACATATAAAGTATATACATAGTAAGTATTTACATGCACGCACATACAGCATATGCAGTACATTCAGAAATATGAGTGTGTGTACACACACACACACACACCGACTGACATATGGAGGTGTTGTAGGAGGGCTATACAGAAGAGAGTGTTAAAGGAGAAGAGAAGAGAGAAGAGGACAGGAGGAGGTGGCTGGAGGAGTTGGACAGACAGAAAATTGAGAACACTATGAGGAGGAGGCAGGAGAAAGACCTCCTCAGCCAGGTACAGTAGCAAGACATTGCTCTATTACTGAGAATACATTTTACTTCTATGGACCAGAGTGTTCCTACATTGCAATATTGATCCCTTTGTTTCAGTAAAAAATATTGCGTATAGTACACAGCTAGTGCTTTATGTGGTGTCTTGCAATGTAGGACCAGATGTTAAACATGCGTTATGTTGTGTCTCTCTCCAGACTGAAGACTATGATCAATGGGCCATGCACTTTGACTCCCTGCACAGAAGAACTCCTGTTAATCTACCTACTTCCACCCTGCCTTCAGCCCCGGGTAGAGGTACGGCACGGCTGGGATTGGAGGTGGGTAGGGTCCCCTCCAGCAGTCTGTCCCTTGTCTGGGACAACCTGAGCAGCTACGGTGGAGCAGAGAGTGTTGGCGGAGCCAGTGTTGATACTGCCGGTGGATACACCAACCGGTAGGTAGTGGACAGATGAATACATGAAGGCTCGGCCCAAATAGTACTCGGACCAGCCAAAAAGCTGCGACATTGGGGGGTCAGTAAACTGAGCTCTCGTGAGGGCTGTTGCAACCTGAAAGAGGGACAGAAGGGGACATTTCCGAAATGTTCCTCTCAGAAAAAAAGGTCCTAAAAGAAAAATCATTAACATGGTGAAACCAACTTGATGGTAGAGCCATGAAGTGGAGTTTGTGACAGTGAACACGGGGTTGAGTATTATTTGGGTTGAGCCTTCCTGTTACCGGACAGATCATGGATCGATAAGTGGACAGACATACAGACTTCATCATATGACATCATATTGTCATGCCCAGAATCGAGACACCAACATAATATTATGTGTTCCAGTCACCTGCGGACCATGACTGCCTTGCTTGACCCTGCTCAGATAGAGGAGAGAGAGCGGAGAAGAATTAAACAACTGGAACAGCAGGTGAGGAGTGAGTTTTGCCCCATGCTCAATTAAAAAATAAATTCAGTTTAGACTTGCACCTCACTCTCTAACTATGAATTCCGTAAAGTGGCGAGGTTGAGTGTAGTGCGCGTTTCCATATAATCCCTGTAGCCAGCCTTCACCTGCCATTGCAATGCATATTGCTGTTTTCTCTTAATTTTTTCTATCATTCTCTCCCCCTCATTAGAGGGCGATTGAGGCTCAGGTGGAGGAGCGCCGACAACAGAGGGAGAGAGACGAGGAAAGGAGGAGAGAGGAGGAGGAGATGGAGGAGAGGAGAGTGGAGGAGGAGAGGAGAGAACTACAGAGGCAACATGAGTTAAATACACTGAGAGAGAGACAGAAGGAGGTACACACGCTCTCATAGTGTGATCAATTGGTCAACCTTGCTTTGGACTGTTCATTTAGACCATAGCAAGAAACTTTAAATATACAAACATGGATGTTTGTGTGTGTGTGTGTATCTCTCTACTGTGCAGGAGAAGCAGTTCATCCGGCAGCAGCTGCTGTATGAGAGTGTCCAGAGTGCCCAGCAGGAAGCGCTGCACTTGAAACAGAAACAGAGGCTCTTAGAACTCACCAGGAAAGGTCATGATGTTGGCAGACTGCTGGAGTCTATAGCACACAATGGTATATAGCAGTGGTTTTCAACCCTTTTGATGACAGGGCCCACTATTTATTCAGCATTTGAGCCACGGACCACCATTTCATGTTGAGTTGAGTCTCTCGGACCCAAAACTAAGGATTTTCAAGTTTGTGTCCACAATTTAGGAGAGATAAACTGGCAAAATGTAGGTCAAAATAAGAATTTGTCTACATTTTCTAATTGTCTAGATTCTTGACAATTAAGTAATTCAGATGTTTAAATATAATTTGACTCGAGTCTTGAGAACGTAAAATGAAACCAAATGGACGCTCACAGGTCCATTTGGTTTCATTTTAGCAGTCTCAACAGATACAGATCTATAAGGGCCCATTTGGTTACCAACTGTCCATCATTCAGCTGGGGACCACCTGCAATCCTCTCAGGGACCACTGATGGTCCCCGGACCACTTGTTGAAAACCCCCTAGTATATAGTATAGCATTTATTTTAACCTTTATTTGAGATTATATTAACCTCTATCTGCTTTGGAAGATGTAGTAACGTGTATCGGTAATATTCAGTTATATGTATGTATTTGTGACTAGGAAACGGGATGATGGAGGAATGTTTTGAAGAGGTAGCGGCTACAGAGAAGACTGCTAAGGAAGAGAAGACAATTGTCTCTCCATGCAGAGACATCTCTGTTCAAACCGGTTAGTACTATATTACCTCTATTACTTTTCTAAATGCAGCAGTAGCGATAACTACCTACCTAACCCATTACGTCCTGACATTGTAGATTCTACAAAACATCGCTCTGAAAGAACATACTGAAATAGTTCTCACATTCTCACATTCTCCCCAAAAATAGCAGGTGTTCACGGCTCATAGCGCGCCACAGAGTGGAGTGCTATGAGCCGTGAACGCCGGCTATTTTTCAATAAAAGTTAAAAGTACAGTACAAAAAAATTAAGTGTGTGTGTGTGTGTGTTTGTGTGTATAGAAGGGACTCCCCCAGAGTGTCTCCAGACAGATCCTGGCCCTCTTCTCGCTCCTCCTCCTCCTGTACCACCTGGAAGGAGAAACGACAAGCAGAACAGGCTGCCAGGTGTGGAGAGAGTTAGCGAGAGGGAAGGAGGCGAAAGGAAAGGTGAGAGGAGAGGAGGAGAGAAACCAGCCGGAGACTTCTATGAGCGTTTTGCCAGAACAGACAACAGCAGTAAGAGATTAAAGAGGAGACCCGATTGGAACGTCAACAGGTACGTGCACATGATGCACATGCGCACACACACACACACAGTCTCCATTTCCGTTCATCATCTCTATTCTCGTCTCATCTCTCTCCCGGCAGACCAAGTGGAAGTTTCGTTCCTGCTTCAGAGCGTTACCCGCCCTCCCTCCAGAGGAGCAGGCAGGAGGCACGGCTGAGGAGGCAGGCTGATCTCCTGGCTCTGCAGGAGAGGAGCTGCCCATCTAGGACTGAACATCTCAACCCTGGTCCGACTGCTAACCCTAACCTGGGTCCCAGCTCTAAGCCTGGTCCTACCTCTAACCTGGGTCAGGGCAAATGTATTACCGGCCCTTCTACAAAAGAGGTAGATGGATTGAAATGTTCCTTGAACCAATTTGCTTTTATATTTTAATTATTTTCACTAATCAATTTAAGAAAACAACGGCGTCTGATGGAAGTAAAGGAGTAGAGTAAAATTTGACTTTTGGCCAACAACTGTTCCCTGCTGGGCATAACCTGCACTAGCTCTAGCACTTTGTTAGTATCCATTATAGCAGGGGTGGCCAACCAGTCAGAGACTAAGAGCCACATTTTTGTTATGGCAAAGAGCCACATCGCACGCACGCACACACACAAACACACACACACACACACACACACAAACACACACACACACACACACACACACACAGCAATAGCCGTAACTGCCTGAAAATGAACCACAGAAAAGTACAGCAACTGCTCTACTGTCCCAACATGAGCGCGCGCACACACACACACACACACACACAACGGGCTAGCCTTGCTAGCCTCGATTATACCACATGCACATGCTGCGCTAGATAAGTCAGGCCAGGCTAAATGAATGGCAGGGATAACGACCGAATGCCGGCGCTCCGTTCCACAGTGGAGCTGCCAACGGCGTGATATACCACCACCACCAAACGACCTACGACACGGCGGCGCGCACCATTCCAATCACCACCAACACGAAACGGTACAACGGCGGCGCGCGCCGCACACCGTTCCATTCACCACCAACACGAAGCGCCACACGAAACGGTACAACGAGCCGCACTGGAGTTGTCAGATCCAGAAAGGCCCTCTGCTCTTTGGGATCCCCAAAAAACTAAATTGTGGTTCGGACACTGTCCACTATGAACAGTGTCCATAGTGGAGGGAACCCTCAGATAAAACTGCCCCAGAAAGATCACACATTGAAGTTATTTGTCAACAATTTATTTAAAACCTGGCCATAGTGGTCTAGTATTTTACTGAATGTGGTAAAACTGCTGTATTCAAAAGTGCAGTTATATTACCCAAAAGGTCCACTCACCCCCAAATCTTCTCCCTCCTGGCTCCAAAACTATGGAATGCACTTCCTATTGCAGTCAGAACCGCAGACTCACTCCCCATCTTAAACCGCAGAAAAAAGATGGGTTGTTTTTGAATAATCTGTTATTGTTAAAATGGAGTTTTAAGTTACAATGGGTTTGTATAGGAAGGCAGATGTGCTAAAATGAACATCAAATATCTAATTACTGAATGGAGTAACTTATGAACTGTCTGTGGTGTTCACATCAGACTGAGTAGACCATAAAATGACAGTTGACACTTTCATAAAATAAGTTTTTCTGAAAGTAGAATATCCCTTTAAGTTGATGAAGATTAATTAATATTACCCAATGGACTGTTGACTGATTTTCTAGTTCGTGTTTTTTATCTTGTTTTCAGGTGGATTGTAAAACCAGAGAGGTGCCAATGTGTCCATCTATCCACAGTGAGCGGTGAGACATGACTTGCATTATTTTTTTATCTGTCAGGATATTATTATCGGCCGATTATTATCGGCTATGCTTTCTCCTAAAACCAGCACTACCAGGGCTCTGGATAAGATGGTTTGTAAACCTGCAGCAATGCTAGTGAACCTGGTAGGATCAACAAAATAAACTACAGTGCTAGCTGCCCTGTTGTCTGACTTTTACTTGACTGTTAATGGGTCTCATGCTAAATTTGACTTAGATTGTGGTTAACATTAATAATAGTATGCACAGAGTGAGGGTAAATGGAGTTTTGTCTGACCATATTTGTTGTCCACTGGTTCCTTACAAGGATATGTGCTTGTGGTTAAAGGTAGGGTAAGTGATTTGAAATTCATTGTGTAATACCAGCCTGGTGCACTAGGGGCGCCCAAGAGTAGCTACACCATGTGAACCTGCTGCTCGATCCTGATTGGAGGAGAATTCACCCTCCACCTGGGGAACTTTTAGTAGCTCCTCTGCTAACGGGGAGGGGGGAACTCCATATATGGTCTGCACACCTTAGTTATAATAGAGCATTTTAACAGAAAAAATATGTTTTGGGTGATATCTGACAAAAGTGAAATCACTTCCCCTACCTTTAACATTAATAATAGTATGCACGGAGTGAGGGTAAATGGAGTTTTGTCTGACCATATTTGTTGTCCACTGGTTCTTTACAAGGATATGTGCTTTCTAGTATTCTAATGTGAGATAAATGTGAAAACAGAACTGTTTTTGTTGAGAGAAAAAAAAGGATGATTTCCACATAAGAAAACCATGACATTGTTCTCTCCAATTGTTTTGGAAACATTTAAAGTAGTACTACCTTGTCTTACCAGTAAAAAACATGTGGTTCCTCTCTGAAGGGGGCATTCTCCACCAGTTCCTGCTGTTAGACATGGAGGGAAGACTCGCCCACATAGTGACAGCTCCCGCCAACGTCCAGACCTGTCCACCACCCCTCCCTCCCAACTGGATTTTGTTCCCTACATCAGAACCGATGAGGTTTACCAACTACATACGCCACACACAGGTTAGTAACAGATGATTAACCACTTTAACATAGAAATAGCACATCTGCCAGATTTTTGGCAAAGGTAATTTGTTGGCGCAAAGAAGCGGTTGACGCAATGCGCATGCAAGCATTGGGTGTTAGTTTACTCATGTAACACAGTTCTCTTCTCTCCACAGACCCCCTTCAGAAGAGTTATACCACTTATCTACCCTCGGCTCCTCAATCATGCACTCAGAGAGGCAGACCTCCTCTGCCGCACAACCAAAATACCAATGCACAAACACACAGACAGCAGGAGATCCTCAGAGGACTGGCCCAGCTCAGACAGGTATACACACACAACCTCCTCCCTTCCTCAGACTGGCATGTCTTTTTAATTTAGGTTTCATGTGGCAGTGACATAACTGGCTGCATGCATGGTTAACGTGGTTGCTTGCCTTTCCTGTCCGTCTGTTAGGGTCTCCTTCAAAAGCAACGGGAGCTGGAATCATCTCTAAATCCTGACCCGAATCACCGTGACAACCATATGAGCTCCTCCCAATGAACTTTCCCCTCTGAGGATGACAATGGGCATGGCAGCCATAACCTGTAGATGCTGAATCATGTGACCTGCATCACTGAGTACTTACCTTGTGTTGGTTAAAATCTGCTCAAAGCACTTTAAATGGAACTGTGGCATCAGTGTGCTAGAATACCACTTTGTATTTAAATGATTACAGTCTCGAACTGAGACAAAGTAAAAACCTGTGATTTAAACTGTAATTTTGGTGTGAGTGAATAATAAAAAGCACTTTTAAAACATAACAATCTGACTCTACAGTCTCTGGCTTTTCAATGAGTTAACGTTAAAGACATAATGGTCAAAGATTGAGAAACTCCAGAGGAAATCAGGCAATTTTTCAGCAGGTACATATATTTTTTTAATACAAATGACAGATGGTATAAAAATAATAGTAACAAAAAAAGAAACTTGTTACTGGCCACCCACAGAGACCTCTTCTCTGGGGGGTTTCTTTCTGACTGGGATTCTTTAGTACAAAAACCTGTGTCTTTTTATAATTAAAAATAACTCACGGCACAGAAAACATAAAACAACACTTTGAATAGTTTACTTTTTTTGGGTGTTTTGTTTCAGTCCTATATCGGAAATATGTCTCAAGTAAAAAAAAACTTCCATTCCTGTAGATTGTAAAAGGATTGTTGAGCAAGACCTTCCCGCTAAACAATCTCAAGTTTTTATAGCACACAAGACAATCTGGAAAAAGTGCTTCAGGGAAATTAAACTATATACAAATTGGCTCTTCAATGGCTTAACTTAAAAGTCATAACCCAAATCGACTATATATATCTATATACACACACACAGCAGCCATTTTTCTCATTTTCATACCTGGGGGGCTTACAATTCCAACTGGCCTCATGGTCACCCCTGTCTCTGAATAAGGACACATGGGGACTACCTTCAGCCATTCAGTGAAATCCGCAGGTGCTCGGAACAGCAGTCTGTCACAGGCACAATCCCCCCCGCCCCCATGTCCAATCACAGTTAGGGTAATAAAGCCATTGTTATGTTTCAACATAAAAGGTAAAACTTGAACAGCTGAAGGAGAATTTTGCTAATTGTTGATGGTAAAGGATTAAAAGATAAAATATTGATGATTATCAGGTGAAGGTAGCAATCCACGTTAGTGTTGTTGACTGATTTTGACAGATACCGTGGCAACTGTTAGTGGTTTCGTGACCACATTCTCATACAGAATATTATTACTCTCTCGATGATCAGGGAGGTGACAGTGACCTACCCCAATGTTATATACAAATTGCCAACGCCTCATTCTGCGCCTCTAGTCATAGTCATGTGTTACATCACATTCCAGGAGGACAGCAATAGCTGTCTTTGCTCTGTGGTGGGAAATATTGCTTGGCACTGGCATTACGCGGTGGTGTGGGCAATCATTTACGATTCTGTGCCTATCGGTACATAACTCAAACAGCACTGAGTTGACTCTAGCCATCATCACGTTTTAGCACAGTGACTTGCTTGGCGGTGCCTCTCATTGCTCCGTATTTTGGTTATTTAATGCGGTCCACTCATGAGAGGCAGTTCCAAGTGAGCCATAGAAGGGGGGCATCACCGATTGTGTGTGGTACGGGGAGGAAAGGCCTCTACACGTATGTATCCAGTATCCTCTATATTCCGTGAAACCCACCTCTAGGCCGTCCTCTGAACCTGTGGTTGCCCTGAATAGCAGGGTTGGAGGGGCCCCTCATTGGGACGCCCCACATCAAAGGATGCCTGAAGGACATGGGCCCTGGGCCCAGTAGAGCCGCTCCGAAGCCACCCCCCAGCAGAGGGTTGTGTTGGTGGAAGGAACCGGGGCTGAGGAATCCGGAGTCGGGCTGGAGGTGTCGACTTTGCTGCTGCAGTTGGTTCTGGTGTTGAACAATCTGCTGTTGGAGCTGATGGAGTCGCGGCAGTTGCGGACGGGGCACAGTGCTATCCACGGTGGCAGTCCTTGTTACGGCTGCGTTATTCACGTTGCCGGGTGTCGTTACCACGGTAACGGCTGTTGTGGTGTTCGTGTTCTCGGGAGCCGTCGTTGTGTTCTTCACGTTAACAGGAGATCCTGCCACACTCGTTGCACTTCTGGTTACGGTAGTGTTGTTCATATTGCCGGGAGGTGTCACCGAGTTCACACTCCTGGGTGCTGCTGCTTTGTTGTTCGTGTTGCCGGCAGGCAACGCTGTTGTGACGCAACTATTGCCAGGAGCTGTTGCTGACACATTGGTTACACTCCTCGTTACGACTGTATTGTTGACGTTGCCGGGAGCCGCTACGCTGGGTATTGTTGCTGTATTGTTCCCCTTGCCAGGAGCTATTGTTGTGGTGAGGCGGCCCGTTAGTGTGTTGTCCGTTTTGGGGTCAGGAGCTGCTGCCGCGATTCCCCTTATTGGCTGGTCATCACTAGGATCAGAGGAAAAAAAAAAACAAAGTAATCAGATTGTTGGAATGGAAAAAAGGAGAAACACTGCTAAGGACATCATGAACCTTCATATTCAGTGATATCCTATATAGGTAGGGTATAGGTAGGTGGTCCACCTCCAACAAAGTGAGAGTTTGCACACTTATGCATGTTGTGCATCACCCAGATGTTTGTGATCTACATAATGTCTGTGGTTTACTTCTCGTCCCACACTACTATTTTTTTTTTAACACATCTATTTATTGAATTTTAATTTTACAAAACAAAAAGTAAAACAGTGAAAGCAAACAGGAAACTGCATGAACAAAGAATTTGATGCACTTTCACAAGACAAAAAAGGGAAAAAAGAGAAAAAAAATAAAATAAAAAAATAAAAAGATATAAATATATATTTACAAAACTATTGAAGCATTATGATGCTAATTGATCCACCATCTGATCCGCCACCGAACTATAAATGATGTAACTGACTGATGTAATCAGTCTGAAATATCAGGAAGTCTGAGCTCATCAAAATACCTAAAGAAAGGATCCCAAATTCTATTGAACTTTTTCAGGGAGCCGCCAAGCAAACATCTGATTCTTTCCAATTTAACATAGTGAAGGATGTCTTTAGTCCATGAAGTGTGTGATGGAGGGGTGGGCGACTTCCACCTATTAGACGTCTGGCTAATAGGGTCACAAAGGCAATAAAGGACACCTCCATAGAAGAGAGCAATAGTTCAGGGGAAGAGACACTACTATTTTTGACGGGTGCTAGCCCCTCCCATGCACCACTTTGTGTGTAGTTGTGTTTGAGCATGGAATGTGTTTGTAGTACAGAAAGTGATTTGAACGGTGGATGTTAAGAATGCCCCTCATTTCACACAAGTTATTATTTTTCTAGTTTAGTGATGTGGATAAAAAAAATCCATAGTCACACAATGGGCTTTTCCTTTCCTACTGGACCTTTATGAATATTTTTGAGCAGTGTATACAGCTCCTTTAAATGGCTATGTGTGCGTCATGCCGTCTCTATGTGACCTACTGAACCCTGCAGATGCCAGGCCATTCACACTAGGCATCCATGCATTGACAACGGAAGCACATACGCACAGTAATTCCAATAAAAGTAAAGTTGCACCGCTCGGTTTGCATGGGAGCGATTATAAAATAAGACCCAAATACTTCCCTGTTTTTGTCCCCCATCACAGATGATATAATTTGTGTGTGAAATTTTGTTGAAGTATTAAAGAAACATACCTCAAACGCCCTCCATCCCTGATGCTAGTGGCTAAACCTGCACCATCCGAGTGGCTATTGGGCGCTCTGGCAACAGCCTCTACGTTCTGAGTGGCTGCCGTGCTTTTGCTTTCAACGACTGAGCTGTCTTGAGAGCCACATAGTGACATGTCACTGTCACTTAACATGGCATCACTATCTGGCAGCTTTCCAGGCCTCTCTTTCTCTTTCCCTGCTTTCCCAATAGCTGCAGGCTGTGGAAGTTGTACTCCTACAGCCTGCTTCTGCCGCTGTGCTGCCTGCTCAGAATCAACGGCCTCCGTTGTCTTGCTGTGGGTTTTTTGGATTTGTGTACAGGAGCTTTTAGGAGCAACATGGCTTTGTTCCGTCTGTCCTCCCGCATGGGAGGAGTTATTAGAGTCAGGTGGGAGGCTGCTGAGCGGACCGACGCCAGACTCCACCCGTGGCGTCTCCTGCTGCTCCTGTCTGCGCACCCGGCGCTCCTCCCTGAACTGCGTGATGGCCAATCGGAGCGCTTCGAAATCTGTGTCCAATGGATGCAGGGGCAGTAGTTCGTCAGAGGATGACAAGGTGGCAGAGGAGGGAGGGTGTAATAATGCACCGGTCGGCTGGTCAGAGAGGGAGGGGAGGATGGAGTGAGGTGGAAGAGGGTGATGGTCTGTCCCGGGTGATGAGGAAGAGGTGGAGATATCTTGGGAGGGAGGAGAGAGGTCAGAGCCCAAGGCAGAGTCCTCAGTGCTCAGCTGTCTACTGCCAACACCTGGTGAACACAACACGCCCATCTGTAAGTCTATAGAGCTGCGCAGACCCGGCCCTTTCATGACGTCGCCCGCGGCACAGAAATGAATTCCCCCTTCATTTTCCTCATGGACAACAAATGGCCAATCAAATCATTTGTAAGAAGAAAAACAAAAAGTGTTTTTCTTCTTGCTAATTATCAGGTCAAAAATTGTGTTTGTTGCCATGACTTACTTACATGAATTACTACATGAAAGGGGCAAGAATGCTCAACTCTATATACACACACTTATATGTGTAACATACCCAGCACCCATAGCCATTTAAGATTGCTTAAATAGTGATTTCACTTAATTCAAACATCCAAATAAAGCCTTATTTGGAAGGACCCATTGGAAACATGAAAACCGGAACCAGATGTAGATTAATGGTGTGGCTTGTGACAGACGCTAATATATACTTTCACTCGGAGAAGAAAGCGTTTTGAGACTGCCCATCAGTCAATTTGTAGTTAAATCACCTCCCACAAATGTTCAGAAGTCCAAAGGAGCATGTATTGCTCTTTACCTGACATCATGTGCAACATTGCTCAATGAGAGAAAACTTCCAAAGCACAAGTGTATATTATTCATCCAGCTCTCACCTTTGAGATCCAAGAGATCGTCTGGAATTGCGCGTGACTTGCTGCCATGATAACCAACCACGTTGTTGAAGTTGTGTGTGATGTCATTGATATTGGCAACAATGATACCACTGCTGGAGAAGTTGGGGAACATCTCAAAACGACGTTCTGGAGGAAAAATGCAGAAACAGTGTTTTGAAAGATAAACACCACAAACAATAATATGTTAAATCAACAGGTACTTAGAGAAAATATAAGAAAATTTGATTTGATTTAGAGAGTAGTCAACTACATTCGACTAAGATGAATCTAAGATGAATTAATAAACTCATCTTATCTTAAATTGATAAGGTGTAAAGGTTAACAAATCCATTGTAATGATGAACATTTAAATTGAGTGTAAATATAGAATAAATTAGGGTGTTCAAATAGATTGGGTGTACGTAGATATGTAATAGATAGGTGTAGTGTTAACTACAACATAAAGACTGATCTACTTGCACCCATAGACAAATGGGTGCAAGTACATTTTTTTTCTTTTTGCCCTACATTGATCAGGTAAAATGTTCTTGTGGGTAAGGCTTAAAACAGATCAAAACAGATCAGACCAAAAAAGATAATTCGGTGTCTCCCTAGGACCTCAACAAATTGAAATATACTTCAATTAATTTGATAACAACAACAATGATATCAAACTAAATATTTGCATCTGTTTGAAAAATAAATTCTAACAGCCATTGTTTTTTGGTACACTGACATCATCTTTGTTAAATAATTTTGTATTTGACAGAAATATTTGTATATAAGGTAATTGTTAGTCATGAGTGTTTTGATAAACATTCCTCATATATTCTACAGTGCATCATCCTTATCATTCAAGAAAAGACATCTACTTACTACATATAGTCACACTTAGTTTGAAGTCCCCTGAACAGAAGTCAAATGCTTACTTTGTATGACTTGCATTGTTCGTGTATAATGCCTGATCATTCAAGGTCAAATGAATGTTTCCTTTTACTTGATTATGACAAGAATATTATGGTGACAAAGCTTTGATTGAAAAACATGCCAAGGAGTAGACATGCAATCTATTCTCAAATGGAGGAGAGAAGATCAGCAGAGCACTGTGATTGGGAGAGGTGAGGCTAGAAGAATTGTCATGAACTGGCTAATTGACTAGAAGAAACGTTTTAAGCAAAAATGGATTGGCACGGCAAATTTAGCTAAAAGGACTTTGCATCTCTGATAAACCAATATAGTCTATGTGAGAAACAAAATACACTCTAAATAATATGTCCTTCCTTGTTGTATACCCACGTGCTGTGTATGTGGTACCTGTTAGGAATATAACATGACGGTGACTTGTGTATCTGGCCTGTAGCTCTATCAGACATTCCAACTCAGGCGATTTGCTGCTGGTCCTGTCACAATGATGATAGGGGAGTATCTCCAAAATCAGACGCTTCTGATAGTTTGTCAGCACTTCCAACAGGCTTTTAGCTTCACGCTTAAATCTGTTTAGAGAAAAGACATGCATTGTTGATCTTACCAATCTTAAAAATTATGAGACATGATGTATTATTAATAATTTACTATATAAGAGCGATAGTAGGAACTAATGTAGTAGTTGTAATAGTTAGGTTTGTAGCAGTAGTTAAAGGGGAATTCCACTGATTTACAAAAGTTTCCTGAGAGCGTACAATGGAACCTGGCGGGTCCATTTGGTTAATGTAACCAAATGGACCCGCCAGGTTCCATTGTACGCTCTCAGAAAAAATGGTCCTAAAAGAAAAATCATTAACATGTTGAAAAACAACTGGATGATGTCAAGTTGTGTTGCACCATGCTAATGTTTTTTTTTAGACCTCCATTTCTAAGAAACACAGAATGGGGGAACTTTTAATCATGTCCACACAATATCTCTCAGGTATTTTAATGACATAGTAAAATGTTGAAAATGGGTGGAATTCCCCTTTAATTGTACTATGATTTATAGAAGTGGGAGTACACATACATTAGTAGTAAACTAGCAAGCCGAGCAACATTAGTATATTACTTATAATGGTAGTTAAAGATCATACCTAGCTTGTTCCTTGAGTTTTTTCATTGTTTTAAAATGAACTCTCCATCTCCACAGACACTCTGGTGAACTCTTCAGTTCCAGGAACATCAGCAGGGCTGCCAGACGCTCTGCACAACACAACACAATACAACAATCAATGACATTATTTCATTTTAACCATAAAAAAAAACACTTTTAGCCTACACTTTACTTAATAGCATACTATGCCAGGTCTATGGCTGTAAACCAACTTGTTTCCCCTTCTCAGATAACTCGCATTCATGGGCCCCACACCCACCTCAGTTCTTGCTATAATAATAAACCCTGTTTTCTGAAAGTTAAACTGTTTAGCTTTCAGTAACACCACAAGCGTGAATACTTGGTTGTTAAATCTCAACCAACATGGGAAGAAAACAGCACCCTCTGCTGTTTCTGTCCTTGACAGATTACCTCTCCATTAGTCTGCCACAGCCAGCATGATTTCTGGTCTAGAGGGGCGGATTCAAATTTGCACTGCAAAAACAGACGTTTTTTGCCCCTTTTCAATACAACACACACACACGCACGCACACACGCAAGCGCACACACACAGTCTCCTCACCATGCGTGATGAAATCTGGGTTGAGGACAAACTCATCTGAGATAATGCAGCCTCCTGAGACAAACAGCTCATTGGGGCTGTTGTTCCTCAGGTCATCCACAGTGTCAACACCATAAAACACTACAGAGGGCCGCTGCTTCAAACGCATCAGACCTGGAATCTTAACGCACAGATCAGATCAAGTCAGTGAGGAAAACATTCAGTCGGTGAGCAAACAGCAAGTCGGTCGTTAAGTTAATTACATGTACCTTGTGTATGTGTTTTTCTATATCTTTGTTCTGGATTATGATGAGCAGTCTGTCTTCAGTGCTTTCATTTTCCATGAAGGTGATAGGATTCTGTTCTGTATGTCCCTGCTTCAACAGATGCTCCTACAACACATCGTCATGATTAGTACCGGGTCTCCAGGCATTAAAGCTACAGTACATACCATAGTTTATGACCATTATTATGAATACCTTGATGTGGTCATAGTGCATGTCATACTCTTCAGTACTGTGGATGTAGAACTGGACGGAGTTCTTTTTCACATATTTTATACTCTCCTGCAGGCTGTTGAACATCTCTGGCTGTAGTTGGTTGATCAAGGATGTGAGGTCTGGGGGAGCTGGACCCTGATCTAGCCCAGTTACAGACACTGACCCTGGGTCAGAATTCACATCTCCTTGCAGACCTCCGCCTGGAGGAAGCTATTGTCACAATAAAAAAGAGAACAGTTAATCTCAAATAATCCTTCACAAATGTCTAGAAACACATCTCAAAGACTGAAATTCAGTTTCCCCAAAGCGATCTATGACAACTGCTTTTGGGGTACCCAATGTATGTTATTGGGGTACCCCATTAACCTACATGCAGGCAAAATGTACACATTTTTATTTTTATTTTAAGTAGCATATGAAGGGACAAAGTCAAACTAGGGGCTTGTCATGATTCTGGATGCAAATACATTGTATGTATTTATTTTTTTTACAAAAAAAAACAAACAAAAAACAAACAAACAAAAAAAACAACTATAGCCACTTTTCTAAATGTGACCTATGCCACAGTTGGAGAATCACTGATCGGCCTGAATGACTGATTTTCCTGACCACTAGCTGGTGGCCTCTCTAGCACTGTTGCCAGGTTGTTGTACAGCTGCTGTGTGAACCTTTTCTCTGAGAATGCTCATGACAACCAGTGGAGGTTTGTGCTTTCAGTGGTGCTAAAATTTGATCTGGCCCACACCCCTGATCCATTCAAACCACAACAAACATGACAACTAGTAACTGTAACTAGCTGAAGCATTAGGTCAAGGCAGCCAGTCAAGTTAATTATGTTTAACGGCAGATTCAATCATTCTAATTTAGTGGATATTGGCTGGTATTTACCAGGTAACATAAAACCTGACAAGCACACATAACTTTACGGCTGTATCTGGTCAGTCACCATATATACAGTATATAACTAAAGGCGCACACTCAAAGAAATACAATACCTTCTGAAGACGGTCAATATCAGGCATTCTGACATCCCCAGCATTGCAGCTATCCTCTGTTAATCTCGACACAGTGACCTCGCGTCCAAATGTCCTGCTGTTGTCTATATCCTTGTGTTGTTGTGATAGTGACTGAGCGGAGGTAGGTAATCGGTGGTGAGGTTCAGATAAAACATTTTTAGTGGAAGAATCTAAGGCAGATGAACAGGCAGAGGTGCTTGAGAGCGCAAGAGAGGATGGGAGGTCCCCGTTGTAAAGTTCTGTTCTGTTATTTTGCTGTTGTGAGCGGGGCATTTTGGCTGTTGAAGAGGTTTGCCCGACTGACGTGACAGTAACTGCGGTAGAACCGGTACAGTTACTGGTATTAGCTTCAGTACTGGATACATTTGCCGTAGCCGCCCTGATGCCGGCCACAAAGACACTGACACTGCTTGCCAAAGTATCATTAGCGTCAGCATTAGTGCTGACGTTTGCTTGGTTGCTCGGCCAAGTGGGCTCCAAGTCCTGGACTACGCCATTCATGCTATCCCGTAGTGAGCTAACAAAGGGCTGGACAGGGATTCCAGGGATTTTGCTGCTGTAGAAGGTAACGTACTGAGAGAAGGGCGCTATCGTCAGATGTGTCTGAGCCAGCCTGGCGTGTTTGTGTAGCATAGAATTATTCGGAGGGAACTGTTGCATGGCGGTATAGTTTGTGCTCTCCTCGCGCAGGAGGTGCTGTATATCAGAGGAGAAATTTCCCATGAGATCATCTATGATACAGTCAACATTTCGTGGACCAGGAGCAGCAGGAGCAGGAGAGGATGGAGGAGAGTCATCCGACAACACTTCTATCACTTCTCCTCCTCCTCGCTCCTCATCCGACAATTCTATCACTTCTCCCCCGCTTTGCCCATCATCTTCAACCATATGCACCTCGGCCTCCGGCTCTCTCGTCTCTGTGTCTTTCTTTTCCACTTGATAACTTTTGTTTCCATCTACGTCCTCATTCTTCTCCAATTGTGCTCCTCCCTCTACCTCCTCCTCCCGTCCTGCCAGCCCATGTTGCTCCAGGGTCGGCCGAGGAGACGGGGATCTACTTCGCTTCTCTGGAGTTGGATGGATTGATGGAGGCGCAGATGGAGGAATGGACGGCGGCACAGATGGAGGGATGGACGGAGGCGCAGGTGAAGGGATAGATATCTCACCACGGCTCTCCTTTGCTGCTTCTGCAGGGGACAGATTGTTAGCTGTAATGTCACTGTTGGGTTGGGATTCTTCTTAAGTCAGGCAAATATTGGCAATAGTTGGCCAATTTTAAATTCTTAGTGGGGGTGACAGTGGGTGGGTGGGTGCAGTGTTTTTGCATGCAATTGATTGTCAGGCTGCATACAGTATGTATACACAATGATGGGCCATTTATTTTTGTATAGCAGTTTTGATTGCCAAGTTGTGCCCTGTGTCAATATGTGTGTGGTACAGGCCTTACTATATTTGTTAAAATAAAACAAATAGATCAAAAACAACTTTTGGTCTTTGTTCCATGCTAGCTACACTTCCCGGGTGGCTGAGGCCATTCTAGAAGAGTAGTCATTCGTTGGAAAGGCTATCAAATATTACACATATTATGAATGAACTTATGACCAACTGTGAAGAAACTTTACAGTTCAAGTTACAGTAGGTCTTATTCTTAAATGCTTTTGTTGGTTAAATGTTTGAAGATTTTTAATCACCTTTCAGCAGGTGGAGCAGCTTGAGGGCAGCCTGAGGGCTTTCACTCCTCAGGTCAATGTCCGTCAAACCCTCTGAGCCAATCACAGACAGTAAAGACCTCAGGGGGGAGGGGTCTGGGCTGTTCTCTGATACTGGATAGAAGAAAGAGAGAGACATGGTGGTTGAGACAGAGTGGGAAAGAGACATATAGCCGAGTTGCGCAAATTATTTCAGATACACTGTAACTACCATTCAAAATACAACTGCCACTAACTCTTATCACACAACAGAGAGACGGGTGCATGCAAGCACGCACTCACACACAACCACACACCACCCCCAGCTCACGGCACCGTGTTTTGATGTGCCGGCTCACATTGTATTTAAATAAATAGGAATGCAACTACGTGCTACCAAGCCCCCCCCCCAGTTTTGGGAACATTGTGCGTATCACCAGAGGGCCGCAAGGGTACATGTACCATAGATTGAGAATCACTGATCTAGTGTCTTCTTGACATGCGGCCTGTAAGAGGAGAGACTTACCTTTGGTAAAATGTCGCACTCTATTGGATGAAGAAAAAGAATTGGCTGTGCCAGCTTGTGACTGAAACAGACACCACTGTTGCAAATTGTTTTATGCCTCCCATGGGTGAGCATGTGGTCTTCAGAGTTGGGTTTATTGTTGTTTATGTTTTCATTTCATTTATTGAAACACGAAAAAAGACTGAAAAAGAAAAAAAAAAAAAAAACATTTGTGCATTGCACATAACATTTTATGGGTGCACACTGCACCCTGTGTGTCCGAATTTAAGCGCTGGCTCCGAGGTGAAATCTGTGATTATTACCTCCAGAGCATAACTCTGAAGAGGTCATTTACGCTTCGGTGGACCTTCACGGCCACCGGGAGCGTTTTTAGGCTTGTAGCGAGGTGTAAAGTCACGATGGTCTTCTCTGGCTCGTCCCGCAGGCTGGCGCTGTCCATCCCGGCTCTTGTCCTGTGGTCTGGGGGAATTGTTGTCGGCCTTAGGCTTCCAGGGTCCCCTTTTAGCTTTAGAGCTCATCGGGGCCTGGGTCACCTTTCTGGAGGTTTCAGCCAGGTTAAGGGCCTCGACAATATTCTCCAAGACATCCTTTTTTATAAGGGTCTTGTGAGAAATGTCCTGGCTGACCAGATTCTTTTTGGTGGCGAAGGTGAGGAGGGCGTTCTGGTTCAGCCAACGCCACCTCTCCTGAAGGATACCGCATGCCATGCCCCTGGCAATGTGGATGGAAGCATTCTTCTGCAGCGTGGCTACCTGGTTGTTGAGCAGGTGTAACTCCGCCACCTGGGTTGGAGTAGCCTTCTCGGCCATGCCTTTGAGCAGCACCAGAATGGAGCCTTGAAGGAGAGCTGCTGCATTGAGAGCTTTGGCTGTGTAGGACAGGTGTGCATACTGCCATTTGGTTATTTTGGATGCTTCCTTATCCTCCACGGATTGGAACTGTGGCTCTTTTTCAGAGGAGATCACATTCTTTGTGAGACAGGCCGCAACAGCCGTGTCCATAGGTGGCATAACGTCGAGGGCGAGGAGGTCTTGATTAACGACCTCTAGGACGCCTTTGGTCCTGTTTTTGGGGAAGTTGACAGCACTGTAGGGATTCTTCCAGGCTAGCTTGATGACATCATCAAAACCATCTGCAACTGGGATCCTTGGCTTCTTGTGTGGTGGCGCAAGAGCAAATCCTTCATCTCTGCCCGACCATTTGCAAATGTTGACCTCCTCCTTAGGCCAATCTTTGTTACAACGCTGAGCAGCCTTTTCCAAGCTCGCGTACAGCTCAACCTTGCTGTGGGGAGCAGGAGGTGCTCGGGGTAGAGGAACAGAAGGTGCATCCACCTTGCGTTGCTCTCGAGTATCCTCCATTTCGGCATTCTCGCCGCCGTTTCCATCGAAAGGGCGGCAAGGCATGACGATGCCATGATATTTGTTGGGGGGGAGGATATCAATCCAAGGCTTACGATGAGCTCCATCGTAAGCCTCGTCGAGAACACAGAAGTCGTCCTCGTAGAATGCCTCTTGGTAGGAAGGGAGGTCGTCATCACGCACCTTGCCTTCTTCCCACGTGATGTAATGCTCCACATGGGGAGACATTGAATGGTCCGGTCGATGGCTAGGCTGTCTGCGCCTAGCCATCGTCCTGGAAGGACACCCAACGGCGGCCTCGACAAAACGCTGTCGTGGGTTGAGAGCAGCAGCCGGGGCGGAGGAGCGGAGCCTTGCTGTATCTTTTGGTCTCGCTCCATGTTGCTCGAAGACAGATTCGGCAACTGTATGGGCCCGAGCAGTAACGCTACGGCCAAGTTGTAGAGCCGCCCACTTATTGGTGATATCGTCCGGTGCTGCTCTCGAATCAGAAGATGAGGTATCCCTCTGCCTCTGTCTCGGATGAGCTCTCTGTGCCTCTCCGGTAAACACGTGAGACGGCCACAGTTCGCGAGGTCTCTGTTTCAGATGAGCTCTCTGTGCCTCTCCGGTAAACACGTGAGACGGCCACAGTTCGCGAGGTCTCTGTCTCAGATAAGCTCTCTGTGCCTCTCCGGTAAACACGGGAGACGACCACAGTTTGCGGGGTCTTTGTGGGCGTGGTGGCGGAGGAGGAGAGGCGGCACGTGCCAAAATGAGGGCTCTCTCCTTGGCAAGTTTGTCGTAGTGCTTCACAACACGGTCGTACCTGCTCCACAAAGTACGGGTGTCCATTTTCTCGCAAAGGAGACAAATATACCCCGACACTTCAATGGCCTGACGAGCGTGGGAAACACCAAGACAGTACATGCAAACCTCATGTTCATCCTTCCCCGACATACGCCTCTTACATCTCTGGTTGGGACAGAGCCTGGTGGGTCTTTGTTCCAAGTAGTGAGAGCGACAATGAGATGCGGAGGTTCCAGACTTCGATGGGAAGTGCACTGTAGCCTCCGTCACAAAAGGAGCTAAGAAGCAGGAATAAAGAGTGCATCACAGGGTCATTAAAGGTTTGCTCTTTTGTGGTCTTCAAACAATATAACTGACATGCCCAATTGCCCATAGCCATAACCATACCTTTGCATGTTGCCATGCAGAAAATTAAAGTCAGTCCTGTGGAATTCAAGAAAGGAATTACTAGTGGAGATTGTTCCATGAGGATCTCGGCTACGTTTAGCTCTGTTGTGTGGGGATTAGGCCTGACCTTCGATCAAAAAAATACTGACCTTCAACTGTGCAACATCATCCCAGGGTCGGATCACACCACCATTGTGTCGCACGCGCACACGCACACACACACCTAAAGGACACGTACCAATTTCTTGATTTCTCTCATCAGCAGCAGTTAAGTAGGGTGAATCCTTGACATCAGGCCCTATAATTCAGGAACAAATAATGGGGGAAGAATAAACATCAAACAAGGCACGGCAGGAAAGAGAGCTCATGGATGTGCCATTTCAAATCAATTCAGATTTTGTTATGAACCTGTACATCATATTTTAACACGAAATTGTAGGAAGATAAGGAATTTAGAAAACAGATGAAAACAGGAGAGACATACTGTACATACAACATGTACGCAGAATCTTTAGCCACAAATTGAGCTCTAATGTAGAGCTTAAGTATTTCTCATCCTTAGGCACACACTGAAGGATGGCACAGGATACAGTCCGACTTAATTATGGGGGTAAAAAACATTTTCTATTCTGCTTAATACTTTTTATTTCCCAATGTTGGTCTCAAAGGTATAAGCAGGTATACTGCCCGTATACCTGCTTATACTGGGGGGAGGGGAGTGGTTTAGTGGTGTCACAATTGTAGTTAGTAGCAATAGTAGTGTTTCAAATCATTTTAATTATGAGCACTTTAATTTGAAATATCTTTAAAATTTGGGTTTGTTTGCATGCCACCATGTTTGGTGGGGCAGTCAGGGCATTACGGGGGGCATTGCCCCCCCATGCCCATGCCTAGACACGGCCCTGTAAGAAAAGGGAGGCCAAGAACCATTTTTATGTTACCTGCAGACTCCCTGGAGATCAAGGTTAACCGTTGCTCATTAGCTGGGCTGGGCTCCTCGTTAGAGGGTCTGATTGCGCTAGGGGTGGTGGCGGGCTCGTTATGTGGCGGGGGGGAGGGCGTGGGAGACGAGGCAGGGCTGGGCTCAGGGGACGGAGAAGGTCTGGCTGCTGGTGCTGGGGCGACGCTGGCCGAGGCCATGGCAACGTGGTGGCAGCGTGGGTCCTGGGGGTGTTTGTTCTGAATGCGGTGGTACGGCTCTAGTTTCACACCTGGCACAGGACAAGGACAAAATAAACGGTATATATACACAAGGGGAATGACAGGTAAACTGATGGGTAAGGTAAGGATTATGTATTGTTTAGAACCTTTTTCACACCAGGGCCCACTATTTAATCTGCATTTGAGCCACGGACCACCATTTGATGTTATGCTTAGTCTTTGCTTAGTTTTTGTCCACAATTTAGCAGAACTGACGTTGGTCAAAATTCTTAAGAGAAAAAAATGGTCAAAATTAAGCACTTTCAGATGTTTAAATATAATTTAACTCTTGAGTATAAAATGAACCCAAATGGACCGGCGAGGGTCCATTTAGTTTCATTTTACAATCTATATAAGGGTCCATTTGGTTACCAACTGCACATTTGCTGGGGACCCCCTGGAATCCTCTCAGGGACCACAGGTGGTACCCGGACCACCTGTTGAAAACCCCCCTAGAAATAAGCATTTATTCTTTGGGCCGTTTAGTTAGCTGTAACTGTTTGGTTGCTTGCTGTTTTTATGTATAGCGTTTAAACTCTGTAGCACTTTGAGAATGTAAATTGAGAATGTAAATAAATAAGATTTATTATTATTTCAGCTAGGCCATTAAAACATGAGTTAGTAGACAAACAGGCACAGTTGGTTAAAGTTATACGGACAGCCAAGACAGACCTGTTATGGGGATTAGAACCCACGGGATCTCTGGTTGTTCATCCCCATCTCTTCCTCGAAGGCCAGGCTCTCCACAGTGGGAGCCAGGACTGAACCCTTCCTCCAAGCTACTAACACTGCCTCGCGTCTGCTCCTGCACGCACGCACGCACGCACGCCATTCACACACACACACACACACACACACACACACACACACACACACACACACACACACACACACACACACACACACACACACACACACACACACACACACACACACACACACACACACACACACACACACACACACACACACACACACACACACACACACACACACACACACACACACACACACACACACACACACACACACACACACACACACACACACACACACACACACACACACACACACACACACACACGAGATGTACCGGTATTATTTTCACTTGTTCAAAGCCTATCCAGGACTGACACAAACCCAGAACTCCCGCACACTTGTATGAAAACTAAAGAGTGTAGTGATCCCCACCGGGAAATTGAATTACTTCTTTGGATTTGACCCAGCAGTTTACTGCTCAAGTTGAGTGCACAGGGGATCAATTAGTGTCTCAGGGCCACCACGACACAAAGCCTGAAGAAGCTGGGGTTCAAGGTGGAGCCCTTCCAATTCCCCAGTGGCTACTGTACCTCCTGAGCCATAATTACCCTAGGCAGTGAGAGGCTCCTTTTTAATTGTTTTCAACAGGTTTGAAGCATTTTGCTCTGATAAAAAATAAATTTAATCAGTTAATTTGATGTTTTAATTATTACCAGTACAATTGCAATCAACTGTGAGATCAAACTAGATTCAGGTTAAATGGGCAAGTCAAGAAGCTGCTTCCACAAGGAGAGGGACAGATGAGCACTGTGAGCAGGCAGCAGCTGGTTGAAAATTACAAGGGTCCAAGGTGTTCTTTGTTGGCATCTTGTGTACAGGCTACTTCATTAAACCACAACACTTTTACAAGGTCCCTTTTTTGTATTTTTGTTGCAATATGTGGTATACCGGACCACCTATACCAGGTGGTCTTGAAAGACGATGACGAACCAGACTAACATTATTAGTTTTATTGAGGAATTTCTTACGTAGTGGTTATTGTTACCTCCAGCTCTTCTTGTGTCCTCAGGTCGATATCACAGTTGGTGGGCAGTTGCAGCCTGGTGGCCAGCCTGTCAAACGTCCAGGGCTCAGTGTCCTCCTCTCCCTTCTCTCCTGGAGGGCTCAGGTTGGCTTGGTTGGGGACTGTTGACAAAGTATAAAGGATGACGTGAAAAAAGAAATGGTCTATGTGAAGGCAGTTTATTCCAGTCAGATAACGTTGCAACGGATTCAGACACAGCAGGGTACGGAATGAAAACACACTGGCAAACGGTACAATATACAGTATATTGTTTGGGTGGAATTCAAACACACGTCACATTTGGCCTTGACCGATGGATGGACTTCCTGATTTAGACAATCTAGCAGGCGGTAAATCTGTTCTTTGCCTACTAGCAGGCCCACTGCCTGAGATCGAATGTTGTTATTGGTTTTGTGGTTAATTTGCATACCAAAAACTAATTTGTGCTTGTCAAAACCAAAACCGATACGAGTGATTGTTACTGTATATCTCCGGTTAATCCTGTCGGCTAGCCAGCAAGGAAATTAACCATTAGTGACATCCCTAGTATGCTAGTATGATTTCAGGGGTATTCACCCTTGCTAACACTGCTATGATACCCAATTTTCCCTCAGCAAATAATAAAATAATATTACAATAAAGCCAGTACTTATCTGTCTCAGCTGGTATACACCTGCTAAGCCGTCTCCGTGGTGTCTCACCTGGCATTCTTTCTTGTCCTCCTCGTAAGTATTTTGAAGTTCTCTCCGTCAAATCTTCCTCTTTCTTCCTCTTCTTCCCCATCAGCTCCCCCTCTGCTCCCTTCTTCTTGGACATCATGTCCATTAGTTTCTTCAAACGATTTTCCGGAAGATTCTTAAAAACACACACAGAAACATTAGAAAAATCACTGTCACAACTCAACTCATAATAGATAATTAACAAAAGCATGTAATCTGTGATAAGATGTGACCAGCTCTTGCTCATGGTGAAAATTGTTTTGCATTAAATTAGTTAAGCCAGCACAATGTACAGATTTACCATAAGATCACCATACCTGTGACTTTTTCAGCACTATAGTTATTGATGGGTGGGTGTTATTTTTTATGTTATGTTATCCTTTTGTCTGACTCCTTTTTTATATAGTCATGGCATTGATGTGTCTGGCAGCACACCAATGCAACTAGTAAGTTAGAATATTATTTGATAAACTAGTAAGTGAATCAAATATTGTAATCATGTATTACAATTCACCACCTTTAATTTTGCCAGCCAAAGGGAAAGAACAGCAGAGACGGCCTCAAGAAAAAACGTCACTAACTAACAACCCCACATTGCTAGAAAACTTTTAAAAAGGATGGATGAAAACGCTGTTTGAAATGCTACAGTGCACTATTCCTTCTCATCATTGCAAAAACAGCTTCCCTACCTTTTGACGATTTTTCTGGTCCTGCATCCTCTCCTCCTCTGCTCCTCCATTACTCCTCTCTTTTTTTTCCAATTCTGCTCTCTCCTCTGCAAGCCTGCTGCCTCCCAGCCTGGCCGCGCTCATCCTCTTCCTCTCCTGCTCCAGATAATCAGGCCCCAGGTTTGTGACGAGGAGGTTTTTGGCACGGGCCACAGAGAGCAGGTAGAGATTTGGGCTGTACAGGTAGTTGCGCAGGTATCCCTCCATGTTGGCTTTGTGGTGTTTTGGAGCTGGTAACAGTTTTGCTCGGTCGTCCAGCTTGGCGTCATACTCGCCCATCGGGTAGATGCGGGTCTGCTTGTTCATGCACAGGTATGTATAAGTTAAAAACTATTTGTGCATATGCATATATGAATATTATTATTATTATCGCTACTATAATGTTTATTAACGCATTTTAACCTGACAATATAGATTGTACAAAACATTCGCTCTGAAAAAACGTAATATTCAAAGATTTGCACTGTGTTTACAAAAATAGCAAGTGTTCACGGCTCATAGATGCTATGAGCCGCGAACACCTGCTTTTTTTTAATAAAACTTTAAACACCCCCTACAGAATGGGTTAAAGTTGTTAACTATCATTGTTATCATGGTTATATTATTTATTAAATTATGTATTACCATCCCGTCTTTGAGTCCAGAAAGGTAGTCTGTGGCATGTTTCACAACCCCTCCAGAAAGGTCACTAGGGGGGTTGGCCCGGGCCTTCACCAGGGCATGATGTAATGCTGGCAGGAAGGTAGACAACCTACCAATCACAGATGAAGTCTCAGCTGCGTCGTGGGAGGAGGTATAAGGAGACACTACCGGAAATAGTAATTTAATTCAGTTTATTCACAGATATTAGGAACCCAAATATCTTTTTTCAATTTAAATACAGTTTTAAATACAGTCATGGTCACAATGCAAGCCTATAGAACAGTCAGACAGACTTTGGCGATGTAATGAGCACATTTGTTGAGATGAGCAACCACCACGCTCTATTGGTTCCGTAACCCTATCAGTCAATTTTAGGCTGACTGAACACTGGTGGTTTGTGTCATCCACAATGTGTGTGTGTTATAACTTTGGTGCTGCTCACCAGATCTGCTCACATCTCTGGACTCTGGGTAAATGAACAAAGCCTGCAGAGCTCTCTTCCACCTGTCTCCTCTCTCTGGAAGTACAACATAGTACAGTATTTATCAATGTTATATCATTGAAAGATAGTCTCTGATACTGTCGGGATGTCTTACCAGTAGATGTGGCCATCTGTTCACTAGACAGCAGGATGAGAACTCCTCGGTCGTTCAGTGTCTCCACCAGGACCTGCAGACACATGAAGTACATGCATATATATCCATTCTAGTACTATTGTAGCATTAGACCCAGGATACCCCTCAGCCCAACATAAGCCATCATGGAGCCAAATGCAAACAAGGGTGCTAGCCTTTAAGCCAGATGTTTGACTGTACCCTGTTGCTGTTTTCACATTTCTGTCTAATAAAGTATTCATTCATCCAATCAATGTGATTAATTAAAGGTAGGGGAAGTGATTTCACTTTTGTCAGATATCACCCACAATTTTTTTTCTGTTAAAATGCTCTATTATAAGGTGTGGAAACGATATATGGAGTTTCCCCCTCTCCCACGTTAGCAGAGGAGCTAATAAAAGTTCCCCAGGTGGTGGCGAATTCTCCTCCAATCAGGATCGAGCAGCAGGTTCACATAGTGTAGCTTAGAGTTCTCAAACTCTGCCCGAACCCAACCAGGACCGAACCCGAACACGCCCGACCCGACATTTAGGGCCGGGTCGGGCCTAAAATATATGCTAATCAATAGGGCCGGGTAGGGCCTCGGGCCCCATGAAAAAATAATATATATTGATCTATTTTACTATAGTAAAAATAATAGTTATTTTCTGTATTTACCTATTATGAAGATGGTGCTGATTGCCATTTCATATTTAATCTGTGGCGAATTCTCAATTTTGCCCAAACCCGACAGTTTAGGGGCGGGTAGGGCCTAAAATATATTCCATTTAGTCGGGCCGGGCCGGGCCTAGGGCCTGAACTGCTAGGGCCCAGTTAGCTTAGTTAACTTTCAGGCCCGTTGAGATCTTTAGTGTAGCTACTGTTGGACGCCCCTAGTGCAATAGGCTGGTACTACACCATGAATTTCAAATCACTTACCCTACCTTTAAATTGATGAATTAAAAAAAAAACATTATTTAACATTATTCTCAATAACGTATTTACAGTATCCATCATGATCTACACATTCTCAGTTTAGTCTCTACGCACCAGATTGTGTTTCTCCAACTCCTGTAGCAGCCTGTTTAGGTCATTGCCTGACTTGCTTCTCTCAGTCATCTCCAGAAGGCTACAGAACATGTCATTCTTCACAACTACAAACAACATACACATACAAGCACCATTTAACATTACACAAACAAACATTTAATTTAATACTTGCACTTTTGCATACATTTATGTTATTAAGCTGGATCTTATTAGAGCGAGTAAGTTCTATTATTGGTTGTCAGAGCTTCATCATTTTGACTTGACAGCCATGGCTGCTTAGGACCACTGAGACATCACATTCTGTGAGGTCAATTTAGTTGTGACATCATAGCTATTTGATGGAACTATCTTTTTACAGCGATTAATATGTTAAACATCAGTACCTGCCATCCCCTGCCTGAGCCATCCTCGAGGATTACAGCAATTGAATGATGCCATTCTTTAATGCATCTTTTAATCCAAGCATATCGTTTGCTGATCGTCGTTTTGTTGCATTTCATTTGGGACAACATGGGCGCGGCCTCATTAAAAATCTTCTGCCTCGCACCCAATCTATCCCATGCATTCGAATGAGCCATTTCAATGGGACGGAGCGGAACGTCAGGGACTCGTGACCCGGATGTTTTTGCAGAGGGTTAGAGGGCAGAATAGCAAAGACGCCAGAAACACTATGACGTCCTCATACATCCGGTTTCGGAGATCTGGCGCTTCATAATAAGGGTTTCGACAGTGAAAGCCGTGGCCGTGGCATAGGCACATATGAGAAAACAGTTAATGCTTTACTTTGACCTCACCTTCATGGCTGCCAGCATATAGTTTCCAGCAGAACAGTGCAGGGTTGAGGAGCTTGGACACATGGTCAAAAGACATCAAGCAACCCATTTCCAACATCTCTGGTCTGAAAACAAATGTCACTGTACTTAGTTAAAAGTTGTTTATAACAACGAAACCTCAACATGGGATTAAGGACTCAAGGAGGACACATAAATTGCAAAGCATAATCTTTACATAGGTACCCCTGATGCTCCAGAGTTTATGCCACAAAATGGTGTCAGTCAACAATTGTTATACAAAGTCTTATTCTATTCTATTGTATTCTACAATAAAGTAATGATGTATAATGGTCAGTGCTTACAGTTTGCAAGGAAGGACAGGAGGAGAGAAAGATTTCAGGGACACGTGGTACAAACACCTGCCTCCTTTCACCAGGTCTCCACTCCACAAAGTATACTGGACACGCTCTGAGATAAACAGACAAGGAGGGAGACAGGACAGGCAGGCGTGCAGAAAATCAGACAGACAAGAAAGACAGATCAAATCAGCCCTGAATTATTGAGCTATATACCAAAGTGGCATATGCTGTTTGATGATAAATAACTGCCCATGGCTTACCATTAATTCCTTTAGGAGGGCAGGCTGGTGTTTGGCTGTCCATCCTGCCACTCAAACACAATACGGTCAACATTAGGATTAAATTGATAAATGGATAAATGGAAACAGGAAATTTAAATGTTGTAAAAAAAAAAGAAAAGAAAAAAGACAATAAATCTTACAAAACTGGTATCGGGACTAGAGTCCCGATACCAGTAAGTCGCACTGAAGGCGAGAACCAACTGCCTGGGGAGGCCACTGATGCTTTGGAATGGGGGTCAGATCAACATATGGAATGAATGTTGTACTGGTCATATATGGAGTGTGTCTTTAGTATACAGGGTTTGATGAGATGAGATCAATGTCCGAACAGGGGTCAAGATATGGATCAAGATATGGAAAGTCAGAACAGGTCAGTTCCATATGAGGAGATCTAAGGTTTTGTTGCTCGCTGCGATGTTAAGTTTTGTTTTTAATAAAAATGTTCATTTCAGAAAAATGCGTGCAAGTGTTTGTGCATACCTGGAGGTAGTTAGTGTTTTGCTAGGTAGTGGGTCTTTTCCTTTGAATTGGAAGGCTAGGACAGCATAGGGACACACCTGGCGAGGTCTGGTGTTCAACTCATCAAACGAATACTCATAGAAATATAGCTGAAGGAAGACAAAAAAAAAAAAAACAGAGGTCTGATGTCTGTAAAACAAACAGAATTTATGTAACATCCTACATATCGGTGATGGGTAAGTTGGGTCACTTGTGTCAGAAAATCTAGTGAATTATGGTGTTTTCCTAAAGGACACATAGAGGCAACTCCTAGGTTGAAAAACAAAAGTTTGATTGCTCTTTTTAAAAACGACTCCAGGAAATAAAGAACGATGAGCACCTAAATGCCCGACGCACCAATCCAACATGCAACATCCTAGCCTAAAGAAGTAGTATCGGTCCCCAGGCTTACATCTGTGCTGCGAAATGAAAGCCTGGGGACATGGTACCCCAGAGAGTATATCAACAGGCGGGACTTCCGGTTTGTTAACTTTCCCCTGAAGTTGCCAAACTTTCCCCTGAAGTTGCCATTTTTCAGCCAATCACCAATTCAGTCAATCAGGGTATATATTCCCTGTGGAAACATGCATTTCTCCATTTATGCTCGCAAACTTTTCTCTGAAAATAAGAGTGAACAAGTCAAGATACTAGTGAGGACTGAACAGGTTTTTTTCTTTAGGGATGGCAAATACAACAGCAACTTCCGCAAAGGCTGTTAATAGCGTAGTTAGAGCCCAGGGTGAAACAGAAGAGGGTCTAGCATTCAGAACTTTCTCTGGTTTCCAGCCATTCCAATTGTGACATTTCAAGCTCTGCCTCCGCCATGGTACACAGTTTCAGGGACAGCGAGCGTGGTCAAGCTGGTCCTGGGCTCGACTTATATTCTGGTAAAACTGTTGCTTGTGTACATCAAAAGCAGTCTAGATCATTTGGATCATTTAAACAGGACTTATAATCAAAGTAACCCTTCATCCCAATGACATTACCTATCTCACAGGGTGCCCATTCTCTGATCTGTGTAATTGAAGGAGAAGGAAGCGTGGGAGGAGAGTTACTGAAAGAGGTACCTGTGAAAGTTCGAAGGCTCTGTAGGATGTGAGTGAAGTGATCTTGGAGGCATTCTTGGATATGTGACAGTCAAACTTTGGCGTCGGGTCTAGAAGGTTCTTAGATATGTTGTCATACATACTCTTCACTTTACCCTGCAACAACACAAATAAAACGCTTTAACCCATTCAGTCCAGGAGTTTTTCAGAAAAGCTTAGTTCCCCTCTGTGTATGTGTGTGTGTGTGTGTGTGTGTGTGTGTGTGTGTGTGTGTGTGTGTGTGTGTGTGTGTGTGTGTGTGTGTGTGTGTGTGTGTGTGTGTGTAAGTAATATACATTCCAACAATGTGTCACAGAGGCCATGGACAAACACATTGCATATGCTTACTTGCAACATTGTTGCTTTTAGCCGTCTGAAGTGTTTTGAATTGAGCTAGGAATTCAAATGAATATCCATTCCACAAATGTGTTACCTTCATGACTTTACAGATGACAATTTCTCCTGTAGCTCCAGGAGTGAAGGCATTTATCTGGAGCAAATCTGAATACTTCGACAGATATACACCTAGAAAACACACACATAAAATTGAATAACTGAATCAGGGCTAAACTAAACAAGAATGAATAAATGGTAAATAGCTCTAATAACCAATGAATTACTGGTACTGACCAATCAGATAATACATAAAGAACTATGATTGACAGAAAGTAGAATCTGATTCTAGTTTTCATAATGATAATAATAAAACGGCTGCCCGAGGGCTGCAAATTCTCACAAGGCCCTGGGCACCAGTAACCTGACCCAGCAGCTGGTCTCGCGAGATCACTGAGACATCTGTGACTGCAAGCGTCATAGATTTAGAGGTCCATTGAATTGAAAAAGACTTTTAGATCCCATCTGTAGTCATTAAATGGCCATACCCAGCAATGCATGCCACAAAATGTTACTTGTGTATTTGTTTATATCAAAACTCCATAAAAATCTATTTTAATTACTTCCTGTAAACAAAAACGTGGGGCCCACAGAAATAAAAGCCAATAGAAATTAAGCTGACCTGTTTTTATCCCATTTCTGAATCTTCCTCCACAAACACAGGTGCAAATACTTTTAATCCAAATAAATTTTTAATCCCATTCTGGCACCAGATAGTGTATGACAACAAACATTACATGTGTCGCATGTAAGATAACTCAGTGTAAGCCGTCGCCTGAGCAATGCATGCTCTGATTGGTTCAGAAACCCTTTGTGCTAGATAATCAGGTGGGATCCATAATAAATATTCCACCGTTTCCGGTTCACCATACATTAAATTACACCCTTCCATTGCTGTCCACACAGCTAGAACATGTTAAATCACACTTTAATTGATTTAAAATAATAAAGGTCAATCTCAATGAGCTGATCCATTATGCCACATCCGCAGCCCATTTTACGATGTAAAGTGTGATGTGAAATTAATATTAGATATGTTCATGAAGAACAATTTCACAACATGGTCTTTAAACTGCTATATCAGCCCAGGCAGCTACACCAGCCAGCCGGACAATTTTGCCAGGGCTAATAATATGCAGCATGTGTTATGTGAGTACTATGATTGTATGTCTTATTTTAATGCTAAAAAAAATACATTGTAATATAATAACTGTAGAGTTTATACCTTTACTGGGGTTTCCCAGGGCTGTGATCCAGCTGTGACCCGCCAACAGACCATTCTCACAGACCTCCTTGGACTACAGCCGTGGAAAAATAATAAATGTAACTTTAGGGAGAAGCAATATAAAAGTAACAGAAATATTCACTAACCAATACAAACAGTGTATGCATGTAAGACATAAAGTATATTAGATAGGTCATGACAGGCAACAGTAGATCTGTGTTCATAGCCTTGCCGGGGGTCACCATGATTGATATCCTAACCATAACCAGTGCAGCTTCATATTTAACAAGAGGGTGAAGGCACCCCGTGGATCAATTAGGGCAATATGGAAATCATTATTTATGTGTTGTTAAGTGTATAGGCGTTACCTTTTCAAAGTCAGCAGTCAGTAGGAAACAGTACGTGTCTTCCAGTTCTTTGTCTGTTCTGCTGTCTGCCTTCATCTCTTTCCTCTTCTCCACATACTAACACACATAGGCAAAGAATAATGCTTATTTCTCAAGCCGTGCATGTGTGTACATGCGTACTGATGTTTACTCATGTTTGCTTAGAATGTATACCCAGCCATACAAAATGAAACATAAGGGCAATTTGTCAAGTGGAGAAAGTTGCCTAAAAATAATGAAGTGAAATCGAGTTGTATCAGCATTAACATTAACAGTGTGTTGATTAACAGCTAAGAGATTAAAAAAAAAGGTGTTCCAAGGCCCGTGCGTCGATGTAATCCCTCCAACTGTGCCTTGGTATACCCCAGGCTGTCTCCATAGGGAGACGCTTGAGAGGCGTCCAAACCAGATACCCAGACCACCTAAACTCGCTCCTTTAGGGGCGAAGAAGCAGCAACTCTACTCTGAGTTTCTCTCACGTGACTGAACTTCTCAGTTCTCACCCCCATGTGGATTGTGGGGCACTATTATCATCTTACAACATCAATTACATTTTCTTTTAATAAACAATAAAGCTATATATAGAAGGGGCTAGCGCCCCTCAAAAACGATCAATAATGAATTTAATTTTTAACTAATCTATTAATAATAATCAATGCCATGTCATAATATTTGAAAGAATACATACAGTATGTGCGCGTGTGCACGCGGCGTGAGAGATGCTACCCAGCAATTCAAGTTCACTCAATTCTTTATTTCATTATCTCATAAATCTGGCATATCTGGTGTACCGGGGTATACATAAAGACAGCCTGTTTTTATTTGTATGTGTGCATGCACGCATGCACCCTTGCACACAAAGCATTTCTTTCTACTGATTGTGACATTGCAAACTAATTTCAGCATTCTGCCGTCTCCTCCTTCATTCAGCCCAGCTTAAAGTATTTTGTCAGACGAAATTGAGATCTGCGGAAGCTTCAAAGTAAACTAACAGAAGACACTAAGAGACGAGAACGAGAGAGAGATCTTACTTCTGTTTCCAGCTTTTGGTTGTGCACTAGGCGTGGTCTGGAGTATACAAATGTACCAGCGGATGCTGCGTCTCTGTAGCTGGATGACACAATGTTCAACATATCCTCATATTCCCTGGACTCACTAGATACATACTGGAACAACTCTGCAGACAGAAAGACAGACAGATATTATATAATGTTCAGAGTATGTCAAAGTTTATGGGTTAAATTTGAAGCTGACCTGAACTATTCAACCTTAACCACTGCCGCTGTGGCCAGTTGCAAGTGCAACCTTGCCTGCTTTAATCTAGTTTTACAGTGATTTGAATTCTGTGCAAATATTGGGAGTCAGGACACTGCCGTGGTCATCACCATCACAGCCACAAACTGTTTGAACCCCTACAACAAGAGCCAGGGAAAGCGTTCTACCGTAGTATCAAGGGCCAGAGACCTCCTGGTTTGTAAATACCCTGACCGACTACCGTTCAACAGTCCGACCACCAAACAACTGTTGAACAAGGCATATTTATTGCCTGATATCAGGCTGACCTTGGGCTTATTTTTATACTGTAGATTAATCTTGCACTAATGTCTATGTCATGAACAGTATACCAGCTGCTATTTGCACGCACTTTATTTGCATAATCTTTGGATGCTTGATGCATATCTATCCAAATATACCTTAGTGTCTGACTTTTTTCTCTTTAGGATTAAGTTTTCCTTCCCTTGCCTCCTCCATTCCCTTTCTAGAAACAATGAAAACGATAGCGCTTGTCCCAAATACATTTCACACACTTTTTGTGACCAAGGTCACAAATAAACATGGCAAAACGTTTGGTTGTTTATTTCTCCAAGGTAGAGCTTGTAAGGACCAGGCATTTGTGGAATGAGCAACACAACTAATCATGTCGGTACTAGTGCCACTAAGCAACTAAAAGCATGGGTAATTGTCATATTGGTGTATGTTTTGGAGGTGCTAGTGTATGTGCTTCCCAGTTCCCACCCGTATAGCTACTATAGCTAGCCGTATTGCCCATTCCACAATTCCTGCTTCCAATTCCTGCCCCTTATAAGCTATAGATCGCTGTAATGGTGACTAAACACTGATAAAAGCAATATAAAATACAATAGCAATTTGTGTTATTAAAGGGGAAAAATTATGGACCAAAGTCAAACTTTTGTGAGGGGTTTGGTTGCTTCAGTAAAGGCAAAAAGCCGAAAAGAGCTAAACATACAGTATAACATAGAAGGTAGAGCAACATTAAAGATATTTTGTAAATTTTGTAAGTATATATATATATATATATATATATATATATATATATATATATATATACACACATATAGGGATACTGATTTTACCAACACACACACACACACACACACACACACACACACACACACACACACACACACACACACACACACAGTCACAATAGCATCTCTATAGAGAGAATATAACCTAATGCTAATTCAAGGTAAAATCTATTCCAGTGGTGTCAAAGTCATTTGGGGTGGGGGCCGCATTGGACTTCATGTGACTTCATGGGGGCCGGAGCGCCGCGGTGCAACCAGTCGCAGACTGCAAGCATGCACGGCACACGCATGTTTACATACACAGCCGTTACTTCTACACTACAGTATATCACACAAGTCATATTTATTATTAAGAATAGATATTAATATATATTATTGGTTTCATACTTGTAGCCTAGATTAAGACATTTGCTATGAAAGATGCTATTTTTATTTACAGAGCGTCAATAAACCATATGAAAATAGCATTTAAATTTCAAATACTAAATTTAAGTAAGTATGTAAAGTTAACTAAGTATAGTTCTCGGTTACACACCCTTGTACTGCTGAAGTATAGTTCTCTCGGTTACACACCCTAGTACTGCTGAAGTATAGTTCTCTCGGTTACACACCCTAGTACTGCTGAAGTATAGTTCTCTCGGTTACACACCCTAGTACTGCTGAAGTATAGTTCTCTCGGTTACACACCCTAGTACTGCTGAGGTATAGTTCTCGGTTACACACCCTTGTACTGCTGAAGTATAGTTCTCTCGGTTACACACCCTAGTACTGCTGAAGTATAGTTCTCGATTACACACCCTTGTACTGCTGAAGTATAGTTCTCACTTTGCAGCGCCAGCAGCCTAGCCTGGTAAAACGACTCCCCCTGCTGGACAACATGCATTACATGCCGTTCAGAAGAGAGCTCAAAAGCATTTCTTTAAACGACCATAACTTTTGATAGGAACGTGCTAGAGACTTACTTTTTTTTTGTTAGACTCAGACATTTTTGCTCTACAAGCCTGGGGCCGGATCCGGCCCGCGGGCCTTGACTTTGACATATGTGATCTATTCCCATAACAAAGTCCAGGTTGCCCTCGCACTAAGTTCAAACTTAGTGCGATTCAACCACCATTCACCGTTTCTTTTTATAAGATTATTATTACTGGGGCGGCAGTGGCTCAGGGGTAGAGTCACCAGATGCAAGGTTGCCAGTTCGAACCCGAGTGTCCCTGAGCAAGACACTTAGGGGCCAAGTTAGGGCCATATTTTGATTGTTTGAAGTATCAGGTGTTTGGCTGTTTTGAGTGGACATATTTTTTTTGATATTTTTATTGATTCTACTTTGATGTTGCAGCTGCTTCCCTGCATTAGATTAGATTCTGTTTATAAACAAATCTGTTTACAGTGTTTGTACACACATTAAATAAACAATCTGCCACAAGGATAAGGAGTACTAGTCCCACACCCACACTTTACCAGCACTAAAATATGACGGCTCAGAATGAGCTGACAGTGATTCCCAAAGTGGGGTCCGGGGATTCACAGGGGTCCTAATGCAGTTCTAGGGGGTTCTCCAGCTAAATGATAAGTTAGGAACCAAATGAAACCTTATACTGTAGGTCTTTAGCTCAAGAGATCTAAGACTCCAACGGGTCCTTTTGGTTTTATTTGTACACCCTCGAAGTTAAAATAAAATTGCTTTTACAATATAAATTGGGGTTTCACGAGATGCCATTAAACGTGAGTACTAACTCTGCGCTAGAGCTGTAAAAATCTCCTCACATGTGGGGTCGCTCAGGCATATCTTTTCAATGTGGGGGTCCGCGGGCTAATTTATTAACTGTCAATTTGAGGGGGAGACTTGACGTGGAAAACTGCTATTAACTGAACTACATTCGCTGACACGATACAGGGGTTTTCATCCGGTGGTCGGGGGACCACCAGTGGTCCTTGAGGGGGTTACAGGTGGTCCCCAGGCTAAATGATGGAAAGTTGGTTAACCAGATGTAACTCTTTGAGAGCGTAAACATGAAACCAAATGTTTACACTTTCAAGAGTTAAAATATTCATCACGTGAATTAGCCCAAGTCTACACAACTAGAGAATGTGGAAGATGAATGGTCATTTTGATCTGTAGGCTATACGTTTCACTGTTTATGTTTTCCCAAATTCACCCTGGTATTGTGGACAAAACCAAAAGAAATCTTTAGTTTTGGGGGTCTGTGTGGGGTGAAAATGTCATGATCAAATGGTGGTCCGTGGCTCAAATGCTGAATAAATGGTGGGCCCTGGTGTCAAAAAGGTTGAAAACCACTGCGATAAAACAACATCAACAACAACAATATCCTCTTACAGTCTGTCACTCTCACCGATCTTTTCTTTGTTCTTCCTCGGGATCTGAAACTTCAGCGGCTCCATGGGCATGTGCCGCTGGTGGACCACCTTATTGGTGAGGGAGGGTCGCCTCTGCACGATGCCCCCGACCACCGATGCCCCCGGTCTGTCCGCCGCGGAGGAGACGCCTGCCAGCGGGCATTCCTGCTCCGAGACCTCGCCGCCACCATCTTTTTGCTCCGTGCTCGATAGCCGAGCTCCTCCAGGCCTCTTCATCGGTGCCGCCGTGCGGATCATTCCGGGTCTCCGGTGGGCACCACCACCAGCGCCGTCCATAATATCACTCAATTTAGCCCCCCACCCTTCCCTCCCCTCCCCCCGCCCGGCCTGAATTTAACGTCCCCAAATTTATTCCCCCTTTTCTTTCAAAACAGTCACTTTTTAACCGTTTCTTTCATACAGCACGTCCATGGGGTGAACCGTAAACAGCGCGGTGCATGGGAGGGAGCGGACTGCATGCAGCGCAAGTCGCACGAACACCGCCTCTGTCAACGAGAAGATAATGCCCCGTTCTAACGACAATGGCCTAATCTAGGGACTACATTCGCCGCCGATTATATTCCAAACGGTAAATCCCTGGGCCCGGTCGCTGTTGAGTCGTTCTGCCTAGGAGGAACCGTACTGTAGAGAGAGGCATGTAAACACGCCATGGTGGACCGCGAAATCCTGAGCTTACTACGGAGACTCCGCCAATCCAAAATACCTAAAGATTTACGCGGAAAGTGGTGGCCTTGTCGAAATGTGTTACTATACGGCAGTGGTTTTCAACCCTTTTGACCACAAATATCAAACACAAACAAAACTGGCAAACATATAGTAAATCAAAATGACCATTCTTCTACATTCTCTAATTAAGTGATGCTAATTTAGATGATGAATATTTTAACTTTTGAGAGTGTAACATGAAGTTCCAGTTTGTTTGTTTTTTTCTTCTGGTTAACCAACTTAGTAGGGGACCTGGAACCTGGAACAAGGACCACTGGTGGTCCCCGTACCACTGGTTGAAAACCACAGTACACCGGCATTGGTGACCTATGGAATTCAGTCTCTGCTATAACTGTCAATATTCTCATTCTCGATGTGTTCAACAGAGAGGTGGGATCCCACCAGGGGTGGACTGGGAGCTCAAAACGTACCGGCAATTTTGTCTCAGAGCGGCCCTCTGAATCTTTGTGGGGGCTCCGGGGCCTGAGCCCCCATGAGAATTTAAGACATAAGGGGCTCTGGGGCTCGGGCTAACTAAAATTAGTTAGTTAGTTTTAGTTAACTATAAAAACCCTGCAATAGGCAGTCTCATTTGAAGAGGACAGAGGGCCGCCAGCACTGATTCGTGGGCCGGTTTTGTGCAGATTTTTTTTTTTATTAAAACACGACATTAACGGCCCCGGGGGGGGTCGGCCCACCGGGAAAATGCCCTGTATGCCAGACTGTCAGTCCACCCCTGGATCCCACAAACAATACAATGAAACATAAGCCTTGTTTAGCTAGAAATACAACCATGGCATTAGTGTAGTAGGCTATAGTGGAATAATGTATAGGATGTAGGTAGCCTACACCTCTTAACATGATCAAAACACAAAGAGAATAGAAAAAATAAAAAATCTCACTCACTCACTCACTCACACACACACACACACACACACACACACACACACACACACACACACACACACACACACACACACACACACACACACACACACACACACACACACACACACACACACACACACACACACCTGATTTATACGTTTGACTTGTCCCTCTATGCAATAATCTTCAGCATTTGTCCTGCTAGTTCCATCGTGTCCAGGCATATCTACATGTAGCAGGTATATAAGATATACAGTAATGCATTCCACCAAGAATCCCTCACGCATCATATTATTAATTGTCACTTTTATTTTGTAGTACCTGTATTAGTTCGCTATGGGAGCACTTTTGTGTTGCACTTTTATTTTGAAGTTCTTGACGTCCTCACTTCCTGTTTCTCCGAGTGTCATATGCCTTTGTTTACTTCCCCTTCTTCCTCTTTGCCGATAGCCAACAGAGGAGGAGGTGGGTTATTCTGCTGCTCTGCACAGATTTTCGTTTTAAAGTTGTTTTAAGCATATTTAACCAGTGAAAACGGTGAAAACATGTTATAATGCACTTCTTTATGTTACTATGCAACTGGTGTGCTTTAGTTTAAGTTGGTTTGAGATCGTTTTTATAGTGTTTTGTTTAACAGTACGAGTGAGGACTACACACACACACACACACACACACACACACACACACACACACACACACACACACACACACACACACACACACACACACACACACACACGTTGAGGCTGTGCACTTACACACTTAGCATTGTAGCATGCCTGATTGTTTTCGTCCTCCATTACAGTTGGTGTGATGCAGAGGTGTGTTGTGCTAATGCCTGCTGCATGTGTGTGCCATTTTATTTCTACACAGGTATGTTTTGGTTGCTCCCATGTTTTATTGTGTTGTTATTTTGCACTTTATTATTTTATCTACCTCTTTTATATATAAAAAATACTGTTTAGTCGTTGGTAATATTTATTAGTAATTGTATTGTAGAACTGAATGTATATGTAATGTAATGTTAATGTGAATGTATTGTGAAGTGAAACTATTGAATTGTACACACTCTCTTTGCCGATAGCCAACAGAGGAGAAGTTGGTGTGATGCAGAGGTGTGTTGTGCTAATGCCTGCTGCATGTGTGTGCCATTTTATTTCTACACAGAAATAAATATGCCAGAGACGGCTGAACAGTGCCCCAAATCCCTGAGTCCACTGGTTAAACACAACGCAGATTGGTGGTCGGCTAGGAGTGAGACCCAAACCGGCTACATACACACACAACATGCTGGCTCCTTGGTAGGTACTGTAAACAAAATCCAATTATTAGTAATGTGCAAATTAGTAATGTGTATGCACATTATTAAAAACCATCAGTACTCCAACTACTACCAGACTCCCAAGCCATATTACACACGATACCGTGACTACTGATTACAGAGTAGGCCTCCCTACATCTTGCAATGGGTCTGGGCCATAGATACTTATTAATTCAGTCAGAAGTATAGAAGTATATCCTTAATTATTTACTTCATTATTGTTATTATCAATATTATTATTAATAATATTATTATGACCATCTTCTTTGTAGGATAATCGCCTCTAGAGTGTGCTGACCATATAAGGAGTTCCTTCATGTCCCCAGGGATGCTTCTGGGGTCCCCAGGGGTGCTTCTGGCTTCACAGAAATGAACTAGAACAGCACTCAGTAGAGCAGGCTTCTTTTTTCTTTTTCTTTTTTTTTTTTTTCTTTTTTTTTAGAAAATACCTACCAAAAAAAATAAATATAAAATGCCTATCCTTAATCATATTGCAGTGCCTCTGGGACTTTTGGAACCACATGGACCATGTCCGTTCCATATCGCTTTTGTTCCATTTGTACTCTCAGTTCCTAGCCCCCTAGTGGCAACAAATAAAACTTCTATAACTAAGATTACCCTCTTACAGTTAAGTTGACATGCTTTAAACAAAACTAAATAAATATTATAATAAATTGGGATAGCAGATATGAATAGCATTATAGGGGGCATTAGCCTACGCATGTCAAACTGGGCTACCCTTCAAATTAAAATGACAAGAATCACTGCTAGAACACTGTCATACATTTTCAATTGTATTTACAAGTGGATTTTGCCCTGAAAAATAATTTATTTTCACTCTCAAGAATTAAATATCTAGAAAGGTGCCTTTGGTTATTATCAACTCTCCATAATTTAGCTGGGGATTACCTGAAACCTCTCAAGGACCACTGGTGGTCCCAGGACCATTGGTTCAGAACCTGTTTTTACATTTACCAGTAAATTAAAATATTTCACTTTCAAAATTTATTTTGGTAATTTTATCAACTAAGGCTAATGTAAAGACCCCAAACAGTTTTTTTAAGTTGCTTAATATGAAGGGGAGAGGGCAGCTAAAATGAATATCAACTTAACTTAAAAACTGTGTCTGGGGTGTTTACAGAAGCCTAAGTAGATGTTAAAATGACCAAACCTTTTTTGGAAGTGAAATGTCCTTTTAATTAATTAATTAATTAAAAAATAAAACCTCAAACCCTGCAGTAGAGTGCCAATTTGTGCACAAGTAAGCCATGGCTTAGGTGTGGGGCTAGTGGAAGGAACAAGAGATTCCAACTGCCGGGCTTGATGACAAGTATACCATAGGGAGTGGAACCACAGGCGTGGCAAGGCTGGGACTGAAACTACAGGTGTGCAGGCAGCTGTACCTCATGCTGTATGTCAGGATAATGGGAACACCATTCACCACGCCCAGGCAAACATCCTCACCAGTCACCACCCACACAAAAGGCAAGCCTGCAGGTGATGTGGGGTTAAACACAGACACATGGGAAGGGAAAACAGCAGATCACACTATTCACCTTATCCATGGCCCTTCTCGAGGGCAGCACCCCTTCCTTGGTCACTTCTGTGGTTACAATCCTTTAAAGAAAAATTCCACCCATTTTCAACATTTTACTGTCATTAATATGCCTTAGAGATAAAGGGTTACCCCCACTGTTTCCTAAAAATGAAGGTCTGGGTCTGAAAAAACAAAACAAAAAACAAAACATCAACATGGTGTGTTTCACGATGTTAATGATTTTTCTTTGAGGACCTTTTTTCCTGAGAGCGAACCAAATGGACCTGCTAGGCAATGAGAAAATGTGAACAACATTAACATTTATTGCTCTTGTGAAACCATTTTATTCATTACTAAGCATCATATGTTATGGAAATATAACAATGCTTTTGTGTACCGGTACGTGTGTATGAAAATGAAAATGAAGGAGGGAAATGAATGGAACAAAATTAAAGGCAAATTGACATTACCGTTACAACACACTCCGGAAATATGAAACGTTGGGAGCAGATTTTGACAGAGCATGTGGTAAGAATAACCCTCTAACTATTAAATCTGCCAAGCAGCATCTCTTTGTTCACTGCCTGAGATTATTTAATTCTTGTTTTATCCCAACTAAGGTTTCGCCTTAAATTTCACCTAGTACAATATAAATATATACACAGTGTAGAAACATTTGCATTTCAGGTAAATTACATTACATTAAATTGAGCAGTGCAGACAGAAGAACAAAGATGAAGACAGACAGAAATACAGATGGACTGAGGTAGTCATGTAGTCATGAGGGGCAAAGACAGATATTCATAGACACAGTAAATAACCATCTCCAGGAGGCATTAGAAAAATATTACTATAATATATTTTATTCAATATATATCTTATTTTGTTCTTGAAATTAAAAGGGGCTTCTCAAGACAATTTCTTGGCGTTGCCATTGACTTCATGGGGAGACAGAAAGTCCAGGATGAGCTGAGCAGTTTTTCGGGGTCTCTCCAAGACAACAGAGTGACCGCAGTTGTCCAAAAGTGTCACCTGACATTCAGGGTGGGTCTCCTGCAACACGGATGCTCCTGAAACATCAACTACCTGTGGATGTGGGGCAGATAAAACTGTTAGGAATGTATTTTATGCTGTCTACTGACTATTTCACTTAATGTACCTTTCTCTTGAAGGGGAATTCCACGTATTTTCAACATTTTCTGAACAGTTCTGGAAAAATAAAATCACTAACATAGAGAAATACATCTTGATGACATCATCAAGTATGTTTCACCATGCTACTGATGTTCTTCAATGACCTTTTTTCTGAGAGAAAACATCTTGAAAATGTGTGGAATTCCCCTTTAACCACTACTCTATGTTTAGCTTAACCAACAGGTGGCGCTATTACACCAAGACAAAATACACACACACACACACACACACACACACACACACACACACACACACACACACACACACACACACACACACACACACACACACACACACAATTTCGATTTCATCGTAATACGTTGTAGATGCATACCAGTTTTTTATATATTTTTTAGAACCTAACAAATAGAAAGCGTGCTTTTATTCTCCTTGTGGCCGTAACACTAAATAGAAATGCCAGTTACAGTTATGCTGAGCCTACTACAGACAGTATATGGATTGTCTTGTACTTTGACTGGGGATTGAACAAATGCTTTGTTACCTGATCGTGTTTCCCCCAGATAACCTGGAGAGGAGCTGTGATCAGGTGCAGGTTGTCCTGGAGAGAATGGCGAGACTTCTCTCCTACAATCTCCAGAAACACTGACCGCCCCATGCAGAGAAGCATAGAAGAACACATAAGCATACAACCATAGCAGTTAGTATGTTACTTTATTATCAGGCTCCCCAGAAGCCTGATAATTCAAAAAAAGAAAAAGAATAATTTTTGGTTTAAATCTATAAAATATAAACAACTAGACCTAAATATATAACTGAAATGTCCTCTTCCATGCCCAAATCCTCTGTATGAGTGCCACAAACACAACACCTTGATAGTACTTTTAGTTGAACACAACTCAACATTTCATTAGCAATTCTTTGTGCAAGCTCTTCTACAACAGCAACAGTCTGCATTTCAACAGTATTATAAGTAAGAACAGAAAGTAACACTCACATTCTCTGTAGAAGTCATTGTTTGGGGTCCGTACATCAATGAGTCCCTGTAGTATCTGCAGTATGATGCATAATGTTATTACACTGCTTTTTAAACAAACTTCTAGCCATCTTTAGTCTGTACAAACAGCGTGTTGGTAAACAGATTTGTTTAAAAACAGAATATAACTCCCCCTCACCTCCACTCTATTGGCTTATTATGAAACCGATGGAGACTGCTGTGCTGTGAATGGCTAAAACGCTGCCTCAACCCACACAACCCCCTCCCCCTCACACATTAGCCACGCCTGTCCTGAGCCCAACGAATGTTTTTGTTTTCATGATTTGTTGACAACAACAAAGTTTTGGACCGTTTGCAGGGCGAAGCAAGTGTCTATCTGCCGGGAAACAGCTGCAGCATCAAAGAAGCAACATAGAGGGGAAAAATATAGCTATTTTGATTTTTGGCTAAAAAGTTGCCGCTAACCCTATCATGCAGTGTTTCTAAGCCCAAAACGCTGGTCATGTTAAAACTGAACTAGAAGGTGCGATTTATTACTCCCCGTCTGTAAAGCCCCTAACCTTTAAAGTACTGTACAAAGAGTAGCCTACCAGTGAGATGCTGGTAGTTACCGGTATAGTACTAGTGGTAGTACTGTAGTAATACCGTACCTGTTGAGGAATTTTGAAGCGTACAAAACAGCAGAGTTTCAGCATGTCTTCCATTTCCTGTGGTGTGGATGGGATCAGAGGAATATCTTCTATATTCTGACTTTTCTCTAACTCCCTCAGTCTCTTCACAAACACACTCTCTGTGGGGTACACCAAACCTGGGATAAAAACAAAAACAAACAAGAAAGCCATTACTAACCATCTAACCATCCCAGTTAAAAGCAAAAAAACAAACCAAAACACACCACAATTATACACAGTCACACATGTTGTTGTGCTGTATGGACAATAACAAAAGCTCTAGACTGTTTTTTATTGCACAGATTATTTAGATTAAAGATAAAAGTGTCATGATATTTTTCCACTCTAAAACATGATCATCAGGCATTATTGTAATATGAGGAAGAAGATTAAAAAAAAAAAAAAAAAAAAGGGCGTACAGTATGTGTTAAAATGACATTTTTATGTGAGCAGCCTCACCAGCTTATTGAGTATGCCTGCTTTGCCTGGTGGAGAAGCCACACCCACAGCTGTAGGGGAAGGGCTGATGGTGTGATGTCACTATATTACAGTTTTTTTTCATTGGTACGTTTGACTGGAAAGGTTCAGCCCTCAGGAAGAAACCCTAAACACAAAGTGAAGATTGCACATACAAATATACCAATGGGTCTAATCAAGTACTGTCACCTTTTAAACAGGCACAAAATTGGAAAATATAGAAAAATCATGCCACTCCATCTTTAAAAGGATAACAGATACCTGTAAAGTCATGTTTATTACTGGTTTGTTTTAATTTGTGTTTAACCTATTGTAGTTTATTTTGCCCTACCTTCTACCACAAAGATGGAGTGCTGTGAGTTTCGCATTCTTTCTGTTTTGTGTCTAGCCTATGGAGTTAACATCAGTCCAATAGATCAACCCAAGGTGTGGTTATGATATTATCTGATGAATTGAGTTAAAGGGAAATTCCACCCATTTTCAAAAAAATCCTTTGAGTGTACAAATGTGAACCAAATGGACCCTAGCGGGTCCTAGCGGGTCCATTTGTACACTCTCAGAAAAATAGCTCCTAAAAGAAAAATCATTAACATGGTGAAATACAACTTGATGACGTCTTTAAGTTGTGGTTCACCATGTTATTGATTTTTTCAGACCTCTATTTCTAGGAAACACTGAATGGGGGGACATTTTTTATTATGTCCACACAACATCTCTAAGGTATATTAATAACATGGTAAAATGTTGAAAATGGGTGGAATTCCCTTTTAATACAGGCGAGCTGCCTGGTGTATTACTGTACCTGCAGGACAGATGAGGGTGACTCCTGATAAGTGAGTGGAGAAGCGGGCAGCGTACACGCCTGCTACATTTCCCCCCATGGACGTACCGACCAGGTGGAATGGACGTCTGTTTAGACGGACGCTCTGTACAAACTACAGAGACAAACAAGTTTCTTCAATTTACTTTATTCTATTATTATTAAACAAAGTTTGCAAGAAATTCTAACAAACAGCTTGAATGTGGGCTGAAAAACTGGCTTCCTAGCGGTCTGAATTGTTCCGCTTGTTGTGTGCAATTTGAGATTAGAAGCGCAATCCAATGAGGTGAAAAATGCGGAACAGAGCCTTTGCCTTTTCTTACATGTAACAATAATAATATCTGGGCATGCCCAAATATGCATATTTGGACATTTTTTGGGGGGCATGCCAAAAAATATACACTGCGTGTGGCATACTCACTCACTCACTTGCTCACTCACTCATTCACTCACAGATATTTCTGCCTGGCTTAGTAATGCATATTATGGCTGCGTTCACAATAACAATAATAAAGATGGAAGAGCGAAACAAAGGGAGAAGAACATTGTCCAAAGTACCCCCCAAACACACACACACACACACACACACACACACACACACACACACACACACACACACACACACACCTGATTTATACGTTTGACTTGTCCCTCTATGCAATAATCTTCAGCATTTGTCCTGCTAGTTCCATCGTGTCCAGGCATGTCCACACACACAACATGCTGGCTCCTTGGTAGGTACTGTAAACAAAATCCAATTATTAGTAATGTGCAAATTAGTAATGTGTATGCACATTATTAAAAACCATCAGTACTCCAACTACTACCAGACTCCCAAGCCATATTACAGTATCTCCATCAGTCAAACTCAAATCTCCCACTGCAACTTAATGCATAAGATGCTGTGCATCTTATGCAGATTCTTTTTATATTTTTATTAGGATTATGCTTGTTGTTGAAAGTTCATATTAGTTTGGATATATATTGTATAGTGGATTAATTTGGAACACTTAATGGTGGTCATTAGATGCACATGTTGTATTATGTACGAATGCACTTGACATTAAAAATGATTATGTCATGAGTTGCTATGAAACCTGCTATAAATATCTTTACTTGTTGCATTTATTTTTGGAATTGTGAGAGATTGTGAGTGTTGATATATTTTGTACTATCGAGTCTTCTAATACATGACTGCATGAAACATGGTGCTGTCTGGTACCATTATGACAGTTTGTGTTGCCATTTCGCCTATTCAATGTCGCTTGTAAATATTTAATAGTTGCAGGTTTGGTGCTTGTTTGTAAAATATATTTGCTTGTTTCCTAATGTGGTCCTCAAACATTTTCATGTTAAGGACCCCTAAATTATGTACCCTAGCCCCACATTGTTGTCTTTGCACAGGATGCAACTAGGTCATGAGCAATTACTAAATGCCTAAACTGTGATACCTTGACCAAATGAAGCCACATGTCTTTGTTTGCAGAGAAGCCGTGCAAAAGAAGAAGTGATGGTGTGGCGCCCCCTGGCTTACCACGGTGTGAATAACAGAACCTGTACTTCCCACAATAAGCATAGTCTACTTTCAGGCCCAGCCTTCGCCTCCAATACCTACAACAGAGGGGAGTGGAGAGGAGAGAAGAAGAGGAGCATTAAGTTGGTTTTGGACTTGTCGCTTCCTTTTTCCATTATTTTTTCAAGGATCTCAGAAATATTGTTTGTCCAATGCCTAAACTGGCTAATTGTAATGTTGCTGATCTACGAAATGAATGAGAAGTGACTCTAATTTATTTAACCCATCAGGGGGCAGCACTGTGAGTCCTCAAAGGCAGGTCAAAGTTCACTACATCATGACTCAGCAACAAAACCTGTGCGTTTGTATGTGTGCATGCATGCGCATGTGTGCATACATGCGTGTGTGTGTATGTGTGTGCAAGTGTGTGTGTGTGTGTGTGTGTGTGTGTGTGTGTGTGTGCGCGCGCGCGCACACACACATGCGTGTGGTGTGTAAACTTGTGTGCTTGTCTGAATGGGGCTATCCATCTTCCAAGAGGCCTCTTTTACTGTCTAATCAAAGTCCACCTTCACATAACTCATAACTGCATGAGTCAGAGGACAGTTTGAGTAGGGGTCATTATGATTTAACATCTTAGGAAGTGAGACCATATGACTCAATCAAATTTTGTTCATCAAAGTGGTTGTTAACACCAACAACCGAGAGACGGCCTGTGTAAGAGAGGCAGAATGTGGATAGCTGACAGAGACACAGTAATTGTTCAGCGTATATTACCAGTTATAAACCTTGATGAGGACAGCAGGCCAGAACATAAAGGAAGCGACGAAACCCAGGATGGGAAGCGCAAGGGTACCTCCTGCTAGCATTAACATTTTAGCCACATCCAAGTCCATCGTTCCAGTTTCCTTTAAGAAAATGAGGTGAAATAAAAAACGTAATAATTAGTAATAGTAGAGAGTTAGTTAGCTTGTTAGATCAATTTCAGTTTATATAAAAAATGATGGACACAAACAACAGTGGAGCTGACAAAATAAATTTAAAAAGGAAGAAACGCACAGAAATGTCATTAAACCACATCTTCCCAATAAATAAAGTAGGCTAATCGGTGACTCACACCCCTATCACACATGTCACACCTATGGGTTCATGGAGGTTTGATGAATTTTATGTGTGCATGCTCTCTTTGCTTTCCTTTTAACTGATTGGTAAATAAGTTTATCTCCCATATATTGCATTGATCTGATCTGATCCTGGTCAGCCACTGACAGCAGCTCTTTCTAACAGCCCAAGCCCCTGTGCTTTCAAGAACAGATTCCAAGCTGCGCTTTTGAATCTGTTGGCGGGGACATTCAGAACATGTATAAATATTGGCATAACACTGCAATGCGAAGCCTGAGCTGAGGCACACTAACTGATTACATGTACAGGTATACTAGTGTAGATGTTCTTCATAAACAAGAGCTTTGTTAGGTTGCGTGTGTTTGTAGTAAAATCTGATCTGATTGGCTGAGCATGGAATGTCATGAAGTATGAACACACACAGACTGTTTGAAATCAAGCAGAAGGAGATGCCCGACCCAATAGCCTGGTGGTCCAGACGCATGCCACATAATGTGGGCTCTAGCCTGCTAGCCTGTTGCATGTTTGAGTCCCTGTTCATGGCGGCATTTGCTGCATGTCCCTCCCTAGCCTCGACATCCAGGCTTTTTTGTACACGTTGCGCAAAAAGGGAAAGCCTGGTCTAAAGCCACGGTGGCCTAGAAGTAGGAGTCAAACTTTCCGGATGGGCGTCTCTCCAAATGATGCGACATAGCACTGCACTGGAGGGGTGGGGGTGGGGCCCCTCTACGCCAAAATCATTGCAGGTTAGGTGTCAGGCTAACCCCGACACCCAGGCTTTAATTTTCGCCCGTGTTGCTCGAAAATGAATAGCCTGGACTAATTTGTTACCCCCCCCCCCCAGGCCAAAATCATTTCAGGTTAGGCCAGGCTAGCCTCTCCCCCCTCTCTGTCCCTTTTTTCTTTAAAAAAAAAAAAGAAATGAATGAATGACAATCCTGAGAACAGTTCCAACTTAGGTTCATTGTCATGTGGCATTGTGGCACCATTTCAATACCTCATGATTGCCAGTGCTGTGCCAGCCATTCACAGTATACCCCCAGGTTTGTGTGTTTGACTGTGCCCTGTAGGACTTAATTTGATTTAATTTGTCTGACTGTATCTGGAACTGGAATGATTACATTTTCTGCCAATAACAATATCCAAACAATCACTCTCCATTTGCATGATTGTGTACACCTACAGCAAACAGTTATTACAGTATATGTCAAACTCAAGGCCCAATTATCTTCGGCCTGTGGGATGATTTTTAATTACTATTTGAACTGGCCCAATGGTATATTGCAAGACCAAAAATCAACAGATGCCACTAATTATTTTACTTTCTCAACTGCCACAGGAAAAAAATCCTGGGCAGATTGGGTCTGGCACTCCTCAGTTTTAATTATATTTCCGGCCAAAAAAATGTAAGGGAGCAATCAGAGCCCACTATAAAAAATTGAGTTTTTTTTTTACGGTTTACACAAAAGAATATCCAGACTAGTCGAGCCCATAACAGGCTAGCACATCGGAGTAATTTGGATTTTTGCCCAAGGATCCTTTGACATGTAGACAGGAGGAGCTGGGATTCGAACCGCTGACCAACAGATCATTCAACAACCTGCTCTACACCCAAAGTCGTCCCTCGGTGACGATCACAGAGCAGGAAACCAATGTATGCAGTTTCATCTTTGCACTTATTTTTTATGCCGTTTGCCCGATACATAAAAACTGGTACCCGTGTGCTTGAAACTATTTTTTTTGCCTACTGTGTATTTGAGTTTTACATCCCTGGTCTACAGTACAAAGTGATTAAAAACATCCTCCTGACTGGGCCATAACAGCAAAACTGCAGTTTATGCAGCTCGGGGGTTCGTCAGTAGACCAGGCACGCCAGCTAGCATCCATTCCCTTTGATGCTCTCCTGTTTGTTTTATAAAATTCATCTCACATGCAGCACAGTAAACACTAAACAGCGGCTGCATGGCGATGTCAGGAGTCCCAGTGAACAGAAACACTTACCTGTCAGTCTATCGTGTCTCGTCTTTCCTTCGGGTTTATGCCGCCAGGTATAACGTCAGTCAAACTCCCGGCCGTCTTCCGTGTAAAATATGTCTCTTACGTACAGTAGCCTACATCCCACTGTAACCGCGCGTGTTACACCAAAACTGGAGATCTATTGAAGTGTGTAACTTCACTATACACACATTTTAAAGGGATACTTCACCCCCTTTGTTGCGATGACAAAAATGTTAACATAATTGGATATTTACAGTACGAGGCAGTTAAGTACAACTACAACAAAACTGATAACAGCTTGGAGATTTACAGTAGGCCTAGGCTACAATTCAAGTAGCCTAGGCCTACAACTAGTCCTAGATTCCCTACAACATACGTGAAAACTGTGAGTGGACTTGCTGTTTTACAATGGCGGCCACCGTGTTCATTTCATCAAAAACAATTAAGAGACGTGGTCCTACAAACAGTTCTTATTTCTGCAAACGCCAGAAGCAGCAAATCATAGTGGAGGTAAAAGTGAAAAGGAAAATGTGCAAAGAGGGGAAAGGTTGGGGGAATCTTTGAAATCTTTGCTATCTAAAAAATACAGCTACCTTTAAGATAAGATGGTTGCAAAAGTGGTCAAGTTAAGTAAACAAACGTGACATTTAAATAAATGCAAATGTGTTTGCACGCACGCACTCACTCATGTGTGGATTTTGTGGAAGAACGTTGAGTGAGTTCACGCTATGAGTCTGGCCTCGCCAGGCTACTGGGCTACAGCGACCTCTGAAGTCACAGAATTCGATACTTCACTGAATTAGTTGCACAGCTGTTTACAACGTCAGTGACGAAACCTCTTTGATCAGTTCGAACGGGGAGGGCGAGGGCACTGTACGCATTGAGTGGACACAATAGAGCTAATGGAGCATAGACTCTGTACGTCATCTGAAAAGGCGGACGAGACACAGTGGATTGGTTCCACCAGTATGGTACTGATTTTAGATGGTGATATTATACATATATACTATATTATTCATTTATTATATTAGGCTTTGTGAAAAGGCAAACGTGACACAGTGGTTGCCCACCTGACCCCACTGGATGGGGCAGGAGGAGGTAGTAGCAAAGAGTGGGTAGTAGATGCCCCAGGTTACACTTGACCTGTAACCTACTTTTTTTGTAATCATTTGTATCCAGTACATGCATAATACCACCAGAGGGTGTACTTGTCCTTTACAGTTTTGGGAAGAGTCTGGACATTATTAATCCGATAAAAAATATCCAATAGGATTTCTTCCAAAGTTTTAGGATCATCATATGATATTTATATTGTTTTGCTAGGGCCGAATACAACACCACACTTCTGGTGCTAATTATAATGAAACACTGTCAAAAATGTAATAAATAAATATAAAACCAAATTGAAAGAAAATTAAGATAATAATCTTGAATTTAAATTACAAGTCATGATCCCGATGTACTCCCCCCCCCATTCCCTGTTTGATTTATCATTAATGGAATGTTTAGTAGCCTATTTAAACATATTTATTGCTTTATTTATTTTGAAGAGTATGTAATTGATAGTTGAAACTGAAGACAGGAGAGACAGATCAATTAAACCGTGTGTTGTAAGTAGTCAACACCAACAAGATCTGTTGGAATTAGTGTCCCAAATCTCATTCGACTTTATGAATAAATTACCTTGAGTAAAAAAATAGATAAAGAAATCAAGACATCAAGACATAGTAAAGATTCATAAGAACTATACATCACAAACACGCATACAAATACTAGTTTCACTTTAATTGCAATTTAAAATTGAGTACAAGATATAATAATTCAACCTGCCTGAATATTGTTGTATATGACCCGGATAGTTTGATTCAAGAGAGAATTATTGAATGAATGAAAAACATTAAGACAGTTAAGGGATACATTTCAACATAATCAAAATCAACATGGATGTGTAAGATATTGACAATGAAGATTTGACACATGACATAAAAAGTCACATTACTTCCAAACTTGAGATATTAGCTCTCTAATACATCACAAAGCTTCCCAGAGATGTCAAGACACAAGAGGGTTTTTGATTTTGTTTTAAATGTGTAGATCAATACCTACAGTTTGATGATACATAAAATATGCCCATGTTTAATACAGAGTTTGAAACATTGCCATCACTGTTCAAATTTCAGATTGCTCTTGTATGACTTTTAATTAATACTTTGTTGCACACTTATGAAGTAGCTTATCTACAAGGCAGCTCACAAGAGCTTGTAGGTAAGCTATTTCTGGTGCGGGATAGTACACCAGTTTGCAAGTTAACCAAGTATGAATCAAGCTCTAGAGGGTTTGTGCAATGACAGAGCACAGACTCATGGGGGTGCTCAGACTCTGCTTTTCTTGAATATGCAGGCTGGTGGTAGATGTAAACCCTGCAAATCACTCACCAAAAAAGGCCTTCATTAAAAGTTTAAAAGTGGACCATTTCTAAACTGCTTCATTTTCAGTGCAAATTTCCTTGCTTCAATTTGTAGATTGGCATGTCCAATATAAGGAAATTATACACAAATCAAGAATGAGTACATTTGGGTTGTTTAATAATATCAAAGGGCGTGGGACAAAACTAAAACAAAAATGAATATACAAATCAAATTAAAAATAACCCCCAATAAATGGGTTTTGGAAATGGGCACCCACAACATCTGCATGCAAACAAACCTCACATATCTGCTAAATCCAGGAAAATAATACCGGTTGTCTCATGTTTGTTCTCGAGTGGTCTGTGATAAACCAAGAGACTGATTTTTCCCTGTGTCTTGTTGCCCAGATGGGACTGAGATATCTGTATTCATAACAATATTAAAGTATAAATAATACAGACGCTGAGGGAGCGGTCGGCTCGGGACTCCCGTGATTGGCTGTGAGAGTCTAAGTGGGCACAGTGATACTGCGGGCTAGTAGTGTCAGCAGAGCTAGTTCCACAATGCCATGGGCTCGTTCCAGCGCCTCCGTAGCCTCCCTGGCAGAAAACCCTGCTGCCTGGATCCTCTGGATGTGCTCTGCTGGAAACTGTTCTGTAAAGGGACCTGAAGCAGAGGATGGAGGGACCAGAGATGTGGAGTAGGGAGCCTGAGCGAGAGAAGGATCAGAGGGGGCTATGGTGGTAGAGTCCTCCACCGATGAGCCTACAGCCATAAAAAGGGGGTTTTGATGGGTGTGTTCGGGTTCGTCTGGGCTGTCCCCGCCAGAGGCACTACCATCTGCCACCCCTCTCCCCTGCTGGCCCTGCTGGCCCTCAGGAGGTTCCCTGAACTCCATGTCCCCCGTCTGAGCAGAGGGACCCACTGGCTCAGGTGCAGAAGTACTGTCCGCAGTGGCATCACTGACATCATCTTGCCCACACCTGTCTGGCCTCCCTTCCCAGGAGCCGTCTGGGCACTGCAGTCGTCCGTGCCCCTCCGCAGTCTCTGTTGTAGCTCTGCCAGGGTGCTCATCCTGACCAGAGGAGCCAGGCGCAACACGCACAGACGGTCCCTCATTAGATACAGCAGCAAGATTGGCTTTGGCATCACTTCGTTCTGCACCGGCTGTAATGGCAGTAGAGGGGGTAGGCTGGGTGTTTTCAGGGGTCGGGTTGGGGGACTCGGGGATGGGGTTGTCGTCCAGTCCGTCTGCATCCTGCCTGAATGGGTGCGAGGGGGAGCATGAGGCACTGCGTTCCTGGGACTGACCGTGGCTGTTGGATACCAGCAGCTGGTGAAGCTCCATTAGAGCTGCTGCCAGAGAGGGGATATTTTCAGAGCTGGGGCAGCGCTCCCCCTCAGGCTGGTCCCTCTCAGATGGCACAGAGGCAGTGTCAGCACGGTGTAGATCAGGAGTCACGTCATTCTCTGGTGGAGAGTCAGCTGGACAAGCACACAGGTTGAGGGACAGAGGAACGGGTAAGGGTTTATGTTCATGCATTTCTTCTCCTTCATGGTTCTGCTGACCAGTAGCACTTAGGCAGGGTTGTGTGGCCTCAGTAGCTGTGTCCGATCTGTCTGCTGCCTCCTCCTCCATGGCTTGAACTGGAGAAAACTCCTCTGGATTGGGGAATTTAGAGTGATTTGCTGCCTCTTCCAATTGAGCATCCATCTCTGTGACTGTGGATGGTACCTCACATTTCAGATCGCCAAAGGCTAGTGAGCAATTCGCAGACATTTCAGCAGGAGGGGTGTCCTTCTCCATGTGCTCAACTGGGGAGAGTTCTTCTAGGTTGGTGGGCATGGAGCAGTTTTCCATACCGTCAAATTCAGCATCCATCGCTGTGGCTGTACATGATGGCACCCCACTCTCTGAATTTCCAATGGTAAGAGGGCAACTCACAGGCTTGTCCGGCAGAGGGATGTCTCTTTCCATAGGCTGAACAGGGGAAAGTTCCTCTTCACTGGGAAGCATAGAGCTCTTGACCAGACTAAGGCATTCAGTATCCATCTCTGTGGTTGTAGATAGAACTTCATTCTCTGGACTTCCAAAGCCTGCGATGCCACTCACTGCCTTGTGTTGAGGAGAGGTGGATGTAGGCAGGTCATCTGTCGGGGGATTAGCCAGAGGACTGGAGTGCGAGTTGGTTGGAGCTGGGAGGGTGTGAGGATTAACTTGATTGCTTGTAGAAATGGACTCTTCTTGGGATGAAGGCCCTGGTAGCCCCTGAAAGCCAGACTGACTCTGGCTCTGCCCTGGTGTTGGGGCATGCATTGTGGCTGGGGCAGATTGTGAGCGGTCCAGAGATAGACTTTGGGGATGGCCACACGATGGGGGTTGGGAGAAGGAGGTGGATGAGGCCATTTGGTCTAAGGGTTCGGTCACTGGGAATGGTGGGGATTTCTGTGAGGTAGTTTGTCCATCTGCAGTGTCTAACGTGAGAGAAAATGCATTTGAGAATTATTAAACAATTTAAAGAGATCAAAAATCAGGACCACAACCTTCCAAAACATGCATTTTGATTTCCCATGCCGGCCTCTGCAATGAAATGATAGCGAATTATATGGAGACACTGATCAAAAAATTAGTATATTCCGTCTATTAGATCAAATGCTGAAATAGTATCTGCATATGCAGTCAGACTGTTTTGCTAGGTGCTTTATAAAATTTGAATCCAAATTTTCTCCATAGAAAAAACTGAATGAAAGCAAAAACTAAAAAAAAAACTCTATTGAGACTGAGCAACAGAATTTGTAAAAAACAAACAGCAGCAATGGATTTATAATTCTTTGCAGTACCTGGTTGGCAGGGCCCTCTCCAGCCTTCTCTTCCAAATGCATCAGTGCTGTCCTGCTCAAAGTTAGGGCACACCACACACACATCATGCAAAGGGACGCAGAGAGTTAGCACTCACACACAGCACAAGCATGCGCTAAAGGCTAAACTGTCCACCCTTTCACCAGTGATGAAAGGTGTCAGCCAAGAGCTACACTATGGCCTATGACCTGAAGGAATAGTCACCGTGATCACAAATTTAGTCATCTAACCTCAGGTCAATGTTTTAGAACAGCTTGTGGATAATCTGTTTTACAATTACATCCATTTTCTACCTAACAGTGGGCAATAAATAAAAAATAAATATCAATATTATATTGATATTATGCCAAGAGAGTAGAAATCATGTGGGAGACTGGGATTTTGGTTATAATAAAAGGTATAGGCGCTGTCTTTGTAGTGAAAAGTTCAGTCCGAGCTTGCAGATAGGTTACCCAGCCCTATGCTATTACGGTCACGATCAACTTTACTAGTACAGGTATATCATAGAGGATAGTTTTGTTCCTTTGTTTTTTTGAATAATACCAACGTGATACCTATTGCATGTCTGTCCACCCTGGGTGGACTCAACTCTTTTAAGATCCTTTGCAAGTTTAATCAATGTTTGACAACATTATCCTCTATATATGCTTCAAAACCTATATACTCCAACAACCAGGCACCCACAGGGCTCTATACTTGGACCCATCCTGTATTACCTATACAACAACATATATTTGCCAAAAACAGTGAACATACAAAGCTCATAGATCTGCTTTTTTGTCTGCCTATTTTTGGTGAATATTTGTATGCGACAAACCCAGAATAGGATGCTTGGGTTCATGTGATTACATTTTCACAGCAATTAGGTATCATGTGACTATAAATCATATTCAATTTGCTGAGGTGATGATAGAAAGTGATCATGTGACTGAAAATCCAAGATGACTGCAGGAATACAGATCAAGAGTAAGAAGCATAAAATGGCACATGCAAAAAATGTCACTTCTTGCTGATATTCTTTTTTTCAGCTGAGAAAAATGTCAGCTGAAACAGTAATATACAAGAGGCTAATGTGCAGATCCGAGGAAACCACCAGACGTGCACAGTGTGTACTCTCACACCCCCGCCTTACCGCTTTCCTGTATAGACCTCTGAAGTGCCTCTGCCAGTTCCCTGTCAGCCATCTCCTCTGGACGGGCGTCCTCTCGCCCCTCAGGTCCGTACGCCATACGGGCACACTCTGGCAGTTCCGCTTCAGGTAGGAAGCGAGTTTCAGAGCCCGTTGTGCCAATTAACAGCACATTCTTCTTCAGGTCGATGGAACACTAAGGGAAGAACCAATTATTTGCCTAGATGTAAATATATTCAAGTTCAAAGTATGAAGAAAAATGTGTGCATCACATTTTTGGATGGGATAGCCAATTAGCCATAGTCTCAGGCCAAACAAATATTCCACTATTCACACGGTCCTTGAACACTAGTGTTTGAACAGAAGCTGTCAACTGTTAATAATTTCTGTTCACGGAAACAGGTTTCTTCTCAGGAACCTACAATATTCTATAACTATTAGAAAATACTGTTCCAGAAGTAACAGTTTGCACAAATGGACCCTTGCGGGTCCATTTGGTTTAATTTTTGGTTTTTAATTTTTTAAAGTGTAAAATCCGAATTAGCCCAAGTCTACACAACTAGAGAATGTAGAAGATTAGTGGTAATTTTGATCTACCGGTACATGTTTGATTGTTTTGTTTCCAAAATCCAGCCAGAAATTGTGGACAAAAACAAAAATAAATCTTTAATTTTGGGTCTGTGGGGCTAAAATATCATCAAATGGTGGTCCGTGGCTCAAATTCCGAATAAATAGTGGGCCCTGGTATCAAAAAGGTCAAAACCATAGAGCTATAGTGTCTTTGCATTTGCAGCGCTTCTGTTTCATGTTACCGTATATGGCAGAAGAATGTGAAAATCTGAGTCAACAGTCTGTGTAGAGAGGCTCCTACCTGATGCCTCTTCAGCATGTCCAGTCCAAGCAGCATGTCCATTGGCTGGTCCTCCAGGATGGAGAAAGAACAAGGCAGGAAGTCTCCCTCTATCTGAACCTGGGCTAGATGAGTGAAGCATGACACGTCTCAATTTAAGCTACTTAAATATCCTGCAGAATGTAATCATTTTGTTTTCTCCCCTTCTCTTGGAAAAATGTTTTAAAGGGTCTTGTATCTGAAAACATTCTATGTTAGAAATAAGACGCACAGCAGAAAACTGGTTGAGCTTGTCAACTGTGACTTGTAAATAAGCAAACTCCATGCGTCTTCCATTTTAGACTCAAAACAAAATGACCAGAATAGCCATTGCACCAGCCAGGAACACTGTTGCTTTAAAGAGTTACTTGAAAAAACCCGACACCCACCCAAATGAACTCTGCCGATGATTTTCTGGGTGCCCACGCCCTTGGCAATCCCCGCCCAGCGCCGGTCCACGAGACGCATGATGTTACAGCGCTCAGCACACGCCTGGCTCATAATAGTCATCTGGGCTCCTGGAATGGAAGGACCGTGAGAAGCAGATGAGACAGAATATCAAGTTCTGCAGAATGATTCATCCTGAATAAACCTGTCCGGTCCAAGTCCAAATTCAACAGGCAAATCTACCAAATAAAGGATAAATACAGATGGAAGTTTTCCCTTGTTCAAAAGCTCTAGTTGAAAGACCAAGTGACATTACTTAGTAAATTGTTGTTGTTGAAAGTACAGATTAGACAGTCATTAGTGGCAGAATCAAGTATCTGTCAAGAGATCCAAAACCCACAGAAGAGCACCCACAGTCATTTAGTATAAGCACTTTCACAATCACGTCTTGCCTTTGTACTTTCATTTTCAGCTCATTACCTGAGTCAACAAAGGCCTTCACAGGATGTCCGTTCACCTTGCAGTTGATGTAAAGCATAACCACCTGCCCAAAGCTTTCTGGGGCCTCCTCCATTGCAATGGTCATATTTTCTTCCACATTGTGCTGCCTACAGTACAATACAAATACAATTGTAATTTGTAAGCATCAACTTATCAAACACTTTCAACATGACATCACTATTTTGGGAAAAAAATGTATTGAACTCTTTGATGGCATACACCGTTAAAATGCCCATTACCGGTACACAAATTCAATTGTATTAAAGGTAGGGTAAGTGATTTGAAATTCATTGTGTAGTACCAGCCTGGTGCACTAGGAGCCCCCAAGAGTAGCTACACTATGTGAACCTGCTGCTTGATCCTGATTGGAGGAGAATTCACCCTCCACCTGGGGAACTTTTATTAGCTCCTCTGTTAACGTGGGGGAGGGGGAAACTCCATATATGGTCTGCACACCTTATAATAGAGCATTTTAACAGAAAACATTTTTTTGGTGATATCTGACAAAAGTGAAATCACCTCCACTACCTTTAATATTTTAACCATTTATTATACCGTACATGCTTGTTTTCCACTGCATATCAATGGCAAGCTGCTATTCCAGTATTGTTGTACCAAACAGTGCCATGCTGCTACTCCAGCAGTATTTGAGAATTACCAGTATCACCCATCTCTCTTACTATAGCATGTTAATCACATTACTTTATCTGATTGTGCCAGTGAAACTGGGCCTGTGTTGTTTATTCTTGGAAGTGGAAGGCTATTGTTTTGTTCACATAGCCCATGTACTGTATACACATACACTATATATAGCAATGTCTTGAACTGAGAAAACTTCAATATGCTGAAAAATGATCACCAGTGGAAGAAGTTGTTAATAGTGCATGGTGTGCATTTTACTGCACTGTTAATGGCAGCCTAGATTTCAGAGTGAATGTATAGCATTAAAAATGTACTCCTGTACTTTCTTAACTGTTAACCAATTTAGAACTGACACTATATATTCTGCAAAACGTTTGCTCTGAAATAGATTTGTGCTGCGTTTTCACAATCCCCCCATAGCGCGCCATTCTTTATGGCGTGCTATGAGGCGTGCACACCTGCCATTTTTCAATTAAACGTAAAACACCCGTACAGAATGGGTGAATTGGCTGTAAGTCTTCTAATGGATTCGGAAGCAAATAAAGTTTGATAGGCTATTATGACTGTTTTTTTTTTTACATGACTGTAGTCTAGATTGTACCTGATGTCCTCTTCGATCTTTGCCTGGGCATCCAGATCAAATGGATCAGCAGTCAGTAGCCTAATCCTCTCTTGTTCCCTGCGAGCACGATCCTGTTGCTGCTCCAGCAGAACTTTGGTGAAGCGCTCTGTGGGAACATTTGGGCATACTCATGGGTGATGGTTTTTATACCCTAAGCCAAACTTAAACTGGGTAGCTCAAATCAAAACCAGAAACATTTAGACATTTTAGTGAAGAAATTTGTCAGTGGCACCAGATTTTTCTATCACACACAAAAATAGTTGCAACTAACTGCATCCATACAGACTAACAGACCGATACAACCTCAACAAGTTACTAAAAAAAAATCAGGCAAAGGATTTACTGTATTTCAGCTTGTTTATTATATGGGACACTCTTAGTCTTTCTCACCTAGATCTCCACTTAGCAGAGCCTCAGCCAATGGTGGGTTGCGCTCCTTAAGCAGGGACAGCTCATGTGGATTGGCCAGTAACATCTGCTGGAGTAAGGCCGGATCGTCCAGTCCCTGTGGAGATGAGCCTGAGCCAGAGCCGGGCCCTGAGCCGGCATTGGGCCCGGGACCGGAGCTAGGCCCGGGAGCGGAGGCACGGACAGCCATTGGCGTAGGTTGATGTGGAGAGCGCTGCTGCGGTTGCTGTGGCGTGGTATTCTGCTGCCTCAGAGGAGCAGCGCGCTGATTGCTTGAAGACGAGCCTGGGACTGTGATGGAACGGAAGTCAATGTGTGGCAGACCTGAGGACACAAGATGGACAAGTCAGCATGTTGCACATATTACACAAGCTACAGTAAATATACAATCGTTGAAAGTAACATTACTGACGGGTAGAAAGTGTGGTACTTGCAGAGTTTGCGCTGCACAATCAACTTCCAGTGCACTGCCAGTGTTTATATAGCTATTGCACTGTTGCTGACAGTGACTCACAAAGCTACATGTATCAGCTTGTCCAAGTTTTGGTACATTAACCAGCATTGACAATGTAGGGATAAAATAGACTCTCCAGGTTAATGCGTATGTGTGTCCTCCCGCACTCTCACTGAGCTCTGGTCTGAGTGACAACAAAACACACCCAAAAGACTACACCATGGTCATAATTATTTTCAGTGTTTCCCCTATATGACCAGCTCCCACAATGATTTTTAGTAGGCGGCTATGAATAGGTAAATATCACAGGGAGTGGTCGGAACTTCCCATCCCACAGAAACAAGCATGGGTGTTTGTGTGTGTGTTTGTTTGTGTGTGTCTGTGTGTAGGCTGTACAACGGTGACACTTGGTGATGTAAACCAAGGAAACACCATCTTCAACACACAAATAGATATACAAGCACACATTCGCTGACACAGTGATGGAGCATGGAGAAGTCAGGTCAGTCGTTAAGATTGTCAGTTGCAGTAATTAGACTCAATGGAAGTCAGGGAAATACACAGTAATGCATATATTTGGCATTCTAAAATATCCTTTACAGCAGCAAGTTTTTTTTCATACCAGGGCCCACCATTTATTCAGCATTTTAGCCACGGACCACATTTGATGTTGTGTTTAGTCTCTCGGATCCAAAACTAAGGATTTTCAAGTTTTTGTCCACAATTCAGGAGAGATAACTGGCAAAATGTAGGTAAAAATAAGAAATCATCTACATTTTCTTATTGTGTAGATTTTTGAACATTAAGTAATTCAGATGTTTAAATATAATTTACAGAGTACAGATCTATAAGGGTCCATTTGGTTACCAACTGTTCATCATTTAGCTGGTGACCACCTCTCAGGGATCCTTTCAGGGACCACTGGTGGTCCCCAGACCACTTGTTGAAAACCCCTGCTTTAGAGTATAGGAGTGGTTGGACCCCTGAAAAATGACTGCGGACAAAGCCAACTCGGGTTGTGACAAATCATGATGACACACACAATATCATCATATAATATCTAATTAGCAAGAATTAGAAAACAGCAGGATACAACACTTTTTGATTCGTTTTTCATCTTAGAAATTATTTCATCGTCCCAAAAGATTGGGTGTGTCATCATGATTTGTCAGGACCCGAGTTGGCTTTGTCCGCGTTGTAATCGTCTTTATATAAATTATTTTCGAAAAGTCTATGAGAAAAATGAATGGGGAAAACACTTCTGGAACCGGAGCGGTGACGTCACTGCGCAGGTCTATAGTAAACAGTAAGAACTTGATAAACAAAAAAATATTCAGTTCATTGTTTGTGTTTAGACAAAGAGTCCAAGCTGGCCATTCATTGTCAATGGCAATCAATGTTTGTGTTTACACAAAGTGCTACTCAAAAAATAAATATACAGAAAATTAGTAATGTCCTTGCCTGTTGTCACTTTTATGACTAATATGGACGTGATATTGTACGATATCTGGCCTGTCCCTTTTGGGAGATCCCTGGTGCCATCAGTATGACATCATCAATACCATAGTAAGTAGTACTCTCACAGCTGGTGTTATTACTGCATAACCAGATGTGTTATCAATCGACATCGCCCTAGTACTTCTTAGGAACCATTTACCTGGGAAGGCTGGTTGGTTAGATGGTGGTGGCCTTCTGTCTGCTTGTCTGAGAACCACAACATCGCCATCCTTGACACCATAGTTCCCCAAGGCACGAGTAGGGTCTTTCAGGGCCTGCTCTATATACAAGATCTAAAGTGAAATCATTAAATCGTTAGTTGTAATTGCATGCTGAGACAACAAAGCATTATCTAGAATGCAAACAGCTCGTCAAACTAACATTTTATTGTTGCTGGTATAATTATAGAAGGTTTGGAGTGCATAATTGCCTGTATTGTTTTGCCTCGTTTTGTTCTCGTCTTATACGTTCTTCTTATTCTTTGAAAACTGAGTTTTCTTGCATCGCCTTGGTTGAGCAGTCTTGTGGACACACTACACCAACATTTCACTGCTTGTACCTGTCTGACTGAGGGACATAATAAGCCCTCCTTGATTCTAATTATAGCAACAAGGGATGTAGGTTGACCACAGATAACCTTACACTTTGGTTGTTGACGTTGTCATTTTTCCAAATTATGTTCGAGTCCTTTAGCGTTGAAATCGACCATATGGAGGTGCGATTAATAACCAAGCATGCATGTATGTATAACCGTTTAGTGACAATAAATCAGTGAAGACCAGACGTGTTTGTATGAGATTTCGCAACAGTGACACTTAAATCCCAGATTCATGCTAGCATGTGAGCTATAATTTAGCATCTGGTGGCCAGCAGAGCAGAACATGCTGCGAGTTGTGAAGGTTTTGCTTCATTTATTTATTTATTTTTTTACCTGGATCTCCCCTGCCGGGATTCCTGATTCTAGTTCACAAAGTGCTACGAAGTCTCTCAGTTCCAGTTCTGGAGACACATCGAGGGCGAAGGTGCTTTCTGGCCGGTCCCTCGGCGCGCAGAACACGGTCACCAGCATCGCTGTTCCCGGGGCTGAATGTCTCGCCCAACCCGCTGTGTTTCCCCCTCTATAAATAAACACCCTGCCTTTGTTTTTTCCTTTATTAACCCGCGATGTGTTTTAATGGAGAGGAAAACAAGTGCAAATGATGTCAAGTAACTCCCGAATATGTGACTCCTAATACACTAAACGCTATATTAAACGGCGTTATTTCTCTATCAACAACTTACATCTAACTGCCTGGCTGGCCAGTGTCTGCTAAAGCCGTTGCCGTACTACGTGAGGGCTTGTGTTTTCGACGTGTCGGGTTACAGAATTTTATGTCGCGAGCAGAGCCACAGAGTTACGCCAACTCCGTTCACTTCACGGGGCCAGTCCAATGGCGGCTCTTCTACATGGACTTTGATATTGAATAGTGACAACTAATAGAAAAGTACATGAACCACGTGAGCAGGCTGTTTTCTGCCCCCTCAATAACGCAACTCTGTCTGATAGTCTATGGCTCTGGTCGTGAGAGGACACGTTCTCTTCTTCACGTGGGTGACGTGCAATGTTATCCTCTACTGACACCTACTGGTCATTAGAGGGGAAGCTAAATGGTCTTATGTGTTTCTAATGGTGTCTAGTACTAAAAGATGAAATTCAACCCCTGTGGGAAACCTCACAAAAACAGGTCAAAGTCAGTGTAGTCATACTTTATGTATCATGTGATAATCAGCATCATGATGCTGAAGAATCCATTCCAAGCATTGGTTGTGCAAGCATTAGTTGTGGGGGAAAAGAAAGGAATAAAACTCATTGGGCTGAAAACACAAGTGTGTGCTGACTAAGCACATGGATGAAACATGGACTGTTTTTAACCCAAGGAATGTTTTCTGGCAAAACTCATGCTTGGAATGGATTCAGTATCATGAAAACTTGCATTGACATATGTATCACATGCTTCATAAAGCATGTAGAAATTCATTTGGCATGCTTCTAGAATTTGTGACTAGTACCTCGACTTTAACCTATTGTTAGAGGTTTCCCACAGGAAACACATTGGTGTTAGAAACACATTGGTAAAGAAATCTCTTAGTAGTGATTTATAGAAAAGCCTCCATCAACACTTAGCCAAACAGTATGTTTGCTTTTTTTACTATAACCCTAACCCATACACATGATAAACACCCCTGGAAAAACCCAAGTAGAACACCAAATGCCCAGATTCTTTATCCACTCTATTATAACAATATGCTACAGCCTTCCCCCTGCAGTTGTTCAAAATATTTTGTCAAGCAGTATTCATTCCTTCAAGAAGAATCTGAACAAATATCTCACAACACCTAACATTCAGTTTACACAAACCCCTGACAGAGCAGCTGCAGATCAGAGATGCTCTTTGAATCTGCCTGCATCTGCCATAGCGTAATAAAATAATACCAATAATACCACTTTTACGTTTTTTTGCAGTTTGTGATTTGACAGAACTTTAATTTACTTTAATTAAATACTTTCCTTTGCAGTGACATTCATTTTCAGAATGACCAAAAAGTGTTTGACAACGTCCTAGTCTCCCAAGAAACCATCTGTGTGGTTGTATCATGCAAAATTAAATGTGGCATTTCCACCAACAAATTATTGTTTTCAACATCCTTTCCAAGAAACCATCTTTGAATGGATCTACCTATTAGCTTGCGAAATTAAAATATGTCATCTCCACCTTTTGGTTATCTGATCTTTTCTCTGAAAAATCAATGCCATAATAATTTCCACCTAAGAAGTCATGCAGTTTCCCTTTGTTTTCTCTGGGAGAAGCAAAAAGCTGTGGGTAGCACATAAACCCACATCATTGGGCAGACTCATTACTATTTAAAGTGGCCTGGGCTGTGGCTCAGTGGTCCAGGAACTCTGGCTGGCAGTGTCTGCAGGTTCGACTCCTGATCCTGAAGACCTTTAGTCCACGTCACCCCCCATCTCTCTCCCCATTTCCTGTCAGCCTACATCTGTCCTTCTATAAAAAAAAAAGGCAAAGGCCACAAAATTACATTTAAAAATGTATATACTTTATTTATTATTGTCATAATTATAGCTTCTATTATCAATTCATCACATTGCAACTTTTCACTTGGATTTCCCATCAATGATTTCACAGGTCAACTGGGGGGTTGCCGATCTGCATTAACTCACGCAGATCAGCTTCTGGTTGATAACTTTGATTTGTCCTAATCTGTGTGTCTCTTTCACACACGCATGCATGCGCCCAGACACACCCACACACACACACACACACATGATCAAGTGGATTAGGATCACTCACCACTTTCAGATTGAGGTCAATAAGATCTGTGGGCGAGAGTGCAGAGCCCTTAAAGCACATTAGAATGCACCTTTCAATCTATAGTATTAGTATCCAATGTGAAATAACATTGTCTGCTCCAGTATGTTTATTAAACTTTCAGTTTAACCATTGTTAAATGTTATAGTTCCCTGGGAACAAATACAAACACAAATACATTATGAAATTTCTAATATGGATTTTTTATATACAGTATATATGTCATATTCAAGCTCTTGGACGTGGCACCTTTCATATAAACCACAATACCACAATCTGTATTGAATTTCATACAGTACGGTATATACTGTAATTATTTAAATTAAATTAAAATTAAATTACAAAATTATTATGTTTCAATACCAAATTATATATGTTTCACAACAAAAACTATTATGAATCATATATTAATGAAAGGTCTTGAAAGAAGCCACTTCAAGAGTTTGCCTACATAAAAACATAAAAAATTCCATATGGGTAAAAAAAAAAAAAAAGGATACTCGGCATAATGTATCTCAGAGGAAGGCTATAACAGAAACCCAAATAAGTAATCTCAGTTCCCAGAAGTTCCCTGCCAGCTCACACATACTGTACAAGTGGGAGGGGTGAGAAAACCTGCCAGTGATTCACTGATGAGGAATTAAAGCTAATTTTCTAATCCAGGAAAGTTAGCATGCTAAAATAGGGTGCCAATACTTTTGGCGATGATGGTAGGAGAGCAAGGGGCTGTAGTGGCAAAACAACAAAGAAAATAGGATTGACCAATCAAAGAAAGGGTGGGGATAAATTACACTATGATACCACCCTCGTGTCTCTATGGTATAGAATTGAAAAGTTATAGCAGAAAATAGTATCAACCGACGACCAATCAGTACCACTTCCCTTTTGACAGGAATGCAATTTCACAAAAACTCACAATGTTCATAACTTTTCAATATTAAGGTCTTTTGTGCATGCTGAGCGAGTTTTATTCCAAACAGACCTTCTTGCCCGGAGGAGTTAGCCAAAATGTGACATATGGAAATGGCATGAATTGTGGCAAAATGCCACAATTATTTAAAAATATCCGACTTCCTGTTTAGTTTCAGATATTGTGCCAAGAGACATTTTTTTTAAATGGGACATGAATGAAAGGTGTGCAGATTTTCGATGAAGAGTATTCTAGGGCCATTAGGCCATGCCACCTTTGTGAGAATATTAGAATATGTAATTTCACACCACTAGTAATGCGCGTGCCAATTTTTGCAACTGTTCGAGTATGTTATGTGGCTCAAAAATGCACATTCCGATTTCAATATGGCTTTGCACTTGCTTTGCAGTGCTTGGGCCCTAAGAATAATAAAATCACCCCTGTGTAAAGTCAGGGACGTTATATCAAACATAGTCTACATCATCTCATTCCAGCCAATCGCAATTTGCATCCTGACTTTTTTTTTAGTGTTTGTGATTATGTAATGTAAGGGTTGTCCCAATCAGAAATCGTGGTCAACTCAAATGATGGGAATCGGATCGGCGGACAAAAAATGTGTTTCTAGAAAATATAAATATCGCATCGGGAAAAATCAGTTTTGGCAGATGCTCAAAATCAAATGATCGGTTTGTACTGCAACATATACAGTACATTGTGTATGTAGTCAAAAAATCCCAATAATAATTTTGTTTTGTTTCATGATTGTTTCATGTGAAACAAACAATGGGTGGTTGCTGGTGAACTTCCTACAGAACATAACCAGATAAGCACTTGAGCCGATGCATATTTTCCGCTGAGCACAGCAAAGCTCCCCCCGAAAGTTTAGATGGCTTCTACGCTGGCCCTCACCTACGTGTGACACCTTCTCCCTCTTCCCCAAAAGCATCCTGTCCTTGTTCCCTATTGGTCACCTTCGGTCAGGTGGGCAGAGGATAGTCAAAATCCCTTTATAAGACTCTCAAAACTACTGAGGGCAGTTTACGTATCAGTTGCCATCAAGTAGGACCTACTTCCATCTTTTTCTTCTGCTGCGTGGTTTTTGAGTGCAGGGGCCGAACCCAGGGGATCAGGATGGGGGCCGGAGGCAGTGCTGAGGCGAAAGCTTCCAAAGAGCTGGATAAGAAACTGAAGGAGGAGGGCGAGAAGGATGCCAGGACAGTGAAGCTGCTGCTGTTAGGTAAACACACTTCCATGTGGGAATATACAGAATGATGGGACTAAAGAGCCACCATGCAAGACGCTGCTCATGTAAATTGAAGGCCCTCATGATGATGAATACTATACTGTTGCTTTGTAGGCATAGATTTTATTTCTTAAAAAAGAAACAAACAAAAAAGAGAATGTAACAAGTCCCCCAAAGTTGCTTGTGCCGGGGATGTGAATGCTGTATAAAACATTAGTGCATCTTTTGAGTAAACATGGCTAGGCCAGGGTATTACATTTCTTTTGAAAAGCATGGAGCATTTACATTTATTTGAAACACTGAGGACATGCAATGTCTCTGAGAACTCCAGCTTAATCACCTTGTCATTGTACTGATCAGATATTTTAATAAATGCTCACCTCAATCCCTTACTAATCCTTAAACAACATGTGTTCTATTACACACACAGGGACCAACCACAAGGTGAAAATAAAGGGAAAAAATGATAGATGCCATTATTTGTTACAGTCTTATAGTGAGACCTATAACAATATAACCCCGGAATGTTAAAATGCTCATGAAAAGGCAAAAAATATATTCTGGTCCACAGAAAATTGCACATTAATTTATGCATCTTTGACATGAAAATGTTTACTGATTTATTATTACAAAAATAAAATTAAAATAAAATAAAGTGTATGGGAGCACTACAAGTGTTAGGTCAGGGATAGAACATTCTACCTGACATCAGCTTTGCAGGAGCTTAAGCTTGAAATAAGGAGCATTATCTCCTATCAGATTAGTGCTGCACCCGAGAGGTAATCTTCAATAAATATGATCGTACTTTGTATATACGCAGTTCAAAACCAGAAGTTACTGGCATTGTATAGTTTAAACATGGAACGTAGTAATTAATCTCTCAATCTGAATACATTTCAATTAATTAATTGTAATAGTTACTGGCTTTTGTATGGCCACTGGCCACTATGTCTTTCATATGAATGAAAATAGAGTCTAGGCATTTGATGACCGCTTGGCTGGGTATCTACTGAACAAAATTGGCCCATGTTCGGGGGAGGGAAGCTGGGAGGGATGATATTTAACATTGCACATACTCCTACAGGCTGGGGTGGGAACCACGCCCGTTAGTGGGGAATGTTGAGCAAGTCAAACAATGTACTGCGTTGAGCCACCACAATGTAGAGTTTACATGCTCCCGATGGGGGCTCCTCACTGGCAGCTGAGGCAGTATCCTACAAAAGCAATAGCAAGCAGTGGGAGGAATTAATTGGGCTAAAAATGGCTCACCTGGTACGAAAGCATACTCACAACATGGTAAGATTACAGCTGGCTTGGGTTTGGGCAAGCTCCTTGTTGCATGTCTTTCCTTCCTGTCTCTCTCATGGTCACTACCAAAAGCAGAATGTTTAGACACTTAACGTAGACTCTGCTTCATGTATTCCCTCCTATTCCTACAGGTGCTGGAGAATCAGGGAAAAGCACAATCGTCAAACAGATGAAGTAGGACATTTCATGATCTCTCACCTATTAAGCACATTGTGAACGCTTCACTTGTTAAAATGTTACAGCACATTATCATGGTCAACAATTGTTTGTCAACAGAATTATCCATCAAGATGGTTACTCACCAGAAGAATTGATGGCATTCATCATCATCATCTACAGCAACACCCTTCAATCCATCCTGGCCATTGTGAGGGCCATGACCACATTGAATATTGGCTATGGTGCCAATGATGCAGCGGTAACAATCATTTTATTAGGATTAATTTACACTACATCACACATCGGTGTCGTTACATTCAAAATCAGTATGTTTGTTTGTACGTATGTTCTATTTGCTATCACTTAATACTACTCCCTGTCTGTGTAGGATGATGCCAGGAAGCTTATGCACCTTGCAGACACCATCGAGGAAGGCACAATGCCAAAGGAACTGTCAGACCTCATTATCCGTCTGTGGAAAGACGCTGGCATCCAGGCCTGCTTTGAACGAGCCTCAGAATACCAGCTCAACGACTCTGCCGGATAGTAAGTCACCCACTTTCTGCTATGGGAAACATTATAGTCGTAAATGCAGAAAAGTCTCATACCAAAAATCGGACCCAATGCCTTCCTGCTTGGCACTCAGCATCAAGGGTTGGATTGGGGGTTGAAGTTCCTGCGACATACTAGAGTCATGTCCAGGGAGCTTGTACTTGTACATCAAGCTGCCTCACACTACAAAAACAGGAGATAGGTCCCTGACCCATACCGGTATGGGTATCAAAGGCTCAGCTGGGCCTCATGACATCATGGCCTAGCAAGGCTACTAACTTACTTACTTACCTCTCAAAAATAAGTAAGGGGCAGTGGGTGAGTGGGACTGTATCTTTGGTTTCCCTTGTGCGAGATCAGGGTTCAAATCCCGGTGGTTACACAAGTACTTAATAACAAGATGAGGAGTGATCAGAGAACTTCATTGTTTTGCAGCTACCTGTGTGACTTGGCAAGACTGGTGGCGCCTGGCTACTGCCCAACCGAGCAGGATGTGTTGCGCTCAAGAGTGAAGACCACTGGTATTATTGAGACCCAGTTTGGATTAAAAGATCTCAACTTCAGGTGAGAAAACATAACGGCAATACACTATAGTATTTTTTCAAGATGAGAACACCAATGATTTGTCTACAGATGATGACGATGATGATTATGACAATGACAATTATGCTATGTTTCCCTGCAGAATGTTTGACGTAGGTGGACAAAGATCTGAAAGGAAGAAGTGGATCCATTGCTTTGAAGGTGTAACCTGCATCATCTTCATTGCTGCTCTGAGCGCCTACGACATGGTGTTGGTTGAGGATGATGAAGTGGTGAGAATAATACAAAAAAATAATAAGTCACAGTGTTTCTAATGTAATATTTTATGTCAACTGTAAACCACTGATTTTAATGTCCATAACCAAAGGCTATTTCTTTGACTCATTGCATTAGAACCGAATGCACGAGAGCCTGCACTTGTTCAACAGTATCTGTAACCACCGTTACTTCGCAACCACCTCAATTGTGCTCTTTCTGAACAAGAAAGATGTGTTCGTAGAGAAGATCAAGAAGGCTCATCTCAGCATGTGCTTCCCTGAATATGATGGTGAGATCACTAAGCACATTAACGTCTCTGTAAACCAGTGCTATTCATAGTGGGGCCGAGGGACCCCAGGGGTCCTTGGGGGGTTCATTTGTACAGTCTAGTCAAGTGGTGTATTGATCTAAAATGCATACAAAATTGTGGGTTCCCGATTATAGTCTAGTCAAGTGGTGTATGTGATCTAAAATGCATACAAAATTGTGGGTTCCCGAAATTAAAATGTTTTAGAACCAAACAAATTAACTTACCTTGAAATCCTTCCACTCAGGCCCCAATACTTTTGAAGACGCTGGCAAATACATCAAAGATAGGTTCTTGGAACTCAACATGCGTCGAGACGTCAAGGAAATCTACTCCCACATGACCTGTGCCACAGACACAGAAAACGTCAAGTTTGTGTTTGATGCCGTAACGGACATCATCATCAAAGAAAACCTCAAGGATTGTGGTCTCTTCTAAGGACCACACTGAGGAACCCACAGCAGGTGAGTGTGATCAGGGAATCTGCACAATCTGTATATGCTCAGGCAGATAATACAGCATGAAAAAAAGCACTCAAGTAAAGGAGCCACACTCACATGACTGATCATTGCAATGGAAACCCTAGTTTGGCTCACAGAGCCACATGGTGACAGAAAACCCCCAACAACTCAACAGCCTCAAAACCTGAGCCTGTAGGTAAAACAGATGACATAATCTCACAGCTAATGACTGTACTGTAATGTATAAAGTGTTACAATTACTTTTATAAAGGGATATTATAAAATGTTTACTTCTAAGAATTAGAGAATAAGTGGCATTTATTTAACATAGTCATTAGCTGTTGCCTGCTGATAATGACATGCTATCTAAAGCATGTGACTTCTTTCACAGGCTGTTGCTTTAGGCCTGTTCCATTCCTGATAGCCCCTTGGCATTTCAAACTGTGAGTACAATCTACTCAACAAATCAGGACGTCATCTGTGAAAGAAGACAGAAGACTTTCCCCTACAAACAGCCGTTTTTCCAAGCAGACACATGCAAAGAAATGAAGTCATCGTCATCGCATTATATTTCACATTATAAGTTTAACCAGAGGTGTTCGAAGTCACAGGAAACCAGAAAGGAGTTATAAAGTCTGAGATACATTTATGCTGAGCTTGACTTTTATTCAGGCCATCATTTCTGGCATCCAATAGGAATTCTTCATTGCAGTGTTATGCAGTCTGTAGTTATGATCCCAAAGCTTCTTTCAGCAGACAGTGATTTACTCTCAGATGTTTCAGCATACTGAATAAGGATGCTAAGGATGCTCCGGTTATTGGAGTCTATCAAACGCCATTTTTTTTTTTTTTTTTTTTTAAGAAAATGTTTACTCTTTGCTACCACAGTAACATCCCGGACATTCTTCTTAGAATGGACTCATTATTGTAACCCTATAATGACACCGTCTTTGAATAGACTTGTGGTTTGATTCTGCTTGTGCATTTCTAGACAAATGATAAAGTGGCACATTTTCGATTTGGTAACCTCTCTTACAGTGCAAAAATCAAAAAAGATTTTGCAATCAGGAACATTAAGCCATTGCAGTGTAAATCAGCCAATTTATTATTTCATTTTGGTGGCCAGACCACCCCTAGTGAATAAGTGTCAGGTAAACCCAACCAAGATGGAAAACTTATGACTCATCGCCTGCATACGCACTTACAGTATGTTATGTTATAAAGTCTTTTCGGTAGAAAGGGGTAGAAAAGACATACAGTAAAAATGCAGTACTGCATAGGACAACTGGAGCTATACAGTGTAGAGAGGTAATATGCTCGAATACAATGGGCAACTCAAAAAAACGTAACTTTGCACAATAGTTCGAAATCTATTCAAAACCATTTTTTTGGATCAGTGATTGATTGTTGAGCTGTACAACTGTAGTGGAGATGTCATGTGCATTTATGAAACATTGGGATAAGCTGAATACTGTATTGGCCTCTGAGCCAAATATATTGTACAGAATAAAGACCAGTATAAATTATTGAAGCTTCTGTAGAAAATGTACTTTTCCATTTTTCACAAATAAACAGTAACACAGCAATGTCATGTCTACTTATTTTGGCATTTATTAATCATTTTACAGGCTGATTTGAGGGATATTTTTCCAGCACCATCATGACAAGAGTCCAAATGATTTATTCTAAACTGAGGTCTACCATAGAGGGAATTAATTATTCAAGAGGAATGACAACCAATTTTAGGAATTCACAATTCATGGTACCCTTTAAGTGTGCCCTCAAGCAGACCATTTGAATCAACACATGCTGTGCAGTGCATACAAACATTTTGTGGACATACTGTATGCTTCAGTTTAAAAATAGATTTTGATAAGTTTTATTTTATAAAACATAGAACATACACCCAAATCCCAAATATCTCTCCATTTGAGCAAAATCACTGTCACTAGAGCTGTGCATTAATTTAACATCACAGTTCAAGTTTGAAGAAGTCCTCCGACTCCGTTTTCTGCACCCAAGGAAATAACAGTGTGGGAAACCCATTCTGAACGATGCCAGGGAACGTGTGTGTAAATAGTATGTTTAAAATTCAGTGTTAACCTCTGCAACGAAGTTCTAGGATCTACCACATACATACCGAAGACTGTAAGACAATGTAGGAAAACACTTTTTCAAGACAGTCCTTTTGCTTAAAGTTAAAAAGAAGAAAAATAAAATAATAATCGTTTAAACCCTGAGTTTCTTATGTTTCCTCCAAATAAGCACGAGTAGTGAAATTAAGTAAAAAACAAAACATGAAGGCTTCCTTTTGTCCGTTTGGACAGCTACACCCATGCACAAGTACACTTAAACTATTTTTGTTTTTACAAACGCTATGTTTATGTTTGGTGACAAAGACTGCAAAAAAGTTTCATTACACAGTGCCTACCAGTGTAATGGTCATTAAAGACAGGAACAGCCTACTGAACTTTATAAAAAATACACATATGGCTTGTTCAAACTGTTGTGCCTTTAAAAAGTGAGCATTATACCACCATGAGTAAATACTGTACATATTACACAAAATGATTAGTATAGTGTCATAAAAAGTGACCTCGGTGGTGGGGTGGGCATCCAATGGTCAATATGTACTAAACATCATCCAGAAATACAGAACAAATGTTAAGGCACTTATATTAGCCAGAGTTCTTTAAGGATCTAAATCTAATAAAACATCCGTTTGAACTTGGCCCATTTGTAATGCCCAATGTATACAGTACTTGGCCACATCTTGCCAAAAGTATTTTTTCTTCCCAAGACAACTTTTTTCCAAACATTTGAGCGTGAAACAGTCTGAATTTGCCTTAAGGTATCAAGTACGCCTGAGAGAAGCATACATTGGTTTCCTCTGTTACAACAGAGGCCACAACGCCACTGAATGTGTTAAAACAGATATCAGGCAGGAAACATTTCTTTTGCAAGGGCCTTCTTCTGACGTTGGACAAACCCACGTTTTGGAAAGGCTTCCTGAAGACCTGAACTATAGTTTGGCAAGTCAGTTCATCTAGAGGTGCATGGATTCCAAGGAAGAAGTGTTATCCATTTCAAAACTCTGAATGATGTCAAGTTGTAGTTATATTAAAGCCCATTCTAAAGAAAAGTCTGTGGCATCACGAGTACGGATCTCACTTTACTCGCCTGAAGGAAAATCAGGCGGGTAAAGTGAGATCCATCAGGATCTACCTGGCCATAGATCCTGATGGATCTATGGCCAGGTGTTATCTGTAGTTTTGTATCTTAAGGAGACAGTTATGGCATTGTGGTCGGTCCTCTTCGTGAACAGGAATTACACAGAAAGCATGACAACATACAGTAGAAGCTCTGGGAAACAAGGCAATTTGGGGAAAAGCTCTACAAGAGCAATTGAATTCAAAAAGGCACTATGAACATGTTTTGAAAATCGCCAATCTGCAAACTCACGTCACAGTGCTATGTGTTGTGAGATTGTGGATTAGCTAGCCCTTATGAAAATGCACTGGGCAAAGCAAAGGAGTGGCCGAGGCACAAATCTTCCTGTTCCATGAGAATGTGAATGTGAATGGTAACTGAATGTATTTTTGTACTTCTACTTCTACATAGTACTACTATGTTATGCCCCCAAGTAGAATATAAGAAGAAAATGAAAACCGTGTGAATAAGCTCCTTTAAACTGTCTATACCTTATTAAAAAGTGTCAGAAATGGCACTGCTCCTCTTAACACAAAATATTTGTTCACAGCTCAGCTGTATGTTCAGCACACACATGCACGCACACACACGCACACACAGTTTTGGCTTAACTTTTTCCTGAACAGCAAGAAAAGACAATCCCAGTCATTCTATGAAAAAAACACATAATTGCCACTGAGCAGCCATCTAAACTGTCCCCGACTTTGATTCTATAGCCTCTTCCGGGGCAACTTAATTTCTTCACCTTGTTCCCTCCCCACCACCATAAAACGGTGAAAACATTATACTTTCGATGAATACAGTGAATAATCAAACTGCCGACTTCAAGCGTGTCTTTTAGAGTATTGGAACGTCCTAGTTTCTGGATCCTGTGCGGTCAAAACGCTTTAGGAAAGCAGCAGGTAGATCTGATCCCTTCTGACCTCAGAGTGTGTCACAGAGTGGTTCCGACAGTGCCTCCTCAGAACAGCCCCACCATGTGGTCAATCTGCCTCATGTAGACACTCTTCAGGGGCAGAGCGTAGCGCCGCTCCTCTGGGATTCTGCCACACTTCTAGGGAGGATGGGAGAGAGAGAAAAGAGTGGGTTCACAACAAATGAAGGTAAGTGATATTTTGTGAAATGGTTAAATAGCTATAATCAATGCGTTTGTTCGCCCTCTCTACCCATACGATGCTCAGCCAGTCAGTCTACACTGATAACACCTTTTAGTCAATAACGGCACACAATATCTGACGATGAATTCCGTCTTCTTTTGAGGATACAAATATAATCCCTCGAAATATTAGTTATTAGATAAAGTAGATATAGATAGATAGCATAAATAGACTTTAGTCCCACAACGCTACAAAGGTTAACCCCATTACACCTAAACCAGTGGTTTTCAACCAGCGGTCCTTGAGAGGGTTCCAGGTGGTCCCCAGCTAAATGATGGTGGGTTAACAAGATATAACTCTTTGAGAGAGTGCAAAAATGAATTTAATTTTACACTCTCAAGAGTTAAAGCATTAATCATCTAAATTAGCCCAAGTATAGACTATTGGAGAATGTAGGAGAATGTTCATTATTAAATCCAGCCTGGAATTGTGGACAAAAACAAATAAATCTTTAGCTTTGGGTCTATGGGGTGAAAATGTGATCAATTGGTGGTCCGTGGCTCAAATGCTCAATAAATAATGGGCCCTTGTATCAAAAAGGTTGAAACCACTTACCTAAACATCGAGAGGTCAACCAGTGAGAAAGTGATGTACTGTATCATTTAAACTGTTTAGGGCTTTGTTTATGGGCTATAGACCAGGCTATGAGGATGATGGTCTTACATTGCTGATGTTGCTTGGAGCCGTCTTCTCTAGCTGCTTATCAAGCAGCACACCTTCCTCACAGGGGGACAGGTCGTTCCACTGCTTCTCCCTGAAACGCTTGTCGATAGGCACCACGTGGCCCTCTGTGGTGAAGATGTATTTGTTCTCCGACTTGTGCAGTGGGTTGTCATCGTCGAAAAGCTGGCAGACAGACAGGGACAGACAGACACATGTTGGTTTTACAGTGTCAGGGGCTGAGCAACTTCAAGTCAACGTCTCTATAGTTGCCTCGGTTTTGATTAAAAATATTGAAAATGACATCATTTTGTGTTCTTGTTTCAGGGCAGTCAAAATAACTGTTAATTCATGTGAGAGAATAATTAACATTTTTAATGCAATTAATGCAGGCATAGATGCCCCGCCACACACACCCCATAATCGCATCCAATCGGCAACTAACCCCTAACCCCTAACCCCTATGCAAAACGGTCGACTGTTGAATGCAAAAGAGGCGCGACTGTTCGTGGTCGCATATGGATTTCGCCCATCCTGAAACAGTCACTTAAGTTTCCGTTCCCACAACAAAATATAGCATGTTAGAAAGGTGACAAATCATGAATAAATGTGTGTGTATGTGTGTGCGCATGCATTTGTAACCTTTCTCCTACAAAGCTAAAACTAGTTACTTTATAGTGAATGAGCTAGGGAGACCACTAGCAAACAATGCAAATGGGCTTCTCTATGTCCTGGATTGTAGCTTTAATAGAATATATTTTCACATTGTGTGAAACTAAAATTGTCTTTTGATTCGATTAGTTGTTTTGTAGGATACAAATGCGAGCACGATCTTTATTCCTCTTCATAAAACTTACCAGGTAAAGATATTTGCAGGTCTCGCTGAGGAAGAAGCTCTCCATGCGATCCTCTTTAGATTTGTCCACCACATGGTGGAGGGTTGCATATCCACATCTGAAACATAACACCGTTTAGTTCCAAGACTGCAACGCAAACACCACAAAGCGTTGATACACTGAAAAAGATGTTGTTTTTTAATTATTAATGTCATGGCCATACCTGACTTTGGCATTTTTCTCCAGGCTATGAAGAATATCCATTCCAACATGGAGATAGAAAGGATTCTTAGTGGCCTGAGAGGAAAGAAGTAAAAACTCACTCACACAGAATCAACATTATTTATAAGACATGATTTAACATGAAGACAACAATTTGATGACCTTTAGACAAAAGAAGAAGTAGAAGTAAAAGGATAATATTATAGGTTACACAAAATAGTGATTAATTTAATTAATCACTAATTTAGTTTTATGCTGTCAATCCTCGTCAAAAGGGATGACTTGCATTTTTGTCTGAGAGGTTTAATATTACACACAATATTATGTTGCCATACTTAGATTTCTAGGTCACATGCACCACTTCTTCCTGTGTTGATGCTGGTATGTGTGGTAGGAAGGGTGGCACAGCAGAAAATGTAGATCAAAATTTGATATTATACTCAGGACTACTTGCCTGATTACATTTCTGCACCACGATTAATTGTTTCATCACTCAGTTATGCACGCAGGACCGTTCCACAGGCACACCAAGCCTTTTTACCAAAGCAATTCTTTCACGTGTTCTTTCACGCCTATAGTGCTGCATCTGCGTGTGAAACCCTGCCATGGGCAGGGCAGGATGGATACCTGATACAGCAGGTAGGTGGACTCCACCAGCTCAGGTCGAAGTGGATAGAACAGCACATCAGGAGCCTGCAGCTGCCAGTTGTACCTCTCTGGCAGAGCCCCAAAGCGCTTCCAGATGGCATAGTAGAAGGCATGTAGGCAGATGGCGTTCTCTACATCGCCATTCAGCACCTAGAACACAGTAACATTACCATTAGGTCAAGAACGCACACAAAAGGTATACTATATGTACTGTACGTGAATGCGCAACAAAACACACACAAAAAAATGAAAATGTGTGCAAGGCCATGTACAATTAGAAACCATGGTATGAAACGGTGGTAACAGAATAACAAAATAATGCAATCATTATGTTTTAGTAATTACTTACTGGTAATAACCAGGTGAAGAAATCAGACTTTAAAATATTTATGAAATATGGGGCCATGAGACCATTAGGGCTTTATGGGAGATGCTCTAATTTCAAAACAATTTCAATCTTACCTGCAATCCGGGGAAGAAGGCCTGAAAAGAGAGTCAATCCACGTGTTCATGATCTGACCGTTGAACATGTTGACATTGACGTAGAGAGGCGGGTCACCTTCTCCTTCGTTACACGACTCCCTTCTGGAAAGCCAGCAAAACATAGAAAGGCTTTACAAAACATGCAACCCTACTCCATGCTGTAATTATGCCTAATTTATACTTTGTAGTACAAGTTGTACAGCGGTGTCCCACTGTCCCCTTGCTGAGAAGAACTGATTTACAAGTGACACTGCCATAATTGCTAGTGTTTGTTTCCTCTCTCTCCAGCTATTTTTGAAAATAGAAAATGCATTTTCAGATCAGATCTTTTCAGTCTTTTAAAATATGTTTAAAATAAAAATACAAATGAATGGTTTTGGACATATATGGTTTCTACCTAACAGTGTCAGTATTGGCTGAGAACGATTCCAGCCCAAACTCACTGCAACATGCAACTACTTGCAAGCATTATTCCCAATGGCAGTTGCAAGGAGTTGCATCGGTGTGGTTTGGGCTGTACATGACGTTTTCACCTGGGAGTACAATCACAGTGGGTGGACTTGTTTTAAATGCCCTAGAGGGTTGCTTCCTTTGTCATTAGTGCTGAGGGCACAGTTAGTTACCCATTGAAAAGACATATGGTAAAAGAGCATCTCTCAAGCGTATAGCGCAACACTTGTGCAATGAAGCACAAACATGTTTCTTTGAGTGTTGATGACGCACGGACAAGAGTAAAGACGTTAACAAAAATGAAAAAACGGTGTGCAGGATGGTGGGATGTCCGTCAACGTGACGCCCTCATGTTTTTATATTTATGTCATCATTCAATTAATTCATTGCTTGTTTTGATGGGTGTAGATTTTCATCTACTGATGGTGCGTGTATGCACCGATCATCAAGTATACTTTTGAAAGAAAAAAAAAAGTGATATATCCCTATTTTGTTGTAAGACTGACCCTCTTCTCAGGTGATTCTGGATGCTCTCATAAGAAGCTTTGAACATCCGGTAGTCCTCCTTCTCACCGAACAGGATGTAAGACTTCAGCAGATACTCATAAAATGAATCCATACCGGCCCCTAGACCACTCTGCTTGCCCACCCACTGGCCTGTCTGGATGTTCACCACATTGCCTGGTTTTATGACAGAGAGAGAGGTACACAAATAAAACGTTGGACTTGTAAAGTTAGAAGAGAGAAACGGGTGTGGAGAGAGAATATTTGAGTGTTGATGACAAAAAAGAACATTGTGACAGGAGTGAGAAGACATACTCACCCAGAAGACCGGTTTCGTTGCTCCTCAGGTTCCACAGGGCTCTCACAGCCCGCCTGGCCACCCACTCAAATGTAGAATCTCCAATCAAACGGCTCAAAATACCAAACTCCACCAATAGAGAACCAGCTCCTGCTGTACAAGTCTCATTGATGCTATCAGGTGGGACTCCGGTCTTTAGGTTCACCTGCAATTGAATGAACAATTGGTTTGTATTGGTCATATCGTATGAAGAACAACTGACACATTGTTTGAATGTCAACAGCTCATACATCACTGGGTCGATGCATTCCCTAAACTATTTCATACAAACGGACATAATCAACGAGCAAAAAGGCTTATTATTGCTTACACAGCCTACTCTACATTTTCCATAAAGTAAGCAAAACTAAGATGTGAATAATGAAAAACAATTTAGTTGTAACTTCACTCCACAAAGCACTACTGCACAAGTGTATCTTGTCATCAAGGCCATAAATTGACTCACAAAAGCTGAAGGGTGTGTTTGTGTGTGTATGTGTGTGTGTGTGTGTGTGTGTGTGTGTGTGTGTGTGTGTGTGTGTGTGTGTGTGTGTGAGAGTGTGTGTATGTCTGTGTGTGTGTGTATGTAGGTAAGTAGGGAGAGAGACAGACCAAAATGACCATTAATCTTCTACATTCTCTAGTTTTGTAGACTGGGGCTGATTCAGAGGGTAAATACTTTAACTCTTGAGAGGGTAAACATGAAACCCGCAAATGGACCCGCAAGGGTCCATCTGGCTAACCAACTTTCCACCATTTAGCCTGGGGACCACCCTCTCAAGGGCCATTGGTGGTCCCCAGACCACTGGTTGAAAACCCCAGACATAAACAAATACCCTATTGGCCTGATAAGACAGTGTTTTTTTTTTTTTTCAATGGAAATATCCTTAAAAAATGGGGTTGTCTTATATTTGGGGACTATATTATTTGACATTCAATGTTCTTTGAATACAAATGAGTCTTGAAAAATTGGGGTCATCTTATAACCAGGATTGGCTTATATTCAGGACAATACGGTAATACATAATACATACATAATAATAATTGGGAGCACATCTGGACCTAAACATAGGCCTATGTTTTGGCCTCTATATAAACCACAACAGAACAGTGCAGCTCACCCTGGGGTAAGGAATGCCTGTGCTGGTGTTCTCGAAGGCTGGCAGCAGACGGACAGCCAGGTCGTGGGCCAAGTGGAGAAGCTCATTGTCATAGCCCTCCAGGCCTACTTGACCAAAGGGATGTTTAGGGTCAGTCAGCAGAATGTGAGAGGAGATCAGGCTTCCCAGGATCCTGACAGAAGACAAAGATACAAACACTAGAATCAGAGTGCATGTCAACATCTCTGTAGTATATCATACTCTGTAGTACAACAATGCCCACAAAAAAAGCAGATCGACAAGCTCAAGTCTCAATGTAACACGTTGTAGTCTAGATCTGATATTTTTGGCACACAAGATCATTGCTTTTTTCAACTAGAACTCAGACTTGTCGTACGTGTAGGTCCCTTTTTATAAGATGCCGCTAAGGATAAATGCCTAAAGACAAAGGTACAAACACTGGAATCTAAGCAGAGTACATGTCATCATCACTCTGTAGTAGGACAATGCCTACAAAAAGCAGATCTATAAGCTGAAGTCATAATGCAATAAGATTATTATAAGATGCCACTATGGATAAATGTCTAAAATGTATATTATTAAAGTATCATTCGTTAGGAGGTACTTATGAACAAATGGCATGTGTCTGCGACAAAGAAGAGGACAGTCATATGCAGCACAAGGTCAAGGGAACAACATACTTATATTAGTTGATGTTGTGAAACTAAACATTGTCCTGCTGTGTGGTAATTACAATGACAAAGAACCTCTTGGCCAACAGTACAGTTTACTTTGTGCAGTAAGCACCTTGAATAGCAATTTGGATATTATTGGATAAACTGACCCAAGTATTATTGTCATAGCATCATAGGATGCTGTCTGCCTGTATATTCTCTCTTTCTCTCATTATATTAATTATTTTTCTGCCTTTACCAACTCAGACGGACCTTGGAGGTGTAGTGTAGTTGTTACATTAACACAAATTGGGTAAAATAATAGAAATGACATTTCTACCTGATGTTGGCCTCAAACACCTGCACAGTTGAATCCTTGTCAAATGATACAGTATCTATGACCAACTGCACAGCTTTGTGAAATTCTGTCACATTGCCCAGAATCTGTGAAGAGAAGTCACATTATAGGCTACAATTTCACAAATAAATCAATTTATATTGTCAATATATTGTAGATAGTGATAATAGTCACAAGGTATAATGTTAGATAAATGCAGTGTGAGCCAGCTTACCAGTAAGGTGTCTAAGGTATCAATTAGTGTCAAGGAGTAGTTCCCCAAAACGTCATTTATGTTGATGTTTGACCTGAAATAAAAAAGGCAAACAACAAATTGAACCCAGCGTGAGGTAAGATCATTAGACACATGAATGCAAAGTTTAACAAAATCTTACGGGGCTGCGTCTACACAAAACAATTTATGAGAAGCACTTTCAATTTGCCAAATTGTGAAATATTTCTTGTCTGACAAAGAGACAAACATTATGAAAATAGGCAATCTACTAAAGTGTTTTTCACAGTGACCCCCCCCCCCCCTCCCTATTAATTTTTATTTTTGTACAGATTAGTTTGATGGCAATCGTGCCTTTATTGATAGTTAAAGTGAAATAAGGAAATAAGGATGAGGAGGGGAGAGACATGCAGCAAAGGTTGTCATGAACAGGACTCAAACATGTGACGGTGTGACACGCTGTCAGGCCAGAGCTTATATATGTGGCATGCACTCAGACCACTAGGCCAGCGGGAGCCCCACTGCCTTAAGCTTAAGATACAGTAACAATGTGTGCTGCATTTACTGTGAAGAATGCTGGTGGATTGCATTGCTGCCTAAGAACATTCAGATCTGGAGACTGTGTGCAGACATGTGTCATGTAAATGAGAAACGTCGTGGTTGGGACAATTCAACAGTAACCTACAGCTGGCTTCCGTTTGAGGTAAAATGAACACACCTGTGCCGCTCATTTGTTTACAACTACTGCCATGCAAATGCTAAACCTCAGAAGACAGTTAAGATGGAAACTACTCAACAGTGTGGAGTGAACAGTAAAATAATAACTACATTCATCATTTTGTTTTAACTGTATGGGTCAATTAACTCAATTTGGTTACTGCAGTGGTTCTCAACATGAAGCTCAGGAACCACCACAAGTCTTTGAAGGGCTTTCAGGGGAACAAATCTTTCTAGTACACTAAAAAAGTCTTTGAAGGGCCTGTAAAGGATTGTGTGAAGACTCACGGGTTGTGCACATCTGGTCCCCTGCCTTCACAGTCGATGGGATTCAGCTCGTCCTCTGGAAAGGCATATTTCATGTAATTATCATATCCAAAATAGAACATGTCTTTGGCCATGTCCTTCATCTTGGCTTTGAGGGCGTCCGGGAAGGAGCTGTATCTCTTCACGTATTCGTCCTGGTGCCCATCGAAGAGGCCCAGGTAGGACCTCTGCGGGGACCCAGCGGGACCCTGACAAGAGCTGAGCCATCCCTCTTCTTCAGGCTAGTGATGTGACATATGGACAAAGTAAAACATTAACAGCTGTTACTTTATAATCATGTTATGACAGACTATATATGTAGTGGTTTTCAATCCTTTTCATATCTAGGCCCCTTTATTTATTCGGCATTTGAGCCGTGGACCTAGCCTGACCTCAGTCTGATTTGGTGGCGATTCAGGGCTGAGCCTGGCTATCATAGAACCACCACTTGATGTCAAATTAGCATATTTCTACCAAAATGACCCGTACAGGTTTCGGTTCATGTGTTCATCCTTTAGCTGGGGACCACCTGGAACACCCCCCCCACCCCCCTGCTCTACTGAACTGAACGTGGTTCATACAATAAAGCCTAAAGTGGTTAAAACGAGGAAGACAGGTGCCGTAAAGACACACATCACAATATTACAATATCCCAAATCCCATACGATATATCGATCAAATCAATTTAGCCCAGCCCTACTTCATGCTTGCTGTGGCCTCCTCCTTGAATGCGCTGAGACCACGAGGTGGTCTTCAACGGGACCCCCGCCGCGGACCCTCCTCTGTCCTCCCTGAAGAGCGTCAGGTCCAACTTGTGCAGGTTAAAGTTGATGGGGAAGTTGAAGCCCCAGCTGACTCCAGGTCCCAGCCCGAAGCACAGCCACAGTACACAGCTGACGCTCAGTCTCAGCACGACTAGACCCAGCACTATTGACCTCCATTGCATCTTTGCTGCCCCGGATCGGTCTTTAAACTCATAATTTACCCAACGCGAACCTTCGAAGAACAAAAGGAGGAACGTTGAGTATATAATTTTTAAAGGCGTAGAAAAGTTTGAACTCCGGAGCAGATAAGTTGTCTATCTGCTCCCAGCATTGGTCTGGAGCAATACACTTCCTGTCAACAAAGAAGTCCCTCCTCCCACTCTCTCGGACTCTGCCGTGTGATTGGCTCCCCGGCCCTCGTGACGTATGAAAGCCAGCTATGAAGTCTTCTGTGATTGGCCAAGTGGCTGTCACTCACCTAGAGACGTGTACTTGGGTATCGTGGCATGCATGCCTGCCGTTCATCTGGAGCTCCAATGGGATACAGCCACCAGCATGATTTATGCTAATGCCGGTGTGTGGCGGCTTGATATGCTTGATACTCCCTACTTGTGCGTACAGTATGTCAGTACCCAGTAGTACCATAGTGTTGCTTGTAGATCTGTTGTTTTTGGGAGATAATTTGTAATTCTCCTATGGGGAGCCATGAATCGTGCATGCATTTTCCCCCAGTTTTACATGTGTTTATGTGATGGCAGTAACCCTCGGTGTGGGAAACCTTGACAGTCCTAGTCTCCTAGACATACTGTATGACAACAGATGTGCATGCGGCTTCAGTTCATATGCCACCAAAATGTAGAACGCCTTACCAATAGTGATTAACACATGTGAACCCCCCCAATTCGAAACTGGCAAAATACCACCGACCCCTTCCCTCCCCTCTTTCAGTAAATTTCTCTTTTCCCTTTTTTCCTCCAATATGATTTTACCTCCTATGATTTGCTGCTTCTGACTTTACTGAAGTAATTACTTTGTATGGCTTAATGAAATGAGTAACTAGTAACTATAGTGTCCAATCAATTTTTCAGATTTGCTGTAGTTATACTTGAATTGTACTGTAAATCTCCAAGCTGTTATCAGTTTTGTTGCAGTGTGTAGTCTTGAATTGTACTGTAACTCTCACATTTTTCACATTTTGTTAAAATGTTCGTTCATTTATGTGATCGCCACCCATCTACGCACCAGGCAAACCAGACAAAACGATTATCAGGTTTCCCAGGTGGGGGTATCTACATACAAAGGAAAAAGGACATTTTAACTTAGTAATAGTATACTGTACTTTTTTTTGTTACTGTACTTCTAAAAGTATGACGAAAATTAATGGGAAATACATTTCTGGAGCAGGGGCGATGTCATGAGAGGAGCGGAACTGCTCAGCTCTATATGTCGATGGTCATGTGTAAAAATAATAAGATAAATCACTCCATTTTTAATATTTGCTTCAGAATGGTCCTATGGTGTTTTTCTTTAGTTAAATGTAGGCTGTGGCGTTCTGATTCAGAAACGCAATGATCCTGCAGAATAGGTTTCAGCCACTGTATATTGGATGTTTTAAGTTATTTTTAATAACACATAGAATTTAATTTGCCATAAATTGTCTGTCTAAACGGTCTGTCTAACCTGATACCTGGCATACTTGTAGGTTGGTATTTTTACCGCAGAGAAAACAATGTTGTATATATAAAACAGACCACTAGGGCCTTTCCTGGGGGTCCTGACCTCAAACTAGACTAGACCACCATAAAGAACAGTACACTGTCTAAATTAAAAAGCATGCCATTTTATTTCTTGAATATATTTGAGTGCTTTGCTCCGGTAGGCACACCTTACATGCTGCTTTGCGTCCGAGGTGAGAGATATTGCACAAGGCACTTTGAATCCTGCCACGCTCTCAGCTCAAGGGCAGCACAAAACCACAGCATTCCAACATACTGACCCACTACAGCTTTATCCTTCTATACATTCAAACTTTAAATAGAATCATTATCTTCATACAAGCATATCTCCCATCAGTAAAAAGTTCACCATCTTCATTTTTGTATATACCTGCTTAATTCATGACAATTTCATTGCTGTCTTTTCTAAAATAAGAAAATGTCCTCAGGAGAAACTCTTTGATTTGGCAAAAGGTTGACAGCCATCATCAAACAAATACAATCTCGCAGAAGGACAAGTCCAAAACAGGGAATATCAACAAGTCCACTTTGACTTTCCCCTGGCATGTGTGAAGAATATTTCACGCGACCTAAAGAGGCCAGTCATAAGCCATCCATCCTTTAAGTGATGTTGGACACTAGTGTTACAATCTGCTGGGGTTGCCTATCAATTGGGTAATGCCGGCATAGTAAAAGGTACATTTAATATTCAAGTCTTCCTCCTCCACAGGGCTGGAGCAGAGGCTTTAGCAAGAGGTATAATGCCGATTCTGTGAATCCCTAAATTTGGTTTCAGGTGTGACGTGTTTTAGTAGTGCATCGTTTTTGAGTTAACGGCGTGAAAACAATATAAAGGGGGCAACATGAACGGTGCAGTGTGTGAGCTGGAGAGACAACTGTACATCATCACAGAGTGAGGAGGGTGTGACATGAACGTAACATGGCAGATGCAGCTGAGGAACACCTCTCGCTCTTTCAGCTTCTCCGTGATTTCGAGTGCTGGATGAGCCACTGAAGTGTGATATCTGTAATTAAAGAGAAAGGTGTGCCGAGTTAGGTCATTGGTTCTAAAACATACTTCTTCACCTATTTTTTCACCTATTAATAAGGTCAAACATTTTTTGAATAAAAGCTCATTTGAATTTATTTTTATTTGAATAAAAGCTCATTGAATAAAAGCTCATTGTATATGCTGTACTGTTCCTTTATATTGCCATACATAACATATTGTGCTGAGGTATGGGGAAACACGTACACAACAAACATAAAGCCAATTTTTATTTTGCAAAAAAGAGCTATAAGAATAGTAAATAAAGCTGCCTACCGAGAGCCAACTAACCCCCTGTTTATTCAATCAAAAATCCTAAAACTCAAAGAACTAGTTGAATTAAAAACACTTCAAATAATGCACAAAGCAAAAACCAGATCACTACCACAGAACCTCCAAAAGCTGTTTCAGAACAGAGAATGCAAACATAATCTGAGAGGAATCTGCATGTTTGAACAGCCAGCTGTGAGGACAAATGCAAAACTGCACTGTATTTCCGCCAAAGGGGTAACTCTTTGGAATAGATGCAGTGATGAATTAAAGCTGACCCAGTCATGGGGTGGATTCAAACATGTGTTTAAAAGAAATAAAATAGATAAATACAAATTAGAAGAATAAATCATAATAATGTAGTATAATGTGACATAATATAATGTATTTCTAGTTATATAATAGATATAACCTATCATTTTATAATATAGTAGAACAGTAGATGCTATAGTCACATCTAAGTTATATAATGAACATTATAATGAATTGAAATGAACCGAAACTGAAATCACGTTATTCTTAGCCAGGATCATTGTTGTTGCTGTTTTTTTTTTGTTGCCTAAATACTTTTGTTGTTATTATGAGGAGTTATACAAAGGGGTAGGACATGATAAGTTTCAAGTAAACTTCTTCCTACTCCTTTTTCGAACAAATATGTTATGAATTATGAGAATCCAATTATGCATTTATTTTTAACTTCAGTCTTTTTCTGAATGATGCAATCATGTTTATTTACAGTTTTCCTTTAATCTAATTTTTACTTTATTTCCATTTTTAACCTGTTCGAAATAAATAAATAAAATGAAAAAAAAAATGAAAAAATAAATGTTTTGCCTATCATGAAGATATGGAGGAAGAAGGAGGAACAGTGGAAAGTGGTGACGTTGGTTAATGATTATCTAATCTGAATGTTCTAGAGGGGTCAACATTTTTTTTAATCTGACCATAGTTATTCGCGCAACGCGAACGAAAATGAAAGCCTGGGTGTCAAGGCTAGACCATTTTTAAAACTACAGCTTTTAAGCCTGGTCAGACTTAGTTCTGTTCACATCTTGCACATCAAGAATAGCCACACATTGGGAGCTATTGGAGATCTGTTATTGCTGGTGCACAAAACCCACGTACTAAGCATAAATAAGGCTTTGTAGTTTTTGTTTGTCTTGGCTTGTCACAAACATCACCACCAACTCACCTATGTTGTCTTTCTCTTTGCAAGAAATAGAGTAGCAGCAGATCTCCCTGTCTTGAATAGCTGCCAGGTTCCTTTACAAGAAAAGTTATAGATAAATTAACAAAATAAATGTGATTTTATTATATTAATATTAACATCTGTGTCAGATGTACCCTTAGATCTTCACACATGGAGCTGACCTGTTCTGACATCCATATGTTGATCATTACTCTGATCTAAACTCTATACAGGCCTGCAATAGACAGTGTGACCACTTCTTGCCCTCGGGCATCTTACTGGTTTGACTCATCCAAAAATCATACTCCCCTGTCATGATGTTACTGTATACATTTACTGGCAAATGAATAATACACATACAATCGCTACTAGTTAATTAATAATTGCAATACAAGGTGAATATAGCTTTGGTAAATAAAAAACTAACAAAGATCTAGTGTGATTTAAATCTACACCAGGGATTTCATACTCACATTTTTTCAATGAGCTGTTTCTCATCTAGAGCGCTTGGGAGATCTCTTTTATTACCAAGTACCAAAACCTGAAAGTGCAGAAGAATGTTAACCTCAACAAAGACACCCAAAGTCTATCGAAATAAAAACCTTCAAAGAATGTCTAGTTCTCACAATAAAATAGCACTTTCTACCATGAAAGAATTAAGAACCTTATTTACTCACAGGAATTCCTTGCAACTGAGGTTTTTCTAATAAATTATGAAGCTCATTTCTTGATGCTTCCACCTTTTCTCGATCTGCTGCATCAACCATGTATCTAAAAAATTTGAAAGATTACAATTAAATATCTGGTACAGTCACAGTTTTCCCATTTTATTTATTTATCTTTCTTTGATGCTTCCCTGATTTTCATATTAAATTGTACATTTGTGCATCTTAAAATTGTTATTCCTTTTCATAGTTTTATCCTCAAAATACAGGTGCTGGTCAACGAATTAGAATAATTTGAACAGTGCAATCGTTAAATTCTTTGAATGCATTTCTTGTGCAGAAAACAAATCGGGTGTTCACCGCGCCTGTCCTACTGGTTAGAGTAATCACAGAACTCGTTACCTGTAAAAAATTTGCTCAGCTGAGCTTTCCAAAAGGCCCATTTAGGCCATTTAACTGTGACACTGTTGTTTCATTGAATTAGAATAATGGAGAAACCGTTTCATTGAATTAGAATATTTTTTATTATGATTAGAATCATCACTTTCTCAGTATTTTGTGGCTGCCCCCTTGGCTTGTATGACTGCCTGAAGTCTCCGTGCAGGGGTTGACACTAAGGTCTCCGAGGTACTTGCCCATCGGGCAAGTGCAATCAGGTTCTACTTGCCCTCAGGTCATGGCCCACTTGCCCCCCCAAAAATATATTGTAAATTTTGCTTTTAAGTTTACTTCCTACTTGGGTGCTTTCAACAGGTGGTCCAGGGACCACCAGTGGTCCCGGAGAGGGTTCCAGGTGGTCCCTAGCTAAGTTGGTTAACCAGATGTAACTCTTGAGAGCGTAAAAATGAAACCAAATGGACCCGCAAGGGTCCATTTGGTTTCATTTTTACGCTCTCAAGAGTTAAAAATTCATCATCATAATTAGCCCATAGTGGTCACAGACCCAGTGGTCCCTGACCCCAGCAAAATGATAGTTTGGAACCAAATGAACCTGGGAGAGAGATAGGTAGATAGCTAGAAAGCAGGGAAAGACACAGAGGCAGAGTGCAATGACCGCCTTCAAGACAAATTTATCTTGTGTAGTGTTATAGTGCACAAAGTTGCACACTTGCCTGATCGGGCAACCAGGTAGCAGTCTTCACTTGCCCCACCATTTTTTTACTTGCCCCGGGCAAGCGGGCAAGTGTTACTGTCAAGCCCTGTCCGTGGCATCGATTTGAAGAACTAGCTATCTCTACCTATCTCTCTCCCAGGTCCACTTGGTTCCAAACTATCATTTTGCTGCGGTCAGGGACCACTGGGTCTGTGACCACTATGGGCTGATTAAGATGATGAATTTTAACTCTTGAGAGTGTAAAAATGAAACCAAATTGATCCGCAAGGGTCCATTTGGCTGAGGGCAAGTAGAACCTGATTTGCACTTGCCCGATGGGCAAGTACCTCGGAGACCTTAGTGTCAACCCCTGCACGGAGACTTCAGGCAGTCATACAAGCCAAGGGGGCAGCCACAAAATACTTAGAAAGTGATGATTCTAATTATAATAAAAAATATTCTAATTCAATGAAACGGTTTCTCCATTATTCTAATTCAATGAAACAACAGTGTCACAGTTAAATGGCCTAAATGGGCCTTTTGGAAAGTTCAGCTGAGCAAATTTTTTACAGGTAACGAGTTCTGTGATTACTCTAACCAGTAGGACAGGTGCGGTGAACACCTGATTTGTTTTCTGCACAAGAAATGCATTCAAAGAATTTAACGATTGCACTGTTCAAATTATTCTAATTCGTTGACCAGCACCTGTATAAAACTTTTGCATTGACTTGGGCTTTAGTTTTAATGTATCCATTCTACATACTGATCACTTCCATGGGCCAGTGGTGTCCCCATTTCATAGGCAAATTGTGCAGCACTATGATTAACTATCAAGATAGTGTTTTAGGAAGTTTATGTTGCGCTTATCGTTACAGTCACAATACACCTTATAGAAATCTAACAAGGCCAAAATTAAATACTTACACAATTGCATTAACTCCTCGACAGTAGCGTTCCCACATGCTCCGGAATCTTGGTTGCCCTCCTATATCCCAGATCTAATGAGTTAAAAGCAAAATGTCAGAAGTGATGTACGATATGAAAGTATACATAAATGAAAGGGAAGGTTACGAGCGGGTGATGAAATCAGCTATGTTATATGGTTTAGAGCAGGGGTCAGCAACCTGCGGCTCAGGAGCCGCATGCGGCTCTAGAACACAGCCCTAGTGGCTCAGTGGCTGTAGCATTATTACATACACACACTGGGGTGATCCACACCAAAATAATATAAACATTTCAGTCACCCAAAACGCGTTGCGCTGTCTGACAGCTGCCAGTTAAAGTAGCACTTGGCCATGTCAAAAAAGCCCAGCAGTTATCAGAGGTGGAGCTCTCAATCTGAACCACCCATTTTCAAAGGTTTACTCAGTTTACTATGTCATTAATATACCTTAGAGGTGTTGTGTGTGTGGACTAGAAATGGAGTTCTGTAAAACTCCCTTTTTTTTTTTTTTTTTTTTTTTAGAAACTCCATTTCTGGAGGTTGTGTTTCACCATGTTAATGATTTTTCTTTGAGGACCTTTTTTTTCTGAGAGTGTGCAAATGGAACCAAATGGACCCGCCAGGGTCCATTTGGTTCACATTTGCACTCTCAGGAAAAAAATAAAAATAAAATGCGGCTCCAGAGAGATTTTGAATTAAATTTTGGGTCGAAAATGGCTCTTTCAACATCTTGGGTTGCCGACCCCTGGTTTAGAGGAAAACACAGCTGGAGATAGCAGAGACGGATATGTTGAGGTTCTCTCTTGAGTAACAAAGATGGATAATTGATAGCAATAGGATCATTGAAATAAAGGTTACAGTGCAGGTTAGATGTTTAGGAGATCAAGTCAGAAACCAGACTGAGAGCTAGAACATATTCAGAGGAAGAATCATGACTACTGTACATCATACTTGTAGCTGGTTATCATAATATTGTGGTCCTGGAGACACATATGGACACACATCTACCTTGATGGTGACGTTTCCTTTAGTGACCTTCCTCATATTGAATCCAACTGTGGGGATCATGTCTTCACTGAACTGCCCAGACTGTAATGAAAGAGAAAGATACATTAGAAATGCACGCTTTCTGATGCAGTTGGATTTATTTTTGTATGTTTTTTTTTTATCTTTATTTGCAGTTAATTTGTTGTGGTCCAGTGGTCCAGGTGTTATTTTGTGAAAACACTCACTTAACTCTCTCGGCCGGAGACTGGCTGTTTTCCCTATCCCAAAATAAGCTTAAAATGGGGCTAAGGGGCCTTGTGCAAGTTCCCCTATATACAGGTACATCGCTCCAAAATGCAAGTTTTTGCTATATATGGTCTCTCCACCATGTCAGTAGAGTGTTGACACTCACTTTCGTTTCAGCAGTGGTTCAGCCATAAACAATGTGCCACGCCCCCATCTTTTGAGACAGCTGAATCACTGCTGCACCAAAAGTGCAGCAGTGATTCACTGCTGCACCGAGTGTTAACACACTACTGACATGGTGGGGAGACAATATATAGCAGAAAATTGCATTTTGGAGCAATGTATGTGAACTTGCACTAGACCCCTTAGCATCATTATAAGCCTATTTAAGGAGCATTTTCACAAAATAGCACTTTTTTTTCCTAAAAAAAATAACTGCAAATAAAGATAAATTTGGTGTGGAATTCTCCTTTAATGTAGCAATACAATGCATTACATTTAATACTACTATACTATTACTATTTATTTACCACTATATTTTTCTGTATCATTCAAATAATATAAATGGAGTTCCAAGACGACAAGCTGCGCATACAGCATACATATATATCAGGGGTGCCCAACCTTTTTTGACCCAAGATCTACTTTTCAGCAGCCAACCCCTCCGGGATCTACCAGTCCAATATCAACATTTCAAACCACACGCATCGTTGCCGGCCTGCAGTAACTTCACAACAACACAACACTACGTTGTTTTACCACTTTACTTTATGTCCATATAAGCATGAAGTACAACGGACTTGTCATGAATAGGCCTACAACAGACTTGGGCAAACACTGCCATTGCAAATGCAATCATAATAAGAACAGTCCAGAATAGTCCATTATAAGTTGCAGAACAGTCCATTACACGTTGAACAATACTGTTGGCATAATTCACAGACAGCAGACAACAATCCTCCAAATGAGCCGCTTCGTAGACAGACAGACACGCAGACATGCACACAAAAATATCGCTCTTTTTTCATTTCCACCTCATTTTTTTTCTTTCCTCCCCACATCTCCCAAGATCCACTCATGATCAGGCCAAGATCTACTGGTAGATCCCGATCTACTGGTTGGGCTCCCCTGATATATATGAAGAATGAATTAGTTGTACTGTAAAATGGGGAAAAAGTGTGGAGATATTTCATTCAGAATATATGCATTTATTTGAATACCAATTCGATTGCCAAATGACCTCCAATAATAATTCAGTATAAGTATTAATGGCGGAAACAATGTTTTGCGCGCACACACGCACACACACACACACACACACACACACACACACACACACACACACACACACACACACACACACACACACACACACACACACACACACACACACACACACACACACACACACACACACACACACACACACACACACACACACACACACACACACAAAAATAATGGATAGTTGTAGACTTAGAATGTTCCTTGTTTCATGCATGGTGATGAACCCAAACAGGATGAACAGACTAGTACGTATGTATGGCATGCCTGGCACACACTTTTTAAAGCACATGACCTGCCTGTAGTCAGCTGACAAAGCTAAGTGGAAGTTAGTGCACAAGTCTCATGACTGGGTAGGTGACAGGAAGAACCGCCCCCAAACGATGAACACAAACAATATCCCTCTCTTGCAACACATGCACTGTATAGGGCTATAGGCCAAAACCAACGTCAGTAAACCACCTACAGTACAGCCTCCACACATGCAAATATCGCCAGACAGATTGGGCCTGTAAGAGACAATCCCTTGATGAACTAAGTTAGCTTAAACTATTCTATAAGTTTCATCCTACCTATGCATTCCAATTGCATACAATTAACTGTAGCCTTGCAAATTAACTTTTGAAAATAGACCCACCAGCAAAGACACTGTTTTTTCCCCCCTCAGAATACTATTTATACATCCCTGTTGAAAAAAGAAAAACACTTTTGTGCAAGAATAGTGGTTGAAAAAAGAGAAGAGTATTCAAAACCAGGGAACATTTCCACCCTCTACCAGTGTGCAAGAAGACCTGACAAATACTCACTTCCAAACAAGAGACAAGGAATGTGTTGCATAGTAAATCATGTCATTATATTAGTTTTAATAGCCGTTTATGTATTGTACAGTGCTGTGTGGATATATTTGTGTTAGGACAGGAGAGTCTCAATCTTGATCAGCAAATTATGAACAATGTGGTTGGTGCTGATGACAGAGGGAGCCCTCATCCTGGTTACTGATAACTGCACTCACCATCCTAGCCTTTGAATACAATGTAGTGTAAGACTATGTCTTTTTGTTGTGTTCAACCCAGGGGAAATATGCTTCCAGCTGAATGATAGGATAGGGTTTGCTTTCTACATACAGCTGAAATAATGTTTGATCACATACAGGGAGCGGAAAGAAGATAGATGCTAAATATGTGCTGTGTGAGTGAAATATGTGAGTGACTCACAACACAACATATTATGAAACAAGTTTGGTCACTTTGAAAATTCCACCATGGCTGTTAAAAATAGTCTAAGGACAATCTAGTTAGAATACCCACCTCAACCTGTCCTTATTCTGGGGCAAACATCTCATGAAAATGTTAAGCCTTGGTTAATTGATGTTGAGGGAAATGTGGGTCTAGAAGTATAGAGCCATATGGGTATTGCAGTCAAAACCGTATAGTGTTTAAAGTCACCTGAAGAATTTTATATCGGAATGGACAAAAGTTCTTAAGTTCCAGCTCAGTAACTATAACAGTGTTAAAAGTGACCAATGGGCCTTCTCCTCTATGTATAATGTAGTAGTACTGTTTGCAGTTAACACTAAATCCGAGTTAACAACTGTATGGGCTGGCCAAGTCGATAAGCAATGAAGAGACAATGTGTGTACAGTATACCGACCTGCTGCGACCAGGCTAGCAATAGCAAGTCAATAAGAGTAAGGTGCATGAACAGTAAAAACTAGTTAAGAGGTTTAGAAATCGAGGTAAGTCGGTTTACTTTTAAACAACATAAACCAGCTGATTTCTTTACATGACTTGTACGACTGACTGGTGGAGCAGCCAGCCAAGGAACACCAGACCAGTGTTTCTACTACTAGATGGCTCTGGTGTAGCGCTAGCACCGGGCTGACGTGATCCCACGTACAGTTCCACACAATGATGATGTAAGTAGCAAGCCAGAGCTATGTGAATGTGTATGAGCTAAGACAGAGTTACGAAAACTCGGTTCCCTTCATGGGGCCAGTCAAATGGCGGCTCTATTGTAGACCCATTGAAAATGGAGACACATTCTGGACCGGAAGTAGACAGAAATGCGTTGAACACAGGCAAACAGCCCAGCTTTATTTTCGAATGTTTTGTGGTAATAAAACGAATACCATTAAAGACACTCTAGTTGTTACTGTACAATACTTTTGGCAGTTGGTATGTTGCACAGTTGCCTAAAATGGCTTTTATTTGCACCCACCATCGTTGAAAACAATGTATTTCAAACTCCCACTTGTCCCATTCAAGGCACACTGCATGAACAGCGCTCGAGCGCTCCGTTTGAGACCCCTCGATGTCGCAACTCTTCTACTATGGTTCTGAGCAGAGCTAGCGCCGGTGTTAGCATGGTGAACTTACAGCAATCACGTTAACAAACGTTGTTTTTCCAGAGTACTGGAGGCCGACCAGCGTCAGCTCCATCTCCTCCTTCCAGAAGAGAGACTTGAACCAGTCCAGAAGCCGGTTTATGAGGGCCAGCATGGTGATGTTGATGGTCTGCTCACACACTCAACGCTGTGTGTGTGTGTGTCTGCTGCTGAGTGACTTGTTGTGTTGTGAGGGGAAGTGCTTTGCGGCCAGCTGTCATATGACTATGACCAAAGCCTATGACCAGCAGACAAAATTGTGTCCGCCAGCGCCCCATCCGAAACATCACATAAATGCATCCAGGGACTTGTATGTGGAAGGTACCTGTAATTCATTCGGAGGTTCGTGCATTGCAGCATTACTGACCGAGCAAAGACAATGTTGTCATGATTTCTTTATTCATTTATTTATTTATAGAAAATGTGTTAAAATGTTTTTTTCATGGAGAGCTGTGAGCAGTTCAGAAAGAGGTCCCCTTCCCATATATATATATATATATATATATATATATATATATATATATATATATATATATATATATATATATATATATATATATATATATATATATATATATATATATATATATATATATATATATATATATATATATATATATATATAATATATATATATATATATAATATATATATATATATATATATATATATATATATATATATATATATATATTATATATATATATATATATATATATATATAAAACCTTTATGCAAAAGTGGCACCTTTGACCTTTCGTACAAGCCACTTTACAAGAAAAATACGATGGACCTTATTTTGCATGTCACATACAATTTTTCTAAATCACAAAATTATATGTTTTACACAACATATATGTTTCACTCTACAAAGAAATACTCTGGATATTAACTTTATTCTCTTACTGTATATGAAGGTGCCACTTTCAAGAGTTTCCCTAAAATATTTCTATATGGGTTGTTGGGGAATCCAAGATGAATGAATGAATGAATGAATGAATGAATGAATGAATGAATGAAATTTTTATTAACAGAGATGAGAGTTATAGTACAAGTCAAGTACACACTGCTACAAAACTGATAACAGCTTGGAGAATTACAGTACAATTCAAGTACAACTGCATCAAATCTGAAAAAGCTGATTGGACACACTAGTTAAGCATACACTTGTTTACAATAGTGGCCAACTTGTTCATTTCATTGAGGCATTCAAATACCGTACATACAAAACAACTACTTCAGTAAAAACAGAAGCAGCAAATCATGGGGGCAAAATCATAGTGGAGGTAAAAAAGGGAAAAGAGAAATGTACAAAGAGGAGAGGTGGGGTGGGTGGGGGGATTTTATATACATTTTTGTTTTACAGAGGCCAGTTAAGAATTGCAGCCATCTGTAGGTGCCCTTTGAGGGCAGTTTTGAAGGAGTCAAGGGATTTACATGCCTTTATGACTGTTGGTAGGGCATTCCACATTTTGGTGGCATATGAGCGGAAGGAATTAAGACCCTTGTTTGTACCAAATCTGGGTTGGACATGGTTAGTAGCACTCCCTCTGGTGTTGTGGGAGTGTACTTCATTGACATTAAGGAAGTATTTGGATAGGTATAAGGGTATTTTGGTAGAGTATCGTATCTTGTGGACCAAACCCATTGCGAGATGTTGTACTCTGTCGTCAACCCTAAGCCAACCCAGGCTGTCGAAGTGGGCAGGGGTGAGGTGGGTACGAGGTGTGAGGCCAAGTAACAGTCTGACAAGTTTGTTTTGGGAAGTCTGTAGCCTTGTTTTTAAGGTTTTTGAGGTGCTGTGGTACCAAGAGGTGCAGGCATAGTCAAAGTAACCTTGTACCAGGGCTCCAGTTATGGTCTTCAGAGTGTCTTTGTTGACCAGTGAGGAGATCCTGTATAGGAATCTAGTTCTTTGGTTGACCTTTTTGATTAAGTTGGTGGCCATTTTATCACCGGAAAGATTTGCCTCCAGGATGGAACCCAGGTAGGTAATTTCTTCTTTCCGGGTGATAATGTTTTCCCCCACTTTGACAGTGAAGCCATCTGCCTTACTGAGCTTAATAGAAACCACTGGCCTAAAAAGTTCCAATGCGAAAACGGAAACCATCGTTCTCTCGATTATATAAAAAAAACTATGAATGAGACACAGACTGAGTAGGAAAGAATAGTATCATCATGATTATTAGCGAAGACCTACTATATGAAGATTGATTGAAGTAGCCTTGTCCTTTACTTTACTTTACTTTACTTGAAATATTCAATGCTTCATAGTACTGTGTAGTTGCATGCTAGGGTAGCCTATAGAAGTCAAAATAGAAGATTGCACAAACTATTTTCATTAGCATACAATACCTAAAGTTAAATATAAGATGACAAGTGACAAACATAAGATGACAAGTGACAATTAAACTAACATAGCTTAATTATTTTTTATGTGACAGATTCATGTAATGTTAGCCTACCCTAACACAGGCTTATGTTTGAAAAAAATCGACGATCCGGGCACACAAAAGTAAAATTAAAGCCTTTATTAAGGTTAAAAAGGCACAAACGCCAACATGTTTCGACCACAAGTGGTCTTCATCAGGGCATGGACGGAGGCTTATGTTTATTGTAAAAAAATGTATACTTTATTTAGCCCTTTTTTATCTAGCCCTTTTTTAACATTTGAACATTTCAGTGAAAATAGTTACTATAAAAACATATACAGAAACAAGAGCATAAAGCATATTGAAAAAAAGAGGAACAGAAGTTTACAAGGCCCTTTTGTTAACAGATGTACTGTAGGGACAGTGAGGAGCACAAGCAGTGTCTAGGCCCATATATGGCTTTGGTTAGCCTGAACTAACCTGAAAGCATTTTGGCATAGAGAGGCGTGGACCGACTCAGATGGTCGGTCACGCTGATTGGATCGCACACATCTGTCAGTCAACCCCGGCCCTCCTCTCCCCTCCAGTGCTGCGCTCGGTCGGAGTGGCGCCCAGCTCAGTCGGAGTGACGCCCAGCTCAGTCGGAGTGACGCCCAGCTCAGTCGGAGTGACGCCCAGCTCGGAAGGTTAAAGTCTCCCCCCTTCAGGCCACCGTGGCCAATGATTTATTCCAGGCTTTTGCTTTTCGCACAGTGCAGAAAGTAATGAAAGCCTGGGTATCTACAAAATGACTGCAGTCTCCAAGGGTAGCACATCTAAGATATTGGTAATTGCAAGGCTACAGTATGTAGGAATTTATAAGTCGTCTTGTCTCCTGGAATTTGTTAAAAGTCTGGCAGATGAATTTTAAACAAGCCAAAGACGGCAGATGGCCTTCTGAAATCATAATAACCTGTGTATATTAAAAAAATGGGGTTAATCGTACTGTAACATTGAAGGACAAATTCCCAAGATACAAGTAGATTATTATGACAATATTGTCCTTTGAAAGTGACCTTACATGTTCACAGTCTGACCTTACTGGCCTACAGTGTGGGTGATGTGGATATTTAATTCAACCTGAGCCTAAATCCAATCTAACAAGACTCTGAGATGTGCGTGTGACATACAGTCACATCCATCATCCCACACACACACTCAGACACGAAAGCCTCTGTCATGACAGCAGTTTCATCTGCTCTGTCTTGGCCTCTACTTGAATGGTGGTTGGTGGCAACAACTTGGCACAGTCAATTTAAACACTTAGCAAACTGTGATGGTTTTCAGGGACAGAGCTGCACAGTCGTCGTCGTCACTGGATTCAGTCTGCTGGATGGACTGTTCTCCGCTCTCCTCCTTTGACAAGGAAAATTCATGTGACCCTGCAGGTGACATCATAACTCTGTTGGCAGCATCATGGCATTTCTCTGAGGTGGAAAGAAAACATCATGTTCAATTTGAAGTAGGTCAACCGGTAAAATGATTTTCACTCTTGATATGTGAGATATGAGCCCTGTACATGATAATGATGTACAGATGAACATGATAATTCAAGTACATGCATTAGTCAACCTATTCAGGCTTGCTTACCGTCTTTTCTCTTCCTATTGGTGTTCTTTATGTAGGCACAGAGGAAGATAAGGAGGGTGAATGCAATTGTAGCGAAGCCTACTGTAAGAAGCACCTTGGTGGGATCTCCGGCTCCGCCTCCGTCTTTCACTGGAAATAAATTACACTCAAATGTAATTCAAATGAAAACATTGTTTACTTGATAATAATTAAATACAATTTTGCATGGTTAAATATTTTCTTACCAAAAATATGGCAAATTGCATTGTGGGTTTTGTTCCCTGCAAATTCTGTCATCATGCCAGTTGCTCTGCACCTGTTGGTCAAAGGAATGATTGATTGATGGGTTGATTGATTGATTAGGATTACAAAATAAGAAACACACATTATTGGAATGGTGGTTCTTACTGTGTCAATGGCTTGCATTTCCCATCATTCGTGTCAGAGTATTCATTATCTGGGCATGGTTCACACGTATATCTGTAATCAATCAGTCCTGAAAAAAGCAAATGGTTTCTGGTTAATGTCAACTGAGCCAAATCTATCAAATACAGCATAAATAATACTGAAACCAAGTATAATTATCATGGAAAGTTTATGAATGCACTATGTCGTCTATATTATTTAAACTATACATTTCCATTTTCCACTATTCAACTATTCAGTTGCAAAAAAGTTACCCCAAAATAATTTCAAGGCACCAAGGGGTTGTGACCCTCAGTTTGAGAAACTCTGGTTTAGATTTAATGTTGTTGATCACTGTTCGTTGTTCTTCGTCTGCGGGTCTGTCTGTTTTGAGCTAATCTCGGAAACAATGACTGCCAAAAAGACAGTTGGCCACAAATTTTAATAAGAAAGGCAATTTCACAGCCCACAACTGCAACAAATGATACATGATTTTTGTCTTACAAATCCTCTCCAAATGAGGTACACATGATCTTATGTTAGTATGTTACAATGAGTGCCAAACAACTGTTTAATGCTTGCCTGTAATTGGTGTCTAAAATGTTCAACATTGTGCAACAAGACAAAAGTGAAGTCACATGTTGAAGGGCCCTTCAAAAGCACTTATTTAGTGGTGCTAGTCACTCCAAGTAACAGCTTTGTGTGTAGGTATGTCTGAGCATGGTATGTTTAGGTCTTGTACCATGATTTTTTTGTCCTCCAGCCACTGCTGGTATAGATTTCTGACCGTGACATACGGTCGCATGCGCATACACACATACGCATTGCACGCACGCATGCACTGCCTACACACCCTGTAGGCTGGCAGACACATACGTTTTGTGAGCAAATATCATGTACTGTATGTAACAATGGTAAACAAATAAGACTATTCTTACCATGCCTCTTTAGTTGTTCTCCCTTACTGCATTGTTGTATCAGACATTTTGAACAGATATGGTTGGAACACAGGAAGCCAGGACGACATTTGCATGATGCGTCTGTGGTCGGTGTACAGTTCCTTTCATAGACTGCAGAGAGATAAGAAATCAACCACACATGTTCTATGCACGCAATGTACGAAAATATATTATGTTATCTACAAACGTACTGCGGTTATTGATTCCATTTTTATGCATGTTCTCGGAAATACGTTGAGCCCTCATTTCTTTTTTATTTCAGTGATGATTCAACGTAATAATATTGAAAACAAGAACAGCAGGGTGAAACAAGAGAAAACTTAACAGGGTTAAAATAGACAGTGGGAATAGTTACAGGCCTATAAATAATTTAAAAAGGAGTATGACAACTTTAGGTCAAGGGACATTTGTAGTATTGTATAGCCCTTGTGTTTATGTGGAGGACACCCAAAAGTACACTTGGGCCTTGACCTCATTTGATAGAACACTCGCCACCCTTTGTGTGGTACGATCCCCCCAGCAGGAGGCTGCTCGCCTTACTTGCGTGAGGCTCTAGTCCACAACGGGGGCTAGAGCCCCACTTGGCAAGGAATGCTCGCCCCGGTGAGGTGCGGCCCCTAGTAAAGTAAAGCGACTGAAGCCACGAGATGCAACACAGAAGAAGTCATGAGGCGAGTGAATCACTGTGCCAAGAAAGTCAACATCCTACCCCTAAACTAACCCTAGCAAGTCTTAACCAGCCACACATACACTATTGGTACATCGGACTAATGCATGCCCCCTCTGAGGAGCTTTGTGTTTTGCAAGGTTACTCCCTGGTCGGAATGGAGGGTAACTGGAATGCTCGCCTTAAAAAACACAGTCGCCCGTTTAGTTTACTGCCAACCTCACACCGCCTGCTTGCGGCTATTGTTCTTCTATTCTTCTGTTTGTTTTTTACTGAGAATAAGGTAAATAATAAATGTGGGAATTAACTGGTATCATTTTACGGGTTATGTTGAGGAATAGGATTAATATTTCGTCACGGTTTTAATGAAATTTTTATGAGTAAGATTAGATTTAACCATTTATGCATAGTTTACTGATGTTTTGTTTAGGAATTCCTAACCAGGCTGTTCGCCCAAGGGACAATGTTTTGAGGGTTGAGGGTGCGTTCTGGTATCCAAATCGGGCGACTGGGCGCAGGCCACACTTACACTCACTTGGTTGCACATGCACTGAGTGAGTATGAGTCAGGAAAATTGGGAAACGAAAGCAAACAATCACCACAAAGGTCACACATTTTGCAGAAATACCTCTGAAGAACTGAGTTATTTTTATACCAGACTCACCACCACAGTCAACAAGTTTTACTGTTACGTATGGAAAAAAACACAATTGTAATTGCAGTTTTTACTTTGTAGTTTGTCTTGAATTCAGTATTTTCTTATATGGTGCATAGCCTTAAAGGGGTACTTCACCCAAAAAAAAACTTTTGGTCATTTTATGGTCTACTCAGCCTCATGTGAACACACCAGACAGTTTATAAGTTACTCCTTTCAGTATTTAGATATTTGATGTTCATTAGTCTGCCATTAGTCTGCCAGACCCAAACCCATTATAACTTAAAACTCCATTTTAACCATGACAGATTATTCGAAAACAACCCATCTTTTTTCTGGTGACTTATATTGTCCTCCTAATACGTGAGAGGGCAGTGGAATTGCATCTACAGTTTTCATTTATTTTTAAAATATTGTTTTGTAAAATGTAGCCCCCTCCATATTTGGGAATGCCCACCCAAATGAATAAAACAATATTTTAAAAATAAATAAAAACTGTAAATGAAATTCCACAGTCCTCTCACGTATTAGGAGGACAATATCAGTCACCAGAAAAAAGATGGGTTGTTTTCGAATAATCTGTCATGGTTAAAATGGAGTTTTAAGTTATAATGGGTTTGGGTCTGGCAGACTAATGGCAGACTAATGAACATCAAATATCTAAATACTGAAAGGAGTAACTTATAAACTGTCTGGTGTGTTCACATGAGGCTGAGTAGACCATAAAATGACCAAAAGTTTTTTTTTGGGTGAAGTACCCCTTTAATAAGGACAGAACTAGCATTTGCTTACCATGGTCGCATGTTGTGCACTGGACACAAGCGTTGGGGGTGGTTCCTTTATGGTAGTAACCCTTCTCACAGGGAACACAGGTGGTTTTTTGAGTGTCCGAGCAAGGCGGATCCACCAGTGGATCCACGGATTGACCTTCAAAAGTTATATTTGTGTCATTATCATTCTAACTTCTAAGTACTATAATAGGCCTACTATACAAAAAATAAAATAAAATGTGTGTGCATGCATACGTGTACTCAGAAATAATTATTCACATAGGATGAGGATTTAATTTAATTTCATGCTTTTAAACAATTCAGACACTAAATATCCCTGTGAAGCCTTACTGTACAAGCATCTATTATGAAATCTTACCTGGAGGACAGAGATCACAGCATCGCCCATTGTTATTCTCAAACTGGTGTTCATTGCAGTCTGCAGCAAAGCCAATAACAGCAATAGTGAATAAACATGCAACTCTCAGGTGAAGATTCAAATGTGCCATCATGAGCAAGTATCAGTGCAAAGATCACCCAGTCGTGTTCCACGGCCCTTTATGATACCTCTCTGCTGACGTAGGACCTGTCTGTGTCATTGTGGTTAACCATGAAGTAGCCAGTGACGGCGTGTCGTCTATACCTTTCAAATGTCACAGTCAAAGTCATGTGTATAAACCCACGCACCATCTCACTGTACGTCATCTGACTGCTACAACTTCGAACAATGTTGAAAAGTTCCACCCCCGCAACCTACCCCACACTACTGCACCAACAAACCACTAGTAGTGCATGATGTTTCATCATGGGCATCTCATCATGGCATCTCCTGTCATTATTGTCTGCCTTATTGTCTAGCTCTTGTCTGTTCTACAGCAGTAGTTGCCAAATAGCCTATTTTAAAGAATACTTGCATTTCGATTTATGCGGATGACACAATATAAGCTTATGCAGAGAATAGCACATAGCTGAGCAGTATATTACATATGGAAAAAAAATTATATGCAAACTCTTGAAAGTGGCACCTTTCATACAATTAAGCCACATTACAAAAAATGTTATGAATTACAAAATTATATGTTTCACTTTGCAAAAGAAATACTTGATTTTTTTTTCTTTTAAATCAGAAAATGATATATGTTTTATATATGTTTCACTTTACAAAAAATACTATGAATCTTGTATTAACTTTATTTGCTTATGAGGATTGTATGAAATGTACCACTTTCAAGATCTTTTTTTCCCATATGGAAAAAAAAAGTTTTTTTTTGTTTTGTTTTTCCATATGGGTATTATAAGATCGGGTGGAGCTCACATTGAAACAGGTAAGGATAAGCTGTTGCTGGGATTTACAATAGATTAAATACTTTCTTGAGCCACTCACATTAATAACATTAACATAAGGTGCAAACAAATGCATATAATCAAGAATTAAATCAAATCTCAGCTGTTGCAAGTTGGTCACTTCACAGTCACAACTATGGCACCAGGCAAGCTCTGAGAGGTGCTGTCACACAGCTCAAACCCAAAACCGATGCTTTGGTTGTTTATATAGGGCAATCAAATCACTTACTGAAATGGACTTCCACAATATTTAGTATTAATCACCAGCAGAGTTTGTTTTAAGAATAGACTGGGGAGAGATACAATATGTTGAGGAAAGTGACTGTTTAGATTGTGCTTGATGTTTGTCAATTTATACAATCAGGCAGATTAATCCAATAAGCAAGAGCAAAGAGCTTATTTGTCAGTTTACTATTTGTAATGAGTTATGTTTTCTTTTATGTTTTCTGCTTATCATGGTTATATTTATATATTATATTGTATTGCATATTTTATGTATTTATGGCAACAGTATTGCCTCATAACTTTTGTCTTTGGTATTTACATGTGTATATAGTAGGGTATTTGCTCTGTCATTATTTAAAAAATAAAGAGTAGTTGTGAAAAGTTACAGTAGTAGGACTTTTCATAGCCATACTGCTAAATACAGAATTCCCCTGCGTAGTGCACGTACTTGTGGTAACTTAACACCCACAGCTTTCATTTCACAGTTGTGCTGCTGTCACATGTTAATTTAACCTTCTATAAGCTGGAGGATGGAGCTAATGTGATTAGCCTGTACAATAGAAAAACAATGAGGTTAAAACAGAACCCCGAACTGAAAAGTCTTCAGGAAAGTGCCCAATTCATAGTTGCAGCTGTAATAAATAAAGGCAAAAAAAGGAAATGCACTAAACAGATGTGTGAAATTAATTTTATTTGTTACATGTCAGCAAATTCTAGTCTAGGGTCTCCCATATGAAAAGAAAAACTTTATATGCAAACTCATGAAAGTGGCAGCTTTCATATAAGACACTTTACAATACACTTTACGCATATAAATCTTATACCAGTATACCAGTCTTCTCATATGGGCTAGCATATGAGAAGACTGGTATACCTTTAGGATGTACTATGTGTAGTGGCTCCGTCAAACAAACAGACAAAACTCACTGATGCACCCAGACTTGGGCTGTACGCAGGCAAGAAGAAAGCATTGTCCCCAAGATGAACTCCTTTTTTGTTTGCATATTTACTTCATAATTCAAGGGCATTTACAAAACAAACAGCTTCACTCGTTCTCTTGGCTGGCCTGGTAAAAGCTGTATATCCAGCCAGGTGCATTACCATTCCCAATCACCCCAGCCTTGATATGCTATCTCTTCCTCGAGTGGTGTGCCCTTTGGTGTCAATTAGCCAATAATTTAGATAATTAAGTCAAATATCGAAATAATTAGCTCAAAACCCCATAGACTAAACAATAAACAGAAATCATAATAATTACATACAAAAACAGTTAAATGGCTGCTATACTATGACATAACCCGATAGACAGCAAGATCATTTTGCGACTGCCAATGTTCGCAACCGTCGCAACCATTATAAACCAGTTACAGCCGCAGTTATATACAATGGGGGAAATAAGTATTTGACACGCTGATGATTTTGTAAGTTTTCATGGTTAGAATGAAATGAGCACTCTGTCATTTTTATGGTACTTTTATTTGAACAAATAGAGGCAGAATATCAACAAAAATGTCCACAAGAAAACATTTTTTAAAGGTTATGAATTAATTTGCGTTAGATCTGGTGAAATAAGTATTGGACACCCAAGCACAGTCTGACTTCGTACTTGGTGGAGAAACCTTTGTGGGCAAGCACAGTAGTCAGAAGTTTCTTGTAGTTGGTCACCAAGTTTGCGCACATCTCAGGAGGGGTTTTGGTCCACTCCTTTTTAGAGATCCTCTCCAAATCCTCAAGTTTTCGAGGGTGTTGCATTCCAACTCGAAGCTTCAGCACCCTCCATAGATTTTCCATAGGATTAAGGTCTGGAGACTGGTTAGACCACTCCATAACCTTAATATGCTTCTTCTTGAGTCACTCCTTTGTTGCCTTGACTGTATGTTTTGGTTCGTTGTCATGCTGGAAGACCGAGCCACGACCCATCTTCAGTGGTCTGGCTGAGGAAAGGAGGTTCTTGTCCAAGATGTTGCCCCCATCCATCGACCTCACAATGCGGTAAAGTTGCCCTGTACCCTTAGCAGAGAAACAGCTTCAAAGCACAATGTTTCCAACTCCATGCCTGACAGTGGGGATGATGGTGTTAATGATTTGAAGGCAACACACTACATATTGAAATCCTGCACTGCCCGCAATGTCCCCTTGCTCAAGAACCCACATAGAGGCCTGTCTAAAGTTTGCCAATGAACACCTAAATGATTCAAAGCAGGCTGGGGGTCATGTGATGTGGTCAAATAAGACCAAAATTGAACTCTTTCGCATCAATTTGACTCATTGTGTTTGGAGGAAGAGAAATGCTGAATACAAACCCAACACCACCATCCCCACCGTCAAGCATGGAGGTGGAAACATTATTCTTTGGGGCTGTTTCTCTGCTAAGGGTACAGGGCAACTTCACCGCATTGTGTGGCCAATGGATGTGGCCATGTACCGCAGGATCTTGGACAAGAACCTCCTTCCCTCAGCCAGAGGACTGAAGATGGGTCGTGGCTGGGTCTTCCAGCATGACAACAAACCAAAACATACGGTCAAGGCAACAAAAGGAGTGACTCAAGAAGAAGCATATTAAGGTTATGGAGTGGTCTAACCAGTCTCCAGACCTTAATCCTATGGAAAATCTATGGAGGGTGCTGAAGCTTCGAGTTGGAAAGCAACACCGTCGAAAACTTGAGGATTTGGAGAGGATCTCTAAAAAGGAGTGGACCAAAACCCCTCCTGAGATGTGCGCAAACTTGGTGACCAACTACAAGAAACTTCTGACAACTGTGCTTGCCCACAAAGTTTTCTCCACCAAGTACGAAGTCAGACTGTGCTTGGGTATCCAATACTTATTTCACCAGATCTAACGCAAATTAATTCATAACCTTTAAAAAATGTTTTCTTGTGGACATTTTTGTTGATATTCTGCCTCTATTTGTTCAAATAAAAGTACCATAAAAATGACAGAGTGCTCATTTCATTCTAACCATGAAAACTTACAAAATCATCAGCGTGTCAAATACTTATTTCCCCCATTGTATAAATCAGTTATAGCTTTCGTGACAGGTGGTCGCAAAATTATTGTGCCCCTCCTGGAGAATCCTTATGGCCTACACTAGTTATCTGACATTAGTGAAACCACCTTATGTGTCATTAGGTGAGATGTGTGGTGCCCACAGAAACAAAACCTTTCACAGCAGCATATTGTCATCAAAGTAAACAAACTGGGACGTGTGTTATTATAAAATATAGAGCTTTAATTTATTAGTCAGCAACATCAACAAGGAAGGAAAGATAGTAATTTATACAAGTCATTACAATAACACCAACTGTGCATTATATCATACATGACCTTACCTCATGACCCATAACATTTTGCAAAACACAGAAAAATTAAATAGATGTATGTCTGGGATTTGCAAATCTATGCACATTTCATAAACAGAAGGGAGAGAGCGAGAGTCCACAATTGAAAAATGCACTCTGTATTTTATGTTCCACCATAAGGGCATGAATCTTTCTTGCACTGATAATATTCCCATATTCCCACAACAAGAAAGACGTCCACTGACATCCACAGCAACATAGCATTTTGGACAAATATCATATACATATACTAGAAATGCCATGCACACAAGGAAAAGCCACCATCTGAAGATGTTGTTTTATATATTTTTCTTCAGGATTGGTGGTGATCATCTTAAGCCTGATTTATGTCACGGCGACAAAGTGGCCTGCGACAAAAAATTCAAACACATTTTCAACTGAGAACATTGTCCCACGCAGCAACATTTTTCAATTGAAAACGACTGATTATTTTTTTGTCAAGCGACCACATCACACAGCACTCTGTTGCTGAAGCATAAATAAAGCTTTAGTGGTTGTGAATATATACAATTTTTAACAATATGGATGTTGTACAAAGAGCTTTTGTTTCTTATTCTACATTAATTTAGTGGCAGATTGCAATGTAAGATGGCAGGGCACCGTCACCCGCTCAGATGAACTGACCAGAGGACAGAATTTAGTTAACCAGTAAATGGAGTACCTTTCAGAACTGCAATTAGCACGATCTACTGAAGGTGTAAGCCAATTTACCTGGTACAGCTACTAAAAAAAACTAAACTGATTAGCATGTAGCAATTGGCTGGAATGAAAACGCAAAGAACGTTTGTGGTGAGCTTGGGAGCCATAAGAAATCCATTGAGTAGAAAAATGCTCTCCTGTACATGAAGCCACATACAGCATATATTTTATTTCTGAAGTGCTTCTCAGAAATTAGTACTCAGAACTTAGTACTCAGCGCAAATGACCAATTTGGCAAACAGAAGGTGCTGTGTCTCAAATTTTTCCCCCCAAACTCACATACTGTATAGCTGCCTGCTGGCTATTCTTGTCTCAAATGAGAAAAGAAAAGGCAATGTTATTTTAAATTTTAGTATTGATAAAATGATAAATAAATAGCTCATCAATATGATCACGTTTGTAAGGATACAACATTGAGATGTAATATTCACACAAACAAAACAAACACCGGACATCAAATGATCTTTTGGAAGAAATGGGTCATGCACAGGAAAGTCCTCAGTGTTACGTTAACTCAGAGCACGCCATTACAAATGGTCTGCAACAACTGCATGCGTCCATTTGGTTACATTTGTACAAGCTCTGAGGTAAATGAACACTGCATGTTTTACTGTGTAGTGTAACTATTATACACAAACTGCATTTGACATTTTAATTGATCGCATGTGCCAAGGAGGTTGCTGGAGGACTGGATACATTTAGGACATCACTCGACAAAGAGTTGCATCCTGAAGGAGAAGTATATGTCACACTGTCACAAAGGGCCTTTCATTCTCACGTGATCACATGGTCATTGTGAGATCTTTTCAAAAGCTGTAGTCAGTGGGCATTCCGTTTATCTTTGCATGTTCAAGAGAAAATGCCCTTTTCACATTGGCTGTGCCTTTTGCAGTAGAAAGAATTGTCCATCATCGTACAGCAACTTCTTCTGTGAGCAGGCTTTTAGGGCGTTCTGGAATCACTCCACCAGCACCTGACTTCCATCCCAAGGACTAAATACTGCCAGCAGTCAAATGACCTAACATGGGAGACACCTTCACTACGCCTGTCTGAATGTCTCTGCATCCATCGATCGGTCCTTGTCACTCCCCCATGTAACCACCTTTCAGAGACTCTTTGCTGTTTTTCAAAAAAAGGACAAAACATAAAGATATCTTCCATATAATAACACACTGTACTAAACAATAACACAACAATAGAATTATTATAATAACAACAATATTTGCACAAATTTACCTATTCACAGAAAAAAACATGTCTTCTAGTTAAGTACAAAGAAATACTATTTACAACCTAGAATAAATACTGTGTACTTTCACAGAGTTACATAGGACCTGGTTGTTGTATTGTTGGCGGTTGTAGCTTTGTTGTCCATCACGATGATTCAACTTTCCTGTCATTTGACAAAGTCTTTCCCCTTTTGAGTTTGGAGGGTGTATGCGGAGCAGAATCAGCAATTAGGAAGTGGACATGAAAGGAACAGAACCCAGGAATAGGAGAAGGCTTTACGCCAAATTCACACCAGCGATGCTAAATGGGTGTGTGTACAGCTGAAACCCATGAAGGAGACCTGGAGATTCATGGGTAGGCCACACCTATTTCAACCCACAGCACGTCTGATTGGCTGCTGTTCATTTCATCCCTGCACATTGGCAGCGGCCGACAGTTGACATTTTTCTTCACGTCGTCATACCAGCTCTTTGCTGGCTGTACCTTCCGTCACAACGGGGTTAAGTCGCAGCAAACAGAAGTGGAATACCGGTGCTGATGTGAATTTGGCATTACAGTACGTATTGTGTGTGTCTGTGCATGCGAAGGTGTGTGTGTGTGAGAGAGAGAGAATGTGTGTGCATGTGAGTGTGCATGTATGTGTTTGTGTACTATGTGTATGCAAGTGTGCGTGTGTTTGTATACATGTATACTATGTCAAACTCCTCATGTCTCGGCCGGAGACACCGTCGTCTCATCGTGATGCCGGCGGTTCCGGGGCTTCTTCTGCTCTTTCAGTTCTTTCAGGCCCTTGGCCTTGTTGGGCCCCACCAGCATCGTGTCCCCCTGAAGACCGCCGCCGTCCGCCAGCTGCCAGTAGTCCTGGCAGTACTGGTTGATCAGCCCCATCTCCGGCTGGCTCAGGATGGTCAGGAGGTCCTTGTACTGGCCGGCGCTGGGCGTCCAGGCGCTGGCGGCCAGCGGGGGCAGGGCTGGGCTGCCCGTCTCCACCAGCACGTTGTTGACGGTGCGGCTGGAGAGTACCATCAGCTGCAGCTTGACCAGCGTGTGCTTGAAGTTCTTCTCCGTGGAGGTGCATTGGTACACGCCGCTGTCGGTGGACTGCAGTGAGCGGATCAGGAGGCCCTGCTCCGTCTTCTGGATGCGTCCCTCTGAGCGGATCTGTTGTTAGGGATACAATGAGGGAGTCAGACGTCAGTAAATGTATTATTGCACAGCTTGGTTGAATGCTTGATTCGAACGACTCAATTCATTCTTGATTGGTCAATCACTGAATTGAGTTATTTCTAGATCAGTGGTTTTCATTATTCATGATGGAGGAAGAATCAGTATTGGCAGATGATCAAAATTTAATGGGAATCGGATCAGGAGCAAAGAACATGATCAGGACATCCCTAACTAGTACATTAGTGTGACACTGATGTCTGCTCACCTCCTTCCTGCGGTCGCTGTTCTCTCTCTGCAGGTGCCATTTCAGAGACACGTGGGGAGAGCGGGCCTGACACTCCAGGAAGGTGGTACTGCCCTCCACCCCGTACTGCACCGCCTCCAGAGTGTTCTTGTTGGCTGGGAGTAATATTTGGCAAGGGTTATTGTCGTTGACCAAGACTTGGCTTTTGTGACCAAAACCGAAACAACATCTTAAAAACATCTCGAAACATCCACCTGATTTGTATGACATGACATTGTTTGGATGTTGTTTCTTTATCTACAGAAGCAAACAAAAAGCACACATCCCAAAAAACGAAATGCCAGATGCTGGGCCGAAAGGGGAACTAGAATAAATAAATAAATAAATAGCACACGGCTCTTCATCAGACTGATGAGGAGCCGTGAGGATCGAAACACCAAGTCCTTGTGCTGAAATAAACTTTAAACTGGGAGCAGTAGTCCAGAGTTCGGACCCTATTTATTTGTAATATTTTTTCTTGTTTATCTTGTTTATCTACAGAGCTTTGTTCCTACGGCCTTTGGGATTTTGGCTGGCCTGGCAGGACCAGCCTCATTTGCCGTTGCAACACTCAACTTATGAATGTTACCGGCAACTGAGTCTGGCCAGTGCCTGCTTGACTCAAATTTCCCTGACGTCACCTGTGGCGTAACGCTGTTGTTTCTGATTCGATGTTGTTTCAATGAAGGTAAACCGTTGGTTTTTTCCCCAAACAAATCAGAAGCCTCAGCAGTATTTCAACCTTCATAAGCCACGCCCACTTGTGGAGATAGGCTCCTTGCCAGACGGAGTTGCGTTAAAGTTGAATTTGAACTTCAACGCAATGCTGTCTGGTACCCAGGCTAGGTATTTGGCACAAAGTGATGTTGTCTCTCACCGTTGGAGTTATAGCCGCGACACTGGCGGATCGGGTTGCCGTACTTCACATCCTGCCGACGGCTTCGCCTAGAGGGGTCAGATCAACATTCCAAAACAACAAGCTCAATTATAATGTGTTCTGTAAATAAACTTGAAACTAGATATGCTTATAATTGAGTAGTTTATTAAACACAGGTGCTTGTTTAACTTATTCACAACTTCCACAACATTGTTCATTTGTTTGCATTACTTCAACGTATTATACTCAGTCACCGGAAGTTAAGCAATATCAAAAAGTATTTTCATGGCCTGGGACAGGGCTCTGCAACAGGTGGATCCACATGTGGCTCTTCTGCCCCTCCTTAGTACTCCCTAGCTTTACAAAATATGGAGATTAAACTATTTTTTACTGTCCCCACATCTTTTAAATTATTATTGCTGTAGGGGGGCAAACATGACCCATTCTTTTTTCAATATTGTAAAAATCTGTACTTTAGAATAAACACAAATTTCAGCATTTGTGACAACTAATAATAATGTCCATTAGGCTACAGCCAGCATCAACTAATAATTATGAATAATCATATTTAATAAATGCTCATTAATATGTATTTGTATTTAATACGTTTGACAGGCTAATATAGCCAGTGTTGACTTCATTATAAGACTCAAATATTTGCAGCTCCGGACAGATTTAGTATTCATGTTTTTGGCCAAAATTGGCTATTTCCTTTACATTAAAAGTTGCCGACCCCTGGCCTGGGTCGTGGCCGAGTGATCCAGACTGTGTATTTGTGTGTATTTATATTATTTATTGCAAGAGGTGATGAAATACATACATACAGGCAACGTTCAACTTCACAGACATGCATACATACATACTGTACATACATGTATTCATTTGTTAAACAGCTGTTGAACTTAGTTTAGTTCTTAGTTTTATTATGAGACACTAAATGATTGCCACCGCTACAGTGTGCGTTTGTCTTCATTATGTTGGTACTCACCTCTTCTGTGAAGCAGAGTATCTGGAGCAGGACTTTCCATCCCAGGCACAGTACGGGTCTCTGGCCAGACAGCAGTCTGCACAGACCTCACCATACACGTCACAACGGTGCAGAGCCAGGTGGGTCACACCCAACACGGAGCCCACGTACAGTTGTTGCTGGGAGGCGAAGGAACACAGTCAGACCACAGAGAACTGATTTGAAGGGTCAAAGAACTCAGTTTTCAAGTGTGATGATGAATGGAAGGGAAGTTTATTCATGGTGCATCACTACATTCCCAGCTAATAACTTACCCGCTTTGATGAAATCTTCATTGTTGTGATTGGGGTGGGAATCTGTTAATGATAAAGGTGGAACCAAATATGAATGGATATAATCCTCTATGCTATACACACAAAGCAAATGTCTTGCGTAGACAAACAGCTACAGTTATCCACCCAAGAAGACATTATGCAGCCAAGAAAGGACACAAGTGGAAAAAGGACACAAGTGGAAAAAGGACAAGAGACTGACCCTGAAAACCTCCACTTCCTCCAGGACCAGCTCCTCCGTCTGGAGATCATCTCGAGGTAGAACAATCACCTTCTGCACTGTTCCCCGATCTGAGGAACAGAAAACAAGAAATGACGCATCATTTATGTGGTAGCTGCTGTATTATTTCTACAGACGAGACGACTAACCCTAGAACCGAGATAGCAAATGAGAAGTTGTGGGTGTTGCCAAGAGACCAGATAGCCAATCAGAAAACCCATAGTGTGGAGGTAATCCGAGATCCTTAGAGTATAGACAGAATTTGTTACAGTCCAGGGCTTCATAGACAGCGCGCAAGCATGGCGTTCTGCCCCCTCAATGTCACAACCTTTTTTCGGCAACCTCTGAGACACTGGGACCATATGCTCCATCTCCAAAAAAGTTACTGTGCCTGTTTATTAGGCGCTGCTTTGCAGGTGCCAAAAAGAAGCAGGGTCAACTATAGCCTCATTAGCCTCGACACCCAGGCTTTCATTTTCGTTCGAAAACGGAAAGCCTGGACTAACTTGTTACACAAAGTGGCCTTGAGGGGGGAGTCAACCTTCCGGGGTGGGCGTCGCTCTAAATGATGTGACGTAGAACAGCAGTGGACGGGCGCGGGAGGGGCCGGGGATGACGACACGTTCGTGAGATCAAATCAGATCAGCTCGATCTGCCGTGTGGACTGTGGACTGTGGATCCCACGGCACCCCGCCCCCCCAAGGCCAAAATCATTGCGGGTTAGGCCAGGCTATAGCCTCATCACCTTTCCCTCTTTTCTTCACCGATTGCCGTTTTATCTAAGCTGTAACCCTATTCCTGGGTGCTACTCTCCCTCTGCCAATAAAGAGAGAGCCCAAACAGAGCTCATGCTTCCGTCATTGCATGAGGAATGAGCAGTCAGGCCACTTCTTATTACGTGACACGGGGGAGTTTCCCCCGGCACGAGGAAGGAACACGTTATTCCAACTAGTTCCCTTCCCCTCCATTATGGCTGGTCAGGGGAGGGCATATACAGTACACACCAGGATTACTACATGTTGTTGTGAGGGTACATACCCTAGGGTACATGTGGGGAACATGCAAACTGCCCCCCCCCCCCCCCCCCCCCAGCACACTTGACCTTTAACGTTCAACTTCACAAGTTCACACTACACCAGAGGTTCTTAATGTGGGGTCTTCACAAGATATACTGTACAGTATATACAGTATATATTTATTGTTAAATTTCATTATTACTGGCTCATTCTACAAATGTCTTGCTTGCTGAAAACCTACGTTCTATATTAGTGGTGTGCCAAACCTTTTCATTTCAAGGGACTTGATTTCAGTAAAAATACAATATATATTATTCCTAAACGAATTTTCATTATTTTTCAAAAAATATCTACAAGCCCATAGTGCTGCTCGTGTTAGGAGCTTGTATATCAGCTCTTTTTGATCATGAAAATGTTCTGTATACTGTACATTAAACTAAAATCTAAAATGATACGGATGCTTTCCCGCTTTTAATGGGTTAAATGAGGTTATTCACACAATTAGAGAATAGTCAAATTGTCATTATTTAGACCATAATGTACAGTATTTACCAGTTATCTCTCTACCACTTCAACACGGCATAAAATTCTGGTCAAAATCATATCTGACAATTTAAGAAATATACAGAGATTTGTTCTGAGGGACTAAATCACATCAAATGGATGTCTAACGGCTCTAATGCTAACTAAATGAGGGTCCTTTGATATGAAAATGATTGAGAACCTCTGTTCTATCTATACCACACTCACGTGTCTGTCTCCTCCGGCCGAGTGATTTGTTTCACAGGATATTGGACTTACTATCTCTTGTTGAACAGCGTTCTTCACAAGCTATTCATCATAATATGGCTGACTACAGTGAATTCAGCAGCTGAGGGTGTGTACTGTATGTATGTGTGTGTGTGCGTGTATGTTTGTGTGTGCGTGTGGGCGGCGGGGTCTCCCTACATATGACCCATCTGTGATTAATAGTCGGCGGGAGAAAGCGTATGAAGTTCCGCCAGACCGAGCCCCACATGCAAGCTAGTGTTACAGGAATATTTATAAACTCCACTCCACTACTCTCCATTACGCCATTCATTCTCAGACACGGACATGGGTACTTTATGCCCTACAATGAGTGGAATGTGATCAGTAGTCATTGACACCAGCCGTGATGTCATTTAGGACAGGGTTAGCCACTGACCTGTGCCCAGGAACAGGACCTCGTAGCTGCCGTCTGCAGCGGCCACCTGGTCCACGGTGATGGTGGTGAACTCATAGTCAACATTGGTCCTCACCACCAGGGGGCGCTTGTGGACCGGGTAGACAGCGTTGTACATGGTGGGGTGGTTCCTCATGAAGTTGATCACCTCGTCAGGGTAGTCCTTTGTGGATTTCATGTTGGGGGTGAACGTCCCTCCAGGACACTGCGTTGACCATGACAATGGAGACAAGCCCAAGCTTATGAGAAAGTTACAATGAAAACGCCTCCTCATGACAATAAAACATTATGAATAATTATAACAATAATACACACACTGTGTGTGTGTGTGTGTGTGTGTGTGTGTGTGTGTGTGTGTGTGTGTGTGTGTGTGTGTGTGTGTGTGTGTTTGTGTGTGTGTGCGTGTGCATGCATACGTGTGTGTGCGGATAAGTAGGTAGGGAAATCGAGTATGTGTAACTCACATTTCCTGGTGCATGTGAGTGTGTGTGTGTGTGTGTGTGTGTGTGTGTGTGTGTGTGTGTGTGTGTGTGTGTGTGTGTGTGTGTGTGTATGTGTGTGTGTGTGTGTGTGTGTGCGTGTGTGTGCGTGCGCACGTGCATGTGTTTGTGTGTGTGTGCATGTTCATTTGTGTGTATGCATTTGTGTGTGCGACTGTGTGTGTGTGTATGTGTGTGAGCACATGCATGTCCATTTGTGTGTTTGTGTGTGCAACTTTGTGTTTGTGTGTGTGTGTGTGTGTGTGTGTGTGTGTGCGTGCGTGCGTGCGTGTGTGTGTGTGTGTGCGTGCGTGTCCATTTGTGTGTTTATGTGTGTGACTGTGTGTCTGTGTGACTATGTGTGTGTGTGTGTTTGTGTGTGTGTGCGTGCTGGTGGCTCACAGTTCCAGGGCGGGGGTAGGGGATCTTCCCTGTGTAGGCGACCCACTGGTAGTTGGGTCCCTCCTTGTGTGCGAACGGTCCATTGAAGACCATACGGATGTCGGCCATGGAGTAGACACACACCGCTGAGCCTTTAAACACAGATCTGAGGATGGGAGGGTGAGCACAATGAGACGACAGCTTGTGGATACAAACACGTGTTAACTCGTTCTTTCTGAGATAATTAACTCCACTCTCCGAATGATTCAATGTCTGATCTTCATCCCAAAACACTCAACCAGCCTCTCACTGGCGGCGAGGCGGCGTGACGCTTGTAGATTGGCTTATTTAGTTAAAGAGTCACATAAGTGGAGTGTAGAGAGAACAATGTTAGTGTCTCATAGAAGCTAGGATTCCATGGTAAACAAGGAGTCTAGCACCTGTCTAATACAGTGGTTTTCAACCTTTTTGATAGCTATTTATTCAGAATTTTGGCCACGGACCACCATGTGAGGTGATGTCCACAATACCAGGCTGTATCTAGTTATGTAGATTTGGGCTAATTCAGATGATGAATATTTTAACTCTAGAAAGGGCCCAATACTTTATTTTATGGAAGACAACATTCTTACATGTGCAAATAAGTTGGAACAAATTCTGTACAGACATGAGAACAGTTGACAGAAAACAGGTAACAGTCAAGACAAGATTGAAGAAAACAGACTACCGTAACCAGGTGATCTGAACTCCTCCACCCTGTCCTCTCTGGGAACCATACTACCCTTCTTCAGAGTATGGTTAACCCTGCAAACCTAATGACATGCCTAAAATAGGTATGCTGGGGTGAGAGTGGCTAAGCTTAATTCACGCTTTACTTTACTACATCCTGATGCACAAGCACCGTCTCAAACAGACACAACCACAGTCGGGCTGTTTGACACACTGACATACAAACACCCACATAATGCCGCTAATCACCAGAGCCCAGTATCTGGCTGCTGCGTGTGGTGGGTGGATGTGTTTGTAGCTCCTGTCAGAGGTCTCTATCATTAGCATTGCGTTTGTTTTTTATCAACCAGGCTTTAAATGGTCCTGGAGCCTGCAGAGAGAATGGCGGCAATAACAGCATTTGTTTCCTTAAATCCATTTATCAAGGAATGCTTATTACAGCTGGCCACAGCGCCCTGCGTGTGTACAGTAATAAGCACGCCAACCACCCATCTCCCAATTTTCCACTGTAGTCAGAAGACCCGTCTCTTTAGACTTCACCTCACGCCCCAACACTCATCTCACCATTTAGACAGCAACACATTGTTTAGACAGATGCACGGTTCATTGTTTACTTGGTATTCTAGTTTCTGTCAGGCACTACATTGTTCCCCCTGCGCTACACTTACAGACAGCACTATATGTGACTATCGTCCGGTACTATGCTGTTTATTGAGTAGTTATGCTCTGCTTATTTCGACCATTCATTTGCAAGTCGCTCTTGAAATTGACTGCCTGCTAAATTCCTAAATAGTCAATTGCAATTTGTTGTAGAGTGCTGGTCTGTGGTGACCGATATCTCCGTGTTAAACTGCAGCATGGCCTGGACACTGTCCTGACTTCTTGATCTGCTTTTGTAGTCCCATTCAGTCAGTCTGTATGGATGTTGTGTTTCAATAATGGAGAGAAACAGGCGCCTCAAGAGGCTGAGCAAATTCAGATGGGAACTAAAATCTACTTTCACTTTCACTCTCTTCAGCGGATTTGCTTAAAGCAGATCACAGCTGAGTCATGGTAGTGGAGGTGGTCTGGGGATATGTGCCCAAGTGTCCCTGAGCATGGCACTGAACCCCTAACTGCTCCCCCTGCATGCTGTAATGATAAGCGTCCAAACCACTAGTTAGAAACATAGGAGAAAGTCGACAGGAATCATCATCACTTACCCTGAAACTGAGAATACTCCATATATGACAGGATTCTTGTTGTCTTGAGTTGTCTGGATGTACACGTCCCCTATAAGATATAACGAGATTAATTAGATGTTGCGTTTAGAAAATACAGTTCAAGACATTCACAACAATGATCATACGTCAAATGGTCCAATCAACAGAATGACAGAGAAAGCCAACACCGAGTTCTGTGAAGCATTATTCATACCCTCACATACAGTAAAATGATGTCACCAAAATAGCAAATCTGCTGTTTCCACGCAAATTATAGATAAACTGTCTATCTTTCAAAGTCTTACTTATTACTCCTGGGATTCTTCAACAACACAGGCTAATAATGACAATCATGACATAGTGATTCTTTTTTTGACTTCTACACCCGGGCAGGTTGAGGGGGGTGTGTGTGTGTCTTGGAATGGACCACCAGTTGGACTACAGTGTTTCATTGCGGTCCTCGGTCCAAACTCTCCCAGAACTGAAACTATAGTACTTGAGTCCCAGTGGGGAATACATGTGAAATGGAGCTCTCTCTGGTGTAACATGGCTTTAATGGGAGCCATATGTATGCAGCCACTCTATGTCTGCTGAATCCTGTGTACCCTCTGACGGCTTAATAAATGAGGAAAGCACAGAGAAATAATAAGGGGAGGAAAATTGAGATCAATTTGAAGTAGACTAAAACACACTTCCAATTAATACTCTCTTAATACTCTCTGTCAGGGGAAAGGAGTAAGAGAAGCTTCACCTGGTCCATGAGCAACAAAAGCTTTTACACTACATTTTATACTAGGAATAAAGGGTTCAAATGATCAACTGTTTCCTTAGTGATAATTCTATTGCTATACTTTAGATATACTGTAGTTATTTAACATGAAAAAGCAATAAACCAAATCAATTTGTGTGATTATGCGCTCTATTATACAGTACAGACGAAGACAAAAATGAGGATGCCAGAATGAGCCCTCTGAGATGTATGATGACATACAATGGTAATACCCCCCTCATTCACGCAGGTGTGACTTTATTTTTTAATAATTGACTGCATTGATTAGTTCGCGTTAAGTGTTGCAGCCCTGTAGCCAGGCTACATCTCCACAAGTCACTAGAAATGCCAATCACCATGAATATCTAATAATAAGATCAGGCATGAAATCCAAGCCTCTACCATTTATAACCTGGGACCTTTTTCATGGTCATTTACCAAGCAGGAAGCAAGACATTAATCTGACACACTCCACAGCAATCAAGAAACCCTAGCCGCCCTTTCACATGCACCTCTGCAGAATCATCTTTGGACATGTGGAGGAACACACCATATGCAACAGACCAACCAACCATGCAAGTTTTCGGGGGAAAAGGATGTTACTTTGGTCCCGAGCACATGTGGGAACACGCCGTGAATCAAGCCAGGCACACAAGTTTCCAGGATAAAGTAAGAGACTTGAGGTTTAACGCCAAAGATGGCATTATCCAGGCTGAAGTGAAGAACCGATTTATACCTGAGTCCAATTCTAAAAACGTATAAAAAATGATCCCTTTATCTCATAATATAAGGAATCCAAACAGTGTACTGTAGAAAGGAGCTAGGAGCCATTCCAGGGATTTAAGAACAATACAAAATTCAAAACCAATTATTTGTTTCATTGTGAGCCAGTGAAGGGAAGCTAAAATAGGAGTGACATCTTCAAATGTTTTGGGTTCATTTCAAACTCCGGCTGCGGCTTTCCGAACAAGCTAGAGTTTATGTAACACTTGCTTTGTCAGTCCATCAAAAAGTGCATTACAGTAATCAAGTCTACTGTAAGTAAACTCAAAATGACTTGAATGGTTTTGTAATCATTTCAGACAAAACTATCTAATTATATTATTCTAGGGTGTGAACGTGACAGGTGATGTGTAGAGAAAGAAAGCCACTAAAAAAACAAAAATTAACTTTTGGCAACCAGAGAGGAGATTTATAACCCATCTGACGCCAGTTTGACAGACCTCCTGGCTACAGCCTGGAAGGGAAGACGGGGGAAAGCAATGTGCAGATAATTGGAGCTCATTGCGTCATTGTGACTCTTGTTTCTGCAATGTTTTTGATGTGTCACATCTGACAGAGGATCCTTCAGGCTGTCTTGGTATCAGCGGTCACAGAGAGACGTCTCTGATTGCTGTGTACATTAGATACGCAGTTCAAACCGACATTTCTCCAAGAGACACATCTAATAATCACGCAGATCTATCAGGATCCTCACGGGAACAGCATGGCTTCAACGTGAATCTCGGACTTCATACAGTATATGGCCAGCTATATCTGGAAATAAGAGTTGTCCAACTGGCAGTGTGCACAAGACAAATCGTGTATAGATCGTTCCAGCGGTTTGGAGGATTAGCCCCGGACACACAGGCAGACAGACTAATAAAGGCTGTAAAAATCGTATCTTGTGGAACTCGGGGATCCACAAGATTCCACATGGGAACGGCATGGCTACAGTGGGAATCCTGGTGATACAGATAAGTCATCTTTATGACTCTCATGCATCTATGGCAGGGGTTTTTCTGTTTTTACCTCTGGTCTATGGTAAAAACAGAAAGACATTAATACAGTACATGTTTGAAGTACATGCCTAATGACACACACAGACATTCACACCGACCGTCTTATTGACTTGAACCCTGCAGAGCAATGCCATAAAGAACTCCATATAGAAGGTGAACAGACGAGCAGTCATGTGTCTGACAGAGGGGAAGATAAATGACTGTAAATAGTATATATGATCATTTCCTCTCTGCCCCCTTAAAACAGCGCGCTATCCTAAAAGCCATGAAACTAAAAACCACATTGCTCTCTGGGTAACATATAAACCCTGTTGTCAAAATACTGTAGCTGCCCACAATACCGTAAGTGTTTTGGGGGAAGGACGATGGGGGATAGCAAATGTGCCAAAAAAGAAATGTGCTATTCTCTCTTTTTGTCTGGGATTTCATTGTTACAACCTATAAAAAAGAAGGAAAAACCCCAGAAAGTCCTGTTTCTGCATCATTACAACGCATAAAGGGCAATAAAAACATCAATGCATGCGCACATCCACACTAATGGCCGTCCTGACACATTATTCTGTCTCTCCCTCTCTGTCTACACAGCAACCCCCTCTCTGGATGAAAGACTAATGCATTCACCTCTCTCAGCCAGAGGTGTAAATTAACTAAGCACATTTACTCAAGTACTGTTTACTCAGTAGTCAGTACTGTTTTGAGCTCCAATTTAAACATATTTCCATACTTATGTATCTCTACATTGTTGTATTAGTTCTACTAAAGTAGAGTACTTCTTCCACCTCTGCCTCATGCTCTTTGCTCCTCTCCTCTGTCTGAAAGACTAAAATGCATTCACGTCTCCCACAGCTAAGGTACTTCCTCCACATCTGAATGTACTCGGCCGGCTCCCCTGGGCCCCCATAGAAGCACTCTGATGCCTCCGCTGGGCTCCATCAGGACAGCCGGAGCTGGAGACACCGTTCATTTCTTCAAGAATGACTGAGCCGCGGTTGTGGGAAGGCAGACCGCACAGAGGACCTTATCCCGTACCTGAGGGAGATTCCAGCCTATGACCTCAACCATGCGCGCCTCTGTCTGCACTCAAGACTGTAAGTCTGACCTGTTGACCCGTGGATGAGCTACTAAGAGCACCATGATGTTGACAGAGGATGGAGGAAAGGGGACATAATATTTTATGTTCACATCAAAGTGTTGATCTGTTTCCATCAAGGCAAGCTATACATCTGTTCTCTGTTCAAACCCATGAAGAATAGCATTCGTGCACTGTCGCAGTCAGTCGAAATACCTAGTAGCATTACATTTCAGGAAATGCGAAAACAAACCTGTGTTATGATGGATCCAATATAGCTATTATTTAGCCTAAACCTCTTGCCAATATTTCTTCACTGTTCACTGTTAAAAAGTGTTCCTTATGCACGCACGCACACTCTGCAGTGTTGGCGACAGCAGTTGCTTAAGATGTCATTTTGATGTTTAATGGACAACTGAGCGTAATAAAAGGTGGATGAGTCAATGACACATTCATCTGGAGACCTGATAGCCATGGTTAGGGTGCATGCCACATGGGTTCTAATGCAGTGGTTCTCAAACTGTTTTGGCTCAAGATGCCGCTAAGGCTATAAATAACTTTTTTTTTTTCATGTCTGGATTACACTCTTGTTATAGAACCTTAAATTTACTGTAAGTCATATTAGGTAAATTATGTAAAGCTATACCCCTAATATACAAATACAATTTGAGAATATCAGTTTATACTAGGACAAATTAAAAGCATATAATGCTGTGCAACACAATGTCTTGCAGGCATTGTTACATGAGTAGTCAAGGGCTGTCATATGAATCTTTCTAGGAGGACAGAGTAACACAGTGTGGAGTCACATACCAGTACCAGGACCAGTAGCAATACAAGACATGGCAGACCATTTAAAAAAAAAAACATGAGGTTTGCAGATGGTTAACTATCAAGTTGGTGTGGTTTTGTCTTACTGTACAGAACGTATAGTGATTGACTTTGAACTCTCACAATTTCAACTGATTAGCCTGATTTCACCCATGTGAGTGATCCATTCATTAGACACAGTAAGTCATTTCTGAAATAACAGGTTTTTAACATCAAGTTATTTTCATGTTTTCATGGAGTGACAGCTGTACGAGAAAGTATGAATTAGGCTCAGCACATGCACATGCTAGGTGCAAATGTGTGCATTGGAGGGAACCAAGTATAGGGAGTTTTTATAAACATGCAATGTTTCTTGACTTCTTGTGGTGGTTTCACTGCTTTTAATGGTGTGCTTTTTAGGGGACTTTTAAAAATGTAATTCATTTGGCCATGTCTTTTTTATGTACCATTTGTCCCATGTATGTACCTGAACAGTGCATCTAAGTCAAGTGACAAATAAACTGAATCTAAATCACACAGAGGGAGAAAGCCTTGAATGACAGTGGCTGTTGAGTAAATATAGACCAGATCAGAGGTTGGAGTGGACATGGATATTAAAACTGCTGACAGGAGGCGGTAGATAAGTGCCATAATAATATTAGCACACTCACTGAGCTCATCGAAGTGCGTCTCGATGCCGTCGGCTCCAGGCACAGAGCAGATGAGACGGGCCTTCAGGAAGGTGCTCCATTTGTTGACCAGACAGCAGTGTCCACCGTCGTCATTCTGTTGGGAAACAAACACAAGAAAACAAGCATGATCACACCTGAAACAAACACTAAATGGACTGGTCCAAGTGACTTATCCCTTTTTAGGTTGTAGACACATTTCAAATAATTTCTAAATTTCTATGGGTTGGGGCATCTGCTAAATAAATACAAAATAAATACATTATTACAAAACATTTTCTCAAATATTTGCAAGAAAATGTACTGAAGACATTAGTTTTTCAAAAATATTTGTTTTTGGCTTTAATTGATGTACAGTTACAGCGGAGTCAGATACAAAAGAGGGACAGAAAGAAGGGGAGAGACATGCAGCAAAGGTCATCATGAACAGGACTCAAACACACGGCCAACTGTATGCACTGAAGACATTTCTGAACTTCCGAACTATGAGCTCACAATATGCTGCAATGTGACACGTTGCCATTTCACTAGTAAATGGAGCTTTAGCGTTCAATTCATAGTGTATTTACTGCTGGTTTTGGTCAAAAATCTATCTTTTGGTCGTTTCTGAAAAAAGAGGTTTGGGAACCCCTGGACTGGTCCGTCCATCCATCGGCAGGCTGACCAACAGCTGTTTAAGACAACAGTCCAAACGAACAGTCAGCACTCGAGGGGATGTGTGAATAAACTCCAGCTTCGCGTGTCAGCCCCGCTCGCCCCATCTGTTAGGGATGCTCGCCAACTTCCACTACTAAGATGGAAGAGAGAAACCCAGGGGACGTGATTAATGAGCCACAAACCTTAACACATTACATAGAGTCTGAAAGATTTACAGAACTGGAGAAACCAGGGAGTTTTGTGTCTGTCTGTGTTTACCGCTACTTTCAATGGAGGAAGGGATTCTATTTTTGCCCACATTACTATGTCCTTATAAAGCTACACATTTATGTTATCCTGCATTATCCTGGGATCTATGTGTTTTGCAGCCTATATTCTCTGCTTAATTATATACCTTAGGCCTGTGTCATCTTTCCGGCTTTAGCTGCAGAAGAAACAGTCTCTTGGGGTAATGTGAGGTGATGCTATGTAAGGACATAGTTTGAAGGTTGGACACTGTCCCTTAGTGACCCTCTGCTGTGATACACACAAATCACCAAATCACCAATCACGAGATAAACAGCTATGAATGCTTACGTATAGACATATCGACTGGCGACTGGAGCATAATTTATACTGCATTGCGCTACAGTGTTGTTTGCAAAGAAGAAATTATCTTCTTTGTTGTTGGCAAGCGACCATTGTAATATGAAGTAGAGAGCCTCGGATACATTGTCACATGCTGGTATCATCCACTGACCAATCCAAAGCAAACATATATGTCATGCTTAATTTAGTCATTTGGCTAGCCCTCCAATCTTGGTCATTCTGGATGGAGCAAGATTTGGGGTCTGGAACGCAATCCTGGGATCCGAGTTTAGGCTTTTAGGTAAACTCTGTCACTCAGTTAAACAGCCCACGCAGGGAACCACCCCCCTTCCCCCCTGCAATGGAATGTTTTCCTCGCTTGGATTTTGAGGAAACGTAAAAAGCCAAAGGATTTTGTTTGGTTTTATAGCTGCAGAGTGGTGTGTAGCTTACGCTACAGCGGTAATTACTCATGGTTGGTGAGTAAGCACAATGGGGAAAAGTGAATTTCTGGATCACTGTGAGGGTGAGAGAGACAAAAGCACAGGGCCAACACATATAGCTATGAAAACCTTTTTTTTTATATGTACAGTATATATATTTCAAATAATAGGTTTTATGTTGAGATGAACTCACCAGACAGATCCTCCCTATGCGGGACTGGGCCATGGGACTCTGACCCATCTCTGAGGCTTTCTCCCGGAAGAAAAAGTAGAGCTTATCGTCATTCTTCTCAGCACTGTCTGGTATGAGATGCGCATGGATGAACGTTGGATCTGTTAAAGGGGAGAGAGGGAGAAACAGAAATTAGCTGTTAAAATTCAAATAAATGTAAATGCAGAACTGAAGTATCGCTAGGGTTTTAAAGTTTCCACTTTCCTTTAATGATTCCTAAATTAAAATAGCCAAAGTCCAAACTATAAATGGACTCTCTCTCGAGTGCCAACTTGATCTCTGATACCTCTTGGAGATAATACTCATGACAATACTTTTGATAATACTTTTAAAGATAACTAATCCAGCGGTCCACCTGACCAACCGCAAACCAAAACCTGCGCTCGCATGATGATGTGTTATTGACGGACGGTAACCCCGGTAACCAGGCCGACTAATAATCTAAAGCGATAGACACATGAGCATGTCTTGATGTAGTTAGCAGCACTCAAAATCTAAGAGAGCCAATCACAGTGCAAGGTCAGACCTATGACAGAATTATAACATCATTGTTAGTTAATATAAAAGAGGCTGTGTCCAGGGATTCAGTGCACTTTAAGGAGCTTGGCTACAGAGGTTAAAACTAAACAGCTTGTAAACCCAGTACAGCAAACATGCAGATCTTTGTCAAGACCCTCACTGGCAAGACCATCACCCTGGAGGTTGAGCCTAGCGACAACATTGAGAACGTCAAAGCCAAGATCCAAGACAAGGAGGGTATACCCCCTGACCAGCAGAGGCTGATCTTTGCAGGCAAGCAGCTGGAAGATGGAAGAACCCTTTCTGACTACAACATCCAGAAGGAATCCACCCTCCATCTTGTGCTGCGCCTAAGGGGAGGCATGCAGATCTTTGTGAAGACGCTCACAGGCAAGACCATCACCTTGGAGGTGGAACCAAGTGACAACATTGAGAACGTCAAAGCCAAGATCCAAGACAAGGAAGGAATTCCCCCTGACCAGCAGAGGCTGATCTTTGCCGGCAAGCAGCTGGAAGATGGAAGAACCCTTTCTGATTACAACATCCAGAAAGAATCCACCCTCCATCTTGTGCTGCGCCTGAGGGGCGGGATGCAGATCTTCGTCAAGACCCTCACCGGCAAAACCATCACCCTGGAAGTTGAGCCTAGTGACAACATTGAGAATGTCAAGGCCAAGATCCAAGATAAGGAGGGTATACCCCCTGACCAGCAGAGGCTGATCTTTGCAGGCAAGCAGCTGGAAGATGGAAGAACCCTTTCTGACTACAACATCCAGAAGGAATCCACCCTCCATCTTGTGCTGCGCCTAAGGGGAGGCATGCAGATCTTTGTGAAGACGCTCACAGGCAAGACCATCACCTTGGAGGTGGAACCAAGTGACAACATTGAGAACGTCAAAGCCAAGATCCAAGACAAGGAGGGTATACCCCCTGACCAGCAGAGGCTGATCTTTGCAGGCAAGCAGCTGGAAGATGGAAGAACCCTTTCTGACTACAACATCCAGAAGGAATCCACCCTCCATCTTGTGCTGCGCCTGAGGGGAGGCATGCAGATCTTTGTGAAGACGCTCACAGGAAAGACCATCACCTTGGAGGTGGAACCAAGTGACAACATTGAGAACGTCAAAGCCAAGATCCAAGACAAGGAAGGAATTCCCCCTGACCAGCAGAGGCTGATCTTTGCAGGCAAGCAGCTGGAAGACGGAAGAACCCTTTCTGACTACAACATCCAGAAAGAATCCACCCTCCATCTTGTTCTGCGTCTGAGGGGAGGCATGCAGATCTTTGTGAAGACGCTCACAGGTAAGACCATCACCCTGGAAGTTGAGCCTAGTGACAACATTGAGAATGTCAAAGCCAAGATCCAAGACAAGGAAGGAATTCCCCCTGACCAGCAGAGACTGATCTTTGCAGGCAAGCAGCTGGAAGATGGAAGAACCCTTTCTGATTACAACATCCAGAAAGAATCCACCCTCCATCTTGTGCTGCGCCTGAGGGGCGGCATGCAGATCTTCGTCAAGACCCTCACCGGCAAAACCATCACCCTGGAAGTTGAGCCTAGTGACAACATTGAGAATGTCAAGGCCAAGATCCAAGATAAGGAGGGTATACCCCCTGACCAGCAGAGGCTGATCTTTGCAGGCAAGCAGCTGGAAGACGGAAGAACCCTTTCTGACTACAACATCCAGAAAGAATCCACCCTCCATCTTGTTCTGCGTCTGAGGGGAGGCATGCAGATCTTTGTGAAGACGCTCACAGGAAAGACCATCACCTTGGAGGTGGAACCAAGTGACAACATTGAGAACGTCAAAGCCAAGATCCAAGACAAGGAAGGAATTCCCCCTGACCAGCAGAGACTGATCTTTGCCGGCAAGCAGCTGGAAGATGGAAGAACCCTCTCTGATTACAACATCCAGAAAGAATCTACCCTCCATCTTGTGTTGCGCCTGAGGGGTGGCCTGTAATCCATTGCTGGTAGTGAGATGTGCATGGAGCTCCCCAAAACCTGATGTCCTCCAACCAGTGGATTCCGCAAACACACCACATGAGACTGGAGAGGTTGTCGGTCATGACAAAAGCCACCTCGTCACGGTCAAGCCCAACCGACTCCTGGTACCATGTGTATGGTCCCACTACTGACACAAGGTATTTTTTTTAAGAGATGCTAGCTCATGGTACGGCATGGCAATGCTAAGTGCACTTGTAGATCTGCTATTTTCTCCACTTTTTCTCCTCTTTTTTTCACCCCACCAGATTGTGCCTCTTCCAACTCGTTCAAGTCAGGGGTTTATGTGGATTTCGACCAGACCGGGCGTGCTCTGTTCATTTTCCCTGAAGAATCTATAATAAAATATACCTAAAAAGAGGCGAGTGTGGAGTTTCACCGAGTAAGAGTACCATCTACCACGTTGAAAAGCAGTAGCCTTGGATAGATTCAAACCGGTATCTGCCGCAGAAAGAAGATACGGCTGGAGTTTATACAGTATACGTGGTTTTACTTGGTTACCCGCATGGCGCCCACCAAAAAAATGCCTCTCAAAAGCCACCCCTACGTCCTCGTCGTGAGAGGTGGCAGCAGGTAATGCTGACTAACAGGGCTCTGGTAAAACGATGGAGTTATGTTTGGGTTAGGGTTTGTCCTTTAGTGCCCTGCGATGCTTTTGCTTTTTCATTTTATTTTTTTATCCAAAACTATTTCTGTTTTTTAACTTAAAGATCATTGTTTAATCTTTCAATGCCATTGGTCATATTTGTATATACTGTAAATGCAGTATATGATCTTTAACCTTTAAAAGGGTAAGTCAAATTCATGTGATCTATGTTTTCTATATTTTGTGAAAGCTATTCCCAAATGTAAATTATTAGTGGGGTTGCCTGAAGGGTAACCACACTATTGTTATTGTGATGTGTTTTTTCTGTAACCTTTTTTCACCTTGTGATGATAATATATAATCATTTGATTGGCTGACCAAGGAAGGTGATGTATGATGATGTAAACCCCACAGCTTATGATTATTATTGTAATAATTAATATAATCAAATCAAGTTACTTATACAGCACATTTTAAATGCACTATACAATGTTTCATAAAATTTGCATTACAATGTTTTTATTTGTTTAATTTATTTTATTTAATGAAACTACAAAAACTCTCAAGTCGAGTGCCAACTGTACACAAGTACACCATAAATGTCCTACTTGTGCGCAAATGGCACACAAGTAGGACATTTAATACTTTCAAACGCGATAATCTTACTATTAGTGCCTTTAAAAAAACACATGTCAACCTTTATAGCTAAGGTGACCTCAGGTCTAATGTCACAATGCTAACCATTTCCACAACATAATTGTATTTATATTAAAAATCACACTTTGTGTGAAGTGAGGGGTACTATACTGATATATTTGCGGTCACTCTGTGGTATAAGTCCTCTGTTTATGTTGCAGGTGACACAACTATGAGATGTTTGAGTATCGAAGTATGTGTATCAATGTATGTGTATATTTACAACATGTAATCTGTAACCTGATTTAATTAATATCACCATCAACATAAACATAGAGGACATACCACTTTCGGTCGGACCAAGGTTGAAAAAGGTAGAAATATATACAGGTCTTGTGGGGTTAGAGATAAGTTGTAGATGTCAGACTACCAACTGGTGTGACCATTGACTAGCTCAATGTCTGTTCATTGGAGATATGAAGACAGATATTAACAGCAGTGTATTCACATCTGTCAGACTATAATAACAGACATGATTTATTGAAAAAAATGTGTGAAGCGAGGAGCACTCTTATTATCATAACATATCATCTTATAGTCCCCTCCCCCCATCTCGTTAATTGCACCCGTCGACTGAGCTCCACTGATTTATAATCGGGACAAGAACAGCTGATTTACAAGATCATAATGTGTTGCAGCGTGCCGCGTTGTTTGGTTGTAGATCTGCATATTATCACTTACTCATTTACTGGGTCACTGCTGGACAAACCACATTTGGTGCTCCTCCAACCCCCAGCCCCAACCCAGAGGGGGTCGAAAGCTAAAACGTGCAGAGGGAGGGAGGGAACCGTGAACACTGTGTGTGTGTGTGTGGGGGGGGGGGGGTCTCTACACCCGTGATGAAGGGGAGAGGGTTCCCTGCAGGGCTGATTAGCAGGACTCAGGTGCCTTGACGTGGAGCGCCCTCACTGGGGATCTGTGGTGGCGAGACGGCTGGGTCAAAGTGGAAAGCTGTACCCCAGACAGGACAGGACGAGGTGCTACTGGGGGTCAGGGATGGATATGTTGGCGATTTTACGCCAGTGTTTCTCAAATTGGGTCCTTGGGGGGTGGGGTTCAGGGGCTTCCCAGCTAAATGACTGATAATTCAGAATCTAATAGACCCTGACAGGTCCATCTGTACACTTCAAACAGTTAAAGGTATACTAGTAAGTGATTTCACTTAATTTAAATATTGTTAGTTTTTTTCTTCGTTTTGGGTAATCCTACCTAGAGTGTGGTCATTATATAAGGAGTTCCTCCCTGTTCCCAGTGCGCCCCTGGGGTAAAAAGAAAAACCCTACTATCAGTTTGGGCTTTGGGAGGAAAGCCTTTCTTCCAATCAGGATGAGAGGGGCTTTTCTCCAATCAGGATTGAGTAGGGGTGGGCCTTGATGTATATGATGTTGGCCTGTTGCACTTCCCCTCATTGTAGCGTGTGTGCATGTGCACATATTGCTACCGGGGGACTGGAGAGTTTTCCAAATCACTTACTACACTGTACCTATAAGACTAGGAAGTTTACAATGTAGATTGGGTCCAGGAGATTAAAAAGATCAAATTGGAGTTCATGACCTAATGCATATCAAACTTGGGTCCTTGAAATATCTAAATAATGCTGAGAAACACTACAGTGTACGTGCATGACACGTCACTGCCACGCTTCATAACAGAATTGAGGCTACGCGCGACATATAATGTAATTTCCCCCATTACTGTATGACCATACAGCTAGACTGTACGACTCCTCTGGGTCGTTCCTCAAGTTCTCTGAGACTTCGGGGAATCCATTCAAAGAGGCTATTGACCATCTCTAGGATGTGGAACAGCCATGTGGTGTGACACAGGAATGTACTGTATGGGCCCGCAAATCAATTGAAAGCGTTCAAAAGGAATAGACTACTTGATCGCCAGACAAGACAAGAAGATCGACGTCTTACCATTTAACCATCTGGAGTTGTACTGGTCCGTCCTCATGGCCGTCTGCTTGCCTAACGTACGGAAGATGGCCGAGTCCGTCCCCATGAAATCGATATAGACCCCTGCGTACAGCTCTCCATCTGTCAATCACAGAGAGAAGGGAAGGATGCAGTGCCTCTTAGGATTGTTGTTGATTTAAGCTTTGTTGGATAATGTGTGAGCGTGTTGATCTGCTATTGTTGGCATGCATCGAAGGAGTTTAACTCAAGTTTTGCATGCACAGACACACACAGGCATACGCAGACACACTCGCGCACACACACGCAGAGAAAAGGGAGGTCAGGGGGTACATGCCCCAGCTGGAGGGGTCAGGGACAAGTTTGACCACCTGCAATCTGCTGAGCACAATAGACCACCTATACAGCAAAATCTGTGGTGCTAATTTAACTCAGCACTCATACTATACGCATCCCCTTTTCCCACTTCATGGAATTTACTCCAAACCCAGACTATATCAAATTTGACATAGTAACATACTAATTACTGTTGCGAAATCCCTAAACCATAATCCTGGGCATCGCTTCCCCTCTGGTCAGAGTCGAACACAGGACCCTCTAGGTGTGAGGTGACTACCAACTACCAACTGTGCCACTGGTGTGACCCTCCATGTCACGCCTATTAAGTCTATACGTTGTTATACTTATGTTAATTAATATTAAAACCTTAAAACCGGGAAGGCACATGCGTCATTTGAATTACAAGTGAACTTGATTGTTAAATGAAGAATTACTAAAAACCTTGTTTTTCATGAAGAACCATTTACATCTACACATACAGTAATTCTATATTATGCATAGCCGTACAAGGAAGAACAAGTACTTACTGATTAATGCTGAAACACTGTTGAGTTTGGGGTCATAAGGACATTTGCCTTTCCCAGAATCCACTTTGCCAGGCTCCAGACGAAAAATGTATTCCTGAACAAAACAAAGGATTAAACATGTCATTAATAATTCTATTGTTTCCATTTGAGCAGATTTAGTTTGCATTTGGAAGATTGCCTTTCTGTGGACAGGCAGACCTCCTCTGAATGAAACACATCAGCGACAAAAGATATTATAGTTATTCCGTTAGGGTTATTTGGATGTAAGAGTTGAATCAAACATGTAAAGTATTCAACAGGCAAAGTGACTGAAATCGGGTGTGGGTTAAGTCTCTCCATATTGTGCAGTATAATGTATGGATGGTTAATTTAAAAGTTTGAAGTCCTAATTACTTTTACAAAACTTAAAAAAAAATAGCGAAGGTGGCCATTCTAGTGTAATGGTCCCCATCTGTGGGTAAGAGAACCCATTTGTGGGTCATGGACACATTTGTCACATGTACATTAGTCGCATGTATGTTTTTTTTGTTTGTTTGTTTTGATTTTGTTATCTAAATTATTACTATTTCAAATTATTTATATGAAATAATGCTGGAGTAATAATCATGAAAATAAATTCCATTACAAAAAAACATTTTAAAAGTATCAAAAAGCTCACAATGTATCGTAATTGTGAGGTTTCAAGTAAGTTGTTTTCACTATTGAATGGGTCTTGACTCAGACATAACATTCATATTTTAGGTTTCTAGACGAGCTAAAAGGTTTGAACTAATGACCTAGTGGGTCAGTTTGTGCTGACACTCGAACTGTAACTCTGTCAGATAAGTACATTAACCATACAAGGCCAGTTAAGAGGAAAACAGGAGAGGAGAAATCCACAAGTCATTCGCCATGCTTCTATTATGTTCTATGTTAGTAATGTGGATGGGAACGGATTCCACTGTACGAAAGGACCATCTTGAACCTTTTGTTCCTCTGAAAATCTCTTTTTGAGCTGGGCATGTTGCTACTAATAGAGACCAATGTTCCCACCCAGGACAGGTATATTGCAGGGTAGAATTGAAAGTAGTGCAATAACTTCAGTTTGTAGCCATTCTTCTTGTGTTTATAAACTTTGTTGTGATAGTCAGCTAACCTCAGGCTATAAAAATATACATAAAGTAATACACTTAAGTACATTAAAACAATTGTTTGGTTGTTCTCTGGTATTACCATTTGCTGCCGTCCCAATAAACTGTTTTAGACGTACCACTCACTGCCACAAGCCAAAGTCCAAGTACATTTTAAATAAAGATGGGGAACCATAATTTTGGTCTTTTCCCAGTTTTTCACGTGTTTGTGTAACATATCAATAAGTGCCTAAATTCCACCCCCTCTTATATTTTATTAAACATGACAGCCTTTTGGGTGGAGCTGCCACATTCACATGTGTGTTATGTTTGATCATGGCGGTTGGTGGTGTCTTCAAACAATGATGGAGGATTAAAGCAATATTATTACTTCTTAATGCATGCCTGCGGTGCCATAGGAACTCACCATAACGCAATACAGCGCACTTCAGGTGAACGCAAAAATTATTATTATTCTAATGTAGGTGAAACTCCCCATTAATACTGTTAATGGGGAGTTACCAGTGTACCAGAATCTGGCTCAAACTATGGCCTCAACAGTTTGTCCTCCCTCTGATGTTTTGTAAACAAATGGGCGGAATCATGGGCAGTCCTTTTGTGAGGAGGGGGAGAGACTTTATTAGGTGGGTGGTGTTAACGTTAAAGTCATGCATACTTAATGAACTGATGGGCATTGCCACATGTACAAACCACTTTTTAACAAATACTACACACTTTAAAAAATCTTCCTGATTATGTTATAATAATGCCTGATGATCATGTTTTTGCGTCAGGAAAAACACGAAACAAGTTTGTAAATCAGCTATTTTAGCTATTCTAGGAAAACCTTGTAATTTTAATGGAATGCTCAAAATGTAGATGCGGCACTGAAAGTGGTCCATGTGTGGGTTTTTATAAATATTTAACACAAAGTATTAACAAGAGCCTGTGACAAGATTACTTACATTGGATGCACATTTTTTTTCCCATTCCCCGAAAAGTAATATTTTTGACAAGGTTTACACTGGACAGCAACCATATTAAACAACTCCAGTGGCACAGGAGGCATTGATTTCAGACACAATGTTGTAACCTTTGTGGAAACGGTGACGTGTTGTTCAATACCGAACACTTTGGATAGAACAAAGACCCTCCCAGTACAGATCAATAGACTGAACAGTAACTAGCAGCAGCCTACTCCAGGTGGGCATCAAAACTACAACCAGCCCACCTTTGCCTCCATAGGCCCTGTAGTTGTGGAGTCCACAGCCCGACTCGTTCTCCCTCCAGACTGGGGGGCTTGTAGGTAGAGGGACCCCTATAACAGAGACACAGGGCACCACACGGGGCCGTTTGATTACCAAAAAAAATCAATGCTCCAGATTACAGATCCTCTGATGGTGTGATCACGAAGAGGACAGAGACATACCCTCGAGAATGAAAAGCCAGAGACCAGCAAACGTAAAACAAAAAGATGAAAATCAAATAAAAAGTCGACACAGAGAAGTATCTCAACTCAAGACCAAAAAGACTATAAAGGGAAAAGAAGGAAAACTGAATGACTGATGTCAAGAGATCGACATCCATTAGTTAGTAGCAACATCCATCAGAGTTCATGATTAGACTTCACACTGTTAAGGTTGATAGCACAAATACATGCACAAACCAATCCCATGCAGGTGCAAGCAGTATCAAAGTTTCTTCTGTTGTACAGAACACAACAGTGATGGAACAGAACACAGGCAAAACAAGCTCTAAAATAAACCACAGATAACAGAAAAGAGACAAGAAGGGACAGCCATCGCTGAAGCGCCACAAGATGCTGACAGACTCAAGTGGCAACCGTTTCTGTTCTAACAAATGGGACGATGTCCTCCTAACTAATGGTCTCTGTTTACAATCACTCTCATCCTAGAACAAAAAAAAAACCTTTGCAAAAGCAACAAGAAAAGGCCTCAGGGGACACGCTGAGTGACAGGAATGGGGCTGAAATCTTAACCCTTCATTTAAACAGTGAGACTAAACAGCCGCTGTAGTGGATGCAAGTGGCTGTGCAGGGAAGGAAGGCAGGGAGGGTGTGGAGTACAGACAGGGGGGTTGGGTTGAACTACAAGGATGATGATGGATGAAAGGCCATCAGTAATGATGGCCTTTCGGAGACGGATGGCCTTTCAGAGGCTTCCCGAGCCGGCGGGACGGGCCACAGGCTCTTACTGCTTATAAACAGGTGAACCGGGGGGTGAGTTGCTTCGGATATGCTGTCAACATGCTATTCCCAGCCGTACTGGAAGACTGGCATTCCGACTGTCACCGTCCATGGCAGCAGTTTGGCTTTGTTCAGTGAAAATCCAATTTCAAATCCGAGCTTTAACTTTAACATGCTAAAGCTGCCTTAGTGCCACACTGTTGTTTGCAAGTGATCAGATTGTTTGAATACTTTATATTAGTCACTGAAACATTTAGGCTAAAAGGATAACCCTGGGGACTTGTTTCCATTGTGGTACCATGTATTCAATTAATCAGCTGATTTGTGTATTGTACAAAGACTACCTGCATTGGTTGCTGTGGTGATGTAGCAACAGAGGCCTGTGTGAGACTTTATGTCTTCTAGTCTGCTGTACAACAACATTGTGTCCCAAAAGAGCTAATGTAGAAACTCACAAGTTCAACCTCTAATGCGCGTGTCCAAGAGTCCAGACGCGTCCACATCTTTAGCCCAATTAGACCCGAGGCCAATTCTGAAAAAAAAAAAAAAAAACTATTCTAAACAGACTAATCAAAAATTACACAGATGCTACTTGGCTGAAGTGGTTAGATTAAGATTTGAATTTAATCTCAGGCCATGTGGCTCAAATCTGACTCGCCACAATCGGTTTCCATGTGTTTTTATGTATTCCAGACTTGATATAACTAATCAGATTCCATTGTAGCCTAGGAAAGGCCAAATTAATCTGATTTGGGGTGCCAGTCTGAACATAGCCTTGGCTCGTCCACCAAGTGCAATTTTGCTAGAATAATGGAGACCTAAGAGAGCACTGACTATGTGCTTTTCTTTGAGTCCTGCAGACCGTGAAACAGCAGAGAAATCGATGAAAGCCAAGAAGCGGAAAATGACGGGGAGGAAAGCGGAGCTCGCCGCAAACGTGGAGGAGAGCAAGGAACACAAGCTGTTCCTCTGACCTCCAGATTGATAGGACAGATACGTCGCTTAAAGAAAGGAGAAACTAGAAGGTCAATGTGTCTCCAAGGATGCCCCCCAGAGAGTGTCCCATTACCTGTGACCTGCGTCCTCGGTCCACGTAGGTGCAGATGGGGTTGTACGCTCCTGTTCCACACACATACAGGTGGGTCCGGTTCCACGGTTCGATCAGACGGATGAAGTTCCCGCATTCTCCCTGAAGCAGAGCATGTGCAACAGGTCAACAGGATCAGAATACCGTCCCTTTAACTATCAAAATGAAACCTGAATGCAATCATTGTAAAAGACAACCATAATGCATTGAGCTATTCAGAATTAACTAGACTAGGACCTTACCCGTTTGAATATATAAACACCAAAATATGTACAGTGGCAATGTTTTTACTGTGTGTGTGTGTGTGTGTGTGTGTGTGTGTGCGCGCGCGCGCGTGTGTAGCTTGCTTTCCAAGGCTTTCCAATGTTAAGTGGATGGGAAAAATTTAATGCACCAATAAATGCATTATTAATCAACAATGTGTTAATTTGAAAAAAGGGCTTCATCACTCTCTTCATAACATTATCATGAACGGCTGTGTGAAACTTCACAGCGATTGGTGCAGCCAGCGAGGAGTTACGCCTGTTTCAGACATTCATTCAGACAGACATTTCCTTAGTTATAGTATGGATGAACTCTAACCAGAGCATCCCTAATATGTGGGGAAGAATAAGGATACTAGAACTTTTGGCAAAGACATTTGATGTTGAGAGAAAAACAGAAGGGGACCCCTCATTGAGCCCTGGGGGACCCCCTGGTCAACTAAGTATATGCGTTTCATGGTTAATGTTCCTTCTCCTTGGCTCTGCCGTCTATCATTTTCATTGTTGTTGAGGGTGTGTTTGGTTCTCTGTGCGGTTGACTCAGCTGACTCAGGATGCACATCGGGCACACAATCTGCGCCATTTTACAATCTCTGCGGCCGTATATTGCACAAAAGCAACAAGCTTTCTTGTTTTCAGACAAAACGTAACCGTGCGTTACATTTTGTCTGAAAACACGCAAGCTTATTGGATCCAGAATTCACAAAGCATTGCTTGATATTTGCACATGGAATTTTATTGTTTACTTAATCATTTCTAACGAAATAATATAATATACAATAATATAATGAATATAATATGCAGTATATAATTATTTATTTTATTTTATTTTTAATTTAGAAGAAAAAGGTAAAGCAGGGACAGTTTGAACATTACAGACAGACCGGGATGTTTATCTATCTCCTTATCTGTCTCTGCCAGCTGTCTGGATGCTCTACCAACATGCACGCACAACCACACGGCACGCACGCACACGCGCACGCACACACACACACACACACACGCGCACGCACACACGCACGCACACACATGCACACACACACACAGGTCAGCCTCCCATCCACAGGGCACAGCACTGCTGGTGATGACAGCTGGCAAAAAAAAAGAGTACCGTGCACAAAGAGATTGTGTGTAGGAAGGGGGATAAGCCATTTTGGCAAATCTTAGCAACATGACAGATGCACATCTCGCTCTGTTTCTATGCACGGTCGTGTGTGCGCGCGCACACACACACACGCAGTGTGTGATATTCATTGCACACAATGTCGTGTTCCCCCACAGAGAGCATGGATGGGATGATTGCCTTTGACCTCCCTGCTTGAACCCACATGGCCTCTGGATTGCTGCTGAATTGTCATCATCTGTCATCCCCTAAAGAGACAGCATTTCCCAGTAGCACCCAATCTTATTTCTTATTTTAGTGATGAAATCCCAGCCACTGCACCCCCCCCCCCTCTCTCTCACATACACACACGCAGACGCACGCACACACACACACACACACACACACACACACACACACACACACACACACACACACACACACACACACACACACACACACACACACACACACACACACACACACACACACACACAGGTGCGTCGAAGTGCATGCAGGAGAAAATGGCATGGGTGCGGCTTTGGTTACAGGACTTTCATTAGGCAATTAAGCATCAATAATAATATCAGTTGTTGTTGAAGTTGCAACAGGCACACAGCATGCATAAAGCTAAAGGTCTGACTCAAGAGAGTTTTCTGTTTTCAATGATGGAATGGTGTTGGTTTAGTGGTGCCACAGCTGTAGTTAGTCAGTAGGAGTAGTATAGTGTTTCAAATCATTTTAAATATAGGCAATTTAATTTGAAATATCTTGGGTTGTTTTGCATGCCATTGTGTTTGGTGGGGCAGACTTGGCACTTAGGGGGGCATTGCCCCCCCATGCCCATGCCTAGATCTGTCCTTGATCCGGCTCCCCTACAATGTAGCAAGAGGCTGTGAGAGAGGTGCGGGTCAGTGAGCACAGAGTCCAGATGAACATTCCAGTTGGATAACCAACAGGCCTGCTGTGTGGCACCAGCAGGGGAGCCCTCATCACTCCCTGCATGCATGGAGCTCTGCAGTGATGAAGCCCACCTACAAATCCCCACTTCCACGGTACCCACTGTAGAGAGGAAGCCAAGTGGATGTCTGTGTGTGTGCGTGTGCGTGTGTGTGTGTGTGTGTGCGCGTGTGTGCGTGTGTGTGTGTGTGTGTATGGGCGTGCAGGTGGGTGCGTGCAAATTGCATTAACCAATCTGCCGAGGCGATTGTTGTGCAGAGCTGTAGCCTGTAGCTGTAATTCACCTTATCTGATGATGACCCCCTGGTCAAAGGGATTATTGTGTGAAAAAAGATGACATATGTTTATTTTCTGATGATTGGATTATGTATGTAGCCGAATTCAGAGATCATTCGGCTCTGCTGGCCAGGTTAACCACTTACTGTGAGGCCTATAGTATATAGTTTTGACCCCCAAAGTATACGTACATGGCCCCATGCTTATTTCCTTTTGACATCGAATCTCTTTGCCAATCTACAAGATCACTGAATGTTTTCGTGTTTCTTGCAGATCTTATCGTATTATGACCTTCCAAGAATAAGGATAAAGAGGTTCATGTGTTTTCGGGATTAGCCTTTTATGCCGTAACACACTGGACGCTGCACTCAGTGCTCAAGTGTCACAGCTTCCAAATTCCCGCTAGAGTTTAATTGGTGGCAGCTGTGTGCAATCTGCAATCAAGAATGCAGCAATGGCAAATAAAGACTCTGTAGCTCATCACGCAGTGGAGGACACTTTAAAGGCCTCCTCATCACATTCACACATCAAATTCCAAAGATTCTCTGAAAACACTCTAGTCTAATAAAATGCTGCGTGATTACTGTATCACAAAATTGCGATCAAAATCAAGTGCAGGCCCGCTGCGGGTCAATCATGCTGGGGGTTTACAGCTGTGCCTTTTTCTAATTAACGACCATCCGTGTTTAGTCTTACTATGCCTTTATAAGCCAAAGAATTGCATGAAAGGACTGTTTGAAAAGAAGAAGAACAAACAAACAACTGTAGTTGTTTGATATGTGATACAAGCGTATTTTTACTTACGTTTGTGTCCTTCCCAGACAAGACGCATTCCGTCTTTCTCTGCTGGGGCACGGGCCAATGGATCTGAGGACAGCAGACAGGGTTAGATCTAAACACAAAACAAGCTCACGTTCCTCAGTTCTGGGATGGAGTGTGTTTGCACAGGACTTCTCTTACGATGAGAGGCTCCTTGTTGATGTCATGCAGATCCAGTGAGAGGATATAGTCCTTGCTGCCCACGTACATGCGATCATGGTCCTCGTCCATGCGGAGGATCCGGTAGTCTGTGGAGTTTAGCAGGAAGGAGAAATGGTGCGCAGTTCCAGTGGACCTCAGCTCTGGGGGAAAAAAAACAAGAGAGGGAAAGATTAAAGCCTGCACAATAATAAAATCCATGGGTGCAATGGTCATGCTAAAGTTTTGAAGAGACTCGAGCTAGAACATCAGTTCCTTGATTGATTTTGTCAATATAACTAACAAAACTTTATAATGCATTGCATATATGCATATAATGCATACAAAACAACAAAAACAACACACACATAATTTCTCACTTAAGCTATTTTTTTTAAATATCAGATTTAATAAGCATGATAATGTGACATATTTTGAGCTCTAGGATCAGCAAATTTTTAACGAAGATTTTGGGCTAAAATTAAAATAGTATGTAATTAGCCTATTATGACATGCCCAAATTGGGGATTCCAGGCTGGATGTGGTAACAAATCTGGACACATATAGGCTGTACACTAAAAAAAAGTCACATAATGACTGTCCAGTCCGTTATGTACTGTACCGGTCAAGCTCTAGAGAGCATTGTTTTGAATCTTTAGCCATGGAGAATCTAGGAACCGTACCAAACACAAAACAAATCGAGAAACAGACCACAGACATAGACATGGTAATACTAGATTTGCGTAGGCAGCTCGCTTTTGGCACTGGGTTTTTAGGCCACTCTGTGTGCCAAAAGCATGAAAATGCATTTATTGCATTTATTCTTATTTCTTACTTTACTCTTTACTGCCAAACAAATCTGGACACACAACCGCGCGCGCGCACACACACACACACACACACACACACACACACACACACACACACACACACACACACACACACACACACACACACACACACACACACACACACACACACACACACACACACACACACACACACACACACACACACACACACACACACACACACACACACACACACACACGCACGCACGCACGCACGCACGCACGCATGCAAACCGCTTGTAAAAACCATGTTCCAAATCTGTTCCTCAGATTGTCCTAACTGAATTTACAGTAGCTGTCTGTCACTTAGATGCCAGTTTATTTTGTAAGGCATTTCAACCATTACGGCCTGCTATTATGGGGCTTGCGGACTGGCAGAAGCCTGGCTAGGACTGGTTTAAAGCAGACTGACAGCATTTGCCCAGTCCATGTACTCTGTGTGTGGTGCACCTCAATAAAATGGACCCAACTGGATCATAAGGGTCCAACTTTACCAGTGAAGAACTCAGAATCTTTACGCAATACAGTGTAGAAATGCTCAGTTAATTGTAATCCTGAATTCAAACTTGTACTTGTAAAATGTATTGCCATAAAATATACTTTGATACTCCCACGATAGGCAAACCAAAATAGATGCCCTGTCAGCTTGTATAGGCATTGAACTTAAGTTGTTGATGTATGTTATGTAAAAAAATAAAATAATCCAAATCTGCAAAGCACCTAGTAACTAGTTAACTTGTCAAATAGTTGTAGTGGAGTAAAAAGAAATACAATGTTTGCCTCTGGGTTGTAGTCGAGTATAAATTCAATTGTCAGGTAAAGTATAAGAAAAGTCAGAATTACACTTACTCTAAGTTCAGTACTTGAGTAAATGTACTTAGTTACTTTTGCCAACACTCTGAAGTAAATTAATTTTTACGAGGATCTTACAGGGCAGATGTGCTCCACATTTTTTGGTGAAGGGTTACAGACAAGCGGTAAATTACTCTACTGTACACGTTGCTGTGTGAGACGAGAAAACAGAAGACCATATAAAACGGCCATTTAATTGTCCCTCCCTCCTCCATCTGTGCTTGGATCTCTACAGGTGGCCCTACTACAACATAAGAGCTGGAGTCAGCTTACATGTCTTCTATTCTATTCTATTACCAGGGGGGCCACATATCGGTTAATGTTTGGGACCCGACTGTCTGGCCGCTCCCTGCTACTCGTTAACCTCATCTAGAAATTCTGCACATCTCTGTGACTGAGCATATCGCCGCCATCGGGCTTAAACCCTGTATCTCCATATTTTTTGAAGTTTATTTTTGTTTTTGATTGTGAATGAATGGCGTTTATGATTTACGCTTCTTTATAAAAGAGGGTGCCACGAAAAAGGTTTTGAAAATCTTGGCTTAATAATAACAAAAAATGTCAGCAAGTGTGACTGTCCTTCACATATCTCGGGGACCGTCCAACAAATGGCCTTCCTTTTTGGCTGCTATATTGCTGACCCTCCCAAGGGAACACGGTGTGAGCAGCACACACACATCACTGCAAGTGAACTCAAATAAAAGTGCCAGGCGTTTGTTGCCTACAACGGCTACAGGTGTCAGGAAACGGGTACTAGCCTGGAAACCAGCCCAAACTGACACAGGGAAAAACGATCCCTCGGCAGATTGGGTCTGGCACTCCTCTGCTTGAATTATATTTTGCTCAGCTTAAAATTGTGACGGACCAATCAGAGCCCACGAGCCAGGAGCCCAAGTTGGACTATTACTGTCCCTCGGAAATAAAACCTCAAAACAAAGTTCCAGACTAATATCTTTGCAGTGATGTTAGTCTGCTCCATGTCGGGCTTGATGCGTACTGCACTAGCCTGACTATTCATGCATATATTGCATGAATATAACAGATCTCCAAGCTTGTACCTAAGCTATTTTCGGCACACGGCACTCTGCACAACAAAGAATAAGCATTAACAAGCTGCGGTGGAGCTAAAGCAGATGATGGTTTTTGAAGATTTTCTTTCTTTCTTTTTTCCCTGTGAATCCTTTTTAAATCCCACGTCCTGATGACAGCAGAGTTGATGCTGTGCAGAGCGTTTGGTTCTCAGGGGGTTTCGCTCACATCTCTTCATGCAACCCCCCCACGGTGTCCACGAGGCTCCGCTCGCTGTTGTATGGCTTCCATTTCACCGTTTAAACAATTTGGAAAAAAATTGCTCTCAAATGGCTCACACATGCAGCCCCTTAATGGCAGATCACTCACATTTAATGTGTGCGTGTATGTATTGTGCTGCATATACCTGCTTATGTGTGTGAGTGTGAGTGTGTGTGTGTGTGTGTGTGTGTGTGTGTGTGTGTGTGTGTGTGTGTGTGTGTGTGTGTGTGTGTGTGTGTGTGGCTGTGCGCGTGTGCGCGCGCACCATTTGTGTGCCCAGCAATGCCCCTGTCAAACCTGTGATTTAAGATTGACAGTGATATGAAAATGTCTCTATGGTTGCTTGCATCCAGCGTTGGATGCAGGCAAGCGGAGAACCTTTATCGTTTTTTTCTCCAACTTTCTTCCCATCATTCTAAGGCAGTGGTTTTCAACCTATTTGATACCAGGGCCCACCATTCATTCAGAATTTGAGCCACAGACCCCCATTTGATGGCATTTTAGCCCCACAGACCAAAATCAAAGATTTATTTTGTTTTTGTCCACGATACCAGGTTGGATTTCGGAAATAAACCTACAGATCAAGATGACCATCAATCTTCTACTTTCACTAGTTGTGTAAACTTGGGCTAATTCAGATGATGAATATTTTAACTCTTGAGAGTAAAAAGAAACCAAATGGACATGCAAGGGTCCATTTGGTTTCACGCTCAAAGGCAAGTTTTCACCCAAAGCTTGGAGGTGGAGGTCAAAATTGACCCTGCTCCTGAGTTGGTCGGCTCCCCGGTGACACAGAGGAGAGCCCTGTTCATTTTCCACTCTGTCGGGTTCGCACAATCTATCCCGCTGTTGCCACTAGACAACCCCTACCCCCTCCCCGCTGATGGTAAGGTCCATTGCATCTATGGGAGAAAGTTTGGAAACTGACTCCTTGGACGAACAGGAGTCCATACAACAGCTTTCACCGACATCTGTCTGAATGTAAACAGATAGTCTGTTTACACAGTTGGAAATATGGGAGAAATCTAAATGTTCTTAACCGCAGAATTACTGCGCTGTGCCGTACCGTGCCGTAAAGGAGACGAATCCCCAAGTGAAAGAAAGGCTCCTCAGCTGTTGGTGTGTTGGTGAGCTCATTCTGGAGCTGTGAATTGCTACTGCCGCGGTGTAGTGTTGTTGTGCTGAGTGCAGAAGTTAATATAGCAAACATGGGTGGTCATATACAGTACGTATGTATATTTACCTCTCATAAGGCATATCCAAACACACTCGCTTCAGAAATGTCCATAGGGACCAACAGATGGGAGAGAGTGAGAGAGATTCATTGCATTGAGCAGTTCAGTAACTAGAGAGCAAGGACACAGGTGCAGGCATCGTTGGCAGCCCGATGACGAATCGCATCCGCACTGGATATCTTAAACCGTACTCACACACACAAACAGTAACATAACGAGAGTGTAAACGAGGTTTTCGCTGTGCAAGGGAACCTTGAGCTCCCTTCATTGGTAAACACCCAAGTATGAGATTCTGAGGCCCCCCACGAACAGACAGACCACCAGCAGGATTGCATGGGCCCCCAACCTCAGCAACCAGGTATAATGCCTGTAGAACACATGACATCACCAGGTCACATCCCACATTTACCAGAGCACTACCAGGCACAGTATTTGAAATCTGAGAGGAATAGTCTTACTGTAGGTCACAATAACTTCAAGTTTAACAGAATACAGAGAGACAGGTAGTTGGGCAAGCAGCGCAAAGACAGAGATACTATTTGGCTAGACAAACGACAAATTAAAACTAGAACTGCACCCAGTAGAGTGCAAACTTGCAAATTGTGAGCGCAGGGCGAGTGACCAGGAGATAATACTCATTACAATACAAGGGTGTCTTAATTACGATTTCATCATTACACCATTACATCATCACCTACACCAGCCAATCGGAGTCAACCAAAGGACGGTCGGCGACCGCAAACCGATCACAGTGTTTGTGCTCACTTTACTCATGCAAGTAATCCCTCGCATATAGAGATAAGTCAATACACAGCTAAATCCATAATGTTAATATAACTCCACAATTGATAAATTATACCCTTACGGATACTTTCAGGGTAAATCACTTTAACAACCTGTCCAACAACGTGTCACAGCTCTTCCACTGACCTTATCTTTTTTGTTAACCATCACTCGGGATCACTTGATCAATAACAAGAGGATCATTTGATCGATACAGGAGCATCGTTTTATCAGTACTGGTCAGATCTCAGCTAATCCTGAGTGAAATGACACGACGGACTGCCACAAGGCAGCTTAATTACAGGAAAAAGCCAATAGGTCAGGAGTGTCCTGAACTCTGTCTGGGAATTGGATGATAAGAAGCATTTCATCTGATCCACTGAAGTCATTAAATTCTTGCTTGAAGTTTGCAGTCATGGAATCCTAAGAATCCTAAGAATCCTTATCCTACCTAACTGTAATATGAAATGATCTAAAATGCTCATACCTTTCCAGGTCAACGGTGAAACAAGATACAGAGCATTCTAGGTATTGAGAAAGCCTATTGTAATTTCGGAAAAGTCTATCTTTCTTTTTCTTCAGATTCTGCCAGAAAATAATGGGATCATGCTAATGTATATACAACAAAAATACGAGTAATTGCCTATCACATTGACCACTATTGGTATTCTGTGGTTTGTTTTGAAAGCTGGATTTGTCATGCAATTTTGTTTTTTTGGCGAGTTACACCACTCGAAATATACATTGTTCCGTCTGAGCTTTCTTTTCCGAAGCAAACCTTAAACGTAGCCAGAGAACCTTTTATGGTATATTCTCAGATCATGAGAAAGAAGGAAGAGAAAGAAAGAAAGAAAGAAAGAAAGAAAGAAAGAAAGAAAGAAAGAAAGAAAGAAAGAAAGAAAGAAAGAAAGAAAGAAAGAAAGAAAGAAAGAAAGAAAGAAAGAAAGAAAGAAAGAAAGAAAGAAAGAAAGAAAGAAAGAAAGAAAGAAAGAAAGAAAGAAAGAAAGAAAGAAAAACAGTGTCTTGGCATGCGTGTCTGCTGTGCACATTCCTGGTAGGTAGGGTTACAGTGAAGACAATCATCCATGCCTACGTATCTGTAGTCTCAGATAAATCCATCTTCTTGGTTTTACTCTTCCTGTCTGACGAAGTTTAACGTTGCCTGTGCCTCCGAAAGTAAGAGGGATCACAGAAACAAAACATAGCCTTGACACGGAGTTAAATAGTATTATTTAGAGCCAACCGGTAATCGTAAATCCATGCAATGATAGGACGCGAGTTCCTGCCCATGGCAAGGATATGATCTGCTTTATTTCACCCAAGGATCCCTTCAAGGCCAATCATTACCAGACCCTGAGGCAGACAGAAGCAACTTAATTCCCTTTCTCTTCTTGTCTGTATGAATACGTGCACACGTGTGTGTGTGTGTGTGTGTGTGTGTGTGTGTGTGTGTGTGTGTGTGTGTGTGTGTGTGTGTGTGTGTGTGTGTGTGTGTGTGTGTGTGTGTGTGTGTGTGTGGGGGGTTCTGTGCATGCATGTGTGTCAGTGCACCTCAATGTTCAAAGAGCTGAAAAAATATGTGTATAGCACAAAATGTTGCTGACAAAGAGATTTGTGGATAACGCCACAATGGCGGTGCTGCAGTGGTGTTGCAGTGTCCACCAGTGTTTGGGCTTTGAATATCCACTAAGGTGCATCTGACATGGCCAAACATAGGCTACAGTATACAGTACAGTACTTTGGGCTGGGTTGGTGGTTGTGGGATGGTACAACAACAAAAAAATATGAATATATACAACATAAATCATAATAGTGTGAATCCAGTGAAAGGCCATTATGTATTGCTACTGAACCCTGGGCGTGAATGACATCTGCTGGTAAACTGAGCCTGCCGTCTGTCCACCTGTTGATGTGATCTTTCTGCACTGTGGTCATTCTCCACACTGTTGGAGCAGCCAAACTATGTGGCCTGCTGGCTGACCATGTGCGACCCGGCACAGCGAGCCAGTGGTAACTCGGTATCCTTGATGCACGCATTCTTATTAGGCATGTACCTATGAGGGTATGACTGTGTGCATGCTCACAGAATACACAAACGAACACAGAGACACAAACGCGTGCACGCAAACACGCACACGGAACGCCGAGCCAAGCAGCACCCCCACAGTGTAAAAGGGCACTATCAGCGCAGGCGATCTGCCTGCAGCGCTGTACTGTATGTGGGGGGTGGGCGGGGGTATTCAAGGATGCAGACAACCAGAAAATCCCTCATTCTTGGCCAGGAATCCTTGGCACGCTGTCTGAACGCTCAGCTTCCCTCATCGCGTGCACGACGGTTCTCATAAAGCAGAGGTGTGGCTTCACCTTGCTATGGCTTGTCTCTCCATAAACGCCATACAATGAGATATGAGTAATGTCTGTGCTTATTTTTATGGCCCTCTTTACCAACAGCAAACAATAAACATGGTCTTTATATCTACATACTGTACATTTCATGCCATGCCCACATTGTGGTCGGCAACTTTTTTTTTTTTTTTTTTAAATGATCTCTCTCAAGAATCCTTGACGTTGAGTCGTGATGATCATTTCCTAATTGCCCCATTCAATCATTGTCACTGCTGACAGCTGCTGGTTGGTCTTGGGGAGGGAGGATGTAGACAAACTGTGCGTCTCTACTGATCCATGTGACATTGGCAGCTGCTTATTTTCACCTGACAGTGAGGAGGTTAACCCATGACACCTGATGTAGAATATGAGGAGGAATGAACGCTAGGCCTCCCAGCTCTGTTCCCTTCTGAACAGACGCTGTGACCAAGCTGTACTAGTGCAGCCAGAGATTTTAATAGTTGGAACTAAGTAACGGCATGTATTTCAAATTAAAGTGCTTATATTTAAAATGATTTGAGACACCACGCTACTAACTAACTACAAATGTCGCTCCACTAAACCAACACCATTTCATTCAAAACAGAAAACTCTCTGAGTCAGACCTTTAGCTTTATTCATGCTGCATGCCTTCAACAACAACTGATGTTATTGATGTTTTACTTGTCTAATAAAAGTCCTGGCCGAATACGTGTGCACGTATCCTCCGTGCCACGGGCGAGGAAGCTGCCCCCATACGATTTTCGCCTGCCCCCCAATTGAAAAATTTTAGATCCGGGCCTGAGTAACGGCCAACAAAGATGGATATGTGGATTCTGAATCAAAATCATCTTTATTGTAATGTCACGGTTTTACAAGCTAAAAAGTGGGTGAAATGTGTCTTTGTGCATTGTTCCCATCATGTCATATTTTTTGGGAGCAAGAGAGAGACAGAAGTGGTATAAAGAGATCAAGGCAGGAAAATGATTTGAGTTTGAGTGCTTTTATTGGATTTCAGATCGTTTCAATTCCCTGTACAGTGTGAAACAAGCTTCTAAATTCTAATAGCTTTTTTTATAATCGTCCCTGTCCCCAGTGAGCCACTGGGGTAAAGAAAAAAACCTAGTCTAACTTTTGGTGTCGGGTGAGAAAGGGTGATGGAGTGGGGAGGAGCGGGACTTGGTGCACGTGCTGGAGGGGCAATTCGGTCAACCAAGTACATAGGGTTTAAGCACTTAACAGACACATTACATGGTGTAAGGGCACACAGAGGACATCAGGGGGACATCAGAGGGGGCCAGAGCGACAGGTAGTGGAGCCTTATCGCCGGCCGGGGGCCTGTCAAAGCTCTGCGTTTGCCTCCCATCGACAAAATCCTAATCAGGCTGTGGCCACCCGCTGGGGCGAAGGACTGTAGTGAGTCAGAACACATGTCACACTGCAGCTGATCGCTGCTTACCTCAGCCTGTCAGGAAGAAATAATTGGTGCCAGATTACTGTACGTCTTATCTCACAGCTACCGGATGCTTTCACTCTTGATACATTTCACACTCCCCTCCCTGCCTCCAACTGATGCACGCACGCACATAGACAGTCACACATGTGTGTGCGTGTTTGATTAGTGCTATATGGGGGCAGAAACCTTGTATGTCCAAAAACGAAACAGAATAATAACGCAAGTGATTCAGTGTAGATTAGTCACAGGCTAATTGTTAATTGGTTCAAAATGTATTAAACTGTGCAGACATTCAACCACACATTTTAAGGATGTCAATAAATAAATGTCATGATCAGGTTGTTTTCCCTCTGTAACAGTCATAATATACAGTTATATTCTATATATATTATATACTTATTGTCCTTATAAAATAGGACAATTTATGTAGAACCATGAATGGGTGAGGGTTTTCTGGCCAGCACCAACAATATTAGGTGGAGTACATGCCTGTGTCCGTGTGTGTGCGTGCCTGCGTGTGTGTGCACACGTGCGACTGTGCATGTGCACGAGTCTGCATGTGCACGCACGTTTGTGTCTATGTGTGCATGTGTGTGTGCACGCAACTGTGTGTATGCGTGTGTGTGTGTGTGTGTGTGTGTGTGTGTGTGCGCACGCATGCATGCATGCCTGTGCAAGGAAACAGCGCAGCAGAGCCTTGTGCTCCTCACAGCATCAAACCAGGGACAGCTGTCTCCCCAATGCACAAATCAAGAGCAGGAACATTGATTTCAGCAGCGTTAACTTCCCCGAGTGCAAACAGGAGATTATAACAAATCTATTTCTGCGCCGCTTGGATGACAGCAAAGGTTAATTAAAGCGTCAGGGAGAAGTGGACTGAGGCTCTCTTGACGTACTGACAGTGAAGGTCAGCTCATTTACTTTGTTATCCCCCAGTCTGCTTCAACTTTTTTATTAACTTAACCTGACACGTGCGGGGCACTGGGCATGGGTACACACACGCACTGTTGGGAATGGGTTTCCTCTGGGCACTCCCCTCAAAAAACAACTGTGCAATTGTGCAAAAGGTTCTATAAACATTTAGGCACAAAGTTAGTAATTGCAAATTCTGCAAGATTAGTATTGCAGAAATATTCAATCATGGTGAATATACATTTTGAAGAAGAACTGACAGTTATACTGTACTGAATGTATGGTATATAATCGTAGGTCTTTGCATAGATCGAAGCCTGCAAAATCCACAAAAGTGCCACTTCAAGACAACACTATTAAGTGCACTATGAGACCGAAAATAGTGACTAGTGAAAGATGCACTGTAGCTTAACAAATCATCAGTAACTGTTGACAAATGTACACAGATGTGAGGTTAATTGATGGAGATGTCAGAGAGACGTTTCTATTTAGCTGCATGTAATAACATTGAAGTGTTTGGAATGCTGCTTAATCTGGAGAAATCATGTCAGTGTACGGATGATGACCAGGCGGACGTTATTGCTTTTTCTTCAAGAGGTGCTGGTTACTTAGCTGTGAGATGCATTGGTTGAAGTGCTAAGCATTGTTAACTTTATAAAAGAAAGACCATTGAAAAGCCACCTGTTCTCCACCTTGTGCAACAGATCAACAGCACTACTCCACACGGAGCATTCCCGTGGGACAGTTTGCCGTGTGTGCGTATACATTATGAACTGGGGGAGGAATTACAAAGCTTATTAACCACATGAACCCTAGCGTCGCTGATCTGGAGCGAATATACTTATTGGAATAGGAACAAAGGGCAGGGGTTGATTGTTAGGAGACTGCGGCCCACAAAGTATAATGGTTTAAGTGGATAACTGCAGATAAATCTAAATAAAATTATGCAGAACTGCTTGCAGATGAGGAGTGGTGTGCAGCGCTGGCATTCAGTACATGGTGGACTTTCCCCATCTGAATGAAATGATCCAGCAAATACAAGAAATAAATGGAAATCTCCTAAGAATCATTGGTAAACTGCACAGATTCTAATCAAAACTAGTTCTCTGCCCGCATCGCGTGGAGAAAGAATATTTGAGATGTCTCCCCTCGCCTGTACTGGACATTCAATTACTTCTGCTTTGCATTTGAAAACTCTGGGGTAGAAATGTGCCTTTTATTTCCCCTCAGCTTCCATCAAAGACTCTGTGCTAACTGGAATAAGCCTTGAAAGTGGTTTGAAAATGGAATACAGCTAGAGTTTTTGGTTGAGTGTTTCAAAGGAATATCCAACAACCACAGACTGTTTTATACAACCTACCTGAACTCATCATTTCAAGCCTCACTTAAAAATTAAAATAGGCTAAAAGACAGAAAGACTGTGAGCAATTGACCAATGTGTGTGTGTGTGTGTGTGTGTGTGTGTGTGTGTGTGTGTGTGTGTGTGTGTGTGTGTGTGTGTGTGTGTGTGTGTGTGCGCGCGCACGCGTGCGTTCGCCAACCAGAATGTTCATCCAAACAAGTTCAAGTTCCAAGTAAGAGGATTATATGTTGCTAGGCCATATTGAAAATGTGGGTGCTATTTTGTAACGTTTAAGTGGTCATTGGGATAATGGTGTGGTCTGGGATATTTTGAATATGTGAAAGTGTGCAACATTGATAAACCTTGCAGACAAGAGGTTGCAACATGTTTGACTTTACTTGCACATGAAAAGTAATTCAAGCAAACAAAGCCAACCTCATGGACTGTATGGTTCATTATTTAGAAAACAAATAATATACATTTTAAATAAATGTATTTCTCTTTGAGTGTAGAACTAGTATGTAATAGAGATGCCCTGTTACTTATATGCATAAACTTGTAACTCTGATAGATTTCATTGGTTAACTGCACAGCATATTGACACTTTATCACTTGCACAGCATAATTTGCACAGTACAAGTACGGTAGATGTTTTGTGATTGGCAAGTGCAAAGGACATTTAGGAGCAATGCAACATTGATATAGGTTAAAAGTGCAATACAATATGATGTTTCATATTGGCAGATGTGATGGTTGTGATGTACTGCGAAGGTTAAGTTGAACTTAAAGTTGTAAGTATATATGTATTTGTATGTTGTTAATCAAACCCTTCAACATGATGAGGCAAAAAGCCTACCAGTTTGAAACTGACCGTGGAGCGGCTGAACAAATGGTTTAATTCTAACACAGAACAAGGTCAAATCCAGTACCTGGTCTTAATTTAACTCATAAGAGCATAATTGGAGAACCAAATGAGCCCTCGCACCCTCCCCCCAGCCCCTCGCCGTTGTCTTTTCAACAGCACTGCAAACCGCACAGCTGGTCGGAGGTCACAAGGGTCCTGAACGTGAAGGATCACTCTTGTCCTTTACACACTTCTGCATAATAAGGATTATCTCTGGGGGACCGGCAGGGCCATGGGGGCCACGGAGCACAGGGGGGGGCCACGGAGCACAGGGGGGGCCACGGAGCACAGGGACCAGAGAGGAGGGGATCGGCATGATGGGGCTCTGCATGGTGAGATGATTTGAGAGATGCATGGGGGAGGTCAGGGCTTGGGGAGGAGACATACTGAAGACTCCAGGTGGGGAATGGCCAGTGCTAGTATAAATTATCCATACGTTTAAAGCAGGGGTTTTCAACCAGTGGTCTGTGGACCACCTGAGAGGGTTCCAGGTGGTTCCCAGCTAAATGACGGAAAGTTGGTTAACCATATGTACGTAACTCTTTGAGAGGGTAAAAAAAGAGTTAAATTATTCATCATCTGAATTAGCATCACTTAATCACTAAAAGTCTACACAACTAGTGTAATGTAGAAGATTAATGGTCATTTTGATCGGTATGTTTGCCTGTTTTGTTTCCGAAATCCAGCTTGGTATTAAAGCAAAAGAAATCTTTAGTTTTGGGGTTTAGGAGCTAAAATATCAAATGGTGGTCCATGCCTCAATTTCTGAACAAATAGTGGGCCCTGGTATCAAAAAGGTGGAAAAGCACTGGCCTGAAGCAGCTAACGTGGGAAAACAGTGGCTTGACTCCTCAGTTTGTTTATAAAAATGGTCTATCCCAGAGACGCTGTCTGGTCCCATAACAAGCCATTGTATGCACGTGTTTGTGTGTGTGTGTGTGTGTGTGTGTGTGTGTGTGTGTGTGTGTGTGTGTGTGTGTGTGTGTGTGTGTGTGTGTGTGTGTGTGTGTGTGTGTGTGCGTGCGTGCACGCGTGCGTGTGTGCGTGCTTGCGTGTGTGGAGATTGCGGTTAGGCAGATGCCTGAAGCCCCTGTAATGATGATGAAGCCATGTTTGTTGTTGTAAGCCACAATGGCGGAGTAGGCAGTGGGTGGGTGATCGGAGCTTGGCTCGGGGCAGGTCGGGTGAGGGCTGACGACGGTGGTGCTGGTGGTCAGTGGTCACCAACAGAGGTTAAGAGGGGGGTGGGGGTAGGGCCGGGTGTGCCGGGGTGTGGGGGGGCTTAGGGGAACACTGAATAATGAGACAGAGCCGGCGTGAAGAGCGAGTGAAAAATCCCTCCTCTCCCTGGCCTGACCTGTGACCTGCCACTTCCAACAAACACTCCTCCTCCTCCCTCCATCAGCTGTGCCAACACAACGGACCATGGATTTATGTGTTCTTGCTTATTTATGGATATACCTTCTAATCCTCTCCTCTGCCACCCCCCCCCATCCCCCCTTAAGCCTGACTTTATACTTTGTCGTAGGAGGGCGTTGCGATGAGAGAACAGCAGATCCACAAGCCCTCAATGCCTGGCGGTATGCTGCCCCGCTGTGAGCTTGTGCATCCGCCGCTTGACACAACGTCGCAGGACGGAGCACAGATTAAGCTTCGGGAGGGACCAGTTCAAATTTGCATTGCGGCAGAAGAAGCCACTAAGATAAACCCTATAAGCCATCCGTAAGCTCAATTAGAGCTGAGCCCACCGCCGTTGATTGGCGGCACAGGTCGATTCCAGTCTCACTTTTCTACTTATTTTGACTCAAAGTTTAGCGGGTAGAGCCTTATAGTGGGAGAGTTGGGATATTCATGTACCCGGAACCAGAGGGGAGCAGCCCGGTCACGTGGTTCGTCACGTGACTATACAGAGCCTCTCTGAGTCCTAACTGCAGTTGGAAATACATTGTTTTCAACGAGAACGGCGCAAATAGGAGCTATTTTAGGTACTATGCAAAACGACAACTGTTTAAAACTATTGCTCAGTCACGACTCAGATCTCTGTAATGTTTATGATGTTGTACTATTATTAAAGAACAACTAAAAGAAAGGGATTTACAGTCATTAAACGCCTGAGTCTTATGCATTTATGCATAGTCCTACTGCTACTCATATACTTCCCTGTTACAGTCTCGCGAGACGCCGTGTATCACAAGGCTGTCAGTTCTTAACAGTTTGTGAATGGGGTGCTATTGTAGACAGTAGTAAACCTCCGGCGTGCATTCTTTAATTTGTCTGCATCAATAATTTGTTTACCAGGTCACTGCCATTAATACATGATGTTTTTGTGCCTTCTTTGCTGTTCCCTATTTCATGCCATCGACCGGTGTGAAAGTGGACTCATAGGCCTCCTCCATGCTCCTCCAGCAGCGCGAGCACCCGGGGACAGGAATATCCCAACTCTCCCACTATAAGGCTCTGGGTTTGGGGAGACGACACCCTCTAAGCCCTTTGCTTCATGCGTCAAGGTCACGGAGGTGAATTGAGAGAGGCCATTAGGAGGAAGTGTTGACTCATACGTCCACCAGGGACAAACATGTGCCTCTCTGGGTGTTCCACCACTCTCCAGTCACAGCACTGGGAACCCGCCATGCCCTCTTAAGTCATTTTTCACCCATAGGAGCGAATGGCATGGCAAAGGGGGGGAAGGGGGGTAGAGTTGGTCCCCCCCGGGTGGAGAAGTCTGACACAGAGCCTAAGAGCTTTCATTTATCAAAGTGCAAAAGGAAAAGGAGCCATGGAAACTCCTGTTCTGAACGGGAGACACAGATCCCTGACATAGTGCTGCTTCTATAGACCACAGAGAGGGCTCAAATCCCCTCTTCTGCTCCTGGAGGGATGAAAAAACACTCTGCCCCTCTTTTTAAAAGTGCAGTCCTCAAAGGCACACACAGAGGCTTTCTGATGTGTATTCTAATCATGATTTGGAAGGTGGACAAAACAGCCCTCAGTGAGTGAGTGCCCAAGTACAAATAAAAAAAAAACCCTGACAGAGATCTTACTAGCTTATAGGTGAGAGAGCAGGGGAGTTCTTGAAACCTTGTGCTTCCTCCAAATAAGAACAGCACACCGAGTACTGAGAAGAATTCTGCATTTTTTAACAGTTCAGTGCCTCCCTATGCCAAACCAGTACCTATTACTGCTGCGCAAACAAATTAGAATGTGGCTTTTCAGCGCGTTAGCTGTGGGGTTGATAATCAGCGGTACACCAGAAAGACATTACGTTGGCATTGTAGAGCTACAGTACTGTATATAAAAGATAGAATGAGTTCCTTAGTTTCTATTTTTTACTTTTTAAGTTAGATGTTGCACAGGGGCACTGTACAGGGGCGTTATTGTGCGTGTCCTGATATTGTGTAACCTTGCGGTTGCGGTTGTTGTGTACACAATATCGGGCTATATATAGAGCCGCAATACATTACATGTTAGGTGTTCTTGATTGCTACAATCAGGTCTCTAGGGGCCAATCACCATCGTAAGATAAATAGCATTTACAAAATGTCACACTCAGAGTAGAGTAGTTTTCAGCCATTTTTACAGAAGATAAAAATCACTCATATTTCATACTTTCCCTTTACATTGTTTTTAGACCCACGCACATCAAAGAATCATATTTATTCATGTTTATTATTGACAATGAGGGTTCAACACCTAATCTCAAGTTCTAATCGAAATACAGTCTACATGAGATGAGTACAGTTAATTTGTTCCTTTCGTGACTTCAATGGACCTTTCATTTCTACGCTCCACTGAAATAAAGGCGATGGCCAAAGTCCGATAAGCAACACCGGCGCTTCCTGTTTCACAAGTCGTACGCGGCAATCAAACGCACTCATCTCTCCGTGAGGAGTGATGGGGAAGTAGGACCATATCGTCCCGAAACATCTTTCTGCCATTTCTGTCCTGCCAACAACCACCCTGACGTTGTTTTAGAACGGAGACCAGCCTCGGGCACCACCCGGAACGCAACGGAAGAGTGTTGTCATCTTTCTTGGCATGTACTACAGAAGCGCACGAACGACGACACTGTCGGCACGCCATGGTCATCCATCTATCTCCCATCACCCTCCCCCTGGTGCTGGTTAATGCCTCCTCAGATTTATCTCCCTGCTTCCTTTGACACCTTCCCCTTTTCCATCGGCCTGTCTGATCCTGCAAGCATCCTCTCTTTACTCAGCCGTCTGCATACCATCCCATTGAGATAACGCATCATCACGCCCTCACTGCTTTTCTGTAGCATGCTGCATGTCACAGGTGGTAAAGCAAGGTGATAGGGGGTGCAGCATGTACTGCATGCAATAACGCTCCTTTCTCGGTGTATTTACATATGCTTTTTTATTATTTCGGACTGCTCAAATGTTCTAGGCTCAAATGGACCCTGTTGTAGTTCTTGAGACATTGTCTCATCTCAAGTCCAGGCTCAAGACAAATTTTTGTTGTCTCGTCTTGTTTTTGTCTCGCCCTCAATTGTCTTGGTATTTCTTGTCACAGTCTCGCTACTTTCGACTTCATTTGTCTCGTGATCTTATCTTGGTCTCACCCTCAATTTGTCTTGGTCTTGTCACGATCTCAGAGCAAATGTCTCGGGTCTCTTTCGTTGCCAAGACCACTCGAGACGAGACAATGCAAAGGAAATGTTCTATATGCATTGTGAGGACTGAGCAGCCCATTCATAAAGGCAGCTGTCTTATACAGAACACAGCACTGGATGACGCGCATGTCACTAGCAGTCCGCAAACCGCACCCCTCTAGGTATTAGTCTTGTTCTCGACCCATATAGGTGCTCGTCTCGTCTTGATCTCGTCTTGACCAAGTCCGTGACTGTCTCGGTCTCGTTTTGGTCTCGACCCCCATAGGTCTTGGTCTCAATTTGGGTCGTCTTGACTACAACACATTACACAACATCATATTCACCCGTTCACACGCACACTACAGCGCAACACAATGTGCAACAATGCTGTGAACATTCACACACCATGCAAGCCAGCACCAACCTGCTGGCCAGAAGCACATGGCTTCAGTTTCCTTCCTGCTCACAGACACTTGCGAGGAGGAGCCTGTGTTCGAACCAGGAGTGTTGGAGCTCCCAGCTGGTTCCTCTGTCTCCTGAGCCACTTCCATCCATTCAGAATTTTTCTGTGTTATGACTGTAGATTTATGGTTCACTCATGAAGTGGGAGGGATGGGTGGATAACAGAACCCCCAGTCATGCTTAAGGTATGCTCCTTACAATGTAGAGCACAAGAAAATTGTCTGGTCTACATACAAGATACAATTGGTTATAATGTTTGGCTGGCAAACACCAAATCATACGACAAAGTTTAAATTGCCGTTTACAGCATTCTATTCATGGACTGTAGTCACTGCCAGTGGCGACCCTCATGAGGAAAAGGTGGCCTGTTAGTGGTCTGTCATGTGAATGTTAAACAGAACGGTGCTGACCCCTGTCCTATTAGCATGACCAGCCAAGTCGGTTAGCCTCTAGCCACGGCTACGGGGTCAACGGAGTCTGCAGGGGTTATCAGACGACAAGTCGCTAATGGGGCCGAGTGCTGAAGGAACCAGCTGTCCCCCTCCTCACGCTTCGCAGCGCCGCTGCCATGGCCTGCCACCACAACACACACCCACTTGACCCCTAGTATCTGTGCTCCACAAAGCGCGGGGTCAGCCACCCCCTCCCCCCCTGACCAGGTACCTGCCCCGCCCCCACCAGCACTAATGCCATGTGACAGGCGATAGACAAGCAAATGAAAAAGGGGTGATGCAGCGGCGGGCTGCAGAGCAGCGTGGCGTGCTCTTAAACATGGTGGGGGTACATCCTTTCTGCGAGGCCCAGCGTGCCGACCGCCTGCTCATCCAGCTGACAGTCTTTGTGTTCCGTTCGCTGCAGATGGAAGCTTCGCCACAAAGGCTGTGACAGGCATGCGTATAGCTGTGAGACATCAATGTTCCACTCATACAAGAAGCCCCCTCCCCACACCAACCCACTCCCCGAATCAACCATGATGAGAAATATGAAATTTCGATTTCTTTTTTTTTTTTTTTAGGAGTGCCACTCAACTAAACTAAACCTCATTCCCAGTGAGGCAGTGCTGTGTTTTCATGTGGCGTGAGAGAGATTTATGACTTATTCCTGATGCATCTTACATACATCTATAACAATATGTTACAGACCTTGCATGGATCATATTATAATGTGTGTGCCAGGTACTTTCATAATGCCTTTTTAAACGAATGTCACTCAACTAAACCTCATTCCCACTGTGGCGACGCCGCGTTTCCCCGCGGCCACTGGCGAGAGAAACGTGTGGTGTGATTTATGACGTGTTCTTGATGCATCTCACGATCTTACGACAACATGTCACAGAGCGAAGCATTGCACGGATCATAATACGTGTGCCGATTCGTTCATGTGCCATAACACAGAATATCTGACTTTGTTCGATTAGTTACCACTGCCAGCCGTGGGCTGATTGATGCTTCCACGGACATGGTGGGTTCAAGTTCCCTAGGAAAACACTTTCCCTCAAGAGAGGCCCGTTGCCTCAACAGATCAAACATACCATCCGTCTAGTGTTGCCATTCCATTAGTGGCAGACTGTACACCGGTAGACCAACAGATCAATACGGCATTGACCTATAGACGTAGGATACTGGGGATAATTACACTTCGAGTACACAGACCCTGCCTGCGTCTTTTAAACTCTGCAGCCACAACCTTGGCTGAGAACACCCAAAACAAGATTCCTGAACCGAGAGTGAATTGTAAAACAAAAACACTGGCGCACGTATGCACACACAAAGGGAGGCCCCCCCACAAGTTATTACAGTGTACCTCTGAGCTGTTATTGTTTGAGAAGAGAGCAGCCCCAATATTATGCTTGACCCTCTTGTAATGTGAAACAGAAAGTGTTGGGGAGTTTGAGCCTAACAAGCTCCAGCACCAATGAGGTGTATTTTCTCAAGTCTCTCCCACGTCAGGGTTCATGGGTTTGGGGTTCAATATTTTGAATAGGACCCAGGCATCCAGGACCCTCAAAATAATAATAAACAGTTATTCATCTTTCTACTTGATGTTATTCTTAACTACCTTACCCAATGAGCCCTAAAGTATACAGTAAAGGCAAACGTTCAGCAAAGAAGGCAAATAAATGTTTTTTTGTAGACAGAAAAAGAAGGGGGCAAGTGGTACTACAGTAGAGGCCTAATGTATGTATAGGTTACACCATTCATATAGTTTCTAGAATGGCATAAAACTGCATCCAAAGATATATGTATATTAGTGGTTTTCAACCAGTGGTTCAGGGACCACCAGTGGTGTTTTCATTTTACACTCAAGAGTTAAAATATTCATCATCTTAATTAGTCCAAGTCTACACAACTAGAAAATGTAGAAGATTAAGGATGATTTTGATTTGTATGTTTGCCTGTTTTGCTTCCCAAACCGAGCCTGGTATTGTAGACAAAAACAAAATAAATCTTTAGTTGTGGGTTGGGGGGCTAAAATGTCACCAAAGGGTGGTCCGTGGCCCAAATTCCAAATTAATAGTGTAAATAGTGGACCCTGGTATCAAAAAGGTTGAAAACCACTGATTTATATAAAGTCTAACAAAACTTGAATGGGCTGCCTCATTCAGCCAATACTAAAGGCTGTTAACATAGTGTGTAAAACCCTGCTCCTTCATAGATTCATATGGGTCTATACGTCTGTGTGTTTCTCTCTGTTGGTACTGCACTAGGCTCCTCCTGCATGAGCTCCTTGGTGGCGTGACAACTCTTAATGCACTAGCCTGCAGGATTTCATGCTGTGGACAAAAGTGCTTCTCAGATCAGGACTGCTGATGACATACATCACCAAGCCCTCAGAGAGCCTTGCATGCAGCGTCCTACTGCTTTTGTTTACCCCAACAATTGGCATCATTTGTCTTGTTTTTCCCCCAGAATCCCCCACCCACACACACACACACGCGCACACACACACGTGATGTACACACAGCGAACTGTTCTGAACCCAGCGCAAGCTCGTGTTGAGCACAACAGAGACATTACCATACTTGTGTGGACATCATCATCTTCAGACACCAATTATATTTCTCTTTCCCATCTCCTAGGGTCTAAAATAAAATACAGGTACCTGATCTACAAGAGCAAAACGTGCGGCACTACAATGCATGGTCAGGTTGTAGAACTGCTACACACATCCACTTGCAACAAAGTAAAAGCCCATGTTTTATCCTAACCGCAAGCCCAACATGAGTCACTTCATAATTGTAAACCAGGGAAAATGTCCCCTCTCTCAATGTTTATTTCTCAAACTACACTTGAGGGGGACATTTGGCCCTCACAAGCATAGTAATATGAGTACACATACACATTAACAAACATATTTGATCCAGACATCGAGTGGAATGCAGCAGGAGTGGATTTGTGCAGTCCGGGGGGAGAATGCGAAGGAAAGGAATTAGACGCCTGACTGCAGTGAGTGACAGGGCTCTCCTGGAGGTTGATAATTTGCTGTCTGCCTGTTGGGCATGAAGGGAGAGGAGGAGGAGGACTGTCAGTCAAGGAGGAAGGCCATTCCCCGCGATGGAGGCAGTGATAGTGGGGGAACAGAGGGGATGCGGGGGGTCTGCCTGGCATAGAGGAATGCAGACAGTGGGAATGGGTTTGGAATTTTGGAAATGGTTGGGGCGGGGATGAAATTTTACGAATCCACAGTCACAGTTGGAAACTGCAGTAAAAGTCTGGGACTAATTACGTTTTAATTGTAGACTCATGTTACATTAAAAGTTTATGCTTACTTTACTATACTAGTGTAATGCTGTGTCGTACAATGGTGTTGCACAAAAATAGTAAATAAAAATAATTGATCTATAGGGAGTTCGCAATACGTTGTATCGTGGCCTAGAGTGTGAGCTTGCAGTAATTACCATTTTCACCGTTTTTGAAAGATTTGCACGAGTCCCCACCCTCTCCAGGGTCGAGGTCTGGACTTAGCTTGGTTGTAGGAAAGGTATCTACGATGTGGGTGATGGGCCTTTATTTTGTCTTTGTCTTTTGTCTTTGTTTAATTGTCATCATTTTATGTCTTCTTTGACTGGAATTTGACAAGGTTGAAAGAACGTCTTAATTATGCGAGGAAAGAGCTACGCCATAATTAAAAAGAAACCTCACTAAAAAAACTTAGTAGACAAGTGGGGAGTGTTGAAATGTTTTCCTAGTTCAACTAAATGCCTCCTGGCCCCCAAAGTTATGGAGGTATGATTGTTTATATATCTATCCTCTTGCGAAACAAGGAGGTTATAGCATGTTACAAAAACTCTTCAAACTTAAATGGGCTGAATTCCTTCCAAATGAGGCCGCTTCATTGAAAATAATTGCAGGCTAAAACTCCCATTTACATTCCAATGGGGCAAATATGTGCTTTGAAAAGAAAATTTGTCATTCAAGATGAAACATGTTGGCAGCCATTACACCTCTGATGGGTAATGTGAATAGTGTAGCGTGGGCGGGCCCTTCGCTCCCATTCTGCACTGCAATTAAACGCAGCGCTGCCCAAGGTCAGACTGACGGACAGCCTGACAGGCCTATAGATTACTGTCTGTCTGTGTAATCCACAGCCCTTTTACAACCTTTACTGACTGACAGACTCACCCCTCCCCTTTTAGAACACCGTGAGCCCGTTGGTTGGGTGGCTTTCATGTTTGACGGACAGATGGGACATCCTACCCTGTGACCCTGTGGCCTTTTTCTCACTCAGGACTCTCCAGGGTCAGTTTGGGAGAGAGGAGGGAAGTTTAGCGGAGGTGTTAGAGGAATTTAAATTCGCTCCAGTTACGCTCCATGCAGTAAAATGCTTAAAGGTGGTGTTAAGTGATATGTTTTTTTGTTAAAAGGTTAAAGGCTCCATTCTGCTAGCAATCCTTGCTATTGTGTTTGTTTAGTAGTAGCTCAGTACCAGAAAATAAAGCTACAGGATAAGCAAAAGGTATCCCTCACACCCCTTTACAGTAACTCTGACAGTGCACAAATGTAAGCAGTGTTGTTACGGTCGTAGCATGGCTATGGTAAAATCACCATTACATCACTGAATGTAACGAAATGGTACACTGTCAAGGTTACTGTACTAATGGATAGGATTTCATTGTGAATGTAAACTCCATGAGATTGCACTATATAAATTAGACAATGTTTAAATAAAGGGAAGAGAGAGCGGCAACCCACAAGGAATCCACGATGGTTCTAGGAATAATATGGAACACTGAAATATGACAGGGATTTAGATCCGCTGATACAAATGAGGGATTCGAGATTTTTTTCTGCTTCAAAAGAGCTGTTCTTGAATGCGTCTTCTGGATGATTAAACAATAAACATCCTGTCCGTCAAACCAAGTATTATTAAACAACCAGACGAGCAGACAAGACAAGATGAGGCAAGACACATTACATCAATGTAAACCAGTGGTTCTCAAGGGGTCCATGAACCCCCCCCAGGGGTCCCTGAGTTTTGGGGTCCGTGGCTCAAACGCTGAATAAATAGTGGGCCCTGCTATCAAAAGGTTGAAAATCCCTGGCCTAATGTATTTCAAACTCAGGGTCCTTGAAACAAGAAAAGTTTTAAACGTTTAAAAAACGTTAGACTGATGTATTCTAATAAAATCCCATTTACCATAAGTCTGCATGTTTCTCATGTATATCTCTCCCCCCTTCCCCTCTCTTTCTCCTCTCTCTACTACCCTCTTCTCTTGGTTTTCCCCCATTATAGCAATTACAGTAACCCAGGCATGAAATCGGCCAATCAGCAAATAAGATTGTTCCTCGTTCAAATTCGGAGGTTAATAAATCGTACGCACCAAAGCAGAACAAAACTCTCTGCGACTGATTGAATACTAAAAGCAGATCATAAAGTGGCCCTGCAATTTCTGCGGCATGTTATTGTTGGCGGTTCTGCTCAGTGAGATGCAGTATGCACACAATTTGAGACAGATAAGAAGGCAATGTTGAAATGACCTTTCAGGCTGCTCTGGTAACAGCTAAGGGCATTCTCCAGTTACAGAACGAGATTTAACTTGAACTTCAGCTTCAAGCTGTGTGTGACGATATGTATCCAACAATCCCACAATATATTAACCCGATCACTACCAGAACTGTGGAAAGGAAACAAGAAAGAAGAAAAAAGCAATAGAAAGGGCACTTTGTCCATTCCTCCATCAGGCAGGTAGTGAAAAATAAAGTGGACATGTACTGCACTTAAGTACAATGTTGATGTAGTTTGCTTTACTATACTTCCTTCTGCATCTGTACATAAGAGCTTTAGATAGGTAATCTATATCAAGTGGTCAGAATCGGAACACAAAAAAACAAATCGGTATATCCTTATTGCGTACTTCAACTTTTAGTATATTTTGATGCCAATACATTTAGACGGCCGGACCTTCACTGGTGGTAAAAACGGGAGGGAAAAAAGAAGAAATCTGCGTGTCTTCCAGCTCTGCAGTCAGGTGAGGTGTTGGACGAAGACCAGTGACTCCACACGGAGGCTTAAAAAGCCCTTATCTAACACCGTCATAACTACTCATAAATCAGCACTCAGCCATCCGCTCTGCACAGATAAGACAAACAAACACAGTCAGATCCAACGCTTGGGAATGGAGGAAGGCTATTCTCCTATCTGTCTTTATGAGTGGCCTCTCTCTCACTCTCACTCCCAACAACTGTCCTGGCCTATCTTTTCCATCTTGTTTTCAGTCTACTAAACAGCGAACATGTTATTTCTCCGCTCTGGGCTGTTTTTGCTCGCTATACATGCCAGATTCTCTCTCTCTCTCTCTCCTGCTGCTGCAACCACATTTCTGGTAGCGATCAGGTTGATAGATTGTGGGATACATATCCCCACACACAAAGCAGAGCTGGGGAGCACATACAGAGTAGTATACAGTATAATGTGATCTTGTGATCGGCATGCAAGAGAAGTCCTGTGATCTTGTGTAAAAATAAGATGGGACAAAGATTTAATTTGAATTGATCTTGCAGGGTAACTGTAGCTGCAGCAGACGCCTTAAGCGGCGACAGCAAAACTATGCAGTGTGCGGGATCTGGAGTTCATTCTTGACATGGTAGGTTATGTACAGTATACTGTGGCCCTGGCTCAGCTCGCCCTATAAACAACAACACAATGACATTAAATCTGGTGTTCCTATTTTGGACATACCACGCAATAGGCAAAAAAATAGAATTGAAATCTATAAACTCAGAACAATGCTGTGAGATTGCTTATAATATTTTTTGATTGTACGATAGTGTCAGGCCTAAAGACTGAGGTAAGATATTGTGAACGGACACTGACAAAAACAAGACTTTTTCAGATCGTTACATAGTTATGACAGACATTTGCAATTTAACAAGCTACAGATTTAGGTCACAGAAGAAACGCTTGTTGTTGTTTTATTGCTGAATGTCATTTAAAATGTCCTGTGCTAACAATTACTTGTATTCGAGATTGAGAAATCCAATTCCTCTCTAACAAAATAATTTTGTTAGATGTTTCTTGCGACATCGTCGCACATTCCCACATCAATGAGAACGAAGTCTGCGCTGCATTATGGTACGAGCCAACCGCTAAAACACTCAGCGAAAACCATCTGTGGCAAACAAGCACGGTTAAACAGAGAGTATTGTGTAGTGTAGCAGCCGCGGGAGGGAAGCCTGAAATCACTGTTGTTTGTTGGTCTAATGTGCCCATAATCCTATGGGTTGTGACGAATTAATTATGCATAGATGGCTTAATAGAACAGCGTAATCCGGCCGTTAGACTGAATAGGTGCATTTCACGCTCCTGCAACCTGCGGAAAATCTCCAAAAGGTGATTTTTCGTGACATGATTTATATGGCGTGGTGGACTCTGCAAGAGATTAGCCATGTGTGTGTGTGTGTGTGTGTGTGTGTGTGTGTGTGTGTGTGTGTGTGTGTGTGTGTGTGTGTGTGGAGTGTGGACTGTGCGCGCTCCTGGAAAAAAACATTCAACCAACCAACTTTGTTTCTTCGTAAACAGAGTAGTTATATGTGGCACTGTGCAATGTCTGATTACGAAGTCTGAAAGGCAATCCAATCCAATAGTCAATAGAATTAAATCATTAATCTCAATTATTTGTCTGACAATTGTCAACTTAAATGGTGCAATGGTGACAGATGTTTAGCATTATGGCCGGAGGTGTTGCCTGCCCAGGGGACACCTGCAGCTGTCCATTACTGTGCTATCATCCAGCACAGTCCAGAGGAACACACTAAGTCATCTAATAACATGAGATCCTATACGGAACATGAAAGCATGGGCCTGCTGCCAAGATTTCACTGGACCGTGTGTGTGTGTGTGTGTGTGTGTGTGTGTGTGTGTGTGTGTGTGTGTGTGTGTGTGTGTGTGTGTGTGTGTGTGTGTGTGTGTGTGTGTGTGTGTGTGTGCTGTGCAAAGACAAGGAGCGATGGTTGATGAGAATGAGAAGGCAGACTTCATGGAAAGCATGATGGGACAGACGGATGGATGGATGGATAGACGGGCAGACAGATGGGGGAGAGAGAGAGAAACAGGGAGAGAGGGAGACAAAGAGGGGGTGGTAGACATAAAGATGGGGAAGAAAACAGACCGAGACATAAAAAGAGAGGTAGACTGAGAGAGAGAGGAAAAGATAGAAAGAGAAAGAGAGACGGGTAGAGAGCAGAGGGAGGTACAGAGAGAGAGAGAGAGAGAGAGCGCAGAGATGCATTTAGCATGAATGCAGTGCCAGAGTTGTCTGCCACGCCCCCTCCGCTTCCCGTGGGACATGAATGAAGTAAATGAATGATGGACCCAGCCCACACAGACGCCCCTCTCCTATTGAGATCCAGTGCTCCATTCACGGGGATGAGTGAGGCGGCAACACCAACAACAACAAAACACAACAGCAACATAGGAAGAGGAGCCCCCCGTGCTCCCATTTCTCATTCATACATATGTATGCCGTCTCACACACTCACAACACACACACATCACATGTATGGCACAGATACATCCAACATGCCATTAGGGACACCTAGAGCGGGTTCCTGAGAACAGGGTGGGCACACAAAGCTCGGGGGCAGAGGGGAGTGAAGGGGCAGGGCATGGGGGGGTGGACTTGGCATCACGTCAATGCAACGGCCACAATGACCAGGGACGAGAGGCCGTCCCCTCCCCTTCACAATCCCCACATTATCCACGCTACAGGAAACCCATCAGTGCATGAACCCAGAAAACAAGGGGCTTCCAAACCTCATGTTTCCACCACGTTCTATATAACCCCTTCCGCCTCCGCCGGTCATCGCCACTCCGTTGTTCTCCCGGGACGGGACGGGACGGGGTGCAGAGGCGCCGGTTCTCCGTTTGCCCACCCAGGGGGAGAGTCACAGTCCGGGACAACAAAAGCCCCTCGAATGTACTCCCATGTTACCAAATTAAAAAGCTGCAAACCACTGTAGGGACGTTTCGGGTGGGACTGGAAACAATTGTGTTTCAATTGGGGTTAAACGCAATGTTGCGTGCATTGTCATTTATCAAGGCTAGCATTGGCTGACTGTGTAATAACCAAGTCTGGGTCATATGGACAAAACAAATGCTTATTCATCAAATATACCGTGAATGGTAAATGATGCAGTACCTTTCTACAAAGTGCTATAGCATAGAATGTGCGTCTCATTCACGCACCAATAGACCCACACACATGCACATGTAACAATAGAGACTACCATGCAATTAGGAGCTCATGCCTTGCTCAAAGACAGCTAGACAGTAACAAGGGGGAGCTGGGGAAGAACCGGGAACCTTATTGACAGAGGCGAGACGTGTGCACACATCTGCCTGGGTGACAGAATACTGCAGGATGAGCAATAAAATATGGGTAATATAAGATAACAGTCAGGTAATAATGTCACTAATGAAATGCCTTGTTGAACCAGAAAAAAGTCACTTTCTTATAAAACCTTGTATGTCCATTGCAAGGTTTCCACTCGACAGCCACAATATACTGTAATGCAAATCGGAAGATTTTGAACCACAGAGGGCATACAGTACTGAATGACAAAAAAACGTGTCAGGAGTTATGGGATGTTGAGTACAGTGCTGAATACATTAGTGGTGTTGTTATACTCCTGACACAACACTGGAGCCGCACGGTTTGAGATGACTGATATTTCTACCTGGTGGGAAAACTAAGAGAAGAGAAGTTCATGAAGCGTGCCAAGAGGACCGTGGAGGAGCCATGCCAGCAGAAAGGATGAAACCCAGCTCCAGCTTTTCCAAAAAGAACCAAGACATACGAGCGTCCCACAGGAGAATGGTCAGTCTCCAACACCACACCTTTCTCCTACAGCAGAGGGTTTCAACCTTTTTCATACCCACTATTTATTCAGAATTTGAGCCACGGACCACCATTTGATGACATTTTAGCCCCACAGACCTGAAACTAAAGATTTCTTTTGCATTTGTCCACAATTTCAAACATATATTCTCTAGTTGACTGAATGGCAAATGGACAAAGAATAGCAGATCTACAAGCTCACAATGCTCATCGCAAAGGGCAGCGCTGGTGTGTGTTATGCACATTTAAATAGAGAGCCTAACCTCTGAATGTCTTACAGTAACCTGAATCATATTTTTGGAATTGTAAACCGTAAAACAAAAATGTCCTGTGAGCTCCAGGACCATCCATTTCAAATCCTTTGGGGGAGGTTTGGTCCGTAAGTATTGTAGGAAAAACTTGCGCGCGCACACACACACACACACACACACACACACACACACACACACACACACACACACACACACACACACACACACACACACACACACACACACACACACACACAGTACAGGGTTGATAGGTTGACATCCGATTCTCCCACACACCTGCACCTGACTGCAAAGCATTTTGTCTTGGGATTCAGAGGCGGCTCCAGCTCTGCCAGAGACAACACTGGCCTGTCATTTGAGACAGATTAGCTGTGGAACTTCTCCCCTCAAAAAACTCAAGTGTATTTATTGCGAATTTACGGTGAACACAAGTTCTCAATGCGTCTCATGTTGGCATGTCACTTTTCATAGAACAAGGAAAAGTTAAAACTCTTCCTCATCCGTAAGAGTTCTTAGGCATTATGTGTGAGTGTGACGTTCCATGTGAACGTTCTGTAATAACATACTACAGGATATCAGGTCCGTGCAATAAGGAGGCATTTACTGAGGTTATCATGGGCGGGGGGGGCACTGATTGGGAGCTGAACTGCGGAGGCGGCTGGGGGGGGGGTGCTCGCCCCGGGCTGACGTGCACCATCTCAACCGACACTCACAATGCTGCTAATGTGAAACAGACACACAATTTGTTCTGAGTGTATATACGCTCCAATGCTCCCCATCGCCCCTCCCCTCCCCGAATACCCTCCCCCCCAACTGTCCAGATAGCAGACCTGACACTGATGCCCCTACAGTCCATTAGCACTCTCACAGGCCTCTCTAAAAGTCATGCTTTATACTGTACCTCCCTTCACGTTTCCACCCACACTCATCCCCTATCTTCAGCCCTTCTTCTTTCCCTGCAGAAGAAGTGGAGACAGCGCCGGTCCATCGGTTCAACACACGCCCCTGTCTGTCCACAGGGAGGAGTGCCAGCCTGCTTAGATTGGTCATTTTGGCTACAGTATATGTACACAAGAAGATTATTAGATGCTTGGCCTATTCCGAGTTGGAATCCAGTTGGGTTTTCTAAACGAGAATAAGAAAACAATATATTGCTAGCTAGACAGTTTGAAATGCCATACAAGTCTGATTCCTTTTTGTAATAAAAGGTAATTAAAGAAATCACAAACTTCGAAAATATACATATATACTGTATCATCTGGCACATGGTAGGTATTAAAACAATAATCGACCACAGGAAACGTTGCAGAAATTTTCATTTCTCGAGGTGTGCCTCAGTCCTTTGTAGACACTTTGTAGTCGAAACTTTAAGCATTACTCACAGCCCATTACATCACCACAGAAACCACTGCCTATTACTGTAGGTCAGCACAAATCCAACCTGATAACTTGCAGCGACAGAGTGTACTTTCAATCCTAAATCTCAGATTGGAGAAACAAATGAGATTTGCCCCAAAGTCTGAACAAAGCCACAGTTGTGATATTAGTGCAAGATGACCCCCAAAATAAAATCCCTTCGTGGGGGATTTGCCTTTCCTCTCCTCAAATGAAACCAAATGGATTCATTTTACCATCTCTATTTAACTTAATTTTCAAGAATGTACACATTTAGAAAATGTATAAGTTATTTTGACCAACGATTTGTCAGTTACTTTCCTAAATTGTGGACACAAACTTGGAAATCCTTAGTTTTGGGTCCGAGAGACTAAACTCTACATCAAATGGTGGTCCGTGGCTAAAATGAAGAATAAACAGTGGGCCCTGGTATGAAAAAGGTGCTCCACACCTATGCACTGAAAGACAGGAACGACACACTGCTATTTGCCAACTATTGTTTCCTTATGGAATGATGTAACCCTGACCAGAAAATGCAAAAAGAATTAACCCTTAAGACCTCTCAGAGGTCCGCGTCCATGGGACCACCGAAGGTCACTCCACACCCATGTCAACCCTTAGATTAAAGACTCAAATGGGGTCTCCATGTGGCCTACTGCATGGTGTATCAAACCGGAGGTCCTTGAAACGAAACAGGTTGGAATCACTGCCAAAGGTGTAAGTGCAGCGAGAAGCGGCTGACAGACAGATGGTAATAAATGATAGGTGTCTGGGTAAACAAGGAGAGAGAGGCGCCCTTGACCCCGTTTCTCCTTCATTTCAAGCGCGCGGGGGGGCAGGGGGGGCCACCCTCTGCCCCCTCTGGGCACCCCACATCTGGAGACCTCGGTGGGCGGGGCCTGATCCTGTAGGAATCCAATCCTTCACACTCTCTCCCTCTCTTGGGTCTACAAAAAGCACACACACACACACGCACGCACGCACACACACACACACGCACACACGCACACACACGCACACACACACACACACGCACACACACACTCTTCCACCCCCCCTCCCCCACCACCACCACCACCACCACCACCACACACATCCACCCACACACAGACAGACAGCTATTACCTTATGATATCAGATCCTTGTGAGAGCGCATGGTTTCAGCACATAATTAACCAACCTTCCGTTTTGTCTTTAATTAGCTTATTTATTTCTGGCTTTTTCTTTCTGTCTGCCAGCAGACCAGACAACAGAAAGTAAGATGTAAATAAATAGGCACCACATTGCAATTTCCCCCACCACTGTCACGCAGAAACCTTGTATGTCCCTACTATAGGGAATTGGAGAAGAATGCAGTTCCAGTGGATGTAGTTATTTGGTCACAAGCTCTTATTGTTACTGCCTGTGAGTTCAATGTTTATAAAACCCACAGACTTCACTTTCACTTCATTATGTCCTCTAAATCAGTGGTTTCCAACCTTTTACCTACCAAGGCCCACTATTTATTCAAAATTTGAGCCACGGACCCCCATTTGAGGACATTTTAGCCCCACAGACGCAAAACTAAATATTTATTTTGCTTCTCTCCACAATTCCAGGCTGGATTTGGGAAACAAAACAGTCAAACATACAGATCAAAAAGACCATTAATCTTCCACATTCTCTAGTCTAGTTGTGTAGACTTGGGCTAATTCACATGATGGATATTTAACTCTTGGGAGTGTAAAATGAAACCATATGGACCCGCAAGGGTCCATTTGGTTTAATTTTTACGCCTCAAAGAGTTACATCTGGTTAACCAACTTTCCATCATTTAGCCTGGACCACTGGTGGTCCCCGGACCACCGGTTAAAAACCACTGCCCTGAATAATATAATAGCACTTATAGCAGATCTACCAGATCAATCTGTTATGACCTTCTAGATCGGGCTACCGTATGTTTGCTACTTTTGTGTGACACTGTAGGATAGACTGTGGAAGTACAGTAGGACATTAAATTAACATAAAAAGTTGACAAATGGACTTACGAGGTTAACAACCTGCGTTCTGCCTTACCGTGATGGAGAGAGAATCATTTTGAACCCTGTTTGGTTTGGGAGAGACGTGGCAGGTAGATAGGCTGCCATGGCAACCAAACCAAAGCAGTGTCATATAGAGCTCTATACGTGCGGCTCTGCACCTGAACACACAGTACACACGTGTTATTTGCACACGCTCGTGCATGCCAACACACACACTCACGCTCGTGCATGCCAACACACACACACGCACGCACGCACGCACGCACGCACGCGCACACACACACACACACACACGCACGCACCCACACCTTGAATCTTAAAAAGGAAATGTGGAAATTTCATTATCCATATATTATTGTCTATTGTTTGTGTAATTCTCCGCTCAGAGTTCATTTCACTGGACCGATTTCAGACCCAGCTACGGTATATGGCCGTTAAAGGACTACATAGGATATCCATGAATAGGTATCCTTTGGAGTCCTTTAGCGGCCATATTTTGGACCAACATAGCTTATATCGCCTATGTTGGTCCTCAACATGGCCACTAAAGAACTCCAAATGAGAGCCATGAATATTAACATTCAGGGTTGGTGCATATATTCCTCCATGACTAAGGCCATTCAATGCACTAATACTTATTTCACTCTCTGTCAATCAATTAACAACATGTACCAAAGAGTGCTCACAGGGCCATTAACACTTTATTGTACTGGATGATTCATGCAACTTTGAGGAAGAATAAAAAAAATAGACTTGACTGTGATATACTACTGAAGCTTTGGCCTATTTTTATCCTGTCTCCAACAATTCGATCGAAAAATAGGCTGCAGGCTGAGACCTGGAAACAAGGCACGCCCACACACGCGTGCATGCACGCACATATCCTACCAGAGTGACTGTCTCTCACCCCTGCTGAGCGTTGCACCGCAGAAAGTGAAATGGACCAGCTATTTATCAGGCTTGACAAAGTGTCTCCCATGTGAGCAGAACGTCGTCGCCATCATCATCGATTCGGCAAGTGATATGAAAAACATTGAGGAAACCACTTTCTGGGAAATGATTTATATGGTTGTTTTATGGGTGGGTAGGGAATGCACTGTAGCTATAGGGAAGAGGAAAATATACAGAGACCGTGCATGAAGGAAAAATATAAATTCATTAGAGCAAGTGAAGCAAGCGTGATAAAGGTTTAACGTTTCTGGATCAGGACCCACTTGAAAATCCTGAAGTGTTCGCAGCCCACCCATCTGACCTCTTAACGGTATAGCGGCTGCTGCGTTAAGCCCTCATCACGCCAAAGGGTCACCATGGGTTCAAACGGTTACAAGAGTTAACGCCAAAACAGCCTCTTGACCCTTTGGTGCAATACGGTCCATTGAATTCTATGCGATTCAATCACTAGAGACGATGCGCATCAACACGCATCAATGCGTGTCAGCGTGCAACAGGACATATCACACCATAGAGATAACGCTAAAACCACCTGGACCCTTTAAAGGCTGTAGGTTGAGCTAGTGACCCCTCTTTGTCATGAGAGAAATTATCGCACTCATTTCATGCATGCACCCACATGTGGCAAGAGCTGGATTGTGGCCCAGTTTGTTACGTCTGCACATGAGATGGACCCTGCTGACCCAAACAAGAACACCTGCATCACCAGTCCTCCTTCTGAAATGACTACTTCATTTTGATGATCTATTAGCAATTCTGGCTTTGATCAATGAGACCAACATACTGTACAGTATGGGTTGATAGTAGCAGAGGAGGTAGGGTGACTGCCTCCTGGTATAACCCACTTTTAGTGTCCTTGATCAGGTCACTGAAGGCTAAATCTGAGAACCCATCGGCAAATGAAGGAGAAACGTCACCCTCCTTTCCTCTGAATTTGCATGATGCCAGTCAGCAGTCCGTCTCAAGAGGCTAATGAACCCTCAACTCTCACAATGAGCCAGACCATGGGTGCAAAACGGGCTTCCTCCTCACTAAGTACATGAGTGAATGTGTTTCTGTTTCTGTACAAAATCTGACTACGGCTGGAAAACGTTTTTATATACAGTATGCCCAGAGGCAGAGATTCCAGCACGATTAAGGCAGGGTTGGGCTCACTGTTGTTCAGAAGTAGACATATTCAAATTAGAGCAGGCTGTCTGTCCACTTTTCACACGTCAATCTAGTCTCATTCAAAGGGAGGATGGCAGTTTGATAGTTTGCACAGCAGGCTATGTACTCCTTGTGTGCTCTTTTTTGTGTTATTTAGGATGCAGACAGCTATCCGAGAACATTTTGTGCCGGGGACCCGCGTAGAAGATTTGTGTTGTTAAAATGCTTCAGAAATATTCAAAATCTTTACACACTTTAAGATTTTCTCCCTGTAAAACCTGTACATTGATTTACTGCAGCTATTTGTATAGCAACATGATTCGAATTTTGAAAAAACAAGGCAACAATCCGAGCACTCAAAAAGTTTAAAAACGAGGAGGGGAAGTATAAAAACAAGGTACTTTATTTCGACTCCTCAGAGTCTTCCTCAGGGCAAGTTCACTTGCCCTGAGGAAGACTCTGAGGAGTCGAAACATGTTGGCTTGTTTTACTTATAAATAAAGTACCTTGTTTTTATACTTCCCCTCCTCGTTTTTAAACTTTTTGAGTGCTCGGATTGTTGCCTTGTTTTTTCACTGGTCTAGTCTATTTTTGATCTTCGAAGCACCTTTTTAAACTCTTTTTCGTGTTTTAACTTTCTGCATCTCTATTGAGCACCTGGCTTCTCCCTTTGTTTTGTGACATGATTCGAATTTTATTGAATTGAATCGGCCTCAGTTCTGAAAATTAAGCATCTACCGAGGCACAGACTTGGACACATCATCAGTGTTGTAAACATACAACCTCCTCCAGGCGACCCTGTGTCTGCGAGACTGAGAGACAGTCAAAAGGAAGACGGCTGATCTGATGAGATGTTGGCGACAGTAAGAGCTTCCAAGCGCTGTGGGCGTTCGGGCCTGGCTCCTCCTCTGTCTGACCAGAAGTGCAGACTATTGTGCATACAGTACATCTCAGCCGCAGCGATATGCAAAAGGCAATTTTTTTAAACCAGGATTTACTGCAGTCTGTAGCTTTTGGTTGCTCCTCACTGAGGTTTCTGCCAACCCTCACCATCATCCTAGCCCCAGATTGTAGTCTCATCGGCTGTCCTCTGCCTCTCTACATGTGACCATACTCTTCTGGGTTATCACCCAGTCTGATCATTGGTTGTGATGTTTTTCTGGGGACCTCCTGGAACCACTTCAAGGACCTCTGGGGTTCCTCAGACACCACTTTTGAAAACTGCTTTAAAATTATAGTATGTCTGACTGAAAGAGAACACAGAGTATGACCCAACCCTCTATAAGCAAATTATGACCACATTTACATTGAGAGAATCAACATGTAAGACTCGCTGGCCCTAACCATTGTAGTTCACATGTTGTGGCCTTGTAGGCTTTGTAGCATGATAAATACTATCTTGCTGTCTTCACCTTGTGTCCATTATAAGTACGTTTGTGCCATATCAGATCCTCTTAGGAGAAGCTTTGGACACTTCAGAGAGTGTTCGGCCCTCTTCCTCCTCGCAGAGTAACATGAAAACGTGCCTATCGTGCACAGCGATGCTCGGGTGCGAGGTGTGTGCGTACAAGGTAGGTACTCCTCCCTCTGCCAACCACTTATCAACATGCAACTGGAGAGGGTGCGAGGGCCCAGAGGAGGAGGATAGCAAGACAAGAGAGAAGGAAACAGAGACAGGAAGGACACTATATTTAGTGCTGGGGCTGTCACCTTGCATTTTCTCTCCCCTGAATAATCCCAGTTTGACAGACTGCACCCTGCGGAGCAGGAGGGTGGTTGCCTGCTTGCCACGCGCTCTCTCCTCTGGAGAGGCAAAGGAAGACACTCATAATATGATGTTCTGCTGCAGGTGTATGTGCATGATGCAAAACACGACTAATTACTGTATTCTGCTGATGAATTCTTTAGAGACTGGAACAGAAGTGACCGTGTGTTGTACTGAAACTGTAAAAGAATTTCCGGTACAATCTGAGGTCACTTGTGTTTTGGTCTGTTGACTGTTGTTGACACACAGGATGGTTTATGTACACACAGCCACCGATAGCCAAGTGGTGGTTGCATGCAACATGTGCGCAAAATGCCCTAATCGGCCAGTCCCTGTCAAGCCAGATCATTTCATTACTGTCACACAAAAACTGAGGCTCCATATTTCAACTTTTCACTTGTCATTTAAGCACTACTTCATCATACAAGAGTGACAAGCAAAATTTGTCAAAATAGACAATCTGCAAGCTCTCAATGTCTCGCATCTCAATGCACTGTGAGCTTGTAAACTGCTGTTTCGTTATTTCTGAATAATGTCATTCTATTCCCAAACAGTAATGGTTTTGGACATTTGGCCATTTTTACATCCAAGTTAAGTTAAACAACTTAAACCCTATGCTACACAATCCTTTGGTAACACACCGGTTTTACTGCATTTAAATCCTCCAACTGCCAAAATGCCGCTTACGGCATTTTTTCTGAGGCGTCTCTGTTATAAAATAAGGTTGATGTGAACCAGTGACATATCTATGACAAAGCCTTTCTTCCCAACAGTAGAGAGAGGGTGTACGTCCTTCAAACTCCAGATAGGCACAGCTGGTAGATGTATGATAGAGGAGGAGGGATATATGTACATTGCATTATACCAGATGTACAGTGAGTGGGTGGAGAGGATGAAGCTGGCAGTATTAAATAGCATTCAGGGTGTTTTGGCATTTTCATTTTTACACATATAAATGAAAGAAGAAAACAAAGAAGAAAAAGAAACAACAATATAACATTTATCCACCCTACATGATCGACCCTGCATGACCGACCATACAGTAAGTACGGTACTTATGGTCTGTAGCTTTAATGCAATAGAATTCACAGAACACTGATTCCCTATTTATACAGACATTCTGAATGTATAATGCCACAATATCCAACTGTATTCTACAATTGTCTTGCCATGTTTGCAGTTGAAATATCATTTATGGCTTAATAATTGCATTATGTTTGGGCTGCACAGCAAATGGTGGTGTAACAAATATCAGAACCAAAGTGCCACCTTCCAGTGGATGGACACAGCCACAGCCATAACACATTTGTGTTATGATGCCCGATTTCCACATAACCTAAAATGCATGTCTGCATGTCTGCACCATGCATGTCTCCTGCCCACAATCATTTGTTCTCTGAATATAATGTATGCACTGTTTAGCGTGCCTGAAGTGGCACTACTGTAGTTGTTGCCTGAAGCGGCTTACATATCAGTGTCTGTCTGAATGGTGCAGGGTACTACAGGTTAAATTAGAACAATGTCTGCCAGCCAGGTATGTACAGTACACATAAACATCCTTCCTGTGTTCATTTAACTCATTTAAGTGTTGACACTGAGGAGTTTACTGTGTGTGAGGTGATCCCCATGGGCGGCCTTTGACTGGCTTTGTTCTGCCTGGGACGACACTCTAGGATGGTGGGAGTCAATGTTGTCTGCTGGCAGACAGGTTAGCTTTGGATAAGCTTTCAGCAGCTCATTGATCTTGGGAGAGTTCATATGTGCTGGGCCAGGCCAGGCCAGGCCCAGGCACTTAGCACTGGCTCCTGTGTCACCATTGTTTAAGAGCCTTACCTTACAGCCTGGCCTGGGAGAGATGTGAGGAGATCACCTTTTGCTTTACATTTTGCTTTCCCTGTGGTCTCTGCATCCATCAGCAATATGCAGTACTTAAATAAAATGCTCCCTGTCTCTCCATCTCTGTCAAATTGATTTTGATTATCGCACACGCACACGCACACACAGAGCGATTGTACTGTACTAGACTAGTAGCAACTAGAGAACAAACATGTCTAGTCTACAAAATCCTATTGCGAATATACTGTGTATGCCTACAGAGCCACAACCGCACATAAGATGAGATGGGGCCTATTGTTGCAGAGTCAAAATATAGAACCAGACGAGTTGAGTTCACACAGAGTAGCAGACACATTATTCCCATAATGGAGAAACGAGACGAAAAGGTGCCACAGACGAACTTAGTGCTAAATGCAATCTGTCCCGAACACACCACCAAGCAGAGAGTTGAGCCAACACTGCGGCCTTTGTGCAAAAGTGACAATCATTTAAGGGTTAGTGCAATGTGAGAGCAAAGGGCCCGTCGGTGGTAACAGGAGGATCCGAGAAATAAGCTGGAGGATTTCTGCTGGAAGAAAACAGACGAATCACAGGACCGTCTGGCTTTGTAATTTCTCCCTGCTTTCGTTCCAAAGCCGGCCGTCAAATCCAGGTGTTGCACCCTGAACTAGCGGCATGAAGAAAAACAAAGTTAAACACTTTCGAATGGGACTGAAGATTAGACTAACAGGCTATTACTTGCTAATATGCTCCTATTCTCCCACAGTGTGGGGGGGCAGTTAACCCCGGGGTGTGACTGGCTCCCGTTTGAAGGGTCACTAACCTTCCCCAGCCCCACGCCCTAAAATAGTACCTGATTACAGACCTTGTCGAAGGGTAAATATAGGAGTCCTTGCTGGCTAGTGGCCAGTCCCAATCAGCCACACTATTTGTTTTCTGCTTGAAACACAAAGCAATGGCTAATAAATCACACTTGGTATATGTGTCAATCCATCCTTTTAAACTCTCTTTTTTTGGACGATACACAGCTTTGTGTGTCTGCAATTGGCTGAGCACAGAATGTGATGATATATAATGATACTTTGGTATCTACTTTGGCTCAAAATGGACTTATTAGCCTTATGAACTTTACAGGGTGAAAATACTGCACCAAATTCTCCATTAAACCTAATATACTTCATTGACCAGACCAGAGAACCAGAGGATCATGCCCCCTTTCTTTTGTTTCTCTAGTCTACAGAAATCTTTGACGAGAAATAAAAAAGCTCACAATCCGCTGCTTCCACAGAAATTTCACCCCAGACTAAGGGGCTTGTGTGGTTAAATAGCACAAAAACTGCTGGTGTTTTGAAACAGGGCCTACGTGGATTCTGGCATGCTGTGTGGTTCCCTCCTGTGTACCATCTTTCAGCATCTAAATCCTTTTACAGGCTTTTACTCATCCACTGCAGGGATTCTCTGCACAGAATTAAAAAAATAATAATACAAAAGATTTAAGATAAAATAAACCCTTCCATCAAAATAGACACTTTAGAAAAGTGGGGATTGTACATTGAAAAGATAATGTGGCATTTCCAAGTAAGCCCTTGGCATCAGAAACAGGCCAACCCCTTATGCAATGAATGCAGCATTCCTCTTATACTTTAGGTCAAATATTATGTTTACAAGCTTTAAAAAGCTGCCTTTTTAAAACCTGTGTGTGTGTGTGTGTGTGTGTGCACACGCACACAATCAATTTATTGTTTGTCAAATTGTTCACAAAATGCAAAAGTGTAACTTAATGGCAAGTAATTTCAATGGGTTCTCATAATGTCGCGACTGATGTGGTTCTATCGGCCCGAGCAGAAGACAAATAAGCACGGGGAAACACTAATTATGAGATAATAGAGTATAGGAACAGTGATAAAGACTGTACACAGAGAGGAGTGGAGTAACAGAATCAAACTCTGCAACACTGTGAACTGATTTAGACCAAAGTCTACAATTCCCATTTTGGCTGGATTATCATGTTTTCAAAAGGCATTCATAACGACATGAGCGATAACGGCGTTATTGATAACGCCGTTACGTAATCAGATTAGTTTTATTAGTAACGGAGTAACCTAACGAGTTATTTTTGCAATTTAGTAGTTAGTTACTTAGTTACATTTCCAAAAAAGTAACTCGTTACTAGTATAGTTTGTCGCAATTCATTTTCTTGAGATTGCCCGTGTTGTATATTCCTCCTTCTGTTAGGGTAGAATAAGCCGACTGCACGTTGTGGCTTCATTCTTCTGTGAGTGATGTGCGTAGTTTACATTTTCTGTCTGCACATCCTGTAAGTCTGCCTAAGAAATAAAAGTAAACCTACTGTCTAGCTAGTGTCTAGTTATACTCTAGTATGAATCTTTTATTTTGAAAAGGAAGAGGAAGAGGATCGAAGTCCGCTGCTAGGATGGGTAGTGAGTCAAGTGACACAGCTACTGTATGCACGACTTGCTGAAAGTTGTAAACAATGACGCTGTACACTTTGGATTAATTTTTGGATTAACACACGCACTCTCGATTGGGAATCGGCTATAAACTCTGGCTGCGTTATTAGGTGAGTAATGTTTAATTCATTGTTTGGCCGCCGTGCCTTGTCTTATATAGACTACTGTCTATAGTTCAGGTGGCTGACGATGGTCTGTTGAGAAGCCGGCAGTCCTGGTTGTTTTGTTGTTGCCGCCGGCAGCATGGAGAGGCCATCATGCTCTCTGACTGGTTGCACCGCACACAGCATAATATTGTCTGTACTGTGCATCTGACATACTTTGTAGCAACCTAGTTCATAGTGGGTGTAGTGGGTGACATGGTATCACTGTTGTTGTTGTTGGTGGTGGTGGTGGTGGCGGTGGTTTTTCATGTGCGCACTGGTAATACAATGCAGCTAAATTGTGCATACATTAAAAACAAAGAGAAAAGGAGTATTTTAATTGTGTTCAGGAACGGAAAATAACGGAAAATAATCTATTACGTTACTTTTTATAGAAAGTAACTTGTAACTTAACGGGATTAGTTTTAGGAGGCAGTAGTCCAATAACCTAACGTCGTTAGTTTATAAAGTAACGATACCCAACACTGGGCATTCATAACCACATGAGCCCTAGCGCCCCTATAGTCTGGGCATGTCATAGGCATGGCTCTCATGGAAAAAAATCGGGCAAAGACTCAGCAAAAATAGCCAATCTACAGACCGCTGGCTATTTTTGGCAAAGAGATCCAGAGGGGGAAAGAAAATCACACATGAGCCTCACTTTTCTAAACAAACATTGTACTCCAAAGGTCCATATATTTGGCTGGGGTTCTGTAATTTTGGGGTGCTGTTTGTTAAGAAAACATTAACACATTAAAAGTCCATAGACTTGGCATATGATGTCAGGTGTACCGTGGGTTAAAATTCAGTCTTACATGCACTTAGGTGACATCCAGACATGTCTTTTGGTTAAAGTGGCCGGCTAATGAAAAAAAATCTAGACGTAGTTTAGAGCAATTCCCTGCACCATACTGCGGTAACACAATTAGGAACTTGTGTTAAACTCTAGGTGCAAACCATGTGAAGTTGATCTGTGAAGCATAGAGTGAGCTCCAAAAGCAATTAGAAACAAGAAGGAACTCAATTAAAATTAAGTTGAAAATAAATGAGCAACTTTGTGCAGAGTAAATGTGGAACCAGCAGACTGTGAAATCCAACTCGATTAGAGAGGGGGAGAGAGAGAGAAAACAGACAGGTAAGCAAAACGAAATGAAGAGCTTGAGTTAGACATGAGAGAGTGTGAGGGAGGGATGAGTAAAGAGAGACAGAGAGAGAGAGAGACAGAGAGAGAGAGAGAGAGAGAGAGAGAGAGAGAGAGAGAGAGAGAGAGAGAGAGAGAGAGAGAGAGAGAAAGAGCGAGAGAGGGAGGGAGACAGTAATTTACATTGCCAAAACTCCTTAGCTTACACAGCAAAATCCTGACAGCTATTTTAACTCTGAAAGTGTAAAACAGTCTCACATTGTTATAAATTTAGATAGATAATTGAACACATTCTCTCATTCATAAAATCTGAATCAGAGAACACACACCAACTCAAGGGCATTTACACAAACTGCTGCATGTCCTGCTGTATATTTTTAAACAGCAGGGGGAAAATGTGTTGCTAATAGATCAATGCCAGTATAATCACAGTCCAATGCAAAAGGATTAACTTCTTAACATTATGGCAACTGCGTGAAATGAGTTTGCATAATCACGGAAAGATTGTTAAGCCAACATTCACAACGTCTCACATTCTCTTAAACTTGCGGCATAGCATAGATATCCATGGATGATGTGAGGCAATGGGGATTTGACACTCTTCAGGGTCTCCTCTGATGTGTTCACATTCACTTCACTATGAGCTCTACATCTACACACATCACCATGCTTAAGCCTACGTTGGAATGACAACGCTCCATAGATGCAACCACTGAGGACCTTTTGAAGCCTATAGCATGTCTATTCTGAGTATATTGTAATAGGCAAACTAAACTTGAAAATAGCAGATCCATAGGCTGTAGGCCTGCTCTTGAAGACGATTTGGTGTCGAGATCCTTCAATGAGGTATACAGGTTTTGAGTGGTTAACCGCTTGAAATATTTGGGGAAATTGCTGAAATTAAGGATGCCAGATTGAATGTGGCTAAAACTAAAGTTAAACAAATCCAAGGGTTTGTGGCACAGAAGACAAATCCTACAGTAACACCCAACCAAGACCTGGTAAAGAAAAGTCCCATTTGGAGGGCATACTGTAGAGCAGAATTCTCAACGGGCCTGAAAATTAAGGCCCAAGCCCAGCCGTAACTGGCCCCTAACTGATCAGGCCCCAGGCCTGGTCCGAGTCAGCACAATCTTCATAATAGACAAATACATCAGAATAAAAAATATATATATTATGTTTTTCTTTTCCTGGGGCCCCGATCCAGCCCTACTGATTAGCATACATTTTAGGTCCGGTCCCAAAATGTTGGGTTGAGTCGGGCCTGGTTGGATTCGTGTGAGAACTGTACAGTACAGTACACTACTGTACAGTAGAAATGAAGCCAGGCTGAATAGGAGGCGGAACAAACGTCAGCACTTCTCGACATCCTGATCTAATCGCCCTGCCCTCTACTGGGCAGATAATCAGAATTTCTGTTGGGCCAGTGACCAACTTGATGCCTGCCAAGCAATGCCTTCAACTGGCACTGACACATTAACCTTTCCAATACCCACCAGGAGAGTACATACAGTACAATTACAGTCCAAATAAAAGTAGAAAGTAACAAAATCCATCTGTCCTTTACAGACACATGCACCCCCCCCCCCCCCCCCCCCCCCCCCCCCACACACACACACACACACACACACACACACACACACACACACACACACACACACACACACACACACACACACACACACACACAGCCTCACCTTTGAAGGACAGAAAGACCCTGGGAGCAGATACAGGCTCGTTTGAGGGGGCAACTTGGGCAAGAAGAGAACCCGATGTCAAGGCCAGGGAGGCCAGCAGCCAGCACAGTTTGACCCACGGCATGGTGGTCCCTCTGCGTCCAGACAGAGGAGATGGGAAAGGTCCACGAGCTGAGGAATGAAAGTGGTGGAGATTCACAATAAGAGTCCATTTCAAGGACCCCGCCCCCCAGTTTGATATTGTTGTAAAGGTGTCAAGGCACAGACCTCTTTCTTAATCTGTTGCTGTGGTTTAGCATGCTTTTTCAACTAATACTTGCAGTGTCACAGAAAAGTAGCAAAAGTAGTCAAACTCAAAAAGTTTTAATTTGAATCCCCAAAAGTAACAATTTTGGGCATAATAGGTTTCCATTTGACAGCAACAACATGCAACAGGTCATACAGACCCCCATTTGATTTCTGGGGATCCCACTCAATCTATATGCTGTACAAAAAACACAGTGAAAGAAATTTTGAACATTTGGTTGTCCCCCAGACCAGACATTGAGAACCAGAGCAATAAGGGACCACTTGGCAAAGCAGCCTAGATCCAGCAGCTACAAAACGATCATTTGCTGCTCAACAGCAGGGCAAGCAGAATCCAAGGCAGGGTTGGACAGTTGGTGTCAGTTTCATTTATTTATTTATTGTATTTTAATCATGTAGTAGCCGTGGTTCTCATAGGGTCTGGAGACGACTGTGGCTCCTTGGTGTGGGGGTCTCCAGGAAAATAACTTACTGTATTATCATTATCAACCTATATCATTTTTTTTCTTCTTTTCAAGAATAATCTTACATATATAATTACATATATTTCTCCCTGGCACTAAATATTTTCAAATGGGGGTCTACTGGCAAATGAAAAAAAGAGGCTTACTAAAATTCAAATGTTTGAAAAGCACTTGTATAAAGAGCCTGGTTGCAGGTCACAGAAAAGCCCTGATTTTCAGTTCACACACAAATACTCTGTGAGATTAGTTGTCAAACCAGATGTTACAATATACTGTATATCCATCAGCCCTGCTTCTTTGTTCTGCCTCTCATTGCGTGGTCTCTCACACATGCATGCACCATATAAGAATAAGGAACACCGTGCCATGTCACGCCAAGCCTTTAGATTCACTGCTAAGGAAGCCACTTGTTTGTATGTCTGATTGTTGCTCATTTGTGGCTACAGAGGCAAGACCTTCTTCCACTATGCTGAATGGCAGAAAAAAAAATCGACACTCCTTTTCTACACGCTTTTGATGTGTCAGAACAAGCCAGCGCTGCTTTCTGCACGCGTCGCTGACAGACTAGCCTGCCCCAATACTCGCCCCAACGCTGTCCGTCAATACTGAAACACAAACAAATGCCTGTTCCTGCTGTCGAATGCGTGGGCGTCGCACATTGATAATAATGCATGCTAATGGATTGGATAGCGTGCACAAATTAAAATTGGCGATATTTTACGCATAGGGGTATCATTACGCACGGCACGGCGCATCATCATGGGTGCAAGAATCCAAGGCATGTCGGACTAGTATAGCCTATAGAATAATAACCACATAAATGGATAACAATTCTTTGTTAAAGGGGAATTTCACCCATTTTCAAAATTTTACTGGGAGGACACAAATGTGGAAATAGGGGCCTGAAAGAAAAATAATTTACATGGTGAAATACATCTGGATATCAGATGTATTTCACCATGTGAAATACATCCATTTTTAGGAAATACAGAATTGTGGGAACTTTTTTTTATCATGTCCACAGTCCACACGACATCCCTAAGGTGTATTAATGACATTAAAATGTTGAAAATGGGTGGAGTTCCCCTTTAAGTCGACGTGAACGGTACTACTAGATCAAATGCACAAAAGGCGGAAACAATGCCAGGGTTTATCTGCACAGTTTTGAGGATCCAGGGATTAGGATGGTGTTACTCCTGCATGGCACTGGCTCTGCTGGTAAACTTGTATCAACATGGTATGAGGTCAAGCTGCCACTCCGAGGGAGCACAGGATCAAGTTCGTATTGAGTCCTCAAGGTAGACCTAAGCAGACTCATATAGCCAAAATAGAGTGTGACCTAGCTTTGAATTATGGCAGTGGGCATGCTCTGTTCACCTGGGAGTGAACAGGCACTTGAAATGACTTATTATGGTCCTTAAAAGAAAACGTAAGAATCAAACAGCCCTCAAGGAAATTAACAGAACAACGCTTGATTGGGCGGAATTGGGTCTAATTCAAAATATAAACTGGAAGTGGGATGATCATGCTGGCACTTATAATAGTCTGAACCAATCAAAGCACAGACGCTCTATAATTTAATTGTACACCATGGCCTTTATTATATTTAGCTACAGACTCCTCGTGCAAAAAAGCATCACTTCTCCGGTTCGACTATAGTTTGCTTCTCAGAGAAGCTGGACAGAAGTAATGAAGCTTGGCTGGTTGTTACACAAAACGAATGGGCATTGTGATTATTATTAAGAAAAAATGCATAGCCTACCTGCTTTTTATGTGCGGTGAAATATTATGTTGATTCTGGCCAACATTTAGAAAGCCCTCAGCCAGATCCTTAGAGCTCCTCTGTCCGCACTGTATCAGTGTATCCGCGGCAGATATCCCTGACGAATGAATCCCCAACAGGCAAACAACAAAGGCTTGTATCCAAAAACTGTACTTCATACAACCACAATTAAAGTTTGAGATGACTTTCAGATTCGGTTTCACCTCAACCGAGCTCGGATACAACAACAGATGACAACAAATGACTGACGAAGAAGTGGCGGTTGGTTGTGTTGAGCTGCGCGCTGCTGTGCGTAAAGAAGGGCAGCCCGTAGTGACTTGAAGCGGAGCTGCTCAACGCAGGTGGATAGACTGCTCTCTCCGCCTTATAGACACACCCACGGGGCGGGCACTTACTGCTTACCTTAGCATCTAACGGTTCTGCTCCGCCCCAAGTCGAACAAATCACTCCATCTCCATACCTTACTCATACAGGTGTGGTTAAAAAAAAACACTCCACATCTATATGTAAGTAGCACCGTTTTGTCTCTATCTTGGCTTGTGCAGCACAGATACACACTACACAGCAGACAGCAGACCAAGCTATTTCAGAGCGAGTTCAGAAAACTTTGTGCAATCGTAAAAACGCAGATTCTGCACAAACCATGTCCCCAAAACGTTGAATATTGAATATGAAAAGTGAATTGTATGTCTCCAAATGTTTTGTTGAAATGAACAAGGAAATTGCCCAGAAATGTTTGGTGTCGTCCCATTCAGTGTGTGTGTGTGTGTGTGTGTGTGTGTGTGTGTGTGTGTGTGTGTGTGTGTGTGTGTGTGTGTGTGTATGTATATATATATATATATATATATATATATATATATATATATATATATATATATATATATATATATATATATATATATATATATATATATATATATATATATATATATATATATATATATATATATATATATATATATATATGCAGTATTTTAGAGAGAGAGAGAGAGAGAGAGAGAGAGAGAGAGAGAAAGAGAGAAGAGGGCGTGCGGTCAGACGGATAGACAGACAGACAGACAGACAGACAGACATTATAGATTGTACATAATTATGTTACAGACGCAGTGAGTTTCTTTTAGTCTCACAGGGTCTGTCTTAAGGAGGGGAGGTGACAGATGGGGAGTCAGTTTGAGAATACATACATAAATAAAGAATTATTTATATTCAATGGCATTGTGAACATATGTGCATGTGGTATGGCTAACGTATGAGGGAGAGCCAGCCTGCTTGCATGCATGTCTGTTTGCAATGCATTCATGCATAAACAGTGTGCATTTGAGCCTTTACTTTTTGTGTGCACATTGCATTTGTTCTCTGATTCATAAATATGTATTTGCCAAACCACAACTTTTTGAAGATATCCTGGAGGAGGCCATACTTACTAAGCTGTTGAAATATCCAAAAATGGGCGCCGGTCATTTCACAACTTGCCTAGTCTTAAATTGCCACTACTGTTTTTTGTTGGGTAGTACAGTCTGACCAGAGAAAAGCTTGAAGATGCCAGGTCTTTGCTGCAAGCAAATATCTGCATATAGCAACAATGGAGAAAACATTAAATTTGTCATGACACGTACAGTAGAAGAGAATTTTGTTGCCTGCTACAGAGGAAGAAGCAAAAACCATCGGTAGCGTGACTTATGATAAGGTGAAATGTTTGTGTTTGTTCCTGACAGCTGTTCTAGAACTCTAAAAGGGAATTCCACCCATTTTCATTTTTTTCCTGATAGTGTACAAATGTGAACCATTCCATTTGTACACTCTCAGTACAAATGGAAAAAAGGTCCAAAAAGAAAAAAAAATCATTAACACGGTGAAACACAACCTGATGTCATTAAGTTGACATCCTCATGTTAGAAAACACAGAATGGGGAAACTTTTATTTATCATGTACACACAACATCTCCAAGGTATATTAATGACATACTAAAATGTTGAAAATGGGTGGAATTCCCCTTTAATGCAACACTTTGAGGCTGGTATGCGGATACAGTTCTTGCATCCCAAAAGAAACTGGAAAAATGCCCAGATACAGATAAGACTTTCTCCCCAAACACTGACTCCCTGGCAGACGTTCATACACCTCCTATAGGGATTAACATGTTAGGCATCTCATTTTCTATTCATCTCATTTGTAATCCCTCTCATTTCACCGCTAATCCAGTTGGTTAATTATGGTATTTCATAAATGATAACAGATGAACGACTTATAATTTACATTTTTGGGAGGAATTAGGAGAAATCTTCGCATTCCTAGAGTTGAAAAGAAACATTTTTGGAAGCAATTGTGAGAAATATAATCTTTGCATTCCTAGAATTGATTTAATTATGGGCATTGCATAATAGCTTAATTATTTTGTTTACTGTTATCGTATCAATATGAAAACTATAAAATCAGCATGCATGTATCCATTTGTAACTCTGAGAGTGAACACATGCAATGAGTGGGGCAACCAAATGACCGTCCATGTTTGCATTTCTACACTCTCAGAGTTGAATTACCGTAATTCAACTCTGAGAGTGTAGAAATGCAAACATGTTTCCGTAATACGGAAACTGTGGGAGGGTCATATACTGTTGAAATATTATGCTTTTAAAACTGTACATTTGCAGGCCTGGAAGGGTCGTGTGATAAAGTATACAATGCATTAACCTTAAGTCTTCTGTGTATCACAATGGTCACATTTAGACGTGAGAGCACTCCATAGTAAATTAAAATAGGTTATATGGTTTCTACTTTGAGTGTTCATTTGTCCAAATAACGTCTTACGAAGAGAAAACAATGATAACACTAGACTAAAGGATAGACTTCACAGTTCACACTGTGTGACTCCAGGGTTTGATGCATATAGCAGAGAACAGAGTAGAGTGGAGCATTTGGCCATTAAAGTTTTAAATTTCCCTTGATACCAGCAAAGAGCTATGAGAAACAATTACCTTACAGTTATGAGCACACCCACATTCATATTCCTTGGTTAATATGAATTTTGTAATCTTGGTTGTGAAAAATCATCAAATGCTCTCTCTCTGTCTCCTACTATACATGCAGGCGCAAAGGCATACACGGCATATGGCAGAGTCACATCTCATGACGTCACACCTTGTGAGATCTTGCCTCCATAGTCAATACATCACACCTCCATTCATGGTCATGCCTGGTACATAATTAATTCCATATGATTATCTGACCCTGCAGGCCACAACAGTATCTGTCGTAACGCAGGCGGATGTGTGCATGGGACCAAGGTTGCTTCTTGCCCTCAGGGCATCTTACTGATAGATAGAAAGTAGTGGTAAGTCCCATTTCGAAAAACACCCCACATGGTATACTGTATCTATACATCCCTAACCACTGGGCTGTCTAGGTCACCCATGGTACTGGAAAAGTTCAAAGGACTGTGTTAGATATTTACTGCAGCTGTCATTCATCTTTTCCGACCTAGACAGTAAAGTGCACTTGAAGTTGGTGTGAGAAGACCAAAGGAAGAACAAGAAAGGTCTAAAAAATACCTGTAGTGACTCCATGCCTCCCCTCGTGTGGCCTCTAATCCCAACACTATGTTCATGAACGTGTTTAATTAGACTTCACCCCAATTATCTTCTCCCAATTTAGTCATTCTGTCAATTCCCTATTCGTTTATATGCTGACTCCAAATGGTTCATCAGGGGGCTTACAGTAGGAGAGTGGAGGATGCATTAAAGCTACCCAATTTGCATTTAGGCTACAAATTTGATGAGGAAACTGTGGCCATCATTGGCATTGTATCAGCTGTGTGAGAGACTGTACCGTACAGTATTGCATTATGGTGAAGTTATTAACCCGGTTAATCAATTGATCCTGAAACATACTGTAATCGTTTTGATGATGAGCACAGCAATGGATGAAAACATTGTTGTATAAGTAAGACACTCTTTTCCACTATGCACAGTTGCAGCCCTGGATGGAAAGCTGTAGATTTGAAACGACAGATACGGTGACAGTCAGCTTTGATGATCTAACTTCACCAATCAGTGATGTTCCGGTTTTTATGTTATCTCCGTAGAGGTTTATTTCTGACAGTTAAATAGATCACACACGCTGACTGGAACAAAGGATACTCGAACTTGCAAGTAGCACCAACCACAAAAATAAGGTTATTAATCTCATAATAGCCTGGAGAGATGACTGCCCTGCGATTTGCTAGTCCATTGTTAGGCCAAGGTTGCTTTCCATAGCCTTGCTCCTAATGCCTGTGTTATGGCCATACAGGGGAAGAAAACAAGGTCATCCAAAACTTTCCAGTAACTAGGATACTATGTAGTCCCACATTACAAATAAAAAACATTGGTACAACTGTGTGTAACACCAGCTACATTATTTTGTCAATGCGGCAACGTTCAAAGGAGCAACATCTCCCCATTACTTGACAAAAACAAAAGGTTTGTGGTTCAATGGGTGGTATCTATGATGTGTATTTGTTATGCTACTACAGTTTTGATTGATTGACTGATTGACATCTTTATTTAAAAATATGCATGAGTGGGAACATATTCGTACATATCTGTCAACATAATAAAGCTTCTAGATTGTGCAATTTAAGCAATTTTGCAATTGGGGACTGCAGCCAGAGTATATACAGTATGCATGCCTTTGGCATGGAAAAAGTATGGGAATTGGGAATCCCTATAGCCTGTACTGTATAGCTGTACTATACAGTGAAAGGCTTTTGCGTTAGTGTATGCTGCATATCAGTCCAAATGTCCTTTGTTTCTCAGTGCTACGGATCAGCCAAGTTCTTCTGTACTACCAGTATATCATTACTGTCACATTATTCTCCTTCTTTCTTACACAACTCCCCATTTTATTTCCATTCTACTCCTTTTTCACTCCTCCTGTGTTCCTGGTGGCCGGCAGCTGCATGTTGCTCCTTCCTTTTAATCAACAATATTATTTCCATCTTTAGGCCAGTGACGGCCTCACCATCTGTCACTCGCGTGAGACAAGAGGAGAGTAATTACTGAATCCTGCCTTTGAGGAGACGCTCGCCTTTGTGAAAAGTTCTTCAAGGTTTTCCAGCGCTTGCCTGCAGTTGCCTGTCTCCTGTTGTTACTCGAGGAGTAAAATTTAAGAGATAATGCAGAAACCAAAGATCAGAGTTGGGGTGCCAGACCACAGAGGAAAAATGTCATCATCAATATTGTTGATCATTTCAAGTGCATTTTACAAGAAATGACATAAAGGTCTTTTGTGCCTAGAACAGGAAATACTGAAGACATTGTATATGTTTGACACACGGTTTCATATTGGATCATTCCTTTATTTTTCTACTATAGCATTGTGTATTTTTATTTTTATTCTTTAGGAAGTATTGAAGACATTGTATATGTTTGACACGCTGTTTCATATTGTATCATTCCTTACTATAGCATTGTTGTATTTTTATTTCTTATTCTTCTTTTTATTCTTAACATTCTTTAACATTATTGTCTCAGGTGTTAGATGTAAAGGAGATAGAAAAATTAAGTTACACAATATTTTGTCATCAGTCATGCAGTCATAGAAATAAAATAAAAAACAGTTGAGAATTGTTGCATCACAAAAATATGATGCAACAATTTTTGTTCATCACAAAAATATGAAATACACATTAGGGTAGCCTACATGGACAAAAGGAAAAAGGGAACAGCTTCACAATTGTATTGAAATAGCTACTTTGTTGCACGTACCTTCCTGCCTCCCAGTGTTTACTCAAAAGGTCAATGCTTCTAAAAGCTAACGCAACAGTAGACTACTGTAAATGACACTCAACACTGTGTGGTGATTTTCATGGGAATGTAAATGAATGGATCCCGGTAGCATACGGGCCAAGGTACACAAGTTTCATTACAATTGATGAATATTTCCTCTGACCTCCTGCCATCACTGTCAATGAGTCTACCAGCCATGGAGTCATTTTGAACAGTCTGTGACAACCTTAACCTCTGTCCGTTAGCTCCGCCGCATGATGAGGAGGTAATTAACAGCTGTTCATTATTGATGAGGTGCAGATACAAGTGCACATGCACGCCCACATGCACCCAGCACACGCACACACTGCGCACGCACACACCACTGGGAACATCTGTATGTTATTCTTGCACGCACACATACCTGACTGACCATACTCATTGTTAATATTTACACATGAAAATCCTGCGTTCATTTAACTAAGTCCTAACTGGCTCGATTTGTACATTCTCTGAGACAAATGAACACTGAGGATTTTACTGTGGGGACAAATGAAAGCCCACATATACCCTGACATCCAGAATGGCCCTCGGCACACTGGGGGTCACGTCATTTGTGTAGAATTTAATGAAGGAACATGTACTCATCCCGCCAGCTCACCGGGAGAGCTGTTACCTTTCCCTATGATAAGGTATTAAAAATTCACACACTCTCAGCAGCGCTGTGACTGCTATGGTGACATGCTCATTAGCATTTAAATGGGAAAAAGATAACGCCGCACTTCGCAGAGTCATACCTCCACCGCAAAGGCTGGAGAAGGAAACGTGTGGATGGGACCCCTACACCCTTATTTATTTATCTAATTTATGTTTTAATTACCCGTAGTTGCTGCATTCCATCTTAATATTTGGGCCAAAGAGAGTTTTTTGCAATCATTCGATCATCATTTAATCATTTTTATACTATATGATTTTACTTCATACTATGATTTTATACTTACTATACATACAAAATGATATTGCTTTTATATATTCTTTGTGTAAATGTAAGGATTAAGTTCATTTTGAAAGGATTGGGTATGGCGCATGTGGCCTATGATTTATCACAAAGTGAGCCTTGTATTTTAGAGCTGCGCACCATTGAGGGGCCAGAAAACAGCCCCCATGTGGGTCATGCAACTTTAAGTAGTGACAAATGCCCAATATATATCTATATACTCAATTTAGACGTCTGGTGTGTGTAAACTTCAACTTCAGGGGATGACAAGTCTCTCCTTCCATGCAAGTTGAGCAGGGGACTTTCACTGCACTCAGCATGGTACACTTAGACTGCACTAGAGACTGCGGCAAAACACGTTGCGTCTTGATGTGATATGCTTTATACATGCGCTGTATAAAACACATGGAAACCGACGTCGGACGCGGCTTCATTTTTCTGCAAGGGCAAGTGTCTCCTGGAAGCTGGCCGATGCGTCACTTTGCAGATTGGGCGGAGCTTATTTCCCATCCACAGCCAATCTAAAAATCCAGACAGTGCGTCCGTGTCAGCTTCTTTTGGAAGTTGTAATGTACTCATACTGTTACATTCCAGCTTTTAGAGGGCCAGCTGGGTGTGTCAAACTATCGTAAGTCGGGTGTGAGAACTGTAGGCCTAACATTGGCAAGCAGGAACCAGCTGGGGAGGCACTAATCTTTTCATTTTTGTCTGCCTGTGAGATGGTGTCTATTTATCTGTAGTACCATTTTGCTGTGAGGTAAAGCTCATGAACTGATCTTCTCCTCAAAGAGATTTGGGGTAGATCTGCAGAACAAGTATGGAACCCTGGAGACTCTGGTCAACTAAATATATACGGTTAGAGCGGTCAGTGTTCCCAACCATGAAGATATACTGTTAGCATTTCTAGCCATTAAGCTATATAACAGTGGTGTACATAGTTTGTGGTATAATACCACAAACCCATGAATGGACCATGTGTGGGCACACACACACACACACACACACACACACACACACGCGCGCGCACAATATTGTACACACAATATTGTGTAGACTAATTTATAGTAGCTTAGATGGGGTTTCTTGAAGTTTCTTGAAATATGACTTCCCCTGTCCATTACAGTATCACAGTGGTTTTCAACCGGTGGTGCAGGACCACCAGTGGTCCTTGAAGAGTTCCAGGTGGGCCTCCGGCTAAATGATGGAAAGTTGTTTAACGGGAGGTAACTCTTTGAGAGCATAAAAATGAAACCAAATTGGTTTCATTTTACACTCTTAGAGTTAAAATATGCATCATCTGAATTAGCCCAAGTCTAATGTTTTGTTTCCAGCCTGGAATTGTGGACAAAATCAAAAGAAATCTTTAGTTTTGGGGTCTTTGGGGCTAAAAATGTCATCAAATCGTGGTCTGTGGCTCGAATTCTGTATAGATAGTGGGTCCTGGTATCAAAAAGGTTGAAAACCACTGGTCTACACTACTGTGTCAGCTGGAGTTTAGATTTTTTTTCCACAATGACAAGACTCTTTCTTTGTGTCTGGTCCCACAGCCACAGGAAAGCAGGTTAGCAGGTCAGCTATTAGTGGGAAGGTGTTGTTGTATTTGAAGTTGTTTCCTAACAGGCTGCAGGAGGGTCTTTTATGGGGATTCTCCCCCTTGGAGGAGCACATGGATTACATTAGATGTAGTTATTTTTTTTACAGCAAGGTTCTGCATGAATACAATAACAGCGGTTTCGCCTTCGGTATGGAGTCTACATCGAGAGGCAGCTACCTGTGGTCGGGTACTTGTGTAACACTTTTCCCATGCAGGGCTGCTGGCACGGCACTCGTACAGTATGTCTGTCAGTTTCAGTTTTTACCCCCATCAAACCACAGGCCTTTTGGCTGAAGGGGGAAACACTGGAGTCGGCCAGGGGAAACGACTGCGATTCTTATTTTACGTGGCGCTACACTAGCCAGGAAGTGGTCAGACACTGTAGTTCCAGTGGGTCTAATGTAGTTTGTGTGATCTGGTGGGTGATAACATGGCATTTTCCCCCTGTAAGCTCCCAGAGTTTGTTATTTATAGAGCTACGGTATCCTTTTGCAGTGTTCATTTCTCAGTCCCTTTGAAATTGTGTTTATCAATGACTATTGAATGGCTAACCGAGGAAATATTGTATTTCAGCATAACGTTAACATTGCTGTTGCGCCGCTGATCTGTATATATTCTATTATGTCGTTTATATGGCAAAGCTGCTCTCCAAGTTTTTCCCCGGCATAGACGCGGCCTGTCATATTCTTCACTCTTTCTTTCTTTTTCTACAATCTAGTCTTGGGCAATATACCGGTATTACCGTTTATCGCGATATTGGAAATCAATACCGAGTAATATCGTTGGGTCTGTGAAAAATATCGAATACCGAATATCGTCAAATACCGACATTATACTGTATTCTATTAAAATATGAGCAATGAGACTTAATTGTAACTATACAAACAATTTTCATGTTACACACATGCCTAAACTAGCCCTTATTTGGGCTAGGCTTTTTGGAAACAATGTATTTCCAACTCCAGTTTTTCCCTATTTAGGCTGCTTTAACAGCAGAGCGCTCAGTTTCTGACCCCTCAAAGTCGCAAATTCTGAGAACTAGGTGACTGGTGGAGTGTTCCAACTCTGATTGCCGTCAATACCGGTAATATCGAATATCGAGCTAATTAAGACATTATCAATACCGATATTAAAAAATCAATACCGCCCAAGACTACTTCTACCAATCAGCTTGTCATCACCTGCTTTAAAATTAGAGCAACTTAGAAGTTGCTTTTAAAATCGTGTGTTCATGAGAGAGATTAATGGAGAGATGGGTCTTGTCTTTGTGGGAGAGAAATGAGAAGCCGACAACAACCATAGAATGCATGGCCCCGAAAATGAAAACATCCATTCATTTTTTTTTTCATAATTATTTTTCTTCTCGGCTTTGTAATTATTTTTCTGTGGTTGATGGTCTCTTGAGTGTTTACTCCCTGCCACATGTCTTCTGGTTTGTTTTGTCTCTCAGTCATTTCATAAGAACCCTTCAGTCTACTTACAAAACACTTAAATTAAATTAAACTAAATGCAATCCATCTTGATTCAAACCTGCGGCAAAAATGTCTTACATATCACTGATGAACAATCTTGCGGTTTCATTGTAAACCTGCAAGCGTTTTAGCAGTGAGTGGGTTATGGAATACAAAAAGCATTCAGCAGATTGTGGCTTTGCAGGATTTCACTGTAGCAGTCAGACACGGTAATGTGCTATGATAAGATGAAGTAATTTCTATTTAACATGAAGAATATGGGTAAACACACTTAACAATGGCCCCACTGTACTGGTGCCTTTTGTGTCCAATGTAGATGAATGAAAAAAAGAGTTCCCAGCTCACTCGAAAGACAGCAAATCTGCTTGGACATCTGTTACTGGAATTTCCGAACACCAGTTGTGTTGTAAAGAGATCCTGTTATCTTCATGCACGTTGTCTGGAGACAGTATGTCGCATCAAGCAGCATGTCGTTAACTATGTCTTTCTTCACGGCTTAGCTCTCAATCTAATTATCTGTGGCAGTGTTGTTGGAATGATGTCACATAAGGCCGCTGTCGTGCCCCTCCAGTCAATCCCAGAGAAAAGTTCACACGGTGTTATCGTTTGTCCACTTTCCCATATCGCCAGCCCTGTGAGTTGTAAATCAATCTTACATCCATGCAGATTTTTTTTCCTGCCCACTTGTTTGTATGACAAATAACAATAGTCAACCTATATGCTTTTCCTTATTACTATTATTTCGAACAATTATTTTTTTTACACATTTCTGGAGAATTCAGTGCTATTTTAAACATTTCCTCCACATAGTATAGTAATAATGTCGACCCGTGCACAAACTTCCCATGTGTTGGGGAGCGTTCACGTTTCTCTCAATGCCATAATGCCAACAAAACAGCTTTTTTTCCCCCAGGCTAGAACACTAAACACATTTTTCATGAAAGCGGGTTTAGACAAAATGCACCCATGTGACCCATTTGTCAAACAATTTGTGCCAATGTGGATAACATATCTCTGTAACCTCATTAGAATATTCACATAAGTTATATCAACATTTAATGTATTCACTGGTTGATTTACAGACGCTGAGCTGGAGTGTAATTATGTCCTGACATCTTTAGTACAGCCTTGTCCTTGGACTACAGGTTGCCACAATATGGTCAAATCTCCTCCTAATGGCACAGTAATAAGCAGTAGCTTCAGTCTAATGAGTCCTTCCAGTAACTGTCAGCCAAAGTAAACCAACCGTGTTTGTCTCTGCATGTGGCTGTTGATGACTTCATTTGCCCTCTTTATGGCCACAAAACTGTATCCTCATGCTTCCACATGGCAAAGGCTTGTGGAATGCTAAATCCTCTTTTCATATTTATGCTCGGACATTTCAGACTTAAAACAATTTCCTGATTAGACTCCTAATCAGGAAATTGTTAATACACAGAGCTGGCACAGTGATTTTGTTTTTTATTTCTTGTTTATGTTTTATCAGGAATCAGGATTCATTTGATCATATGTAATAATACACAACACACAGTGGTTCCTGCTCCATTATCTGTGTAACAATTTGCCCTTGAAATTGTGCAATGGTTTTGCAGCATCACATAACATCCTAAAGACATATCCTGTGTCTCCCATTGTTCTGACAGTCTACATGCATGTATGATTCATTGTAACATTGTTCGGTGATTGGTGATTGTTTTTCTCTGACTCGTCAAATTCCATGCAAGTGTGAACGTTTTTATTTGAAATACATTATGGCAGCCTTGGGTCACACAAGTCCAATATCTGTCTTTCATAGTATGGTTATTTGAGCCAAGACTGAGGTATTTCAAGAGTTTTCTTCACGGACGTGGGCTTTATGTAAAGAATTCACATAATGTGCATTTCCCAACATTTGTTAAACCTATGTGAACTCAAATAAATGCCAGTGGCAGAAGTAGTAATTTGTTTTCGTATAGTATTATTATAGCTTATTATGTGATTGTAGATTGGTAATGATAATCTAATCTTTTTCAAACAACTGCAGTGCAGTAGTGTGCAGTATATACATAATGAAGTAAAGTAAAAGTACCATAGAATAGTACGTATTTCTGTACAGTAGGCCTACTGTATGTACTACTGTTAAATAATTCAGTAGCACAACGCTGCACACAAGTGTAGTAACGGCTAATGAGGCAATTAAACTCTTGGCTAACAATGAAAGACTAATTTCCGATCAGCAAAGGAGTCGTTAATGAACAAAAACACTCATGAACGCTGATGCTGGCACCAGCAGTGCTGATGATGGATGAGCTGATGTTCAGAGATGTTGAGGTTGGCAACTTCTTACTGTGAACATCGCAGAAATACTTTTTTCTTTACATAAATTTCACAGTTGTATGTGCACGGACAATTATACACAGTTAAATAAACACGCACTATGAATGCACTAACACAGGCAGGCAGGCAGGGGTGCCCAAACACAGTTTTGCACACACGTGACGTGACACACCCCAGCAGCAAACACATGTATGTAGTTTTAGCGGTGTGTGTGTGTGTGTGTGTGTGTGAGATAGGAACAGGGACATCGACCAGACAGACAGCCCAGGGAGAAGTGGCGGCGGCCGTCATGAGGAATGGCTCTCATTAAAAGTATGCCCCGGGTCACACTTTGATGGACAGCCACACGTCAGTCATCTGCCAACTAGATTAACAGAGACTGAAGCCTGCCGCGTCCCCCCGACTTCCAGGCTGCCCCCTGAGATCGCAGAGCGTACCACGTTGGTCCAGGAGGACCAGCATGTGTGCCCCTGCAGCCTCCCTCAAACCCCTTATACCTCAGACTTGCCAATCACCAAGACAAACTACCATATCGACTTCTTTGTATCCATGAAGGCCACCAGCTGGGAGAAAGGATGCAAAGGGGGGTAAACGGGTTCTTTCCTCCACTCCCCTTACATAAGGGTCCAGGCCCTGGCCCTAACCTGTCAAAGGGGGGTAAATGGATGAAGGGAGTGATATTGTTTCTTAAAAATAAGTGTGGAATAGCTCTAAATTCGGATATTGCGCCATTACCGGGGGTTAACATAGGTTTCCACATCTCTCCATCTCTTTAGTAAACATAAAATAAAATCGAAGCTCCAAATCTCATCACATGAGATGTGATGAGTTGATGACACATTTACACGAGTACAGAAAATTGGAACAAGCTGATAATTACTTTGCGTGGTTCTCTCAACTGACTGAACGAGGCAATCTGTTTCTTAAAAAGCTGAAGAGACAGTTACTTTTTACACTCTATTCTATAAGCTGAAGCACTGATGTAATGATTCAGCACAGTGGTTTTCAACCTTTTTGATACCAGGGCCCACTATTTATTCTGCATTTTGAGCCAAGGAGCACCACTTGATGACATTTTTAGCCCCAAAGAACCCAAAAAGAAAGATTTATCTTGCTTTTGTCCACAATTCCAGACTGGACTGGATTTGGATTTTAATCTTCTACTCTAGTTGTGTCGACTTGGGCTAATTCAGATGATGAATATCTTAAGTCTTGAGAGTGTAAATGTAGCACCCAGCCATGAGCCAGCGACAACAACCCCGCCAATCGGGCTCAGCCTTATTGGCGCGACTTGTTGTGCGTTGGACTGGCGAGTGGGAGTCCCGGTTCGTTCCCCGCTTCCGCGTAATACTACAATCTGGCGTAGTCGGCAGGATTTGGAGTGCGGGTGTTATCCCCAATATACCCGTATACGTCCTTGCGGGTCCACATGAGGGACATCACGTACGGGGGTCCGTGGTGTGAAGTGTGAAGCGCGAGGACGCGCTCCAAAAGATCAAGGGGGTGAATGTAGCACCCAGCCATGAGCCAGCGACAACAACCCCGCCAATCGGGCTCAGCCTTATTGGCGCGACTTGTTGTGCGTTGGACTGGCGAGTGGGAGTCCCGGGTTCGATCCCCGCTTCCGCGTAATACTACATAAACATGAAACCAAATGGACCCGGAAGGGTCCATTTGGTTTCATTTTACACTCTCAAAGAGTTACATCTGGTTAACCAACTTTCCACCATTTAGCTTGGGGATCACCTGGAACCCTCTCAAGGACCACCGGTGGTCCCCGGACCACTGTTTTAGCAGAACACATTTTGTTTTGAACAAACATAATTCACTTATACAGCCTCAAAGCGCTACACTTTGATTTGCTCCCTCTACACCAAAAATAGTTGCTCAGAACTCGTGGCAATACATACGCCACAAATGTTTCCCCGGAATATGGATGCTAGGGCATGTAGTTAACTCAGAGAATGTACGGTGCAAATGGATAAATGAACACTGAGGATTTTACTGTGCACCCCATGCCATGTTGGTATTTTTACGAGCCTGTGCACTCCAAGTGTACGTGTTCCAGAGAGCTAAGCACAACGTGCTTTGTCAAAGCAAGGCATTATAATCAGAGCATAGCCTACATTGTTGCACAGCAACAAAAAAGCTTCTCTTCCTTCCAGTAGACTGCTACTGTTTTATAATCCCTGATTACCACTGTAGTGTTATTGTTTCCATTTTAGATAATGTTCTATCAGGATACAACTCTCTCAGTGTGTGTAAAGTGCTGAAATATGCTGCATGTCATACAACTATTCACCAAGTTGCATCACATAACTCAATTATAGCCGTTATGACAGGCATTGAGATTGCAGCAATGAGCAAAACATCTAAATGTTGGTGACACACAATTGGCTGATGACAATCTGTGGCTTAACGGTTTAGACCACAGCCAATTGTGTGATCCTTGTGGGTTTCATCTGTCTGTTATTCATGAGTATCATGTTCTTTATGGGTACCCTGGCTGGCACACAACTCAATACTCAGTTCTGCGATTCAGCTTTTGCAGCAGAAGAACGGATGGACCCACCCAGTCACCAGAGAAGAACCGTTGTACTGGACATTTTCTGCAAACCACTGAAAAGTCACATGTCAACACTGACACAAGCACGTCAACATTGTTTGGGGTTACGGACAGGTACAGTATGTCAGATGGCGACATTTAAGCATAGGGGTTAGCTTTAGGGACAGGCTTAGTTATTTTCTAAATCTGGGATTGAGAAATCACAGTCTGCATTTAGGCACATTCACAAATGACAAGTCCTTTGCATTAAAATACTTCCATGCAGTATAATCCCTTTCTGTGCTTTGCAAAGCCAGGAGGCCAGGTTGGATGGACTGAGGTGTACTGTATGAATGATTGGTTTCAGGCTTGGACACCCATGAAGAATTTGTAACTCTATTACAGGCCCCCGTGACAAATCTAAGAACTCTTCATCGCTGATAGGGTTGTCTCTTTCTGCCATGCAGAACGAGTAACAGAGTAAAATCCCCCTGCATCCATTGAACTTACTGTTCAGTCTTCTTCTTCTTCAATTTCTTCTACCTATTCTTGGAATCCTTGTCTTACATGAAAGTATAAGCACATATACCAGTGTCCTATACTGTTTATTCCAACATTCCCAAGAGTTCACATCTCCAGCAATAGACTGATGGCAGCCTGCCCGGCCCGGGGACTGCAGGGCAAGGATGGCAACATTATGACAAGGCATGCTAGTCAGAGCTGGGCTAGCTCCACAGTTCGCAGATCAGGATTCCCAAGGATCTATGGCACCCTCCTGACGTAAACATCACAAAGTCCATTCGAATTACATCTAAATCCGGGGCTGTTAAAATTGTCACCTGTGGCTAAAGCCTAGGTCTGTATGTCCCACTTACATGTGGAACACTTACGTATCATGGACAGTGTTGCACAAAGAAAATTGCCAGAAACGCAAGGTTGTACTTCTACGATCGACTATTTTTGCAGATGTACACATGTCTGTCATGTCACAGAGCGCGTTAAGCACAGGAATGAGGGCAAAGAGATCTTATGAAATGTATTTTTGCAATACACTGGACTGTAGACTCTGCACAGTGTGTGAAACATCACACACTTTTAATCCTTGGCTGCTGCATTGCTATAACAGCTTCCAGTGTGTCACACATCATACATAGGCAGGATGGTAAAGGGCAGAGGTAAGCATAAAGGATAAGCTATATGTATGCTGTATGTGCATGTATTCACAGAAGGAGATGCCAATCACTAAAGCCTAATTTGTCCTTTGGCGTTCGGCCATGTGGCTTTGTTGAAAATAACTGATTTGATTTTGCTAGAGATTATGGACATAATCGTTGTGTTGAGTGTTGCCATGATATTCATTTTGTTCAATTTTGAGTGTGGATTTAGATCCAACAGCAGTGATGAAAGCTGGTATACAAGCTTGCACATCAGGCGTTTACGTTGTGCTGCAACACCAACACACAAACCAAGTATAAATTGGGCTTTAATAGGCATCTGAGAGCTCTCCACAGCGACTGAAGGGTCAGAGGCACTCAGCGGTGGATGGATATTAGCCTCTTCTTTCTGAGGGATTATCACATCTGCCGGCTGGGTCTTTGGAATATGAGCTATCCCAGAGTGCCGTGCTGCGGCTCCCCTTCGACCACAGTCAGGAGCAAGGTCATTATGATCTAGCATGACCCATGACCTCTCCAACACTAACTTACCTATAGTCACGGTTAAGGTTACTGATTCATTATGGGAAAATACTACTTGCTTTGCTGGTTCTTCCCACCCCCCTTTGGAAGGCCCTGAGACAATGGCTGGAGAGAATTAAATGATTACAATATTAAATTAAATATTTCGTTTGGAGTGTACTGGCATGGGATGATGCTGTTCCTGGGAGCTAAGATGGACGCCACTGCTTTCTGCACCACCGGCCAGATGACAAAAGAGAAAGCTTTTATTTTGAATCAGTTGAAATAACAAAAGCACCCGCAATCACAACAATTTTGCTAATCCCTTCCTCAAAACAGCAGGAGGTGAGGTGAGGAACGCCAGTTCTCCCCACACACACGCACGCATGACCACACACACACACGCACGCACACATGCGTGCACACACACACACACACGCGCACACACACACACACACACACACACGCACACACACAAACCCCCTGGCCAGAGCTGAACAGATTCGGTCCCTCTCTCAACCAACCGCGGTCAGGATTAAAAACTGTAGTGCAAAGAGATTAGGGATGGGTACAAACACTTAATCCTAACAATGACTTCTCCTTGGGTCAGGAAGTTCGTTTTTTGGAGGCTGTTGTGAAACAAGAACAGAAAAAGGAGTCGGTGACAAAAGGGAGGGTGAAATCCTGTTAGCAAACTATAGTGCCTGATCTCGGTTTACACTGTACGTAAAACAGTAACACTTCACCTCTTAAGCCCTATTTTATACTTTGTTCCATCATGGTGTACTGAGGCGAAGATAGAAACTCACAATGCATCACATTGCAACGTGTTGTGAGCTTGTCGATCTGTTCACTTTTTAACCTTAAACCCCCACATCAATCAAAATGTCGAGGGGTTGAGGGGCCTATCGCATGTGATGCGTTATCACAATCATACAAGTGAGTAAAAACAGAAAGAAAGAAGCTATATTGCATATAATGTTCAGTAGTTTAGATGGCATAGTCACGAATACGATCACTCAGATCATATGGATTTGAGAATGCAATATATAGGTAGAATAAAGGAGAGCATGTTGTTCTTTTCATTCTTTCCCCTCAATTGCTAAAAGATTCACAGCTAGACTATCGGCATCTTCATCTTTTTCTCGTTAAATAATTGCTGGGGAGCCTGCCTGCAATCACAGCAGCCTCAGCAGCAGAGAGTGAATGATCAAGCAATCAGGCTCCTGTCTTTTTACAGGTTGCCGCCTGTATTCGTGTTTCTCCTCATTTGACTGTCACTCAGCGAGATACCACTCTCCACGCTCCACTTTAATCATCCGTCATCACTGCTAATGCAAAGCGACTGCCTGCGCTGTGTAGGAAATCGCCCACATCTTTAGTGTCGCTTCACATTAGCACAGAAAGCCAGATAAGAGAGGAGACCGCTCATTTATGTCCGGAGAGAGCGGGCTAAACCTGAGCTTAAAAGGTTCTGACAACGGCAGTCCATGCTTCCAATAAAAGTGGATGGGTCGTTATTTTTTCCCTGGTGGAGAGAATGGCCCTGGCCAGAGATGGCTAAGGGAGCCTTTTGGCAGATCTGGTAATTGGATCATTTTTGATGCTTTAAGGTCCTAAACAACAGCTCTCCCCCCGTCTTAATCCTATAGTTGTCTTTGCAGCCCTTTCTTTCCTCACAACAAGGGGACTTCTCTGGCTGCCTCACCCAAAGAGCCCCCTTTCCTTCTAGCACAGCAGTGTGCAGGGACTGCTGCTGGGCTCTCTCATCCACAGAGCTAGTCATCTCTTTAATATTAATGGATCTCCAGCAGATTCCAGGCTGGCACTCCCTTAACCTGCAGCGCAGAGTAACTGAGAGAGAGAAAGAGAGAGAGAGAGAGAGAGCAGCCCTCATCATCATGTATGATGATGACAGCATGTTGCGGAGAAAAAGCTGCTGACATACTAATGATTTCAATCCTCCTACTGCTCGACGGGACACTGGTGACACCTGGGAGGGGGGCCTGCACTGCGGCTGCCCTCGTCCCAGCATGTCGCATGAGCATCAGAGCCCATTGTGCGCTCACCTGTAAGAATCTCAGAGTCCACACCCCACCCGCCCATGTCCCCCATCTCTCCTCCCCTCCACGGTGCTTGTTGTGGTCCCCCAACGGAGCACCTTGTCACCAAGGCTGCGTAAACTGTACGCCATGAGAGGAGACGACTATGTCTACCGTACGGTCCCTGCAGGATACACAGCCTTGTGGGCATTACATGTGAGGCTCTGACAACGGACTGATGTTAACTTGCGCTTTTCGTTGCCCTCTGCAAATAGCTTGTTATTGCTGGCAGTAAGCATGGCTTCTATGATGTTATTTTATTATTAAGCATATCTAAGATAAACACACAATGAGTCAGTGTGTTTTGCGCTTTGAGATCAGCTTTATTTTTGTGGAAACTCTCAAATCTACAAATCTACCTCAATATAATATTATAATTAACCACGGGAAATTTATACAGCAAGGCTGCACAGTGGGGGACCTGTGATAAAACATTTCTGGGGGCCCAAAAACTGTGACGTCCCTGTAATCAACCTTATGATAAAAATAATGTTGCTTTATTCAAGCCTTCTGCTTGTACATTATCTACTCATGTTGACAGTTGGGCAGTTTCTTTGGGTGAATTAAAACACCCTGTTGTGTCTAAGGGCTTTCAGCATTCTTCACAAAAGCGAACGTTTTCATGAATTTAGTAGTGTGCTGAGGTGATCTCTGACCTTAACCCCCCACATAAAATAGGTTGACATTCCATGCCTTTTACCACCACACATAGCCGTGACGTTTAGTCTGCCCTACACATTAAACTGGTCACGCTTTGAATTGGAGTTTATCCCTTCAGTCCACTCCAGTACACTACAGACCACCCTATAGTTCTTTATAACCATCATACATTGTGGTATATGATCGGCTGAGTAATTATGGACCCAAATGTAATGTTGATACAACTTAATACATAGCCTATAACGTAGCATAAAATGACATCATCCTCACTCACATAACTATGGTGAAATGTTCTAATAAGAGTTAAAGTAGCCTAGTTGAGGTATCTCTTTCTACAGAATATTCCCAAACTTTGGATCTTAACTAACAAAAATGCACAATTAATTAATGCCCGTATTACAATAAAAGTAGCTGATGATGCACAAGCTCACAACACATGGATAGTGAGGTGATGAATCCGCTATTTTGTACTGTGTTATGGATTTGTTTATTCAATGAAAATGTCTGAAAAGAAAATGCTCGCAACCCAGAACAATTTGCCAGCGATCCACAAATGAGTCCCAAGTCGCCCCCTTTCCTCTCGTTTTCCAACACCTGCAGTTACACAAGAATGAGAACACAGACAGTGGTTTTGTGTACCTGTGGAGTAGTAAATAATTCAGAAGTGTGTGTGTGTGTGTGTGTGTGTGTGTGTGTGTGTGTGTGTGTGTGTGTGTGTGTGTGTGTGTGAGTGAGTGAGAGTGTGTGTGAGTGAGTGAGTGAGAGCGGGTTCTGATAGGATGCTGTGACACTGTGACAGCGTGATGCCCAGGTATGGGAGACTACCTTCAGCTGGCCAGAGAGAACAGCTGACACCTCCAATCACCCTGACCTGACTCTGTCCTCTCCCTGCCACACGCACACACACACACACACACACACACACACACACACACACACACACACACACACACACACACACACACACACACACACACACACACACACACACACACACACACACGACCACACACACACACACACACACCCCAGACTTGATTTTGTCGACTAAAACTATGTTGGGAAATGTCATCAACTCTGCGAAAACAAAATAAGACGAATTATATTTTTTCAACAGATAAAAACTATACTACAATGTTTGGGGCACGCGCACGCACGCACGCACGCACGCACCTGTCAGCTTCCCAAAACCTTCCCTTGCCTGTGTGTGAGTGTGTTGTACACAGTCACCTGTGGGGTGGCGTTTCCATGGAGACATGGAGACTAGCACACTAATGAGCAATTGTGTGTCCCTGCTTACGTTTCAGGAAATGGAGAAAAATAGGAATCTGTGTTCCAATGTAGTCACTATTTAGACACAAGCTCCTTAACACTCACTTTAGTTGTTACTTGTGCGAGCATGGCAAACGAGCGCAAGTAAAGCAGTCGTTTTGCAGTCGCTGACCGCCGGTCATCCCTCGAAGTACTGCGAGTGGCTGATTTAGGTGATGACATAACGGTGGCGTAAAGATCTCTAGGAGGAGAGAGACATGCAGCAATGGGGGTCATCATGAACGGGACTTGAACACACGCACACTGTCAGGCCAAAGCCTACTGTATATGTAGTATTGCTTGGACTACTTGGCCAGTGGCAGTCTAAGGTATAGTAAGTGATTCAAATATTGTTACTTTTTTTCTTCTTTTTTGGCTAATCCTCTCTACTATGAAGTGCGGTGAACATATAAGGAGTTCCTCCCTGTCCCCAGTGTCACCCTATAGCTTCAGTTTAGGCTTGGGAGAAGAGCCTTTCATCCAATCAGGATGAGATTGGTCTTCCTCCAATCAAGATTGAGTGCGGGTGGGCCTTGGTGTATGTGTTCTTGCCCCCCCCCCACCCCCACCCACACACACACACACACTGCAGAGTGTGTTCATGTGCATATCTTGTTAAAAATAGGCGGAAATACGCAGAAAAAAGCCTGCCTGTTAGTCAGTCAGGGACAATCAGAAGTCTTACACACGTTGAATTATTTCCGACAAGCTCGATCCTGACAGCTTAACGCGGGTTCAAGTTCTGTTCACAATGGTTTTGCATCTCTCTCCTCCTGTTTCCTTACCATGTATACTAAGTTCTATTTCTATAAATACGGCAGAAAATATCCCCAAAACATATCAAAGTTTTGAAAAGTTTTGAAGAAAGTTTTCTCTTGTGTACTTCTATACTCTGAACCTGTAACTTTTTACTGCTGTGCTGCTGTCTCTGTCTCCTAAACTATTCCCCTGTGAGATCTCTCTCTATCTATATATATATATATATATATATATATATATATATACCCCCATTTCATATCTATTTTGGGTATGTCATTATAAGCAAAATATTTACAAAATGTTCTAGATTTTTCAAAGAATATCTGATCTACAAGCTCACTGCAGGGTTTTGACATTGCAGATGTATTACATTCTGTGTCTTTCCTTTTTTGAATCAAATGTTTATTTATTTATTTTTTTACTTTTGCCTGACATTGTTGTACAACCAAGCATAAAATACAGCAAATACAGAAAAACCATAAAAGGATCATTTATTGCACTTACTGGATGACAGCTCATTTTAAAAGTCAATATAAATTCCATTTAGAAAGTGAGAGAAACATGTCGGATCTGGAGGTGAGTCCAAGATTGACATTTCAAGAGAGGTGAAATAAAGCAAAGAGCATGTCGTAGCTCTCAGTAGGAAACCTTGTATGTCCAAAAATAAGGCCGTTGAACATAACAAGTTAGTAGCATTAATTTTGTTGATTAATCTGGTTAAAAAATGTTTAACGCACATTAATCGCAACACGTGCACACTGACTCAACCCACTGAGCATTTTCTCATTGAAGAAAATCCTTTTTGAAGGAGTGATTAATCTCTTTAATCTAATTTTCAGGAAACACAACGAAAATGTTCAGAAATGGTCAAAATAGCAGCTCCACAAGCTATAGGTTCTGTGTTTATTTTCACAACCTTTGCTTGACACTTTTGTAGGCTATGACAAAGCAGCAGCAGGAGCAAGGTGCATTTACCAAGCAATCAACCTTACCTTATCTCCAAAGTAGGTCATAAACAGAAAATATATAACAAAATAAATAAGAAATATGGAGACATAAGGTTTCTGCCCAACCAAGACAATGTGACATAACCTCCCACCAATGTGCACCTGCAGCCAATTAACAGCACAGGCGCAGCTGACGACTCGTTTGAGAGCTAAATTAGGAGTTTCGACGACTTCAGTGACCTTGAGGACGTGCTGTCCTGCCAGCAGCAACAAGTATAAGCAATTCTGATTAGACGACCTTTGAGTGGCCGCCAGAGAAACCTAAAAATATGAAAGCCAAATCACTGTCATACCAAAAGGGAGCCATCACATCCAGAAGGAGATGTAGAGACTGCCTGGCTGGCACCCTTGTTGATAATAACAGATTTATATTCAATTCAACTGGTGTGTGTAACGTCTATATCTGCTCTAATATAATATAATATAATATAATATAATATAATATAATATAATATAATATAATATAATATAATATAATATAATATAATATAATATAATATAATATAATATAATATAATATAATATAATATAAATTATCGTCCTTTACCATCATACCATGATTACAAGTCTTTGTAGCAAGGTGTTTTTACCATCCCCACTGTACATTTTAAACCCCAAAAGTGGGGTTTTAAAATCTGTGTTTGACACCTATAATAAACTATATCTCAGATTCTCCAATATAGTGATCACTAAAGATCACTAGTCACTAACGATACCAATTTATAAGTCCTTCACCTTTAACTTTGCCTCCGCCCTTTAAGTCATTACCGTAGTATGCATGGAATCCAAACCCCCTCAAAGAAGCCCAATGAAACTGATTGAAGGCAGATCATGCATATTCTAATGAGACAGGAGATAATAATGAGGTGGGCGGGGGGAACACTGAGAAAATATGGCAAATCATTATCTGAGTATGAAAAGGTATTAAACGGCAACATTATGATACCTTTGATTTAAATTCATGGTGGATCCCCTTCAAGGATGTACTGTACAGTATGTATTTTTCGCAGAGGTAGACATATAGACCACTGTTGTGCATAAATACTTTATTGATTTGACTTTGATAGACTGCATGCATTAAGTTAACTCAGTCTATTTCATTATGTAGTTATTTATTTAATCCCATCCTTATCTACTCTACTCTTTTCTGTCCTGTATCTATCCTTGTGTTTCATTCTTACTGTTGTTGCTGCTACAGCACCTGAATTCTCCCATGAGGGTCTATAAAGGTTATCCACCGTTTGTTTGCAGAACTGGTGGGGCTCAGAGATTAACTTTCCATAATGTTCCGTCCCGTGTGTATTCATAATACACACACATACAGACAGGACACACACACCATGCTGACAAGAGCATGAGGTTGTCACCCAGAGGTGTTGACAATGAAGGGTGGGAGTGGATTAGAGTGGATCAATGTTAACATCATGGCACTGCACAGTAAATCTAGTGGCTTCTATAGCACAGCGTATAGGAGAGAACAGCCACAGTCACGGTGACAAAGTGCTGAACGCGCTGCGTAGTGCTTATGGTTTGTCACATGTGTTGTCATTGTGGTCTCATGGTTGACATGGCCGACCCCCGGCAGAGAGACTGTGTGATTGATGCTTACGGGTGTGGCTTCAGTAAGTAGGAGCAGTGAGATTGGAGCATCCTGCTTCGTTCAACTAGGCTTGACATGCTGTGATTTTTCATGCAGGTGATTTTTCTTGCTCCATCAACCATCCATCATTACCTGTCCGAGTGACCATGTCAAGTGCTCAAGCCGCTTTCATGTAAAGGTGCCCCACTTTTGTTATGTATTTGTCTGTGGTCCGCCATCTGAAAATATTTTATTCCAGGGACCCCAGAAGAAAAAAAGCATCTTGCTTGTAAACTGTTCTTGCACACCCCTGCAATTCCTGGACAATGAATAGTGTTTTAACACCTACGTTTAACTACTGCTAAGTAACTGTGTATTGACTGGCATCCCCCAGCTTTTCCCCTCAACACTCGGGTTACTACTAGGGTTCCTGTAATACTTAAATTGCGATTGGACATACCGGTACAATTACAAAAGGCAATTCTGCTGAGCTCAGTTGTTAGAGTGCACACCTTTGGACTGCCTTGTGTACAATCCTAGGCACTGCAAACTCAGCATAATGAGTAGCCTGGCATTTGTATGTGTGGAGCCGTTCCGCTACATCTCGGAAATGCATCTCCCAGGGGTCTAAGCACTTTGGAAAGGGGATAAACGTCCTCGTTCTCAGCCAATACCGACAATAAGACAGCCTTCTTACTTGCTTAGCGTGTGAAACATGATCTTCAATGGCAGATCAGAGCTATGTGAGTGGCTGTATGATTCTATTCAGTACAGCCAACAGAAAAGTGAAACCAGCTCATATAATAAAACATCCTCTGCATCTCACTCATGTGCATTACATCAGCTCTGCCATCTGGGGAATGGAGACCCCCATTTCAGATCTGGACAACATGTCCTAGGTGTATTGTGCTTCACCACCCAAAACAAATCATCATCTCTCTTCCAGCTGTTTGGATCTTTATGACACCAATCAGTGTGTGCAGTCACAGTGCTTCTGCACCTGTATACAGCATGTGTGCGTTTGCATGCGTGCGTGCTTGCTAGTGTTTCTGCTCTGTGCACCTGTACACAACATGTGTGCATTTGCTGATGTATGTGGGGGTGGAAAATGAACTTCCTCTACCTTAGTCAGTCAGACACCCTAAGGATTTGAGCTCTATAAACTATCTGCCCTTTGCACCTTAAAGGAAGTCCATCTGGCGTAGCGTGTGCTGAACAAGCCCCTCTGGGCACTTATTCAGCTATGCGTGTGTTTTCCTTCTCTCTCGCTCTACTGTCCAGAGAGTTTCTAACACAGAATTGGATTTTGATTAGTGCTTACATACTTCATTCACTCGTGACATATTCTGCATGGCCGGTAATTAGTGTTTTAAGTAGTTTAATGAGAAGCTTCAGGTAAAGGTCATAACCCCGGCTAGGAAGAGTAGGGGCAGCTGAGAAGAGTGACTGACCTCATCCACGTCCACACAGCTGCTAGAATAGTCTGGACAAGTCTTACTGTAGATACTGTTGCTATCGTGTGGAAAACTTGTATCTCAATATTTTATCTTTTCATGATTTTGAATGCCCTATAGTTTCTTGATAGTGTGGCACAGTTAGCAGAGATAAATGAGACAAAGCTGGAATCTTGTTATACAGTATGTGTGTATATATAGCAAGATTTCATCTTTGTCTCATGTATCTCAAATACAGCTGTAACAGCCAATGGAGAGACTCCAGCTTTGCCTCATTTATGGATCCTAGTAGTCATCTTAGGAGCCATAAAGAGGCATAGGTGATCTTTAGGTGATCTTAAAATGAGAAATAAATGTGGTTGCTCAAGAGAGGCTTCTGAGCTTAAACTGAGACGCAAATTTTTACTCTGGGTTGACATCTTGTGACCAAACAATAACTACACTACATTTAGAACGCAGGTTATTTGTGCCTAGTTTTCTGAAACGTTGTGGACATACAAGGTTTCTGGCCCAGCAGCGATGCTATATCCTGGATAGCAGCCTGAATAGTACTCTGTGGACAATTATTTATAGACAAGATGATTGATTATGATTGTGGCTCAAAAAACTCAGAATAACCCCATGGTTAGCAGCGTTCTTAAATTGGACGGTGTCACGAAAGAGCTGTACGGTATCAACTTCGTAACATTCCGAAGGCAGAGCTCCAGTTGTCAGTCGCTGCACATCATCACAGTGTGGCATCATCTGCTGTGCCAGAGCAACGTATTTGTTGATATGTTTGGTGTTTATTGTACAAGGCTCACCTTGCCAACTGTCTTGCAGTGCCCTGCCAACTGCGGCCGGGGATTGACTGGCATCACGATATGTGATACTTAATGCCCGTCTACGGCCACTTGTAAGACACACAGACAGCTTAGCGTGTCTGTCAACATGCTGGCATAATATTTTGGTGCTCTCAGCCTCCCATAAGCCCCGCTGGATTCTTTGACAGGTAGCTTGTAATGGAGAAGCTAAGCAGGTGGATGTTGGAGCTGCAAGCGCAACTGCAATTTTATTTTTTGATAGTGCTTTTTAAAGGGAGCATGTGTTACAGTGTTAGAATTCAAACGTTGGCTATAAAAAAAAGATACTGCCGCACAATTAATTAATATGATTATTTAAAAGAATAGATATTCTATGCATTGAATCACAGATAAACCTTCTTTAAACAATCAAAAAGTGTGCTTGAAGTTTGGGCAAAAAAGCATCAAATAATTGCTAAGAAAATGCAGTTTCCACCATATAGTGCTTTTCTCTTTCAGCCACGGCCGTACAGTACATGGAACTGATTTAGGCTTCAATCGTCAGGTGATTTAACTGTTTTAAGTGTAGATACAAACAGTCCCCTCCCCCTCCCTCCCATTGGGCTAAACACCATCAATCACAGCCTGGCTGACTGTCTAATGCATTTAAAGAGATCAGCGAAGGCATTCACCTGTTTTACCATCCAGTCCCTTTTGGCCTGCATGTCAGCCGGCCCAGAGATTCATGGATCATACTAGCTCTAGTCCGTCTCTAACCCCCCTGGACAACTAGCTCCAGCATGTCCCCAACTCGTCCCCATGGCCCACGTCCCACACCTCTTAGCAGGAGCTCAGAGATTCCAATGCTGTTTTGCATTTGCTTTGTGCGTGTCCCTCTAAGTCCTATAGATAAACTGCCGGGATAAACATGCACTTACAAGGCTTTCGGGGCTCTGTTCACATGAATGACCCAAATCCTTTGACATGAAAGAAATGCAAAGTTGTAACAGTGAAAATTAACAAGCTCCTGGTGAAGTAATGCACCACCGATGCTCTGTGCGGCATGCACGCAAACACACGTGTGTGTGTGCGTGTGTGTGTCTGTGTGTGTGTGGGCATGACATAATTCCTGATCACTTTATCTATTTTAGTTATACATCATTGCATGGGTCAATTGGACATTAGGGATGTCATAATATGATATTGGGCTCACGATAATGATAAAAAAAATAAATGGATGTACAGATTATATTTTTACGATACTGTTTACTGATGCTAGGTTTACTTATGGTAGTATATTTATGAGGCACTACAATGTCTCTGTGCATTTGATGTGTTTGCCATGACAACTGTAAATGCATGAATTGCATATTGTAAGTAAGTACAATAGGTGCTAAATAGTGTGAAACATAATTTTGTGATTTGGTTTCAATGCATATCACATGATTAAACTATCATAAAGTCATCTGTTTTCATTCTAGAGAAGCTGGTGATCTCTTCAGTTGACAAAGTGTCTACTTATTTGCTGAAGCAGTAGAGTCTACATGCAGTGTGTGCTGACATTCCACTGCTTCTCTGAACTCTTAGGAGGTTATTGTGCTTTCATTTCCTTCTGTGCCAAACAGACTAGACCTATACCCCCCCAGACCAAACAGACCAGGCATTAAATATTAGCGTAGCACATATACGTCTGCCACAGAGAGGCTTCCAGAGCCAGTCAGCAGAGGATGTCACCTTTGACCTTACTCTCTGGTCCCTGCTTCCAATTCATCAGTAAGTTGGAAGGGTTAAATTCGAAGTGGTCAGAACTAGGTCCACAAGAAGATATACAACTTTTTGCTAACGCAATGAGCCCTTATTATGGAAGCCGGGCAGAATGTGTCTGTCTGCGTGTCACAAAGTCCATATTTGGGTATACCTGACGCAGAACTCCACAAGCTAGCAGGCTCCATATTTGAGTACCCTGACAAAGAACTCCATATATAAGCATAAAAGGGACCTGGCATGCATTTCCATCTTGCATCATTCCAAGTAGGCCAATATCCAACAGGCACCGCTCGAGTTTTAACAGGCACCGCTCGAGTTTTAACGTTAATTTACAAACTGCATTTGCAACTGCTATTTGTATATGTTCAGTGTTGCTGAAACCAAAAACTTGATTGCTTTTTGGCGACACATAGCGAGCTTGTTGATCTGCTATTATCAGCATGCGACATCGGCGTACATGCTGAGGATTAAATCAGGCTATATTGGAAGAGACAGAACTACTTCGCAGGCGTCACACTCAGCGGATACTTTCACAGGGAAAAGGTGACCCCTGGTTTAAATGCCCTCCCAATCCCCATGTGTGGTAGAATATATCACCACACCACGGGAACTGTCAGCCTCTGTCACAATGAATCAACCTCCAACCACACACGCTAAGAAATATGCACCGCCTCTAATTCAAACAAATCTTTTGACTCTGTTTTATAATGCAATGACCATATTACCCACAATGCTTCGACCCATATCTCTCTCTCTCTCTCTCTGCAAAACAGAACTTGTGTTTTCCCTGATGATAATGCCATGTGGGCTGTTGATGATTTAGAATATTATTGGCAGAGAGACAGAGAGACAGTCACAGAAAGAATACAGCCAGGCAGGCAGACAGATAGGTAGGCAGGCAGACAGACAGATAATTGATACCATGAGACACGCCTCAGTAGTCAAAAGTGTTACAATTAAGAATTTTACAAACTATAAAAACAAGGGCAAACATGTGAAGGAATATATAGACAATGAGGAAAACATTTCCAAAAACCAACAATATCATTTTATCGTCCTCGCTCGAGGATTTGCATTTCACACGAGCTATTTGTAACCATTTATAATTATTTCCAGTCCTACTGCATTGCGCACACATCTTGGCAGTGCACCCTATACGGGGGTCATCCTTGTTTACCGTGGCACTTTTAACGCCCTGGCATGAGTCTAAAGCCCAGGGATATTCTTTGGGAAGTGTTTACGGCTCTCCTGCCTCGCTCGCCGCCGTCGCACCCGAGGTCTCTAATTACAGAGACCTTCACATGCTGGCCGGGTTTCCTCCGCTGCTCTGCGTGCTTCAAAGGAGATGCTCCATTCACACAGTCACCAAGAGCACAAAGAATAACAGCCTCAGCTGTTGCCATGTCATCTGAGCGACGTCCAGCAGTGCCGGGGCCAAAGGTCAAAGACAAGCACGGAAGGAATACGTTGTGTTTACCTGAATACGCCCCTGGATGCAGAACGTCTGCAAACCATGCTGAGAAACCCTGCACCCAGGCAACACAGGCATCCGTATCATTTGCATAGCATGGACGCAACAAGTGTTTTTTAAACACATTTCTATCACAGTTTTCATTTAGTTTTAAATACATGACATACACCGCCACGGTGAGAACAGCACAATAGGTTAATGCAAGCAGTCCAAGGTACAGTACAAAAAAATAAATAAAAAGGAAGTATACGATATATCCAGGGCTATATAATTTGCAGAACAGGGAACGAATAAGTTAGTATACATTTAACTGTATTCTTTTATTTATATAAACTGAAAAAAGATCAGGTCTTTTAACCAGGATGACACACTAGAGGGGCTTATGGCTCTTCCAGAGAAGTAATATATGACATCTGGCTGAGGAAAGCAGGCAACCAAATCGGCCTGGAATCAGTTAAAACTGATATCGGACCGACCATAATGCACTTTCAACCTGGCATCCCTGTTTTGAACATGCCAAAGACAAAATAATTGTATTTATGGCTTAATCACTTAAACATCGCCCCCCCCAGCCTGGCTGTTTTCCCTCCTATGCCAAATTAACGATTTGTGAACCGCCAGCGTGTCTGGTGTTTTCACCTCAATGTTATAACATTCCCACAATGCTGTATACTGGACCTATAAGGATTTAGCTGTTAATTGCAAAAAAAAAAGTATACAAAATGTTTTTGAAAGCAGTAACACGTTGTGCTATTTTGTTCACAATGACAACATAGTGTATGTTATTTTAGGTCCTGAGATTCCAACTCATTTGGAGTGACAGTCTCTCTCTCTCTCTCTCTCTGTCTCCCTCTGTCTCTCTGGGGGAATCAAGAGGATAATCGCGGTCACTCCGGCTGATCAGAATGTCAATGATGTCAGGCCCTGCACGTTCCTGCTGATAGCAGAGAGCTCGCCTGACCGACGTTGGCACTGGAAACCCGGGAGTATCCTTTCAAAATGAATAACATGTCTCTCTTGAACTTTGACTCTCCGCCGAGACTCAGCTGTGATTGTTTTGCTCTCCTTCCGAGTATGTTTACATAAGGCCCTTGATTTGAACAGGCCTCCACTTTATTTTCAGACACACAAACCTGGACAGAGGAGATGGAGTGAGGGAATTCTAAGCCCCAGGGGGGTAGCAGAGCGCCCTCTCATTTTCAACTGCTTCACTTTAGTCCCAGAGTGACACGCAAACAACAGGGCACTCCTTTATGTGTATACTTGTCTGCATCCGTGCTGTAACATGAAGGCGAATTATATGAAATTGTGTTACAAAGATGCAGCGGTTTGCTGAATGCAAGTGAAAGGAAAATTCTCGATGGAAGCCTGATACTATGTTTTCCCTTGGAAAATAAAATTAGGGCAATTAGATTAGAACAGTAAAGCAATCATATCATAGAAGAGAAGTTTAAGTATTCAATTATGCTGTCTTAAAAGGCTGCGGAGAACAAATATAGCCTCTGCTCCGCAAGAAATGTCATCTTGATACAAATAGCTGGGTGTTGCCTCAGCTAAATACACGTACAAACCGATTTAGCAAGTTGAGGCAGAGGTGAGGTCAGACATTTTATTGTTGGTCTGAAATACGACATCGTTTCAGCAGAGCGGGGATTCTGGGCCTTGAATAAAATAATTGTCTGATGAGCATATTTTCGCAATTTAACAAAAAAAAAAGGTCTTAATAGACCCTCTCTAACTCGACACCCAAGATTGGGACCATTATCCCAGTTCACAACCCACCACTTATGTGTCATACTGTAATCATTAATTTCACTTTCAAAAAATGATTTTGTCATGTTATTGTCTACTTAGATGACTTGGGTGCCCAGGCGTGAAAGAGCAGACATACAGTACATGTACAAGCTTACATATCGCATTTTGCAAAGCACTAAATCCATAGTCTAAAATCTAAATATGACATGCCCTGAAAACTGATGAGGTAGTTAGTGTTCATGTGATTTAAAGTACTTCTAAGATTGATCAGTGGTATTTGGTGATATTGTAACTTTCATGCATGTGGATGTGATGCAGTGTATGACGACCACAAAATGTTCCAGATCTTTTAGAAGGCATGAGAAAACTAAAAATCTCACTATGACATCAAAGGTTTACAGACGAGTGACAAAAGGACCTGTACACAGAAACAGAGGGGTATAAATACACAGAGAGCTAACTAGACAACCACAGGTGAAAGCTAAATACTATCAACACAAGTATAGGGAGGAGCAAACAGGATACAGGTTAACTAATCACAGGGCAGGATATCCAGGTAACAACAAGGGCGGACAGCCGGACTCCAGACAGAAAACAAAGTTACAATACTAGCTGCATGGTAATAGAAATTAAGATATACAACACAAAGGGTAACAACATACAAGCAGAATTACAAGACTACAGAACACACTGAACAACACAGACTGTAACACACTATAAACTCACAATTAGAGTTCTCAATGGGCCTGAAAATCAAGGCCCGGCCCTAACTTGGCCCTAACTGATCAGGCCTAAAGCTCAGCCCGGCCCTAAAATGTCGGGTCAGGTCGGGCCTGGTCGGGTTTGGGGAGAATTTCAGAGGTCTACACAGAGTAAAAGTGAAATGCACCATCTTCATAATAGATAAATACACAGGCAGGCAGAACAGAAATATTATTTTTAACAAAATAAAAGAATTCAATAAATATATTTTTTTCATGGCGAGCACTAAGCCCTACGGATTAGCATAAATTTTAGGCCCGAGCCCGACCCTAAAATGTCGGGTTCGGGCAGAGTTTGAGAACTCTACTCACAATCAAACTGAGGAAAATGGTATCGGGCCAGGGTACAAAGTGTGTAACCTGCAACATAACATCTCTATTGTAAACAAACATGCAGTATGTACGATTGACAGTTATTAGTTCCACCTGTGCATGACCTGTACACTGGACTAAACAAATACTCACAAATCAAGTTCTGTCTCCATTCCAGAGAAAAGGCTATCATGACTGACCTCCTGACTTATTGGTTTAAGTCTGCTCCTCCTTGACGCCCAGGGGGGTACAGACAGAGACAGGAATTCAGAAACAGTAAGGAGCAATGACCCTGGAGTTGTGTGTGTGTGTGTGTGTGTGTGTGTGTGTGTGTGTGTGTGTGTGTGTGTGTGTGTGTGTGTGTGTGTGTGTGTGTTTTGCATAAGTTACTATACATGAAAATGTATATTCATCACTCATAGCGTCCGCTAAAAAGAATCTGTAAGAAGTCTGGTTCTCATTTACAAGATGTTAAAACAGTGCATACTCTAAGTGTATAAAACCGCTGTCCTGTTCAAATTAAAACAAAAAAATCTAGTTAGAGTCATAGGGCTCCATTTTCGTTACCGCTATACCCCTTATCCCTTAACTTCTTTGCCTTTTTAAACTATTAAAAAAAACATTTCTCAGTAGTTCAAATGGCCAGTCTACTAGCTCACAACGTGTTAATAGATTGACATGTTGAAATAGTCCAAAAAGGTTTTTCAAAATAGTGAAAATGAAATAAGGGATATGGCATAAGGGGTTTAGCATGTAACGAAAATGTCACCCATAGACTTAGGGCCCGATTTTGGTTACATTAGCCCTTATGCGTAATTAACGCACATAGCATTGGGGAAGAGGCGTTCCCCCACTAAAGTCGCTAATTTCGTACCATGCCATCTCCCTTAAATACCTCCTTTACCCGTTAAATTATGCATAGGTGTGGTTTGGGCGTTTTTAGCTTTCATCCAATCCGTGTTGGTCTTGCCATTCCCTTTAATTCATCCCTTATCTATTTCCCTTATCCCTACTGCTATGTCTGACCCTCCGAAGCACGCAGCCTGCGGGCTTAGGACACACACATGCATGAGTAGCCTATTCTCAAAGATTATGCTCTCATTTTGAAACAATTATAGCTCAGTCAATTCTCAATCATTTCTTACCATTCAACATGTTATGTTGAAAAAACATGTTCCATGTTTTTTTTTGCTGTATGTGGCGTGCATTTATCCCAAGTCTGCGAAATGTTATAAAGTAAATTGCAAAAAACTCTGGAATTCGCGGCAAAAAAACGTTTTTTTTTTATCATTGATTTCTCGGTCAATTCTGGACCATTTTTTACATTTCAAAATGCAGCATGATGGGAAAAAGCTCCTCTTTCAGATGCTGTATAGAATATGTGGGTAGGTCTTCTCTACGATGCGGGACCGAGCAAACTGCAACTGTCGGGGATTAGGCGGAAACGGTCCGCCTAATCCCCGACAGTTATAGTTTGCCCGATCCCGCATCGTAGAGAAGACCTACCCACATATTCTATACAGCATCTGAGAGAGAAGGTCTTTCCCGTCACGCTGCACTTTGAAATGTAAAAAATGGTCCAGAATTGACCGAGAAATCAATGATCAAAAAAACATTTTCTTTATCGCGAATTGCCGACTTTTTTGCAATTTACAGCATTGCGTCACAAGTTAATGAATGTATTTAATTATATTATATACTGTACATTACCTAAACACAAGGAAGTGACCGACAGCAGGCAATCTACAGCTGTTCATAGGACAATCCAGCATAAATAAGGAGATGAATTGAACTGGCGCCTTTCCACGTGGAGTTGTGGACATCTCCAAAGGCGCACAGACGCGCATCGTGCGCACGTGGCTCTGCCTTCGCGGATCAGTTAAGGGGTGGTCTGATGTGGCGTTATCTAGTTCCCTAATCTATTTGACGAAATTAGCAATTTAAGGGACTGCGCAACAAACACGCCCATGACCACACCTCCAGCCACGAATAACGGTGTCGGCATAAAGAATAGTGGCTAAGGGAAGAGAAAAGGTAACCAAAATAGCAATAAGGGAATTCGCTGCGGGTATCGGGTAACGTTAGGGACAACGGGGGAAATGAAAATCGGGCCCTTAGTCTGAACTGCAATATGAAAATGGCAAATACTGTATATGAAAAAGCTGCATATAGCGCCTTTATCCAAGGTGCTTTACATAATGCATTGATTGCATTCATACATTCACACTCCCGAGTACGGCTGGAAGCCATACAAGGTATCTGCACTAAACAGCAGTTTGGTGATGCCTTGCTCATGGACACCTCAACCTGCTGTCCCTCTTGAGCCACAGCCGCCTATATTAAGGCTTCAAAGTTTTGACATGGACTTTCTTTCTCAGCTCTGCAAATACATCTTTGGGAAAGGAATGTATTACTTAAATATAAATAGTTACAGTACTTTACCCAACACGTGAGTGGTACACAATTAAGAGTCGAGCTGTGCCATTGTTTGTTGTCTTTGGTAGTCAAGGAAAAAGTTACATCCCCCCCCCCCCCCAAACCTTCCAAAAACGATTTAAGGCCTTACAGCAGGGGTTCTCAACGTTTTTGGCTGGCGATCCTCGGAAATGCTTTGGCCATGTCTTGCGTTCTTGTGAGACATGCACGATGAGTCACTTTGTTATACTTTGCTCCCGCCGACATACAATAATGGCTGGTATTCTCAAACAGCTATGGCGTAGCCAGGTATGGTGTAAGTCTTCACACTGGATGCATGGCTGCAAATCAGGTCTGGGGCCTTGTAGAAGGCCAAAAGCCGGTACCACCAGACCTGGGCCTGGGCTTACCAAATAATTACGCATAATAATTAAAAACCTGTCCTCAAGAGCTTCAACTCAAGCTGAAGCAGGTGAGTACAGTAACACCTTTAATTGTGGATCAGGTGATTTCTGTACTTTTTGAATGGCAGGTTTTAATTATTATGGGTAATTATTTGGTAAGCCCAGGCCCAGGTCTGGTGGTGTGGGCTTTTGGCCTACTACAAGACCCCAGACATGATTTGCAGCCAATGAGAAGACTTACACCATACCTGGCTACGCCATAGCAAAATAGGAGATCTACGAGCTCACATCTTATGGACTGTCTAGTTTTTTTTCCTGCACACAACAAATTGGGCTCACACAGTACAGATCCACTTGGTCAATGATCTAATCTAAGGCTTGATTGAACACACTTGGACTTGGACACTTATTCTCGTCTGCGTTGCGCAAAAACAGAAAGCCTGGACTAATTTGTTACCCACAGTGGCCTAGAAGGGGGAGTCAACCTTTCAGGGTGGGTATCATATCAAATGATGTGACATAGCACTGCAGTGGAGGGGCGGGGGAGGGGATGGGGATCACGTTGGTGAGATCAAATCAGATCAGCCGCCTAGGCCAAAATCATTTCATGTTAGGCTAGGATATCGTAAACACACAAAGAAGAATACTCTCATACATACATACATAGGAATATACACCACGGTGCATATACTATTTTACACAAAAACTGAGAACCCATAAACGGCAATTGCCAACAGGTCCAAACAATACAAACATGACAATGGCATTATGATCATAACAAATGCTGTTAAACAACTACTGCATTGTCCCGAATATAAGATGACCTGGCTATAGGACTACCCCCATTTTCCAATGCGCACACACACACACACACACACACACACACACACACACACACACACACACACACACACACACACACACACACACACACACACACACACACACACACACACACACACACACACACACGCACGCACGCACGCACACACACACACACACACACAGCACATCAATTATCCTACAAAGTTACTTGAATAGTCAATAGTCTGAGCAACAAAGATGTAACAAAAGAGGTTTTGTTCTCACTAAGCTCTACAGCCAGACCCCTATCCCAGAATTTGCTGAGTTCAAGGTGAAGAAGAAGTTCTTTTGTGTGTGCAGGAGGCAGACAATTGGGGCCTGAGTGTCTGGATGGCCATATGAGTAAGTGGTTTGTGGCTCCATTCAAAAGTCTCCTTTACAAAAGACAGAGATGCCTATAACAAAAAAACATGTTGATGTAATCCCAACATTTGTCTACTGTCACTGCGCTGGCATGCACTACCTCACTGATGCAAACAAAAGTTTTTGCTTGGTAGTTAACAAACATATGTATCGTGACATCTCCACTGTGATGCCTCACTTCCCCTGTGTTGTTTTTCACTGACCAAGGAAGAAACATACTATGCCTTTTGCAGTTTTGTAAACAATGTTTGACAGTTATTTTAATTTGGACTTGACATGACAGAAAAGATGGGAGATAGTTCTATTTTTACCATGACCTGACATTAATGCATTCTTTTCATATTTACAAGACAACTGCATATTTATTTATTTTTTTATTTTTTTATTTATTATAGTTTAAGAAATGCTCAAGATGAATAATTCATTTCCGATAAAGTTTCAGGCAAAATTTCTGAGCTTTCCTGTAAGATGTGCTGCCACATTTGTTGAAATGTCTCTATTTGATAAGTACATTTTCATTACAAATGAGTTAACATTTCAAGGAATCCTTGACATTAATTATCTCAGAATCGATGACGGTTCAAGAAAGGTTGTCATATATTGCACTTGAGAAAAGCAAACATCAGAGCGTTATTTGGGGCTACAATGTGCTCATCAGACCTCCTTTGTCCAACCTAATGCTCATTTATAGTCCATTGTAGGCCGGTGTTGCCTGCTGAAAATAGCAGATCCACATTGGAACGCACTGTGAGCTTGCCGATCTGCTATTCTCAAAGCAGGCTTAATGCTCCTGCCTGCAGCGTCTGGCCCGGATGTTCCCAGAGGGAGCATTCAACCGTACAGTATGTCTGCTACTAATTGTCATTGATACAGATTATGATTATCTGCGCTTAAGGGGTAATTATGTAGTGTCAGAGTCACTGTATCAGTTCTGGAATGAGGCTATCACGGTGCAGGCTCTCTGAGGATTAAGGGGGGAGCAGGTCTGGGTTCTGTGTGTTATCTCCACGCCACTCCTGTCCTTATCTGCAGAGCGTGAGCCTGCAGAGAAACAACAGCCCTGCCACAGCCAAAGGACACAGATATTTGGAGTGCCAGACATGCAATGCAAAGAGACAGAACAAGGGAACAACATGCGCACACATGCACGCGCACGCACACGCACACGCACACGCACACGCACACACACACACACACACAGGCCTGGGCTTACCAAATAATTATCCAGAATAAAATGAAACCTGAAAATCAAAGTCCAGAAATCACCTGACTAAATATGTTACTGTACTCCGCTGTTTTCTTCTTATCATGAGTTGAAGCTGTTGATGGCTGGTTTTAATTATTACGAATAATTATTTGGTGGTACAGACTTTTGGCTTACCACAAGGCCCCAGACCTGATTTGATGCCATGCAGCCAATGAGCACGGCCCCAGACCTGATTTGCAGTCAATGAGAAGACTGACACTATACCTGGCTACACCATAGCGTTCGAGAACCAGCCAATGTCGTGCCTGCCTGTGTGGAATATACGTCTGTGTGTCAATAAAATACCAATTCACAATGAGAGATGATGAATTCCATTGTTAAATTAAAGCAAATAATTTAACTGAAGGTCTGGCTGTGAAATCAGTTCCAGACAGTTACATCTTGTCAGTTTTCCTCCTTTATTATGCCCTATAGTTTCTTCACAAGGCTTCTTTTTATGGAACGCTGCATTTATGTGTCCAACTAGTACTGAATGATTTGGGGGCCAGAGACTTAATTGGTTGTGGAGCCTTTTTATGACATGATTGTTTTGACATCGTATCATGTGGTTTCATACAGAGCTTGTGTGGCCACAAAGCAGTGCAGAATGTACTTCACTTTACTTCACCATTACTTGAGTAAAGCAGCGCATTACATAACATTGTGAGCTTGCAGATCCTCCAAAGCCTAAAATATAGCTTATAGGACAACTTTGTTTTTTGTTTGAACAAGGAAACCTGAAAAAACAAAGAACAACTTTGTTTTTTTGTTTGAACGAGGAAACATGAACAAGGTTCATGTTTTAGTTTGTTATTAGAGAAAGTAAAAGATGGGTGTTAATTGTTTTACATTCCCTGCTTTCTTTAGTTTTAGGGATTAGGGGGCATTCGAACATGGTCCTAAATACATATTCGTTTACAAAGTTTTAAAGTGATTTATTTTTTATTATCTACTACAGTCCTAACTAAAGTCCAGGAAATTACAACTGGCTATGGAAGTTCACATGATTGACTGAATGTGAAGGAGGCAGCACACTGCACTTCACTTACGCACTCCATATCAATATGGCAGCTTATCACACTCAGTAATGGGTAATGGCCACATCATGTGTGGCCAGATGTAATTTCCTGGGGCTTATTAGGACTGTAGTAATAATAAAAAAAGAAATCGCTTTAAAATTTTCTAAACAAATATGCCCCCTCCCATAGCTAAAATCCCTAAAACTGAAGAAAGCAAGGAATGTAAAACAATTAACACCCATCTAGTTTCTCTAATAACAACCTGAAACACAAACAAAAAAAAAAAAGTTGTCCTTTAACTCAACCAGTGGTCCGGGGACAAACAGTGTTCCCTGAGAAGATTCCAGATGGTCCCCAGCTAAATGATGTAAATTTGGTTAACCAGATGTAACTCTTTGAGAGCCTTTACCCAAGTAAATGTACTACATTCACACCGCTGTGTGGCCTCAAATCCAAGCCAACAAACCCATGCCACACGTGTTCTGTTCCCACCATGTGTTAAACTGATGAAAGATCAACGTGAAGAATGGCACAACGAAACCCTTCATTTAAATCTGACCCTTTCTGTACTCAAATGAACACTGAAGTGGAGCTCCACGCGTGAGCCCAAAACAACAGCAGTATAGCCGCCGCAGAGAACATTATTGTTTATGTTAAATATGAACTTTTATTTATCCATATCCATAGAGGGAAAGAGAAAATCCTGTGAAAAGACATTAAAAATTACAGCGGAGTAATGTGTTTGTACAGGCAAAACGCCACACTGGGTCAGTGTTTATGTAGAATGAGTGATACTCCCAGTGGCTTGTACGGTCAAAAATAGCTGATCAACAAGCTTTAAGCTTATATAGTAAGATTGGCTAGGTTTTCGCTGCGCGGCTCCTCCGTCCGACAAAGTATAAACCAGGCCAACGCATGGTGCTTTGCTCTCTCAGTTCACGTTCTGCATGGGGTGCCTGTCCGTCAAGAGCAGCGACTATGGAGTTAAATGAGCCGGGGGCCCACATGGGGCCCCGCGGCGGGGAATACTGTGATAATTACTCTGAGGCAAGCGGTCTGGCCTTAATTGAATTTCACATCCAATAACAATGTGACAAGGAGAGGGCGATTAATTGACCTGGACTGGCCTGCCCTCGCTCCCACAACTCCCTGAGTATCTGACTGCCAGAATCATGGAATCATTACTGCAGCTATTAGGTTCTCATTGTCATCATCAACACAAGCAAATTTATCATCGCCTAAGTTTATAGTCTGAGCACTGTAATATGGATCTAGGATGGATGGATACTGCAGATGGAACTATGAGTTGATATTTCTTGTAGTGTTTGCTCTTTCCTGTTTGACTAGTAATAGGTAAAAGTCAGTTCCGGGCACCACAGGGGTAACTAAGAGTGCCCCTCACAAACCAAGTGGACCTTTTACAGGTCCATTTGGATCCAGTTAAACTATATGAATTTACAGCAGGGCCCCAGAGATAAAAGGGTAGAAATGTGGGTCTGTGGCCTAATGAATATCAAATAGGGGTCAATGAAATCCAAAAGGTTGAGAATCACTGCCATATAGTATCAAAGTATATGGTGCCAAAACAAGAATCATATGAAATACACATGTGAATCATTTGGTATCATCTTTGATCTAAAAGCAGGCTAATCCTTCAACAAAAGGCAGCATCCTACTAAGTGCGGAACGTCTCGGCTGTATAGCATTTGGGATATTGCCCTGTAATCTCTTGAAAAAACTCTGTGCATCTGCACAGTGTACAGGCACATCTTCTCATGACAGGAGCTTGTGAGTTGTGCGTGGTCTGCTCTGACGAAACCCCATTCCCACGACCCAGTGGACATTTTTTACATACTCTGTGCTTGCATGGATGCAGACTCAGGCCTTCCTGTCATGTCAGAGAACCAAAGAAAGTCGGATGTTACGATGCCTTGAGAAATAGTACCCCCTCTCTCCCCCTCCTGCCCCTGGCAATGGTCGTTTAGCTTTAATCGCAGCCTTGTGAACTGGCTAATGTTATGGAAACCTATAATTTCACTTAATGCACACACACTTGGGCTGTCACAGAAGCACGTTGGAATTGGCAGTGGTTTAGGAAGCGAGATCTAAAGGTTGTCACAACTACAACCCGGGTGTTTTATGTCTGCGGTCTCCTCCCAGTGAGAAAATTATAGCAATGTCCAAAATACAATAAAGATAGTAGCACATACAATCATATGTGCTGTATACTTCATAACTGGCATGCTAACCAATCAGTGTTCTACCCACGTTCCACTACAATGCTCAGATCTGACTGCTCTCCTCCTCCCATTTTTTAAGTTCATGCTGAAATTCACCGTGTTTGCTAGAGCACAAATTTAAGTTAAGTTACTCACCAGTGGTCTGAACCTGTCACCAATTAGCACATCAGACCTCATTCAGAGTGACATTTCTTCTTACTTTGCTACCAAATGCCATGTCAGGAAAACAAACACTAGGTTAACTGAGTGAGTAGAATGGACAATAACTACTTTTAGCAAGCTAGACTGGTTGTCAGGTATAGTTTGTCATCATGTGAGTGAAATTCAACTGAAATCTTTGTCAGACAAATACACAAGGCCCCTTCAGAAACATACTGGTGGATTGTTAAAAGCATAGTAATTCTCTGCTACATTTAGTAACTACAGGTTTCATACACCATGCAGTAACTTATTACTGCACAGTAGGCTACTTTAGTGGTTCCCAACCTTTTCTGGATCAGGGCCCACATGAAAATCTAAGTGTGTTCTGAATGCCATGTTAAGTGTGCATGCTAATTTTACGGTAATCAAGTAGCTTGTTTCAATAAACTACTGCCAGATTATTGTTGTAATGTTACAGTAATACAATAAAACATGATTTGCCAAATACTGTATGTGGGGAATCGATTGCAACATCTCTATGGCCCACCAGTGGGTTCCGGAGCGCAGACTAGGAAACACTGACGTAGGCCTGTAGGTTTCATACATGCGTTGTTGATTACTGTAAGAACTTTGTCCAGCCTTTGTCTGTCCCGGCTGTTATTACATCAAAATAATAATAATCTATTACTGTTGTTTACCCTTGAATTAGGAGATGGTTTATCACACAGTGCATATTGATTGTGAGGATTAACCATGCATCCATCATGGGACCCTTGTTGTTGCTCAAGCCTTTGCACGCCATCTGGAACGCCGGTGCTGTCAGACTCGCTCAGTTGTAGTCCAATTCATCTTTTTAATCTTCCTTTGTTATCTCACACTTCAAACAAAAGTCACTCTCCCCCCTAAAAAATGGTCCGACAGCAAATAAGACAGTGCTGAAGATCTCTGGGTAACCAACCCCAAGCCCCGCCAACCCCCACCCCACCAGCCTGCCTCCCTTACTCTCGCCGCACGGAATACAGATTATCAGCGGTGCATCCCTTTGTTGTTGGGCGAAGGGGATGGGGGTATTTGAGTTAGATCTCGAGGATAGCATTCGAGCGCCCAGATTGCGTTTCACGCGAGGGTCTTTCATGCTGACAGTGTTGCTTATGCTGAGGATGCTGATATGTTTATGTTGTGTTTACAGTATGTGTGTGTTGATTTGGGGGTTGGGGGGGTATGGGAAAGCCCTGAAAATCACTGGCTTTGTTCTAGTATTTGGGTTGTGGACAGACGCAAAGTTGTTCTGAGGATACATGGTGATGATGATAATGATGATGAAGGATTCATTTAAATTAATCTTTTCCTTGGAGCGTACAGCCTATATTGTGTTCTTGCTCAAATGTCACCATTTGGTTCACTGTTTCTCCTACGTTGGCTCCCAGTCTGTCTGACAAGTCTTTCCTGGAAGAGGAATCCGCGGGTGAGGTGGGTGGGGAGGAGTGTGAGGCGGGTCGGGGACAGCAGCAGACTCTGTCAGACAGACAGCTCTGGGATGTTGCTTTTTATGGCGTGATGGACCGTGGACGAGCCTTATCATGCTAGCGAAGCTGACAGACTGAAGGGGGAGATCTCATCAGTTAGGTTTTGTCTCGATTACCTCAGCCTCGTTATCTAACTGAGGCGAGCAGGGCTGGGAGGAGTCCAACAACGCCAGACCGAACGTCCAGAAGTAGAGACGACACGCTATGGCTTACAGCAGCGGTTCTGATGGTCCGGTATGGGACGATTTAGGGGTTCAAATCGACATGGGTCTGTAACTAAGAGAATTACTGGCACTGAGCTAATTTAACGCTCTCATTGTCCTTTCGGATTTTATAGTCAGATCCCAGAGAATTGAAATATTGCAAAATCACTGAACCTGGTTGGACCTAATTTATTTGTTGCATTTGTACACTCTCAGAGTTACAGACCCGCCAGGGACCAGGACCCAACGTACCAAGCTACAGGTTATCAATATCATCTAACGTAGTCACGCGTGGTCCACCTTGGCACCAACGCTAGTCTGTTGCCCGGGCAACGGCTCCAAACTGGATGCCTGTGGAAGTACATGCCTAGGCGGAATTTCACCGTTCAGCCAAAGTGATGTTGTTGCATTTTATCTCCTGGAAAGGATTTTGCCGTGGCCGCCATCTGCCATTTTTATTCATAGGGTGTTGCTTGTCAGTGTTTGCCAGCAATGTTTAGGTTATAATTGGCCTGTTACAATTAGTCCTGTAGATGTTTGGCTGGCCTGTCGTTTTCTGTTAACCCACAAACTCATCTAACAAACACACTGTATGACATATGCAAAAGATTTTTGCATACGAACAAGGGATTTGCTTAGAGAGGACTCAGGGAAGCAATAAACAAACGCAAGTCATCGGCACAGGAAGTAATTCTAACAATGAACAATGACCTATGAGGGGAGGTGGAAATATAATTCATCAGCATTTCGTAGGATTTCAAAGGGACAATGTCTGCATGGCAGACCCACTGGCCAGGACCACAAACCCTCCCATGGAGCGCATTAGGCTCACGCCACTGGCCTCACATTTCATAAACCAGCGCAGTCTCACCTCCACATGTAAACCCATTTAAAGCAATATTTACAACATCTGAACTACATCTCCAAATAACGATCATTCATTTTGGATTACTTTAAACAGTGTTTATCTAGCTCCCTGTCACAGATGCTGTCATACATGAAAAGAATGTTTACAGGAGGAGAAAATACCTCCTCTGTGCTATTTCCAGAACTGCATTTGTCTTTTGATGGTATTTTAGGATTAAAGAATCAATAACTGTTATGAATAAATCTTCCCATGTACTCTGGTTAACATAAATAGGATAATTTGGTTGTTTGTGAGTGCAGGATGCAACTGTCTTAATACAGCACAATAAAATACATAATGAATGACTACAACAAATACTCCATCGGGTCAAGGCTTAGTTTAAGGAATAGCAGTGTCAACCTTACATTCATGTAAATGGTGCTAGGTTGGTGCAGGTTGAGGGCCGAAGCCGGACTGTGTTTCAACACAGGGGCACTGGTATATGAGGACGTCCCAGGCAAGAAAAAAAGTAAATTTTCTTGCCCCTTAATGCCTCATAATGGCAAGATAAATGCATGGATGAAACGGCTTCATTAAAACTGAAAATGCATTATTAAAGCTCAGTATCCTGTTATATGATCCTCACCAAGCACAGTTTTCATATTTGAGAAAGTTACAAAAATATATACTGTATAATAATTGCATTCATTTCTGATCATGGTGTGTGCAATATAGCAGAGGAAGAGGTATATTGCAGGTATGTTGCACTAGTAATTAAATACCATCCCACGGGCCTGGGGATGGTCCCACCCGGCCTGTTTTGGCCCCCGGCCCTTCAGTTTGACATGTGTCCTAGATAATGATAAATCTAGTAAAGATGTTCTGTTCCTGCTCCACTGTGTCTCATTGGTGGGTTATAGACAGTTCAGAAACCTGTCCTGTATGACTTCCAAAAACAGCATCAAAAGGGATTCTGAGCTAATAGAAACCTTTCCCTTCATGGAAAGTTAAGAATGGTGACATAGAAGCCATTGTTCTTGTATTAATAACGTATAAAAGAAAAGAAAAAGGAGGAAATTTTAAGCCAAGGGAGCTACCGGTCACCGCCGGGTGTTTTGCAGGGTTGTTACAATATTACATTTTGTTCCGACACACAGATATGCTGGATGACATCAACAAACGTGTATCAGGAGCAGTGTACTAGCATTTGTCGCTGCGGTAGTGCATCACAGTCTGAACCAGGAGATGAGTGTTTTACCAGACTGTTATAATAAATATGTCTCATGGAGAATTCATCATACTTAAGACAGAAATAAGAATCAAATAGATTTGTCCCGAGAGAAGGACTTCAAGAGATTTTAAACTGCAGCTCCTTTACTTGATGTAATGTTTATTATTATTAATATTATTGAAGGTCCCCACTAAATTAGCTCTATTCAGTTATTGAACGGCTTTCAATAGCTGAATAGAGCAAATTTGAAGAAAAAAGAGAAGAGATGTCTACGCTCAAGTCTTTATCCGTAATAAATGTGTCCAAAGTGAGTCACAACCCTACAGTCTGTTTGTTGTGAAACAGTAGAATAGAAATGGCTGCTCAGGTGCATGGTCTGTCGTGCCATCTCCAGACGATGACGATGCCACTTGTCTGTCCCCTGTGCGGGTTGGCGACTCCATGATGAGCTTTAATGACTTCAAGTATCCTTCGGGGAAAAGATATGGAATTGTTAAGATGATCAAAAGTCAAGTGTTCTTCATTATATCCATCTGCCATCTTTATCCAATCATGAACCGTAGCCTACGCAGATAGCTAATCAGGCTAAAAACAATGTGTTATCTGCCCCCTCCGTCTGCACCGATAAAGCATAGTTTGCTCCGGGTCGAGACACATGGATAAGGAGGGATGATGGAGGGACGATGCAAGCAGGAGACAGAGAGTTCAGTCTGAGAGGGCCAGAGAGTGGAGGAGACTTTACAGCAGTGGTGGATTGCAAACAAAGTACATTTATTTGAGTACCATTACTATTACTATTGTGTTTTGGGATACTTTGTACTGTGACTACTGTCACGGTATGGAGTGTTGTGAGCTGGTAGACGTGCAATTTTCACTGCAACTGATATTTTTTAATCGCCTGGAAAAGCTCATTTTGGGAAATAACATAGCACTACATTGGTAGACTACTAAATAGAAAATAAAGGCTGTCATCTGTACTTTAAAAGTAACCTCAGTACTTGACTGAGCAACTTTTACTTGTAGTGGAGTAATACTGAACAGCATCAACAGTATATACTGTAGGCTACATTGACTTAAGTACTGGAGTTGAGCACTTTGTCCGGCGCTGGGAGGGTTGGTGCAAGGGATGGCGCAAGGGGGGGAGACAGAGTTCAGCCTGAGAGCGAGCTTGAGTGGATGAGGCTTTACAGCCATGCCAGATTGCATTACATGCTGAGATGAGAAGAGAGTTGGAAGCTGCGGTGTCCTCCTCTCTTCCTGCAGTACATTCCAATTCTCCCCGAGTCCAGGGAGCGGCCCCGGCGGCAGACGATCCTCTTTCTGCTTCACACGCTGCCGACGGAGCTGTCGTCGAGGGGCTTTACTAGCGGTGTCTGTGAAACCTGACCTCAAGATGCAGGGCAGGCCTCATATTTTGGTGGGGGGGATTGGGAAAGGGTAAGTCAGCTTCTTCTTCAGTACTATTGACGGAGCTGAGGCATGCCCCCTGGCAGTAGGGGACCCTAGCCTGGACGGCAAGCCGCAGGGCCGCTTGAGTGCGAGGAAAGGCAACCCGCCGTCTCTGAGAGGATCAAATTTCCTCACAACTTGTTGCCCGATGCTAAATAAACTCTGGCATGCAGTGTTGACACCTGATCTGGACTAAAAGGGCCGCCGGAGAGATTCTCTGTACCCACTGTGACCCCTCTGCTCTTTTAACACCACGCAACCCTCCGACCCACCCGTTTGCCTTAATATGCCCCCCCACCCACCTCCCTTCATGGGTCCCAAGAGGGCCCCTCCACATGGCTCTCGGTGGTCAGCCGTCGCTACTCTGCTAATGAGGCTTTAAAAGGGACAACAAAGCACACTGGTGGCCAGACTGGCCACACGGCCATTGTGAGCGGAGATTTAAATGGGATGTGTTTTTTTTGTGCGCGAGATGCGCCCGCCCTCTGGCTGTTAAAGGGCTCATGCGGGCGCCAATACTTGTCAAATGTCTATCCCCAAATTGCATTGTCAGATTTGTCACATCCAAAAGCTCTGTTATAAATTATTCATAAACTGCACAGTCAAAACTTCTCTCTGGGGCATTAGCTATAGTAACCTTCAGTGAGTTGAAGAGTACATAAACAGACCATTTTTCACTTAATGGCTTTTGTGACAGGCTCAATGATATAGACAGACAGCCAAGGTTCTAGGTTCAGAGCGAGTTTATTCTTCATTTCCATCCAACATCGCACAGATTAAAGTCGGCATGTCCAAGCTGTAACCTCCCATGGGAATATAAATGATCAGATACTGTGCAATAAACCTGCCATGACAGTGGTTCTGTTGCCGTCTTGCTGATTGTTGTGTGGTTGGTGGTTGGTTCCAAATGTACAGTAGGCAGTAGGCTATACGCTGTGCATTGAACTGACAAATAAGAGCTACTGTACCTTGTGCAGTTGCATCAATTATTCAACACTATTGAATGCAATATGTTTATCCTACTCATATTACAACAACAGCATGCTCATAATGTCACCATTATAGGCAGAAACCACGATCCACAGCCACATGTTAATTTCCTGAAAAGTAACGGTTTTGGACAATGGACATACAGGGTTTTCACCTGACAGAGACTCCAATTCATCATTACACACAGAACTAGCGATCGATACCACACGGCTCTGCGAAGATGAAGCTAATGCACAGGTTTCTCTGTGGTTGTTTTGTGGCTCAGACACAGAGGTGCGCTGGAGGGAGGGATCGAGGCTGAGGAGGATAACAAGACCCAAGAAAATCAATGGCACCATCCTGGACTTAAGCCAGGCACTCATGGGAACCGTGCCAGTAGCTCAGATTGTTTGCATCCACAGATAAGCGCTGAGTTGACAACATAACATTACCTTGTTTACGGCGTGGCTATGAAAGAGGCTAGCCATCTAGGTATCTATAGGCTGCAGTATCAGTGGTTCTCAAACATTTTCATGTCAAAGACGCCAAATCGATTGACCATATATGGAACCCCTCGGAAAATATTTTGTGCCACAGGCTCACATAAGAGAAGTTATGTTCCAACGTTTTTTTTTTTTTTATGTATGTTTTTTTTTTTTACTACAGACAACAGACTACACTGTAAGTCTATTTAACTTGAAAGGTGTACAAATGGGGCGCACTTCCAATTATAGACAACATTTGCATATATTTTTTAGAACATAAGAGGTTTCTGCCCGACAGCAGCATCTCGCTGGTGTGTGTACTCTCCATTCAGTCTGCACCCAGTCAAGTGGGTTTGCATTATTAATGAGGACTTTATACTGTTATTGTTGTGACTCCCCTATTGAGTTTGTTGATATCTCCTCATGGAACAAACGCAAAAGAGGCAACAATAAATTGAAGTGCTGTCAACAGCTTCTTGACAGAATAGTGTTTGTTATTGTTCCCTCTTTCCACCAGAAACAGACTTTTCTTTTCTTCTGACAGGTTCTGTATTGGTTCGGTCTGGAGACCTCGTTCACACTAGTTTTTACATTCCATGTCAGGCCTTGAGTCGGTGGCTGAGAGCAGATTTGTTATCTAAGGCTATAAACTACTCTGGATTGCTTTTTAAAAAACTTTTATAAATAATGGACTGCACAAAAGCAAGCTGACAGCAGTGGAGGGTGTGAAATCTCCAAAAAGAGTGATCAAGAGTCCTACAAATATTTCTTTTTTATTCCACTATAATTATTTGATTTGTATCACTAGTAGCCATATTTCACTCAAAAAGTACATGAGTTGGCTGCCATCTGGGGCTCTGAAATGTTTGGTACTACAATATATCCTGGGTGGTAGCTTTTACATGGGAGTTCGCACACAAAAAACCTTGTAGGCTATCTACTGGTTATTGTATTTTTGGTACCATTTTATTATTTTTCCACAAATGAGTGCTATTTCATACTTTGCCGTATCACAATTGCTTGTACTGTATGTAAAGTGTCATAATTTCACAACTTGTTATATTATGGCACTTTACATACAAGTTTTGTGAACTTGTAGATCTGATACTTTTTAACAGCAGGTTGAAGTGTATCTGTGGGCTTTATGAACGTTGAACCCATAACACACACACACACACACACACACACACACACACACACACACACACACACACACACACACACACACACACACACACACACACACACACACACACTTTGCAGCTGGTGGTTGAGTGTTTCTCAGACCACTTATGACAGCTGGAATTGTATTTAAGCGGCCGCCCGGCTGTAGCCTACATGTGAAAGCCGTCAAGCCGTCATCAACAAGCACGCTTCCAGATGTGAACACACACCACACGCAGACGATGGGAGCACGTCGCACGCACGCACACATCTCTAGAATAAACACGGTATTTGTGTCAGGGGAAATCAGACTAGGAGAGGTATTTGTTTTGATCAGCTGTACCAAAGTCCAAGGACAGTTCATCTAATCCCAGGTTCTGGGCAGACACCTCATTACAAACATGCTCTAGTCAAGTGTCATCACCTCTATGTCCACTCATGCACGAAACCTTTGCTTTTGTCTGTCCTCGGGCATAATGCAGGGTAAAAAACAAGAGCCTCGTCCAGGGTCCAATTTTTTTGTTCATTTACAATAGCACTAACGAGTGGCAGAGAAGCCATGTTCACGTGCACTCCCTTTGGAAAGAATATACTCCAACCAGCATTAGCACACTATTCTGACGCACTGCCAAATAGAGTTGAGCCAGAAGGCAAAGCTCTCTGTCTACCAGGCTATCTTCATCCTATCACCTATGGTCATGACCGAAAGAACAAGGTAACGAATACAAGTGGCCAAAATAAGTTTTCTCGGACGGGTGGGTAGCATCTCCCTTAGAGATAGGGTGATAAGTTCAACCACCCATGAGAGACTCGGAGTAGAACCGCTGCTCTTTCGCTTGGAAAGGAGCCAGCTGAGGTGGTTCAGGCATCTGGTTAGGATGCCTCTCGAGGGTCTCCCCTAGGGAGGTCTTCGAGGCACGTCCCACCAAGGACCAGATTGAGGGATTGTATCGACTCTCTGGCCTTGGATCGCCTTGGGATCCCCCAGGAGGAGGTCGCTAATGTTGCTCGGGACATGGAAGTCTGGAGCTCTCTAGTGGAGCTGTTGCCCCTGCGACCCGACCTCGGATAAGCGGATGAAGATGGATGGATGCCATTCATCACGCTCAATAATAACCCAGTCCCTAACACTAATCACACGCAGAAGCCATATAGTCGGAGCATCAACGCTTACTCAAAGCACTTTACAATGGCCCATTCATTCATAGATTGGGAGGTGAAGCAGTGAGCAGTCAACACCAGCGCCCTCATGTCCCACAATCACACACTAAAGGTGGCAGCCACTGGAGGCACAGTGGCTTTCAATGTCTTGACCAAACTTTGATATGGGGAGCTGGGATTCAAACCTCCGACCTATGGGTCATTGCATGACCTGAGATGCTCATTTTTTACTGTATATAGGTGTTAAGTGTTATTGTACAATAACTCCTCATCAGAAGACCTTTTAAACATGGTAGATTGGTATATGAGCCATGGAAAGAGCTCCACTCCGTCCTCATACTTACATTTTTTCCAATGGAAATTTCCTATAAAATGGGGTTGCATTACATCCGGGGGCTATGCTATTGACATTCGATGTTCTTTTTCTGAATTTTTTCTGAAATGAGTCTTGAAAAAAGGGAGTTGTCTTAAACCGGAGTCGTCTTATATCCAGGACAATACGGTATTTGATTCTTTCTTTGCACAGTGTGTGTGCGTGTGAGTGCCTTCATCATCACACTCAGTCTTCTCTCACCCGATTAGTTCAACTTGTGACCTCTGACTTTTGAAAAGAAGAAAGGAGATAAACCCAGGTGCTCAAAAGCACCGCAAAATGATGCATGTCGACTCGCCAAGTTGTACCACATTTGGTATTTTTTCTCTTCTTCTCTAACAGCAGTTAAAATTAAATGATTCTTATATGAATAAAACACTGTCAACACATAGTAAAACATCTGGAAGGAATTTCATTATGATGTGGCAGAGGTGCTGTGTGTCATCCAGATTGCACACAGACAACGCTGGGTTATGCTGAATTTGTACTTCGTCGTAGTGTGCAGTGCATCTGCGATACACTGAGCTTGTACATCTGCTATTTTTGGCATGCGTTCATCTCTCTCTGCACAGTCACTGAGCTGGCTGAGAGACCAGTCAGTGAGACAGGATCCACTGAGATCATAAATGTCAGGGTAAAACAATAAATTCATTTTTTTTATACCTCCGTGTGGATGCCAAACAACCGTGGCCACATTCTCTCTTTTGGGTTGTACATACATACTGTATGTACATCATACAGTATGTAGGGCCGGATCTAGCTTGGGCATGGGGGGGGGGTGGCCCCCTAAATGCCCTGACTGCCCCGCTAAACATGATGGCACGCAAATAACCCACATTTAAAAGATATTTTGAATTAAAGTGCTTATATTTAAAATGAATTGAAACACTACAGCTGCTACTAACTAACTACAATTGTGGCACAACTAAACCAACACTATTTCATCATTCAAAACAGAAAAGTCTCAGTCAGACCTTTAGCTTTATGCATGTTGCATGCCTGTTACAACTTCAACAACAACTGATGTTTAATTGATGCTTACTTTCATAATATACAGTAAGTCCTGTACAAGATATGAAAATGCAGTTTTCGCCTGGCCCCCCAATTGGGAAAGGTTACATCCGGGCCTGATGTACATATCTGTGGAAGTGTCGGTCACTGTGTCACTGTGCCTCATAAAACACATTTGATTCATTCAAGTCTTCCCAGCATGTACAGTACTAGTTGTTGGAAACATACAACCACAAAGCAAAGTTTCTACTTTTACAATTTAGTCCTCATGCCAATTCCTTATCACTAATAACTCATGCTCCTCTTTTTAATCACCTGCAAGTGAAGAGTTTCACCGGAAGTGTGTGGATGGAGGGACTTGCTATTCACATAGTGCCCTGAAAAACCTGCAGAGCAGTAAGCCCAACTTCTCACTCTTTTTGCGTAGTAATTGTTTCACCCCCCCAATATAATAACAAAAAAGACAAATCTGCATTCCATTACTTGCAAGCGATTGACCAGGTGAATTGTGCAACGATGATCACATCCGAATCCTTCTGCTTCGGGTTACTCTGTCAAATCTAAGTCACTCCATTCCAGTTCATGTTTATTTGCTCAAACTAGGACCCTAAGCAGGGAAACTTTCAGGAAACGATTTCCCCTTTTGTCACAAATCTGGCTCAGTAGACTTCCAGTCCTGTTGGACAGGGTTCAGCCTTGTCGTTCCCCAGGACATACAGTACGCAGCGCTACAGTGGCTGATTTAGACATTGGCAGCGGCGTTGCTCTGGGGGCTGTCTAAGATTCTGCCTGGCCTGCAGGGCTTCTGTAATAAGCATGTGAAACCCCCAGCAGAAAGTACATTTACTGAACTATTGTACTGTGTACTTAAGTACAATTTAACTTTACTTGCTCGAATAGTTTAGTTAATAGTTAGTTACTTTCATAATGCAAAAGCACTTTAGACCCATGTTATACCTCTATTACAAGGGTTTTCAACAGGTGGTCCGGGGACCACCAGTGGTCCCTGAGAGGATTCAAGGCGGTCCTCATGCAGCTAAATGGTGGTCAGTTCAAATGGACCCTTACAGATCTGTAACTCTTGAAAGTGTCAAAATGAAACCAAATGGATCCTCACGGGTCCATTTGGTTTCATTTTAGGCTCTCAAGAGTTAAATTATATTCAAACATCTGAATGACTTAACATTTCAAGAATCTACATCCAATTAGAAAATATAGAAGAATTGGTATTTTGACCAACGTTTTGCCAGTTAACTCTCCTAAATTGTAGACAAAAACTTGAAAATCCTTTAGTTTTGGGTCCGAGAGATTAAACTCAACATCAAAGGTGGTCCGTGGCTAAAATGCTGAATAAATGGCAGGCCCTGGGATGAAAAAGGTTGAAAAACACTGCTCTATTAGATAGCAGCTCTAGCAAGCTTGCACTGCATCCCGTTGCAATGCGCGTGTAGATGCTTTTGAAAGATTTAAAATACTTTTTACTTTTGGATATTTGTTCTTTTAGTGCCATTTTGATTGCAGGACTAATACTTGTGTATGAGTATTTACACATTACATTTTTGCAAGTAGCTTGCTAGCTTGCACCACTGGTGGTGACCCCTGCCTCCTCCTCCTCCTCAGCTGGCCAGGCTGGCTTCATTAGCAGGTTCCAATCTTCAAGACACAGTGCTGCCTCCTGCTGTGCCCTGGGGTCTGTTATGGCTGAGAGGAAGGTTGGAACAGGACCTGTCAAACACACACTGACAGCGCTGCTAACCAGGAACAGCTTGGACGGAGTGGAGTGGCAGACAGACAGACAGGACGCCTGCTGGGTACGAGGAAAGTTTGCTAACAAAGAGAACTATCGTACAGGAAGCACGGCGAAGTCCAAACAACTGTTCCGGCCGAGTGTCTGAACAGAAAACAATTTGAATCCACTTAAACCCTGTATATCTCCATATATTTCCATAGCCCACCTCCCTTAGGCTATTATCGCTATACATTTCTTAACATGTTTGAAATTTTACGCCAAGTAAAACACATGAATGAACAAATCCTAAATAAACTCTCAGTGCCTCTCCAAATCGCGGAGCTCCCAATTTGAACAATTCAAAATATACACTATATACACCACACTCATATGATTATTGTTTTATTAGTAGGTCACCACACCAATGCGTTGTTATTGTTTCAGATTTAATGGTGATCTACAAAGAATCACATAGACTTTATGTCTGGCGCTGTGATATGTATTTATTTCTGAAGGTGTATTTATTCTGTTTTGTTCTGGGGTCCGCACGGGGCCCCATGGAAGAAAGGGCAAGTAGGGTCCGCTGGTACAATGGGGAGCAGCGGAGGTTGGCATGTGGTGAGACTGAGACTACCAGACACCAATCAGCAATCAGGGCGATCATTTGGACAGTGGGATATTGGGAATGGTGCAAGGATGTAACAGGAGGGTAATCAGGCAACCTTTTAGGCAACCTCTTGGAGCATGGGTTATGGCAAGTACCAAGAAAGTTCCAGTGGGCGATTTCAAGCCAGCTGTTCACCTGACAAAAAAAGAATTGGCACAATCGCCGTAGCTGTCAAAATTAAACAAACTGCCGATCACAACAGCGACGGGTTACTATGGTGATGCGTCTATACAGCATGTGTCAAACCGTCATTGTAGACACTACATTAAAGTGTAGGTTCTGCCGTAATAGGAATGGCTGCGACATTTGTGAAATTTGTCCATATGTTTTGAAAATGACTTGTCATTTGACAAAAAAAAATCACTTCTTTGCTGTTAGTTTAAAATAAAGTATTTTTTGTTGACTGATGTTGCAAGACACTCCTGGCTGTCTGTCAGTCACCAAAGCATAAACCAAAGCATAAACCAGCCTTGCCAATGAGAACCCAATTCAACCATAAGAGGATTTAGGCTGACAGTCTATCCCAGTAACAAATCCCAGATAAACTATATTGACTGAATGATAACACTGGATGCTGTGACGGTAAAAGCAACTGGTTGGAGGAGGAAGTAAATGTATAAGCGATGCCAATTCACTGATCCAATACAACCATGTCTCGACCACATCAAGGCCGTTTCTGAAAATTGCTTCAATGCTGATTAGATTAAAACAAAAGGTTATTTCTGTTGAGTGACAGGTTGCACGATACTCTCTGTCAGAGAAACATAAATCAGGCTTGAGGATGAGAACCCGATTCATCTGGGAGAGGATTTAAGGGGACAAACTATTCCAGTAACAAATCCCAGACAAACTGTATTGGGTGAATGATAGCGCTTGAGTGTACTATACCAAGCCCCTCTGATCATGGTTTCACAAGGTAACTTGAGGATTAGTAGGGGGAAAAAAACGATGTAATGCTGCATGAATAACATGATTTATTCTTACTTTTACTTTAATTGTCCATTTTTAATACTTTATACTCCACTACATCGTCACTCTGATTATTTTATTGTTTTTATTTATTTATTTTTGTTTTTATTTGAAAATTTAGCCCCGTTTCATACTTTGGTTATTTTCAAAACATTTGGACAAATTTCACAAACGTATGCAAAATGCGTCATTCTGCATAATGAACGTTTTTACTTTTGGTACTGTAAATTGGAGTACAGTACTTCTATCACTGGCAACAATTAAATATCAGTCAATATCATACAAACTTCGCTAAGTAACTCTGATTCCCTCGTAGCATCCTGTTCTGGTTACGCATCCCAAAAGACTACAATTTCACCCTGTAATACGGGAAGTATTAGATGACCTGCAGCTAACTCAAAGAAGCTGTGGAATTTGTCAACATTTTGGATGCGTTGGATGTGAGGCGAGTGGAGGGCTGGTCTGAATCACGGGGGGCTTATGAGGTCTCCAGATGAACAATGGTGGCTCAAAGTCAATGCTGCACTCTCACCACATCATAATCCAGCTAACAATTAGTCCGGATCACTTTGTGATTATTTGTTTACGCACAGCTGGGCGGCGAAGCCTGATAGATGACCGTGAAACATGCAGCCCTGTGATTTACAGCCAGTTGCACACAGTAGTAACTATATGGACATTTGACTCAACTTTTTTTTTTACTTTTATACTACTCCACTACATTTCAGAGACAAATATGTTGCCTATTTTACACTATTATTTATTTAAAAGCTCTAATTACAAGTTACTTTGCATGTAGTTTGCATTAATAATAGTGAATCAACTATGGGTTAAAATAAAAGATGGGGTGAAGTGGTTAATAATCAATAATTATAGTGCAATATTTACTGAAATGGGCATTCTGTAAGCATATTTGGAGGCTACCATAACTATGTTTTTACACTGTGGTATTGCTGTTCTATATCCCACAACAGTGGTTTTCAACCTTTTTGATACCAGGACCCCATTATTTATTCTGCATTTGGGCCATTTCACCTCACAGAACCAAAACTAAAGATTTATTTTGGTTTTGTCCACAATTCCAGGCTGGATTTTTGCAAACAAAGCAGGCAAACATACAGTACCAGTAAATCCAAAATCTAAATTCTTCTACACTCTCAATTGTGTAGACTTCTTAATTAAGTGGGCTGTTTGGTTTCATCTGTCTAACCACTTTTCATCTGGTTAACCAACTTAGCTGGGGACCACCTGGAACCCGTTCAAGGACCACTGGTGGTCCCTGGACCACTGGTTGAAAACCACTGGCCTACAACATCGGAGTAATTATTCTTCTACTGCACTGAGCTGATCATCTGGAGACGTTTAACCAGGAATATGAAGTTCAGACTAGGCAGGTTAGGGAGGCGCACCCAGGTGCGACACCTTTGTCTCCTTAATTTCCTCTGCTCTGCACTGTGCTGATCTGTGTGGGACCACTTGGACCCTCCACCCCCACCCTTAGTGCTGGCCAGCGTCCCAATGAGGTCCAGATGCAGTGCAGATGAGGCCCAGTTCTGAATCGGTCAGGGCCTACAGAGACTCCAGGAGGGCTCCATCAAACTGCCATTGGTTCTGCTCACATGGATCTCTTGCACTATGAATAGGCTGCAAATGAACACACATACAGTCCCAAATCTCTTCTACAGCTGAATATGAAATGACCTCTGATGCTTCTGAAATAAAGGTTGACTTGTCCTGGAATGTAATCACTACCGGGGGTAGATATCTCCATATTTACACTTTATCAATGTCCTACTTCATCACATAAGTGGATAAGACTCACAGTTTTGTACATGAGGTTTCCACCTTCATCTTGCTGACTGAGTAAATACTTTATTCAAGTGTGTTGACAGTAAAGGTAATACAGTCAAATGTTATGCTAAAAGGATAGCACAAAAAGACCACAAACCCACTGTGGTCCATGGAACTAAAATCACACCAACCAAGCCACTAATGAGGCAGAAATGGACAAGACAACAATCCTTAAGAGTGCCAGGAGTGTGCGACTGCGTGTATGTGGGATTTGCCTTTAAGCCACCAGGTGCTAATTTAAGTTCCCACAAGTGGCGCAGCCCACAAACAAGACTCTCAAGGACAATACCGGTAATAATGTTGCTGCAGGTGAGTTTTAGTTTTCATGATTGACTGGTTGATTGATTGATTCTACATTGTATCAACAGTTTGCGGAATTGGTACACACACACACACACACACACACACACACACACACACACACACACACACACACACACACACACACACACACACACACACACACACACACACACACACACACACACACACACACACACACACACACACACACACACACACACACACACACACACGGGCATGCGTTAACTCTGCAATCCAGGAAGTGCGCATGCAAGCATTCCTGGGAGGACTGGGCCATAGCAACAGCTGCATGTCGTCAGATGTTTGTTATAGATTGGAACAGATGTGGTGATTTGGAGGATGCTGCTGTGCAGATTAAAGCCTGCTTTGGTCAGAGGGATCAGTGTTTACTGTGTGCGTGCGTGCGTGCGTGTGTGTGTGTGTGTATTGGAAGGACAGCGATTCAGGTGGTTTCTTTGTGGAGATAAACACAGGAGGAAGAGAAATGATAATCTAAAAATAAAAATAAATAATTGACTTTGAGGATTTCATATTCATTTTAAACCATTAATCTTTATGATACTTATGATGCTTGTGTTGTTCCAATGGTGACAATACCTTACCGTAAAAAGTGTTCTGTTAGATAAGAAAATAGAAATTCAATGTGAAAAGGTAGTCCAAGACTCCAAAAAGAGAAAAGAAATACTAGGGGGAAAAAAGAAAAGATTTCTACTTGAATGTTGATTAAAAGAAAGAAAAGTGATTTTTGGCCCAGGCGGTTAGCTCAACCGGCACCTAGGCTGCTAAGCCAGCGTGACGGCGTGCCCCGGGTTCGATTCCCGAGCCTGGCGGCATTTGCCGCGTGTCACTCCCCATCTCTCTCCCCCTTTCCTGTTTACAACTGTCCTGTCAATAAAGGCATAAAAGCCTGAAAAAACAAACAAACAAAAATGGTAGCCTCATAGGATAAATGCCTAAGTCGTTTTTTGGCAAAATTGAAATTTCTACAATGTCTAGAATAAATTTGCTGGAAAATGTGTTTTTTGTTATTATCTCAATTTCACCAAAAATGACTTAGGCATTTATCCTATGAGGCTAAGGAAATGTTAAAAAAAAAGAAAAAGAAAAAAAAAAAAAAGAAAAAGTGATTTTTGCACTTTATCCATCATCTTTGTTCAACAAGAACCACGCTATGCTGGAGGGAGGACAATCAGTTTAGAATACTTTTGCTGACATCACATGACACGGCACATGACAAATAGCACCATGCAAAATCCAAGTTCACAAAATTTTGTGAACCTGTCCAGCTATCTTTTTTATTACGTTATGTAATGACATTCCCAAAATCAGGATGCCAGGTTGGCAAGTGGTCAACTTAAGTTTTAAAAACAACAGGACAAAAACTTAAAAAATCCAGGATAATTTCACGTTGGTTTGCAGTTTGCACATATAAAAAGGTTTCATTAGTAAAGGCTTTGGCTAATGCACACATTCCCTTTGCCTGACCCCTTCCGACTGGGTTTGTGAGCTATGAACTTTGTCAGTCATGTGGGATATTCTGAGCCATAGTGGTCGTTTTTATTAAGTAATCAAAATCTACACTAGTGTTCAAGCAATTCTTTGGGAATGAAAAGTACAATATTGTACCACTGAGATGTAGTTGAGTATATCAATCAAGTACTTGAAATTTGGAAATAAATAAAAATATAACTTATTTAACTTAGTAAATTTAACTTAAGTAGGCCTACAGTAATTGAGTAAATGTACTCCCCACTACTGGCAACGCATGCTTCATTTACTCTGAATTCAAATAAGACATCATGAGAGTGTACTGTATGTTTTGGACAAAAGGTTCGATCCGCCCCGCAGCACCCCAGGACGTCTTTCTCTATGAGTCTGCTGGTGTTTATAAAAGCTTCACAGGATAATAATGGTGGATAGAATTTTCCTTTGGTTTACAGGTCATAGGTCGAAAAGTGTCGGAAATCCTTGGAAGTTCACTTTTAGGCCACGTGAAATCCTGAGGTTCAAGGGCTTAGCACCCACGGGGGCCCCTCTGGAGCCTGTGTGCACACACAACGTGCTTCTCGATTCAGCATATTGCTCATTATTCTGCTTCAGTGGTTCTCAAAGTGGAGCTGAGGGGACACTTGGGGTCCCTTAAGGGGTTTCCAAATGGACCCTTAAGGCCAATAGATACTCCTTCCAACGTGGAAAATCTTGTGGTTCGGAAAGCATTTCCATAGTCAGGACATCTGGAGGTGCACAGGTTCAGAGGAAAAGTTCTAAGGCTGCCTTTCTGGGCTCCATTTGTAGTTATATCACCTTCCTTTCCAAAGAAAAAATTGGAAGTCTTAATGTTTTGCACTTTGCTTTACAGGTAATTAAGCATTACCAACATCTATGTCTTCATTTGTTCCTTTTGTGCACTCAGAATTATTGGCGTTCTTGCAATTAAAATGTTTGAGAACCACTGTTCTAATTAGGTCTGTCTCAGCTATGTCATAAAGTTGTGTTATCCAAGCTGAAAAAGGGACACCAACATGGGATCAACATGGTTCCAGTTCTGTTTTAAGTCTCAGGAGCTTGTCACCCAACCAGGCTCAGCTGGTGACGGTACTAACTACTCAGAGCAATCAGACATTGGTCTCTTGGCCTCAGACATTGGCTGAGAGAGAATATAGGGGAATGATAAGGGAGGGTTAGATGCAGCTGTAGCACGTTATTACCGGATACTGGGACGTTCTTGTGTAAAAGACCGCCAATGTACCTTCTTCTGATTGGGTGAAATGAAGCGGAGCCACAAGTGGCACAGACAAGAGAGTTCAGACAACAGAGTTGCCAAGCTGAGCACTGTGAAGTCCATTTCAGCCAACTCAGTGCCATTCGAGTTACGTCCCCAATCCTGATAGAGACAGAATCAGAAATTCTGTTTTGGGGTGATCGTTCTTGTATCCGGCACAATTGCCAATCAAATTGCAATTACTGGCCAAATGCAATACGTATTCCGTGACTAGGCACTACATGGAAACACACGCTCTATGACAAACCAAATAGTGGCATACACAACAGGGAACCGAGGCTGTGATCATCAACTGTATAACTCCAAATTAATTTGGGCAAAGTCTCATCCTGATCATTGCCTCATCGACTTCCATTAAAATATTCAATCAAATAAAACCTATAAAACAAATGTGGAAAATAATTACTGGAGGTACAGTAACTGTGGCCTACTGGTTGCATGAGAATTGAGTCTCTGATGGGTGATTTGTGAGATTATAGCTCTGGACAGACACACCGACTCCAAGAGCCATGAGATTTCAAACACAGTTTCAATACTTTATATTGCACTGATGAGCTTTTTTAAAGTAATTCCATATAGGCGGAAAGCTGCAGATTTATACAATTTCATTTTTCTTCCAGTAAATAGGGTGATGTCAATAAACAAAAGCCCCAGGTATGCTGCAGGGACCACCACATCTATGGTAGTCTGTTACGGTGTGTTGCTGTGGAATGCGCACTCTCCCCCCCTTTGAACGTGTTATGGATTCCTGTGGTTTCTTTTGCACTGGCGGTTTAAACGTGTGGGCATGCTGTTGTTAGCTTTATGGCGTGTCAAGAGTTACCGGGCAACTCGCATTTGTGAGAAAGCTCGAAATGTGCCATGAAATATATCCACTACTTTTGAGTGATGCTCTAGCATTTGATACCAAAGCACACTATTTATTCTGCATTTGAGCCAGGGACCACCATTAAAGATGTTTGGGTTTTTGGAATTCCATGCTGCATTTAAACAGATAACAGGCAAACGTTGATCAAATATATTTTTTCCTACATTTTCTAATTGTGTAGGTGCTTGAACATCAAGTAATTCAGTTGTTTAACATTAATTTAACTATTTAACTTCCTATTTCCCCATTTAAATTCATAGGTTTAAAAAAACAACATCAAAAGCTAAAATATGTAAATAAGAGATTTTGGGTTCCATTTTTGTCACATGCTAAACCCCTTATCGCTCTTTTACTATTTTGATAAACCTTTTGGAATAGTTCAACATGACAATCTACTGACACGTGAGCTTGCAGACTGGCCATTTTAACTATTGAAAAAATGTTTTTTTTTTTTTAATTAGTTTTAAAAGGCAAAGATGATATAAGGGGTTTAGGGGTGACGAAAATCTAGGCCCATATGTTATTGCTGTAGGGCACATACCTTGTATTTTTCACATTTCATTTTTTTTACATTGTTTTAGTTAATGAATCCTTAATTTTATGAAATGTCATGGACAAGTTGCAAACAATTCTCATCTACAAGCTCACAATGTTGCACACGGAATCCACAGGTATGTCTTAACCAGCCACGCATGTGACTTAACCGGTAACGCATGTCGAAGCCAGTCTTGACCGGCCACATACTGCACTGCATGGATCTTGACTGGTAACGCATGTCGGAACCGCAGATGAGTCCTGAACTGCCACCATCTGAACACTGGTATGTTGGACCATCATTATGCATCATATGCACCCCCCCCCCCGTGTCCAATAATGGACACGGTTGGGAATAACTGCTCCAGATACCTGTTCCTAACCTTGGGTTGACATTAGTGTGACACAGCACTCTGCAGCACAGCAGGTGTCCTCAGACCTCTCTGTGTGTCTGTGCTCCTCTGTCATCAACTGGGTGTGATGAATGCCTGCACCCCCACCTGCCAGACCCATCTGGGACTAAATGCTTTAAACGAGAAAGCAATTACCACACGGAGGGAGCCGCTGAACCCTGGCACACTGTTCCCTGGCATCCGTGCCAGTCGGTTCCTATAAGTCCTCAAATTGCTTTTCTGGTTCGGTCCAAGGGGGTTATTAATTAACACAGGCAACACAGCAGTTGTGCTTGCATGGGATACTGCCTATACCTATTGACAGGAGGGATATTCTCACCCTCCCCCAGGCACAGATTTCAATAGAAAGGCTTACGAAGGTGTGTGTGTGTGTGTGTGTGTGTGTGTGTGTGTGTGTGTGTGTGTGTGTGTGTGTGTGTGTGTGTGTGTGTGTGTGTGTGTGTGTGTGTGTGTGTGTGCGTGTGTGCGTGTGTGCGTGTGTGCGTGTGTGTGTGTGTGTGCTATCATTTAGCCAGCCATATCAATCCTCCATTCATGTTCATCCTCACTGATCTTTGCTATGACAACATGGCTTTTCTATAGTTTTCTTTAGTTAGCCCAAGGCTTTGGCTGTGATGGAGGCCCTCTCATGTTCAGTGGTGTGCTGTTTGTTTTACTTTTACTTGACTCAAGTATTTCTATTTTCTGATACTTTATACTTACTGATTTATACTAGATGCAAATGCAATACTGTAGGTTACTTTGACTTCATTACAACTTTTAGAAAAAAAAATGAGATTTGATTTGCAGATTTTCATGAATAGTTGGTACTTACTACTTTGATGCCAGTATCTTTTTTGGGGATACAAGATCTTTATATATATATACTGTACATGATATTGCTACTTTTACCTATTATGTAAAAACATTCTGGCAATCCTCACATTCCATGCTCAGCCAAACAAAACATCAAGGGTACACACAAACACAAAGCCAGGCATGGTAGGGCTAGCACCACTCAAAGATCAGAGAACTTCTCCCACCACTGATTTGAAACAGACAGACAGGCAGACAGACAGAGGAAGTGTGTATGAAAGCAGACAACATTGGGATCAGACCGAGGGACACATAATTCATATAAGGACTGGGGGATAAAAGACAGCCATTCAAAGATAAATGTGTTTTTATTTTTCTTATCTTTTCGCCAGAGTACATCCTATAGACTCCATAGGATGTTTTCTTTGGAAAGCTTGTCCAAGAATGTGTCTGTCATTCCTACGCCATCCCCTCACACAGTAACTAAAGCTGCTTCAGGTATTGGCTTGTCCTCCTCATGGTAGAAAAGGTGACCAATGTCTCGTTTCTCGTGTCTGTCTGGTCTGGATGTGCTCCCATCATGACTGAGTAAAGACATGAGAGCAAAATGATGACCTGTGTGCCATCAGGGCATTGTTACTGTATATTTTACCGACCTGTAAAATTAACCTCCATTCTATGTCATTCAGTCCCTCAGAAGTACCGTAATACGACATTTCATGAACGCACACATAAAACAGGATAAGAATGAATAAGGGCGCCCGAGAGAGAGGCACAGGGTTAAAGTGCCAGAATGCCCACCAACTCAAGAAGTTGTTGGTCCGAAGCCACTGTGGTACATCCTACTTTTTCGACGTATACTAGACAAACATAATGTAACTGGCCCGTGTTTGGGGAGGGAAGTCGGGCTGAGAAGGTGATAGCCATGCTCATACTCCTACCGACTGGGGCGGCACCTGTCAGCAGGCAGTGTTGGCGGGAGTATGAAGGCTCTACGTCCTCCCTTTTAGGGGCTCCTCACTGTAAGTGAGCCAGTAGGATACAAAACACAACTGTGCAATAATTAACAAAGAACGTCAAAAATGTTATGTGCCAGGTAAGGGGACAAGATTTGGACACAACACTTTGCAACAAGTAGTGAACCTGACAAATGGTTTTGGTTCAAGCTCAAGACTCATCGGGAGACACTGCAGGACCCCATATTGAGAACCGCTGAACTATGCCTAGCACTTTGCAGCACTAACACATTTTAAAGGACTTTATTTGAGCGTGCGAGGAAGGGGTTTGCATGTTTCCTGTAAGCACACGGTTTGAATAGACCCTGCGGTTCATCGATGCATACAGTCAGTGTGGCGATTCCTCATCAGCTCTGCAATGTTGTGTTTGGCACCAGATTCTCAGAGACGGAGAAACTTAATCTGCGTGCTATTCTTTTATTTGGCCTGGGGAACCAAAAAAAATTACCTATTCCCTTTAGGCCTGAACTCTTTGGGGGGAAAAGCATGTGTCCAGCATTGTGTTAACAGCTTGCAGGGGCTCCTTTCCAGACAATAATTCATTCAACTACAGCCGCAACTACATCCATAGAGCTTGTTAACAATCACCTCAAAGGGAGTCAGATATCCTTGGCTTTTTCGCATGGTCTCAATGAGCAGCTCTCACATCACGTCAATAGATCGTTGCCGTCTGGCAAGAAACCTAGCATCTCCAAAAGAAATCTCAAATAAATTCATGCCTTTCCCTTAAATTGCCTTCGCCATACAAGGGTTTCACAGAAGTATTATAAGTTAGCAGATCAAAAAGCTCACAACGTAAAGCTTCGCAGCATTTTGTGAGCTTGTTGATTCAATGTTTCTACATTTTTTAATGTTTACAAGAAATAGTATTAATGAAACAGTTCTGGACATACATGGTTTACACCCGACAGAGACGATACGCCATATAATGGAATCCGATTTTATCAAAGGCAGCTCTGATATCAAAGCTTCTTCCCAAAGCACCAGAGGGAGGTCTGACGCCAGATGTATGCTCCATTGTACAACACTGTCATGCGATGAACATGGCAGATTTACAAGCTCACAAGGCTACTTCTACCTCGTACGACCAAATATAAAAGTTAGGATTCAGGGTAGTGGAAGAAAATGCGGGGGGTGGGTTGGGTGGGTTAATGGTAATTAATACCTGTCACAGGGCAGAATGAATGTAGGGTGATTACAGCTGACATATAAATTGCTGCAAAGTGTGGTGTAATTTCAGATGCTCTGTATGTTCATAGATACAGGTCCCCTCTTATTCCGCCCGACAGATGAGATTCCTGGAGAGGTCGAGACCATGGGGGTGACACACCATTGTTGTAATAATTCAAAGGGACATGGAAGGGTCCGTCACATTCTAGGATTTCAAGAAGAAACCGGCGAATGAGGAAAAACAGGAGGCCTGAGAAAACACAGCCACCATTGTTCTCTGGCAGGAAGTTCACTTTAACAACTTACAGTAGGCTATGCCTTATTTTATGTTTTTGTCGCATGACATCGTACAGTGGAATAAAAGCAGCTCTACACGTTCTTAATGTGTAACATACCGGAGTGGATATGCACGTCTACTAATATAGAGATATTGGGTTGATATTTTTAGCTGACAAGTTATTCATCACAGTAACGAGCTCAGTTACATTTACACCTTCCCATTAATGTTGGTTATTTTTGTCTCTGCATGGAAAACCATATTTATGCATAGTAACCTTTTGTGTGTGCATTGTTATTTTTTATCTGAATGCTAAGTACTAACATAACTGCCTTGTTCTGTATTGCAAAAAACATGAATGGAAATAACTCACCGTCCTAACATGCTCTCACTTAAAGCACAGCAAAAATGTGGGACACATACAGTAACTACTAGAGACCCGCTATAGCTAGAGAGAACTGAGATGCAGATGCTGAATGAGAAGTGTGAAGCGGCGTGGATGGAAGATGATGATGAGTTTACACAGTACTACAATGGGACCACAATAAGGACTGCAAGGTACTGTAGCATTTTCCGGACTATAAGGCGCACTTAAAAGCCTTTCATTCGCTCAAGAATCCACGGTGCGACTTATAATCCAGTGCGCCTTATATATGGATTGTTTGACTGCAGGTGCTTCTATTCTGTGTTAACTGTAATAGCTTCTATTCTCTGCGCCTTATAATCCAGTGCGCCTTATATGTGAAAACAGTTTTACAAGGTGCGCCTTATAATCCGGTGCGCCTTATAATCCAGTGCGCCTTATAGTGCGGAAAATACGGTACTGTAGCATTGACATTGGCACCAGAAGGGAAACAAAGAAAAAAAGAGACCACCTAGAGAATCCTAACCACCATGGAGAAAGACAAGATTTTGAAAACATTTTTGAATAGTCCAACGAGCCAACCTACATTGACACTTTACAAGCTTGTAGATTGGCCATTTTAACTATTCCAAAATGTTTTTCAAAATAGTAAAAAAGGCTAAATAGTTTAGAGAGAAATGGGTATAGCAGTGACAAAAATGGAGCCTGAAGTGCGGAGGGAACAGGTAAGGTTCATATGTGGACATTCACACTGGTGGAAACCCAGGTATCCCAGGTTATCCCAGGTAGCACATGACAGATAACGATTGCAGTTTTATTAAAATGTATCCCTTCTAGGCATGTCACGATATCCGGTTTTACCGGTATTACCGGTAGGGGGCGCCAAAACCGGTACTTTGCTTGCCCACCGAATATACCGAAAAAAAAAAAAAAACTTTTTATTTTTTTTATTTTTTTATTATTATTATTATTATTTTTTTGCGTCCATTCATTCAATATTGTACGTTCTTGGTATGTTAAGTATTGTAATTGTAAGTATGGTAATATTGTTGTCGATGTTTATACTACAAAATATATGCGCCAGAGTTGCCTACAAAATTGTCTCCTTCGCTGCAAACTTGATGTGCACTGCTCAGTAGTACTCCACCAGGGTCGGATATAGTCATGTGTATGGAGGGGGGGCAATGGCCTGACTGCCCCACCAAACATGCTGGAATGCAATGGGCTGCCCCTCCCCCCCAATTGGGAAACGTTATATCCGGGACTGTTAGCTTCACACGGAGCAGCATAATCGCTCGATTCGCTCCTAAACTTTTTCGTGTCAAGGAATACTTCCACCATGCCTACTACACGCATACAAGGACCACGTAATCAAACCTTCACAAATCTGTAAGCTGTTTATGGACAACAGGCGCAACAACGTGAGTAGCATGCTAGCGTGTTGTGTTGTGTTGTGTTTTTAGCTTGGAGAGCTAAGAGCTGTCCCTGTTGCAAACTGTTGCAAGGACGAGCAAAGAGTTTTAGAGGGGGGATGGGCGACCATGGCCATAGCCAGTCTTATATACTGAGTAAATGGGCACAGGGCAGGGGCTGAAGACTCCTTTGTCTTTGTATGTGCGCACGGTCTGCTGGCTTCGTATCAGAGCCTGTAGTGTCAGATTTTACGACATTGAGGAGGCACAAACTGAGCGCTCGAGCTGCTGTTCATAAAGCCTGAATAGAGTTGCAAATGCATCGCTTTCAACGAGGGCGTCGCAAATAAGAGCTGTTTAGGCATATGTGCAACAAGTCAACTGTTTTAAAGTATTGTACAGTAAGTAAACGATCTAAAATAAAGGGGCTTGAGATAATTCAAAATAGGTTGCTGCCAATGCATTTATATGTAGAAGAGCCGCCATTGGACTGGCCCCATGAAGTAAATGGAGTTGGCGTAACTTTGTCTATTCTCTTAGGCTCCGTGTAGGATGCATATAGCCGATTGCATCTGCAACGCGTGGATCAAAACTACGAATGGCCGTTATGGCTTACTATGAAAACGGGGGACGTGGGGGGCGCGGTTTTACCGGTAAAACCGGTATCAAAAGCTGTCGGTTTTTCGGTGATAGGACTCTGACACCGTGACATGCCTAAAATGTATCCCTTCCAATCCAAAAAGACGACAACATTGTTGTTTTTTAAACAATTGCCTAATTTTAAGCCCTTAACATCTTGTGGGGGAGGAGGCTGCCATTAACCAAGCAATGGACTAAATAAGAAAAAACACCCAAAAATCCGAGGGCATTCGTGGTCATTGCGATTGGTCAAAACATGCCCACGTGCTGCCCTTGAGGGGGGGCCTCATCGGGTTCCTGTGTTTGATTTATGCCCCAACAGCTGCAGAGGTGGTTGGCAGGGCAGCCAAGCTTCACACATAATGAGAACACATCACAAAGGTGGGCGCTAGCCCTCTCTGTGGCGCTGTAATGTAATCCTACCCTGCACCCCACCCAAACCAGCCCATGATATTATGATCCATGAAGGTGATTAAGTTCACATCATCAAGGGAAAAGACGTGCAAAAGCGAGGCACTGGGAGGCCCTGGCTCGTTGGCGCTGGTCCAAACACGGTGCAGACAAGGGAGGATCCCAGTGTTCCCGGCTCATGAACTCCATTAGCTGGCAAAAGCCTGATTTATATAGAACAGCACAAAAATAGCCGATCTACGAGTCTATGGCGCGTGGCACTGTGACTCAGTGTGAGCTTGTAGATCGGCTATTTCCGGCCGCGACACTGTTGCGCCAACAATTATGGATCAGGCATATAACACGCAGCATGACTATCATGATCAACAATGGCTCAAGGGATAACGACTGTCAGCATAGCTAAACTGTACCACAAATCTACTGTATATGATAGTGATGGCTGTTAGAGAAATCAGCCTTAATTGATGTAAAGCCCAGATAGCCTTGAAAAACCTTTTAGGTCATGTGAAAGATAAAAAACAATGAAACACTGTCCTGTTTGCATGCCAGGCCACAATTCATTTACTGTATGTGGCTCAATATCGGAAAATGGAGTATCGCATACGCATAGACAATCTCAGGATCGCACACACACACGCACGCACACGCACGCATACACACACGCACACACACACGCACGCACACGCACGCACACGCACACACACACACACACGCACACAAATCCTCAGCATTACAGTAACTTAACTTGGAGCGGGTTCACTCGGTTCACTCCATTCTACATGCTCAGCGTTAAATTAACAGAGGATCTTTTTGCTGTGTAACTCATGACAGCATGTAACGTGCTAAGCAAACAACATCGTTAGCTGGTGCTCTCTCTGTGCACATGAGATGGACAAAATTAAGGTCAGCCACATGCATGATCACACCCACATATGGTCCTTCGTGCCAAAATACACCATAATCTGATGCTGACCTCTAAATCCACATCGGAAGCCATGCATGGTGGAAAATGCTTTGGTTAAAAGCTGCAATCAGATACTTCGGTAGGACATCTATTGGTTGAGTTGTCCTGCCTCAACCCCATGGTACACAATATATAAAGCATCCCCTCTTGAATGAGTGCTGGACGTTTTGTTTCACACACCGGAGGCCATGACCGCAACACAAAAGTGTTACGGTCATCTCTCTACCCCAGGCGAGGACAGAAAACTTACGGATTGCAGCTTTATCACTCCCACACTCGACTGAGCTCATGGCATTGATAAACAAGTGTCAGTTAGCGAGCCCTGGAGTCCATCGTCTGGGGCAACAGATGCCTGTCAGTGAGCAGTGTTTGCTCATGGTGCAGTGTTGCAAGTGCAACCCTCAGCCTCATTCCTGACCGCATCACCGGCATGTCAATAATCACAGGAGAATACACCATCTCGTGTAAGATTTCTTATAAGTGGAACATGCTGGCAGTGAGCACATTGTTTTCATACTCTGCTGCTGAGTCACCACGTCCAGTAACATACCCTTAGATATTTTTTGTTGTACTTTCTGTTTTGTCATGGCATCAGTTCCACCTGATGTCATATTTGAGTGCCGACTGCTCCAGACCGTGCTGAAGCTTGCATAACATCTTTAGATTAGGACTTAAGATGATTTAAAGGTCAGCAGAGGCTATGTTGGATCCTCTATGTACACTCTAAAAGACGATATGATATGATCTCCCATTATTATGCAACAGTACAGTATGTCATGGACATCTCAGATAGGCCTTTCCTCTCGGGCTCACCCTGCTTCCAGGAGAAGGTATCTGGAGTCCTGATTGAATTTCACAGATCACTGATGGCTCGGCTCAGACAAAAAGTAAAAATCCAATATGTACAGCTCTTCATTGTGGAAATATGTGTAAGCAATTTAGTAATTAAAATAATAAATGCTAATTGATTAGTATCTTTTGGGGGAGAAAGACGTATGTTGGAATGTATATACTGTAGGTAAGTTTTGTCATCTTTGAATGTCAACTTGTAACAACATGAATGGTAACTAAAGTAAATGTTAAACGATTGATGCAGTCAATGATAAATGTTATAGAATATCAATCACCCAATAAAATAAAAAAAGAGGTGGTTGCACCTGGTAGATCAAAAACGGTGCCTGTCCACTCCTCCAATATTCTGAAAAGATTAAAACTAAAATAGATGTGCTATGTGCTTGTAGATAATCTAATTTCAAAATATTAGACATACAAGTACTTGTGCGGGAAGCAAACACAACTCGCGCACAGACACACACTGACAAACAGATAGACAAGTCCAGCCTGGCTCACTGCGTTTCCAATTAGATTCATTGTTTTAACAGGATTTTTTTTAATATAATGAAATCCTCAAAATAGGAATGGCAGGCAGGCTGAGTGTGTTTTAACTCTGTTGTGGTCACATGGCACGCGGCCCTGGCAGCAGACGAGGTGTCATTACCGCCCTCATTACCTCTCCTGACCTGCTCACCTTGCTGCTGTGCTCTCCCAGGCCATCCGTCAAGGCTTTAGTGACAGCACCCATTCACTGTGCCGCACTGTCAAGGCCGTGTGGCCAGGTGGCGGGAATGCGGACCCCCGACAGGACCCCCCAGACTCCCAGAATTGATTGATGGGTAGGCTTTGTTGTGGGGACACGTGTCCCCTCATGTTTGGGTTGACGTTCGCTGACTCGTTCTTGCAAAACACGGGCATAGATTGAATATACCCTGGCTTTCATTTCTCCCTTTGTGTGGTTTCAAAGTGAAAATATTTACCGTTTTGACGAGTAGCAGAGTATAGCGCTGGAAAGATCATGTGAAAGGCAAAGAGGGAAGACTCACTGTGTTGACACTAATTGGGTAGAGAGAGCGGTAGGGAGCCGAAATAGACAAGTGCGAAACAGCCAGGGATTTCAAAGGTAAACTTCTGACAACAGATACATGAGGCAGAAGAGCGACAACTTGAAAGAGTCTCTCAGAAGAAATGGCACTTGCATGTGCACAGAGATTCTGAAGAGAGATATTTATTGATGGACAGGAGGGTTAAGCTGCAATGACAGCAGCTCTGAAAGAGCTTCTAAGCTCAGCGGATTCCTGGGCCCATAGCACTGCTTTTAACCCCCAAGCTATATAACAGCTTCTTAACTTTATCCAAGAAGAAATTACAAACAAATCTATGTATTGGGAGCAAATGGTCACGTTTAAATGAAATACAGTGTTTAAACCTTTCAACTGTTTTACTGTAAATGTTACTCATATTGACTGATCATGGTGATTTAAGCATCAGAGAAATATCTGACATTTCTGGATTTAAGCACCTCACAATGGGTGGTAAAGGCTTAAATTGTCACTCAAATGATCAATTTTTTTTCTGTTGAAAATATGTTTCTTTTCACCCCAGAGGCCTTGCCAGCAGAGCAAACTTGCTTGCACAACAATATTACTGGATGTGACAGCCCATACTAATAACGCACCTGTGATTGAAATAAAGTGATCTAAGGAGTAGATTACATTTAATCATGTCTACTCAGCTTAAACCACCCTATCAGAATCAAGTTATACGACTAGCTGCTTTTAGACTACAATTTACAGTACATTTCAGACAGACATTTAGAATCCAGAAACAACATAATAATTTGGGATCCTTGGTGTGAAAAAGGGCCAGTCTGCTGTATGAAGACAGGTGTCTGAGCCAGACCTCCAGTGATTGGAACTTGATAACACATTTATTGCCCTGAGTGCTGCTGTGCTGCGTAAGATGAGTAGAGACTTGTTTGCATTATGGGTGGGAATGGGCTGGCAAGGAAACATGCTATAGGCTAAGCAATGTCAAATGTGCATTCCAAGATGTCATATGGGACAGACAGACAGACAGACAGACAGACAGACAGACAGACAGACAGACAGACAGACAGACAGACAGACAGACAGACAGACAGACAGAGATGTAGATAATAGATAGAGTTGCACAAACAGTTTTCCTTTATAATAGCATAGCAATAATAGCAATAATATAATATATGTATACTTTGCCATATACTGTAGATTCAATAGATTATTTGCCATAGCCATGTCTGTAATACCATTACTGTTGTCAAAACAGAACAAGGAAAGTCCAAGGACAACAAAGGACTTATTTTCATGTTGGATTTATTCCCTGCAGAGAATTCAACCATCCAACTGTCTAATGCAAGGTTATCATCATGTTTATGTTCTCCTATGAAACTTAAGATGTGTCATGCCGGAACAGTTTTGTACTTTGATGCTATTCTTGTGTGAAATGCCTTGATTCAATGAACAAAAAAGGAAGGGGTTTGAATTAATGCCATGGCAGTATCTTGCCTTTAGAAGGACTTTAAAACGTCAATGCTACCATCAAAAGAGGGGAAAAAATGCTTTGGGGTTATTTTAACCATCATCCAAGCTGTCCGATGGCATTGAATATATCAACTGTGATGTTTTCTTTTGCACTTCGGGATCAGAGCTCGTATAAACAGTTTCTCGGCAGTGTAGAGGAGCCTGGCGCGCGTCACAAAAGAAGTGCTGAAATCAGCACAGCACAAAGGAACTCTTTGACTGAGGATTCATTTTATGACTATTTAATACTTGGGGACGTTGCCTCATTTAGTCCAAATAATAGAGCCATTGGTTGAGCTGACATCATTTGTTTTGTTTCGGTGCGTTTGATTTAACAAAAGGCCCCCGGCAGGACTTTCTTGGATTTCTGGGGTTGCAGTGTTTCACATTAAAAACTTTGGATTGTAACCACTTAAACCGTAGGTACTTTGCTGACCAGGGTCCCCTGGGAGCCTTGCACCCCTTTCCCTCTACTCTAATAGCGTTCATGTGGTAGCTATATTTTATATAGAACAGTGGTCCTCGAATTGTGGTCTGCGGTCCCCTAGGGGTCCTCACTGTCAGCTAAAAGACAAACAGTTTAACGGCAACATTATTTTACCAGACGGAAGTTGAGCCCAATGAGAGAACATCTAGATTCTAAAGGAATAGGTCATTTTTTTAAGCTAAGCTGTATGAATGAATGAAATTTCATTCATTCATTCATACAGCTTAACTGCATGAATGAAATACTTGCTATTAATATAGTGGTGTCAACTGTATTAATTGATGTCCAGAGTCCTGTGGTGAGAGTTCTGCTCTGGTTTTGGTGAAATATGTACTAGATCTGGTCATTTTGTGGGTGTCACTGGGGCCATGCAGTGAAAGTAAATGAATCCGGAAAACTACTGTCATTTGTATCATTGTCCTATTTCTAAAATATTAGCACATTGTTCATTTTTGACCCCCTAACAGGGAACTATGTTTTTTTTGTTCCTATATCACTACGCCCAAGAAGTAGTTCCATGTGATAGGGGGGTTAAAAGTGAACGAGGGGGTCCTAATATTTTAGAAATAATTCAACAATACAAATGACATTAGTATTGTGGGTTAATGTACTTTTACCGAAACCACTTAATATTGACTAAAACCAATCAATTAATACAGTTTATACTGCTATAATAATGGCAAGTATTTCACAACTTAAGTTCCAAAAATCTGAACTCTCTTTAAGATTTTTTTTTTTACTTCCCTTACTTTCCCCCCCACTTTTAGCTCCTCTTATGTTTTCATCAAAGAAACATGCTCTGAAAACCCATCTGACCTCATAACATGGCAGCCACGTTAAGTGGTCTGATGGGTGAGATTTTGAAGTGATCCCTGGTCTAAAAAAAGCTTGAGAATCACTGATCTGTGTGGCATCAGAGAGCAGACAGATGTTGCATTTGTTTACCAACATGAGGTCAGACGTGATGTGTTCATGGTGCATGGGAATTCTACAGCCTCTAGTAGTGAACCCAATGACCTAATAGATGCTATGAAATGCCATATACTGACATGGGTAAACACACACACACGCACGCGCGCACACACGCACGCACGCACACACACACGCACACAGTTTTATATACCGTAGTAGGTTAGATTACTAGACAATTCAATCATGTATTGCCAATAGTGCGAGTTGTGCAGTGCTTTCAAACTGAAGGCTAAATCAGACATTCTTATGCTTAATTTAAGATGTAACTAAGTACAGTTTATTTATATAGCACCCCTCACAGAGAGGTCTCACAAAGAGCTCCACACGCAATAAAATACAAAACAGCCAAGCAATCAAATCTCAGATTCGGAATAAATAAATAAAGTACTGTATGTACTGTACCAATTCTGACCAGATCTTTGAACCTCTCAACTTTCCGGAAAAACTCCCGTCTCTGTCAGGCATCATTTGTCGCAAAGAGGGTTTGCGAGGACAGATTTGCTGCATTGTAATCCGTCATCCTCATCATCAGTGCTCCACAACACTGTAAATAGGCCTGAAATGGGTTCTCTTCTCACTGCTAGTCTTTGGTCTATATAAGTATAAACCAGGGCCCACTATATCTCAATAAATAGTGGGCCGTGGTATGAAAAAGGTTGAAAAACACTGCTTTAAGGTCTTAAAGCAGTGGTTTTCAACCTTTTTCACAACAGGGCCCACTATTTATTCAGAATTTGAGCCGTGGACCACCATTTGATGACATTTTTAGCCCCACAGACCCAAAACTAAAGATTTACTTTGCTTTTGTCCACAATTCCAGGCTGGATTTGGGAAACAAAACATTCAAACATACAGATAAAAATGACCATTAATCCTCTAGTTGTGTAGGGCTATTTTAACTCTTGAGAGTTTTAACTCTCAAAGAGTTACGTCTGGTTAACCAACTTTCAATCATTTAGTTGGGGACCACCTGGAACCCTCTCAAGGACCACTGGTGGTCCCCGGACCACTGGTTGAAAACCACTGCCTTAAAGGACCACTTCACCCAATGTAGCTTGAAGCAACCTTCATCAAGGAGCTTGTGGATCTGCCATTTTCGCTAGTTTGGGCTGGGGGGCAAAAAAAAGGAAAATGCCATGAACACATCTGAGGAAACACAATGGAAACGTTTTCACGGTTGATTTATGCTTTGGCGACAACGTGTCGAAGCGCCGCCATCACTTTGTCACCGGAGCATGAAACAGACTCGCCTGCACCCGTACGCTGCCAGACCACAACTCTACAGATAGCATGTAGCAGCCACCACTGGCACAGTGCTGCTGTCCCCACACAAAGCTCGCATTCAACAGGCTTCCGATAAAAGACAGTGACCCACATTAAAGCCTTGGTTCTCACGCACGCTTACATGGGGCTGAATCTGTCTAGTGGTTGAGCTGTCGTCACTTCAATAGAGGTGAGATGGCCACAGGTAGAGTCCTTCTCAGGTGTCAGTGGTGGAGGACAAGGCCGGATCTAGGCATGGACATGGGGAGAGAAATCTCCCCGTAAATGCCCAGACTGCCCCACCAAACATGATGGCATGCAAACAAACCCAAGTTTCAAAGATATTTCAAATTAAAGTGCTTATACTGTCCGTTGTTTATTTATAATGATTTGAAACACTACTACTGCTACTAACTACAATTGTTGCACCACTAAACCAACAGCATTTAATCATTCAAAACAGAAAACTCTTGAGTCAGACCTTTAGCTTTATGCATTGCTGCGTGCCTGTTGCAACTTCAACAACAACTGATATTATTGATCCTTACTTGCCTAATATAAGCCCTGTAACTGAAAACGGTATGAGGGCGGCTTCATCGTCCGTGGCATGAAGCGACACGGGTGATGAAGCCGCCCCCATACCATTTTCGCCTGCCCCCCCCCCCCCCCCCCCCCCCCCCAATTGGGAAATGTTACATCTGGGCCTGGTGGAGAAGTATTTAGAAAGTATTCAGATTTTCTTTTTTTACAAGATATGAAAGCACTTAAAAAAAAAAAAGGTAATGCCTTCACATTATAATGTACCAAAGTAAAAATACCGAATATGAATATCAAATTCTCTCTTTTGAAAATAGCCATTCTAGAAGCTCATAGTACAACCTTGTTGGAGGTCTACTCCATGCACTTCCTCTACGTATGTAGTAGAGTCTGGAAGAGAGAACTATGTGAGTGATTTATGGCCTTTCCTTGTCACCCATGGGGCCTCAAGCACTTCAGCTCAAGACAAATGACATTAACAACGCCAACGCATAATGTCTTTAACGCCGCCAAAACATAATGTCTTTTTTTTTTCACAGCGTACAGACCTGGCTTTGTTTCAACAAAAGGTGTTCTGTTCCACTGACATTTATCTTACTATATCAAGACGATTGTGCAATTTTGAAAACTGTTAAGTCAAACAGTCAGCAACGGTTTGTCATTACTAATGGAATAGCAAAGGTCGGCCGTGAAAACATGACATTTTTCTCCTTGTGCAGAGTAATAGATCAAAGCCAGTGCTGGTTCGCAAACCCCATATAGATTATCACAGATGACAAACCCTGTAGTAATCTTTTAGCATTGGTGACAATCAGTGAGAGTGGATGGGGGGGACATATCTCGTAGACAATAACATTTGCATGTAGCATCCATTTTAATTTGCGTAAAAGAGTGCAGGCAACATTACAGAACCTCTATAATCCCCCACGGCTGACAACCTTGATATGGATTTTAATGTTGTGGCCATACTGGTCTGTGCCTCCGGGGCAATGAGCCCATTTGTACAGTCACTTTGCTCCGCCACAAATTGGCTGCGATGCAGGTGCTGCGATTGCAATAACTGTACAATATAAAATGGAATGATACCGATGGTTGTCAGCCAAGAGAAAGGGATTAACTATAACATACAAGTTTATAATGCATTTGAATATTACTCACAACAATGTATCATACACGTTTATAATCTACTCGAATATTACTCGTAATATTCGAGTACAAGTATAATGATATTATGTACAAGTATAATATCATAAAGCAGTCATAAAGGTCAATTATAAACACATTGTATAAATGCAATGCAAACACAATAAGCAGTATTATACTGTACTGTATATAAGGAGTATCACAGTACTCCTCCCAATGACTATTCCTTTGGTCATAGTCAAAATCTATAAATGCAGCAAGTCTGCATGTCCTCTTCCCAGAACCAAGTCAGGGCCCAAATCCAGATCCCTAGATCTCCATGTGTGGAGCTGGCCTGTTCTATCACAATGAGGTTCGGACATCATGATCACACCTGATCAACCCCAACAGGCACTGTTCTAGTACATATTACTAGTAACATATTGCTCGTCAAGTCACTGTTATTATTACTGCATTATAGCATACATTTGCTGTTACTACTACTACCACTGTTATTATTGCTGCATTTGCAAATAGACCGTATTTGATGCTTTATGGAGTAAAAAGTATTAATAAATTACAAATGTACAAGCTCTCCATGTGGCACAGCTCGACGTATTGCCATGTTGAGGATCGGCCATTCTACGAAGAATAAATAAACAGGGGCTTATTCAAATCCCTCAGGGCAGCATACAACGGCTGATATGAAGGTCTGAGGGAACTAAGGTGGGTGAAGAAAGGAACGCAAAAAGCAGTCTCCATCACATCTTCATTTGTTTCCCGGCCGCTGTGCTGATAGGTTTATCAGCTGAAGAAAACTAACGTAAACCTAACCGCTGATGAAACCAGCCATGTGTCCCGGGGTCCCAGGAGCGCGGTGGGAAGTCCTTGTAAGACCACAGGACTCCTGGATCAGGGTAAAAGGCTGGTGTTGTAAGTACCTTTCAGCACCCGCTGATTCAGTGCACATTTAGAGCACGGTTGCCATGTCCACATATTATAAGCAAGTTTAGTTTTTGTTAAGTTTTTGTTTTTTGTTTGTTTTTCAAACCTTTTCAACAACCTGCTTTACTTGATCATACTAATAGACAGACTTGCAACAGCACATCTTTTTTTATTAGAATAAAGATATGAGGGAGGGTCATTTCTAAATATTGTAGTTGTTTGCTTCCTAATGCAGATGTTTAAATCAGTGGATCTCAAATATTTGTGTGTGTGTGTGTGCGTGCGTGCATGCGTGTGCACGCGCATGTGGGTGTGCTGTGTGCATGTGCTCATGATGTCTAGCTGCTTCTTCTAGGTAAATAATAGACCTTCCTTGTTTATTTTTTCATCCCATGATTCTGTAACCCATCTTTTCTCCCACCCAGTGACTAATCCTGGGCTCTACTGCCTCTGTCAACCTGGGGAGAGCAACAGGACTGCTGCTTCCTTCCGCTAACTCTGGCAACACTGCTTTAGAGGGCCCCACATTACACTACAGGTACAGCACTGTGAGCTGCCGTGGTGTGCCCAAAACCACGGCCATGTTTCTGTCATCGGGGGCTCTACTCGGAGATCTCTTTACCAGCTGTTACAATACTCTGGTTTATATAACACTGTCAAGATTAACTCTCCGGGGTTTGACATCCATAATCTCTTGAGAAATACAGGTTCTTATATTCCAGCAGCAGCAAATGGACAGAGTATTTCTATAATTTACAGTCTACACGTTGCAGGCGTTTGTCTTGAATCAACTTACAAAATGCAACATGGGACTAAAATGTCCCATGTTGCATTTTGTAATGCCAAATGAATCCTACAGCAGAGTTGATGCCTGATCATGCAGAGTGGAAAGAACACAGTTTAAAAGGTGTTACGATACCATGAGGAAAGAAAAAACTAAAACAAAAAAAATTATCTATATATACACACTGTATATTTTAAAATTACTCAGTAACTGAGAAGTCCTTTTTTGATCCCACAAAGGAAAGGAAAAGGAAGTAAATTTGTAGATCAGCTATTTTCACTACTTGTGCGTAACATTCTCAAATGATGAAGTAGGGCCTGGTTTCTGCTCGACAGCTACGAAATGTGCTATGTCTTACTTCCCATAGGAGTACTGGGTCAGACAAGCCCAAATATGGACTATGTAATGTACAGTATGCAGATACACGCACACACAGACATTTTTGCCTGGCTTAAATACAGTAATTTCGCTCACTACATTCACAATGACTGTGTCCCAGATACAGAATACATGATTGGCGGAGGTTTGGGGTGGGGTATACAATACATACTCACTCATTCATCTTATCTTCTATTGCATATATGGGGCAGGTGTAGCCGATGGCAGTGTGCCAACACGGGGACATACCATAAAGAAAAATGTGCCTTCATGCTCTCCAGACCTGCCCGCCAGATCACAAACACAGACAACACAGACTCTTCTCTGCCCTCTCTACCTCGATACCCAAGGGCCAAGAGAGCCCCCCACACAGAGATATCTCTGAGAAGAACATTAGATCATGTTAGACAAAGTCAGGTGCAAAAATGTAGTCCCCCACCTGGCCGAGTGATAACATTTCCTATATTATGCTTATATTATGAGTTTGTGGCGTAGCTCAGATCCACACATATCTAGTGACCTGTGTGGTTTATATTTATTGGCAAAACACACAAAAAATGAGTTTGCTTTGATAATATTTCCTTTTTTTAAATCCTTGAAAATACGTTTTCATTGTATTCTCATCCAGGTAACCATTTAACAAGGCAGCAGAGTGGGTGAGCGACAAGAAGTGAAGAGTTGGCGAAAATAGTAGGCTTAACTAAATGGCACTTGGCGGGACACAGTGGTATAGTGGCTGGCCACCAAGTGCAGTTGAGGTGTTCGAATCCACTGTGGTGAACCTTGCCTCGTTGAGCGTATACACAAAACACAACTGGCTCGTGTCCGAGGGATCGAGGCCGAGTGGAAACAGTGATATTTGTCACTGTACTTGTTGTACACATGCTCCTACAGGCTGGGAAAAGAGATGTATGGCAGAGGCTCTACGTCCCCCCAGTGGGGGCAGGTCAATCAGTAGGATAAAACAGCAGTGACCACACATAAGTGTGTGGGGAGGAATCACTTTATATAATAACTAGAAAAGGAGGTAAAAAAAACAACTCAATACAATATGATATACAACAGAGCAATAGCGGAGGATAGCAAGCCTTTTCATTTTAGATGTTGCATCTAAACGATAAACCAATCAGAGGAATACCAGTTATGGTGTATTGCTCATATATGATAGCAATACATGCCTCAAGCTGTCATTACAGCCAGCCACATGGGAAAATAAAATAGTTGTCCTGGTGATTGTCAAAACCATAACCGAGAATGGAAAACAAACACTTTTCAACATCAATTACCATTTAACGTTTGTCTATAGCTATTCCAATCCAGCAGGCATGCTACCAGAACATATTACTTTAAAACTTACACTATGCAACATACAGTAGAATGACATCAATTACCGGTAGGTTAAAACCATAATGTATTTGGAGAGTGCTATGCAAGGGTGCAAAATTGATTTATAGACACCAGCATCCAAGAAAATGATGAAGGGTATGGCATCTCATATTTTGGCAGTTGGCAGTGATAAGAGCCTTGTTCTTAAACCAGAGATCAGTTTGGGACAGGTCAGTGGTTCTCAGACATTTTCATGCGTCATGTTGTGTAATTTGCCCACAGACATCCATCTAAAAGTATTTGTGCCAGAGACCCCCAGGAGAGCTGCTACTTTTGAGTGGTCAAAGTATAGAGTATAGAGTAGTATGGACAATGTGGTAATAAAATAATTATGACGTTATATGAAACTAATTAGCTGGGTTTCCCTGGACCCCCGCCATGACCCCCAAACAACATCGGATGAACCTTTAAGATCCACTGGTTTAAGATCAGTTCTGTGAAGTGAACTCTTGTAGGTTATTGTATATTCCAGTAGAGTGAGATAATCATGATGAATTTCATAATCCTGACAAGTTAAATCCCACCAAATCCCTGTGCCTGAACTAAAAAAAATGCAAATAACACTTTTATTAATTCCAGCTCAAAATGATTTTCTTCCCAATATTTCAGAGAGCACAGCTACGAAGCTAACTTGTATCTTGCTTCACAGCAAGGTACCAAAACATACTGTAGTGTATACTTACTAGATACATATCTACATATCTTGAATGCCAAACCTACAGAATACTAGATAAAATATCTGTCACAAAATATTGCAAAAATCTGTGGCAGAAACAACAAACATGGGACCTCTCTACATGTATGATTGTTTGTGTCACAGGAATGACACGAGAATCATGAATACAATAACAGCTGTATTTCTCTGCAAATTGCCTTGCATTAGAAATTAATTACTCAATTATAAACCAACTGGTCACATGAAAAGGTAGGTGTAGCCATTCTGCGGCCTCTCATATCGTCACACTAATATTCATGGGGATCTCCATCTCAACTCCCACTGGACATGTGACAAAATGGCACTGCATAAAGGGATTATAATTTATGGAACATTCAATAAGACTTGCCAGGAGTCGTGACAGCTCATATGAAAATGATAAAAAAGCAAACTATCTGGCAGAAGAGATAAAGCATAATAATTCATTACTTTGTCGTAAAGCGAACGAATAGCCAGGGCACGTGTTGTAAATCAATCACAAGATGTTTTTCTATATCAATGGATTGTTTTCTGTTACATGAATGTCTTAATATTCTATGCCATGTTGCTGAATTGAATACTGTACATAGGACCACGATGGAAACAAGGCCAGGTTAGTTTAGTAAAGTAAATGTTTTACTGTACTTCTGTGCGGTCTGTATTTCTGATAATCACACAATGTGAGTGTGGGCAGTAACTAATTTTAGATTACATATTACTGTAATATTATTACTTTTGCTCCAAAAAGTAAAGTAACGAGATTACTCTGCAAAAATGGGTAATAAGTAACGCATTACTTTGCAAGTAACGCCAAGTTACTTTTTTTAAAATGAGCTTGTTGTTGCACGCAAAAATAGAACAGATTTACAAGCTATCGACAGGTACTGTAACAACAGAGATGTGCAGTAGATTGTAGATCCAGTCCACACGCAGCATCCTGCGCAGTTATGTACACTACAAATCGCTTGCTGCTTTATTTTGTATTTTATTTTTAAATGCAAGACCTCAACTGTCTTTGAAAACAATTGTGAAAGTTTAAAAAGTCAAAGAGACAGATTTTGTTGGCTTTGTTTTCAGCTGCAGTTTGTGGGATTGGAGACTATTAGTATTCCAATAATTTGGATTCAGTTCTAAAAAGAGCTCGCTAAACAGATTATGTTGTCATATCTCTATTTTTTCAAAGGCGGTGTTGAGAACTTGGGAAAGTAATAACGTAATATGTAATATATTACTCTTCGATTCCAGTAATAAGTAAAGTAATGATATTACTTTGTCTAAGGGGTAACCAGTAAAGTAAAGAAGTTACTTTCCTAAGTAATATTGTACTTCTGTGCGGACTGTATTTCTGATAATCACACAATGTGAGTGAGGGCAAGTCAGCAGTCGGTCTTAATAAATCTCTGCAGGACAGGCCTGCTACTAACTTCAAACAGATACCAAACATCATGAGTTCAGACAGACCGCTGTTGCCATTTTACTCCAACATACACATGTATTGCAAAGGTCATAATCAAATCTTATTTTATACTTTGCGTATTATCATTCATGAATTTACTACAACTAGAACAGTGCCCACTGCTGATCAGGTGTGATCAATTAGCCAAAAAAGAGCGAGTGGTGTGGTGGTGTGGAATGCACATTTCAAAGCACGTCAACCTGTGATTATGTCTGTGTACTTTTTATTATGCCCATATGGAATTGTTTGTCAGACATTCCCAAATATCTATGCAGATAGGACAGGGGCCTTGTCCAGATCCTGGGAAGAGGCTTTTGTGCTTGTTCTTGACACACTATAGCCTGGTTCAGCCCTGAATCAGCACCTTAAAAAATACTAACTTATTTTTCCCTGTGATTTAAGGACGGCCTTCCTTGCCTTTGGGGCTGTTTGTGCGGGCTGGAAACCAATGAACCAATCACCGTTAAGACTGCTGCTTTGATAACTCCCATCCTAGAAACTGCTGTGGTAGACAGGGACTTCAGTCTAAATAATGAAGTAAAACGAAATGACAATTCAGACTGAGGTCAGGCTAGACACACTACCTAATATATGGTGTGACACACACAGAACGACGCGTTCAGCCTGGATTTCATAGTAAGGGCTCCTCATGTGTGTCACACACACTCCAAGTAGGTTGTGGCCTACTTGTGCGTGAGTGTAGCCGTCTAATACTCATGACGTTAGTTATAAAGGTCTTATTTACCTCATAATTACGTCACCATAACATCACCCCCCAACCGGCCAATCAGAGTGCCTCAAGGCAGGGGTTGACACTAAGGTCTCTGAGGCACTTGCCCATCGGGCTAGTGTAAGTCAGGTGGGGACAGGAGATCTCGGGCCGCCGCGAACTCGGACCGAGCAAAACTGCGGAGATCTCGGCTAGGTGGTGTGGAGAAGTCGGCTAGGTGGTGTGGAGAAGTCGGCTAGGTGGTGTGGAGAAGTCGGCTAGGTGGTGTGGAGAAGTCGGCCAGGGGGTGTGGAGAAGTCGGCCCATTAGACATGCATAGGCACCTTTATCACTGCATATCATAGACATGCATAGGCACCATTATCACTGCATATCAACCATTATCAGGCCATATACCAACCATCATCAAGTCTTTTATGCTTGATATGTCTTGCTGTTGTGACAATAGACATGTATATAGGCACCATTATCACTGCATATCAACCATTATCAAGTCATGACAATAGACATGTATAGGCACCATTATCACTGCATATCAACCATTATCAAGACATATGCATGTTCAATAATACTGGTTTACTCTCAACTAGAGTTGAATAATTAAATGTTTTATCTTTACCAGAGTTGAATAAATACATATTTCACTCTTTACCAGAGTACTTTAAAGTTATTGAAGTAATTCATGTAAATCTATGCTTCAGATTGCAGTAATGTGGCTAAAAGGATACATTCTATGCTTTAGGATACAAAATGTTTGTTTTGACTATAGCAATGGCTAACAGGTTGACACATGCCTGAACTCCCAGAGTTGAATAAATACATATTTCACTCTTTGCCAGAGTTAAAGTAATTAGACAATAACACATATTTAAAACAGTTTGAAACATTGTGGATGTGTTCTTCCAAACTGCAGCAGGACTAGGGTTGAGGAAAGGAAACGGAACTTTAGACAAGAATAATGTAATAATCACTTTTATACACTTTGAGCTCCCAAGTATAATGTTACATTATACTTAAACATCTGAATTACGTAATTTTCATTTCCCAATTGTGGGAAACAGTACACAGCAAAAATTGGAGAGTTAAAATTTCAGGGTTACATATTTCAGAGTTGATTTCAACTCCCAAAGTGTATTTCAACACCTTTAGAGTTAAATTGGCTTCAGTGTTGGAGTTATTTCATAGAGTTGATCATGTCAGAGTTGTCTGGAGTTAATTTTAGGCTACTTTAAAGTTATTGAAGCCATTAGCAAGCAATTTCACCTGGGGTCCAAGTGTGAACATACCCTCAGCAATTATCAGTCAATCACATCACTTTTGCTGGACCAGGGAAACAAAGCAGTCAATTCACTAGATCAACATGACAATTAATCTTCTACATTCTGTTGTAGCCTTAAAAAGTGCACAATAATAAGGATAATGATATACAAGGGCCTAAAACAGCTGACACTAGCTCACTAAGTAACTAACTATTCCACAGACATGGGCCGACCTCTCCACTCCCCCGGCCCGACCTCTCCACAGCCGCGGCCCGACCTCTCCACTCCCCCGGCCCGACCTCTCCACAGCCGCGGCCCGACCTCTCCACAGCCGTGGCCCGACCTCTCCACACGATTCGGGCCGACTTCGCGGCGGGCCGACTTCTCGTGCGACCAAGTCAGGTTCTACTTGCCCTCAGGTCATGGTCACTTGCCCCCCAAAAATATATTGTAAATTTTGCATTTAAGTTGACTTCCTTGGGTGCTTTAAAGCAGGGGTTTTCAACAGGTGGTCCGGTAACCAACAGTGGTCCCTGAGAGGGTTCCAGGTGGTCCCCAGTTAAGTTTGTTAACCAGGTGTAACTCTTGAGAACGTAAAAATGAAACCAAATGGACCCTTGCGGTTCCATTTGGTTTCATTTTTACACTCTCGATCGCTTAACTTGCACCCACTCTGCTCACGCAAGTAATGAAATGGACAACAATGGAAACAAGCCTGCTGGGACCTTTTGTGTCCCCTTTTAACATAACCTTTGACTTACTACCTGTACTGTTGTTAACAATCATGCTAAATAAATCAATTGAATTGAACATCCAAAGAATCAATGCCATATGACCGATGGCAGGCAGCAAATATAGCTGATCCACATGCTCATAATGCACCATAGTAAGCTTTATAGCTGTAATATTTAGCATGGGGCAATGGCTGCTATTGTGTGTAATGTCAGACAGGTCTCGCAGAGGGGAATGGATGGTTGGGGAGTAACAGAGAGGGGGAGAGAATAACGGAGACATGTAGAGAGAAGAAATGGCTGGAGATAATTCAACCTTGTGTTTCCATGTGTTAGTTTAAGGGCTGTCAGACTTTCCTGTTGCACGCTCTTATGTCCATGCTGAGGCAGCGCACTGTAACATCACCTCTAAACGTCCAATGTGTACAACAATGCTCTTAAATGTCAGGTCAGACATTAGAAACCAGTCACAGCATAACGCAGCACTTCCCAAATACGCTTCCTACTCTCTACTGACAAATACAAGGACATTTTCAAGATGATCTGGTAGATTATCAGTCAAGAGCAAAACTCATTTTTCAACTCACACTTGAAAGCATAATGCTCTCAGCGAGTACGCTCAGACAAGCATGATTTTCTTATTAGTCTTTTGATGATCTGTTCCTTTTTGTTTGCACGGGGCCGACCGCAAACACATGCTACTCCTTAAGGGGAGTCATTGGACATGAAGCATACATTTGATCATTTATCACATTGGACAAAAGATATTAGAGATGGCCATATAATGCATGTGCGTCTGCATGTGACTGCGTTACATAAGCCTGATGCTATAAAGTCTCATCGGTAAATGCTGTATACTATGGACAGATTTTCTTAACACACAAAAAATGCCACTTCTGTCACACAAAAATGTGACACTTACATCTACTAAAAGAGAATAGAAAGAAAAAAAAGATATACAGTAAATGTGGCCCAGTGTGATACATGCTGTTCTGTTATTCGTGCTGATGCGTGCTCAGTGCTTTTCAAGATTGCAGAATAAAGTCACAGAAATGTCAGGGACAAAAAGTACTGAATCCCAAAATAATTTATCAGGGCATTTTGAGTACATCAAGGTTTTATGTTACAATAGTTGAGTAGGGGTCCCCAGCATGTAGATAACGCAGGATGCTAGCTTGAACATATTGAGCAATGGCATCATACCATAAACCACCTATGGAAGGGGAAAAAGTCAAAATTTCGTCATGCTTTATCTAGCATGGAATATGTCTGGGTGTTTCCAAACAGTCGTTAAGAATGACAAAACTACTTTTTTTATGTAATGGAATGGATTCGGCATCATGAAAACCCACTGGTTAGACATATCACATGCTAAAGCATGATGACATTTTGACTTTTTAATGGTATGGTGACATAATGACACCAATTATGAAAATTGCTCAATATATATATAAGTTAGATCTGGCAGTTTCTACATGCTGGGGACCCCTACCCAACATTTCTAACATAAAACCTTGGTGTACTCCACATGTCTGGGTTCACAATGGGGCTCTATGGGTAAATGGTGCATTTATATAGCACATTTTATCTGGTGCGCTTTACATAGCCAAGGCACAACCAGCACATCAGGATCAGTGCCTTGCTCAAGGACACTTTGACACCAACTCTGAGGGAGTTTAAACCGGCAACCTTGTGATACCATCCGTGACACTACCCCTGAGCCACTGCCGCCCCTGATACAGTTGTAAAAAGGAGGTACAAGCCTTTAGTAAAACAATAAAATCTTGATCAGGGCAAAATGTTTTCCATGTGATGTTTTCTCAGGTTTTGAAATAAACACTGTCAACTATAATATCCACAAATGTTTAAAATATCACGCTATCGCCCCATGCAGATAATTAAAGGTTTATATGTAGGGTGTTGTGTTCTTAATTTTTTGCAAAAGAATATTCATTCAGTATATATTCTTGTTAGACTAAAACAAAACTACAGTTCAGAATACATTTTTGAGCTGTTCTACTATATACTGTATGTAGATGCTGCATTTAACTACTTAGAAAACAGAGATTGACCGGAATGTCCTTGGCCCGTGCCCATTTCCTCTCAATCCCAGTTAAATCTCTTCATCTGAAATAATAGATCAAGAAGCGTATTGCGTCTCTTATAGGGATGCTAGGATTCATAAATCTATGAGAGTATGAATATAGGGCATTTATAACCTGTAATCATTGATATTCATCCTTTCTCTTCTGTCCATTCGTGGCCATAGGGTTTGAGAGAGCATCCACTGCCATAAAAGAGCCTCTAGCTGCTTTTCTCTCCGCTGGTGGTGACTGATGGCACATCTAAATATCTGAGGGTCCCTGCTGGCTGTGTTCTTCACAAACCCCCATCCCCACACTCTTTCTGCACTCCCAGCCCAGCCCGGCGTCCCAGCCAGTCAGCCTGGGCCCCACCTGCCTGCTGCTGTTAGCTGGGAGCCAGCCAGCTGGGAGGATAATTGGCCCCCCAGTCCAACCCTGACTGCCACCCCTGGTGCCTGAAAGCCCCGTTAGCACGTGCCGGGGATACAAAACAAGGTGACCGTCTGCCCCCTGCGTCTCTTGTTTAGCCCCTCATCCGGTGAAGTCACGGTGACACATTCATTTCCAAATGTTGAGTCTGGGGGTAATGCCTCATTAATGCTCTGTGCTATGAAATCTCTAAGAGCTTGTAGATCAGCCTTTTCCCCCCCTACACGACCATGTCATACGTAAAAGTATAAATCTAAGTTAATGATGACATCTGTCACTGCAGGAGCTGTGGGGTTTGAGAAAGGGAAGGGGGGGGGGGGCTTGGGGTGGGCAGAGAAAAAAGGAATGGAAATTAGATCACAATACCCTGAGACCACTCTTCGAAATGGCCCCTTTCCCCCTTTTTTGCTGCGATGCAACAGAAAAATAATGGAATTTCCCCTACTGATCCCCTTTTTCTGACTTTAATTGAGACGTCTGCATAAATCAAGCTGCAAGAGCTCCATTCTTGCAGTTGACGCCGTGCGATGCACAAGCGTGCACATTGTTATGCGGTGGATGTGCGTGGCAACCGGTCATCGGTCAATGTTGAGCGTTTGCTCATTATCAGCACAGACATCTCATTGTCTTTCGAGCTACAGAATCAAACTTGCGCATTTGTTCCTGCACAGCCCTTGCAGTTTCCTGAAATGACATTTCTCCTCGCATTGACAATCAGATTATCTGGCATTAGGTTTCACACATTTCATTGACTTTGGGCTTTGTGCGACTTGGACACCAGTATAATGAAATAAATGAGCGCAACCATCCATGTTAGATCTGTGCTGATAAATACCCCATCTATATGCAAATACACAGACACTAAAGGCCTATAGGTGTTTGCACTGAAAAAAAGATCATTTTGATCGGTAGCCGTAGGCTTGAAATGCATTTCTTGAGATGAGAATAATGTGCAGATTTCTTCACCTATCAGCATGTAAACAATCTGGACAAACCATAGGCGACCTTGAAAAGTTGAAACATGCATCAGAAATATGGATGAATACATTTCAGCACCTTGCTATCTACTAAGTATTGTGGTTGTTTCCTCAAATTGGGAAATAGAGAAAGATGTATAAATATACTGTGTGTGTGTGTGTGTGTGTGTGTGTGTGTGTGTGTGTGTGTGTGTGTGTGTGTGTGTGTGTGTGTGTGTGTGTGTGTGTGTGTGTGTGTGTGTGTGTGTGTGTGTCTACTACAATTGGATTCCAATCTAAAATGTAGACTACTGCAGTGGTTCATAAACATTTTCAGATGTACAATTTGTACTGTAGATTGGCTATAGCCAATTGGCAATATAGCAGTTCCTCATTTTTGCTGGGACGGCCGTCATAGAGCCCCGCCTAAGGACTCTGAGGGGGTCCCTGGACCCAGCCTGCATTGGGTCGAGCTTCTAGTTCAGCCCATTGGCTCTCAACATTTTCTGGATCAGTGCTCACTTGAAAATATTGAGAGCAAACACGGCACCCGTCTTGAGAGCACGTTTATTTTAATGATGAATCAATAGATTGTGTTCCAACTTGGATAAATAGAACGTTATTAGTATGCTTCTTATTCAATGATAACACTTTCGAAACCTTTTGCCAATTACTTCGGGGGTTCAACTTCCAATAGTTTTATAGAAACCAGTTTTGTACTTTCCATGCCAGATATGTTGTCACTTCCTCCCAGCTGCAGAGAGCTAGGACACTTAACGCTGTGCAGCACACACGAGAAGAAACAGATGTAAACGAGATAAAAGCGACACAGGAACAGAAATGTTGCTTCAACTGCGCAGTTGACGATTTTTCCCCCACAATGTTTCCCACATGCTAGATATCAATCAACAATACCACAACAACAAGAAAAGAAACGGCTTTGATTCGTCCAAACGGACCTGGCATGAATATGTTACAACTTGAAATACTTCTGCAGGAGTGGACAGACTCTGCAGTGCAGTAGTTCTCAAACTATTTTCATGTCAAAGACCCCACAAATGAATGTGTTTGGTTGTGAAAATGTTTTGTGCCAGCCAGAGAAGATAAAATATTTAACCCCACCCTATGGGGTGGGGTTTAGTCACTGTCCAATGCCAATCCTATTATTTTAGCAACTGTTGATATCCAGGTCAAGCTTTCCTCTTCTAACGTGCCTATTGGACAAGGCCGGATTGGGGAGGGACTTAGAGAAGGGCTAATTCCCTGCCTCTGCCTCAGCCAATTTCTTCCTTTTCTCTTTCTTTCCTCTTTCTTTTAAATACAGCTCAGGAATAGGGTGAAATACATCTGCTCTGCCTTACATTTTACCAATGCCAGCATTTTTTCACCTGTCAATTGCATACCCAATAACAGAGCTGATGCCCTCACGATCCTGCTCGAAAAGAACAGTCTTTGCGCACAGCTACAAATGTCAGTAGGTAATCGTACAGAAAGATAAACAACAAATCCAAAGTAGTTTAAACAATAACATAATGGCAACAGTGCAGACACAAACACATGCGAGTCAAAAAAACATACGTCAGACATTTGATCGCTTAGTAACCCATAGAAGTGGGCAGATGTATGGCAACAGTGCGGACTGCCGACAAACTCGACAAACTCACGTGTCAGGCATACTCGACAAACTCACACGTTAGGCATTTGAGAGGTTATTGAAAGAGGCGCGAGCACCACTACAACAAATGTATCCAACATTTCTCAGTGGTTTGGCTGCCATCTTGAATTCCAACATGGCTGCCATAAAAAACATGCAATTTACATAGCAAGCTTGTTCATTGTAAAGTAAATTGCTTTTGCAATGGACCATAAGTCAACAGGAACAAAACTACAAAACGAAATCTGACTAATCCCCCATTGTGCCCAGAGCTGCCCACTCACCCACTTTGCTGTCTTCTACTTAGTCTTTGTTGGAAGGTAAAACCTCAAGTCAGTGGCAGCATTCTGTAGTCCACAGGGCATCCAGAAACCTTCATGGCAGTTTTATCCCAATGGCACAAAGGGTAGGCCACTATCCCATTCAGGCTGGCAGTGAAATTTCCATTCACTTCAGGATAGCCTATATTATAGAGGGAATTTGGAGTTATCAACAGTTGGGATATATGGCTTCTGCCTTAGATTATTGCTAGCCACAATGACTCCCCCAACAAGAAATTTCATCTGTGATCTGCTTGTATTAAACAACGTCAAACTCACCAACTTTGCAGCTGTAGAGAAAGCTTGAATTATCCTCTCTGGATTTGCAAAGCTTTTGTGCTATAAAAATCCATCGTAGACATGTTTTGAGCTACTTTCTGTCCATTTTCTGTCCATATTCCTCAACAAACATCACGAGCTGCTATCTTCAAAACAAGAGCCGAGGGGTAGTGCTTGTTTTATACACTGACACACACCTGGTGCACACCTGGTCGGTGCACACGCAGTATCGCCACCTGCTGTTTGAAAATAGAAAGTTGGTAAGTTTGACGTCGTTTAATACTAGCAGATCACAGATGATATTTCTTGTAATGCAGGAGTCAATGTACGGTCACGGAATTGCAATAGAATTTAGAGTTGCATTGCGGCTAGGTTATTGCAGTGGAAGTCTGGTGACGCGACGCAGCTTGCACACAAGAAAAAAACGAAAATAAGCATTTAAGCCCGTTGACGCACGGTCATTTCACCAGACCAGTGGTGGAACTGGAAAAATACCCACATTTATTATTTAAATTAAAGTATAACTTAGGCCTACTACAAATTAGGAATACTCTGTTAGAATACAAGTGGGTCTGGAAATCTACTTGAGTAAAAGTACAAAGTATTTCCTATTTCAGATTTCACAAGTTTCAAATTGTACTAATAGCTTTTGAGAATAGCAGATCTACAATCACAGTCGCAATGGATCATACTGCTATGAGCTGTGAAATGCACAAGTGGTTATAGCCTACATGTTTTATTATAGCTCTGGTCCATCCATCGTGCCACGTTGCCTGTATGATTCAGCAAAATCATAGAAGCAGTGGCGCTATGGACCAGAGCTAGTTTTGTAATAATATGCATTATAGTAAGTACATTTTTCAAGTAAATGTGGTGAGTAAAAGTGCAATATTTGGAAGATGTAATGTATTGGAAATTATATTCAAGTTAAGTACAAATATCTTATACAGCCAATTTACTTTGTAACTTCAGGGCCTAGTCTAAAGGCCTATAGCCACTTTTAGGTGATAAGTTAACCAGTAACCACCATTTCTTTAGTCATAACCTATTATTGTGATACTATTATTGTAACCCTGGTTTGAGGTTTTGAGGTGACTGCTGTCACCTCAAATCTTTATTCAGAGGGTCATTCTGGTCATTCCTAGAAGTGTCATCTGTTGGCATGGTCCATGGTCAATGACATGGACATTCTCAGCTCCAGTTTTCTGCCACGGTGAAAAGCCTGGTGACACAAGGTTACGGTAGAGGTAAGGTAAAGTAGAAAAAGTAGGAGAACCTGTTTATAGCAAGCTCCAAGTTCATACATACTGGAAGTTGTGAGATCAGCATCATCATGAGATTCTAAAACAGGGTTTTCAAGTTACACGTCTGCTTACATGGACATGAAGTTATAAATTCATTTTTGGGTAGGGATACCATTGACACTATGATTGTGATCTGGTCTGAAACATGCAAATACCACATATGAAAGAATACCGTTGAAAACATAGGGTGTTAGGTCAATAACATATACATGTTATTGATATATACTACAACATAATGAGGCTCAGATGAAGCACTTTGGAATACGTACACACACACACACACACACACACACACACACACACACACACACACACACACACACACACACACACACACACACACACACACACACACACACACACACACACACACACACACACACACACCTTTTGATATCATGCCATTTGAGTCATAACAGCTAAGCAACAGTATGTTTGTTACATTGTGAATCTGGGGTGTTCACATTTTAGTACCTGAGATAATAGGTATGGTTATTTGCTTTGGTTTAATCAGTCTTTGTTGCTAGGGCACAATGCAACAGGCTCTTTTTCAGGCTCCACAGTAACTGCCTCTGAGGGCAGTCTGTTGTGGTATTGTTTAATTGTTACTTTACCCCTTCATACGTCTGATTTATACCTGGTCTTTCTTGGCCCAAGTAGTTAGAATGTGGAAATAACAAAGACAGGCAATATGAAAGACAACTAAATTACTTCAGAAGGAAGGAAATTTTTCCACCATATTGCACAAATCACAGATATCATAGAGCAGTTTGGGGTTCTTTGTCAGAAACACTTCAGGTCCAAGTGTGAGTGCATTTTCTGCAGTGAAGCCCATCACTGATAAAAGGTGTTGGAATCTGGCCCTCTTCAGGAGAACTCTGCCCGAAGTAGCGGTTCCCAATCTTGTTTTCCTTGGAGAGGCCCTTTCTTACATCTGACAAAAGCTTGACAGTCATGCCGACTTTCAGATGCTCTGGCAGGTGCAGGAGCATCTGAACAAGGAAAATACAACCATGTCATCAAAAATGATTATGGCCTATGGAAAAAGGTGATCCTTGAACCAAGGCAGGGGGCTGCCTTGCCCCTATTTTTTTGGATGCACTACCCTGAATGTTTCCTGCTGTTTGGGACAGCAGTGTAGATTTTGTTACCATGCACTCAAAACAGTCAGAGACCACTCCGCTAATCCCCTAATAATTACAACATGAAAAAACATGGGCCAGTCTAAGGATCTCATCTGGGGCTTCAATCTGACCACACAATGCTTCAAAATCAACCCAAGTTCGCCTGAGGGGATTTTAATTACTATACCATTAGAATTCAAAAGAGACTTGCAGTGTCTTAAACATAGACAATGCATGACCCACATTGGCAAGAACAGCAATCTTTAAAATGTTTTCATTTCATCTTTGGAGACATGCCATATTAATGTAATTTAGACAAATAGTGCAAACAAAACAAAAACAAAACAAAGTTAATTTAGTATGTACATTTACAGAAAAAAAATCAGGTGAAAAGCATCAGCATGTAAGTATTTCTATCATTTCTTTATTGTCATTAGCTAAGCATGTTTTTCCTGGTATGTTAACATAAAAAGAATCTTGCTGCCACCCAGTGGCAATAAGAAGAAACTGCACAGAGGGACTTCCCTGTAAAGACTTGAGCACTCATAACACAGAGCATTGTGTTATCGTTAATCCTTGCAAAAAAGGGTTTTGAAAAAAACAAGACCATGCCATGTTATACAAGTCCACATCTTTGTACATCACCATGGGTACATATAATACCAACTCTAACCAATACAAAGATAATAGTCCATGTAAAAAAGAAACTCCTGTGTTAAAACAAATTTTAACCAAGCTGTGAGCTTGTGAACATATAATACCCCCCCCCAAAAAAACATCCTCACAACAGGTTTGGACACTTATCACAACACTGTACATCGGTCAAGCATAATAGGAGCAGAAAAATAAACTTAAGTTAAGAAACCATCGTCACAACCTTAAAACAATGATGATGCATTACCATTTAGACCAGTGGTTCACATTATGCCAAGGACTGCCAAACAGGCCTATGTTGTTAAACGACTCAAAGAAAACAGCAGATCGAAACGCTGAAACACGCAAACCAAAATCAAAATCTTAAATTATTTTTTTTTTTTCTTTCCAGTCAAATCTTAATTTCAAGGACCTCCAAATATGTATGCATTAGTAGGCCATGGACTCAATAACTCATGAGTGTACAAATGTAGTCGTTTGTGTTTATTTGTACACCGAGTTACAGACCTGTATGGTTCCACTTGGTTCGGTTTGGTGCCTGAAAGCCTTCAAGGACCCACTCAACCCACTTTGACAACCACTGCTATAGACAAACCCTTATACTGTAGGTCCACTGCAAATGGGAAACGTGGCCTTTTGGCTCATAGCATTATTCTGTTAACCTCTGTTCAAAACAAGTATACGAACGGGCCACGGCAGAGAGGAGTAAACACAGGTAGAGGTGTAGTGTGTGTGTGTACGACCATACGTGTGTGCAAGACAGAGACTATTCCAAAATCAAAGTTACAATTCCTGCTACTGACAGGCAATATGGGTGAATTATTTTTGAGACAAAGGTTTAGAGACAAATGAAAACCCACACTGTCTGAGACATACCCGTACTGGTGACATAACATTTAATACAATCAGATTGGACTTTTCTGTCTCACAAATAGGGCTTTCAGCAGAGGGAATAGCAATTTTGGATTACGATGCTTGTAGTTTTGTGGGAAGATTGGAGGGATTCTCCAAGGCAGGTAGCTCACTCTGATCAACTCAGTGATTCTCAACCTAAGGGCTAAAGACCACTGGTGGCCCCTGAGATAACTGTCAAAACAAGATTTAATAACAGTAATATAATTTATAAAAATATATATGTAAAACAAATAACATGCTATTCTGTTTTTCTTAAAAACCTTGCAAAACCTATGCAAAATCTTCTTTGTGTTTCCTTGTGTCTTGAAACTGTATCACAATCAATTGAGCGATCATTAAATTGAACTTTGTCTGAAAATGCACGATTGGACCACTTCCAGCTGCCATGCGGTCAGATGTTTGCTTCGCAAAGCCTTTGACAAGGTTGAGAACCACTGGATTAATTCATCACATAAGATAAGGGAAACACTATATCCACTGCCTCACATGGTTGGGGGAGGGGGGGGTCAGGTTAATCCAGCTCCTTAAATCTTGCAAACATGGCTTTTCGAACAGCTTGCTTGTAAGTGGCATGGTCCCAAACAACAGGCTCTTTCTTCTTCTTCTGTGGGGAAATTGAAGAAATGCAGAGAAAGAGAGAGCAGCTTTTAATATATTGTCATAATGTGTGTGGCATTCTGCAGCCAAACAAATGTTCCAACACCTACTTCTGTTGGTTCGGCACCCAGACCAGGCCTCTCGCTGCCCTTGTAGCTATCCCTGAGCGTGGACAAAAAGAGGCAAATATTTAATGACGATGGGCCGGAATTGGTCAAATTTGTTCAGAAAGGATCCCAAACCTAGTTGAGACTTACAATTACATTTTGCAGGAAAGGTGGGGCCACCTACTTGGAACTTCCAGCCCAGCTGCTATGGTGATGCTGCTGTTGCTGGTGATGGTGTTTCCTTTTCTTGGAGGGCTCTGGAGACTTCTTGGCATCCTTGGCGATCAGCTACAGGGAATGATTTACAAGTCAGTGAATCAATGATGAATGCTTCTCATCGGCATTCAGGAGTGAGGATTTAAAGACGCTTACTTCTTTTTCCTGGTTTTCTAAAGCCTCCAGTTCCTTCTTGGAGCGTTTGATCTTGAGGTGGATCTCCATATTTTGCTATAAGACAAATACAGCCGTGAGTTGTGAATGCATACAGACGATAGCCGTTTCTTTACTGTTAAAAACCTTCCTGCGTGTGCTAACGAGTCAACGGTAAACAATGGTACCTCTCCGTCACAATTATTACATAATCACCCAACTATAATTATTTGAGATGATCACCATTAGGTTATTTATTGCGTTATGTGACCTTTCAAATATATATCGTTTTAAACATTTGAAAGCATTGTTATTAAATATGTATTAATCTTTTTGTTTACGTTATATTGATGTTCTTCACCCTCCCCAAAACAAAATTCAATTAACAATTACCTTGCAATTATTTCTGTGGCAATTAATAATTAAGTGCAATGTCATGATCAGTAACAGCCCTACCTTATGCAGGTCAGAGAGCTGCTGGTGGCGGATCAGTGCATCCTTATTAGGGAACTGCCGTCGACACAGCAGGCAGGCCATCTTCTTCCAGTCCGTCAGCTTGTCATCCTTGTCTTCCGATTTGCTCTTGGAGGGCTTTGGGGCCTCGTGTTTCTCCTCCTCCACCTCCTCATCGCTGCCAGCACCGTAGTCTGAAGACACCAGGCCCAGAACGCCAGGACGCTGAGGAGGGAAGCACATTTTAAAAATGACTTAGAGTAGAGTGTTGGCTATATTGTATTAACACTACCACAGACTGCTGAAAATGTTTTTACTCACTAAGTAATATATATATATATATATATATATATATATATATATATATATATATATATATATATATATATATATATATATATATATATATATATATATATATTAAGGCTGTTGAAAATAGTTAATTAATGGGATTAAATTAATTTTGTTGATTAATCTGATTAAAATTTTTAACCCAATTAACTCATGTGCATACCGACTCAACCCACTGAGCATTTTCTCATTGAAAGAAATGGGTAGAGCACGGTTTTACCGAGACGTATAGCTTTGTGTTTCTCCCTGTAACCAGAGCCATAGAGTATAGCTGGAGGATCTACAAGCATTGAGGGCTTGTAGATCACCTATTTTGATAAATATTTGAAAGATAAATAGTTATTTTTTTCACAGATTCTTTTTCTTTTTTAAATGTTGAAATCCTGTCGAGGAAAACATGCATATTTTAGACATAGTGCGAGTGGTGATTAATCATGATTAAATTAATTTTGAAGCTGTGATTAATTTGATTAAAATTTTTAATCATTCAACAGCCCTAATATATATATATATATATATATATATATATATATATATATATATATATTAGAGCTGTCAGTCGATTAAAATATTTAATCGCGATTAATCGCATGATGGCCCATAGTTAATCTTCGATTAATCGCAAATTAATCGCATATTTTCAAATTTCCCGATATACTCCCGATATCCGATATCAGCAAAAATATATACAGTTTATAACGTTTTTTTTTTTTTTTTTTTTTTTTTTTTTAAACTGGGGACCCCCCAAAATAATTTCAGGACCACTGAGGGGTCACAACGAACAAGTTGAGAACACCTGCCTTAAACACTGCTTAAAAAAAGAAGAACTATGTTGGTCGATGTAAGATGTAAGATGATCACTTCACACAGGTGTGATTTTTAGTTAATTAGCATTAAAATAAAAATAGTTTTCCCCTTGCTACATTACAGTATATCAGCCTTTTCATTATTTTCAAAGGGAAAAACACCTTATATCTTTGTGCCAACAATACTCCAGGTAATAAAAAATACCCTATGTCCAGCACACACTACGCTATGGCTGTGGGAGAGGAGAGCTGTCTTTGGAGGGGAGGAGGGACAGGCACAGCTGTTTAACAAGCTTAATTGTGTTGCCAACTGCCAAAATCCAAAATGCACTAGTGGCACTTCCAAAATGCACTAGAAGTAGCTAGAGCAGTGGTTTTCAACCAGCTGAAAAGCACTAGATTTTCCACCAGGACTTTCTCAATAATTTTGGCGCTAGGGGAGTCTGGAAAAAAACTAAATATAGTTACAAATGCGCCAAGTTGGCAACCCTACTTCTGGCCATGCCGTCGTGATTATAGATGTACGTTTACGTATCGCTCCGGCTGCCTGGCTATATCTTGAGACGTTTTTGCTGGGATTATGCATTGGATTTACAAACAAAGGATTATACTTTTTGATGATCACTTTGAGAAAGGGTAAGTCATCAGGCCACCTCTCTCTCTCCCTGCCTGCTGCTTTGCTGCTATCGAAAGGAGGAACAGTCTCCGTCCGTCTCCCTCTCCCTCTCCCTTTCTCTCTCTCTCTCCCTTTCTCTTTCCCTCTCCCTCTCTCCCTCTCCCTCTCCCTCTCCCCCCCTCTCTCTCTCTCTCTCTCTCTCTCTCTCTCTCTCTCTCTCTCTGTCCCTCTCTCTGTCCCTCTCCCCATCCCTCTCTCTGTCTGTCTCTCGCTTGCTACTGTATGTGCGCACGTTGCATGGCGAAGTGCCTCTCTGTTCTGTTAATGCATGGGACATACGTGCCCAGTTCTCATCAAAATAGTGTGCTGTGTTCATCACAGTAGTGGTTCTACAGTAGTGGTTCTGCAGTGGTTCGTAGGTCCAGTCGTTTGATTCAATCCGTGTTATTTCACGCAAACCCTCGTCCTCCACAATGTTAATCGGCCTGCATGGGGTGGCGGCGGCGGGGGGGGGGGGGGGTCCGTGCGTTAATCTCGCGTTAATTTTTTTGACGCCGTTAACGCACGGCTGAGTTAACGCGAGATTAACGCGTTAACGCGGACAGCCTAAATATATATATGTAAGGGATAACACCCGACGAGCCGGTATTTGTTTCCTATTAACTGACCGAGGCGCAGCCGAGGTCAGTTAGTTAGGAAACAAATACCGGCTCGAAGGGTGTTATCCCGCTTATTACATGGTTTACGTCAGTGGTTTTCAACCAGTGGTCCGAGGACCACCAGTGGTCCTTGAGAGGGTGACAGCAACGGCATGTAAACAACCAAATACGTAGCTAACCAAATGGACCCGCTAACGGCGTGCTGGAGCTAAATGCGGAAGGGCACCGCGGGCTTACGTCAGTGGTTTTCAACCAGTGGTCCGAGGACCACCAGTGGTCCTTGAGAGGGTGACGACAACGGCATGTAAACAACCAAATACGTAGCCAAATGGACCCGCTAACGGCGTGCTGGAGCTAAATGCAGAAGCGCAGTGCAGATTGATATGAACACAGCTGTTTGCACTTTGGGGAACTTGTTTATGCAGCGGTCAATAATAGCGCGGAGCGGTGATTATAGTGTATTATTTGACCGCTCACATGACCAGAACGCTGGCTTCTGATTGGAGCATTCATTCAAGCCATGTAATAAATATATATATATAGTAGCAGCAGAAGTCTGGGCATTTAGGGTGGCGGAATGACACTCTGTTCTGGTTTAGCTTTAAATCAGATGAATCCGTTTTTCCCCCCAAACAACTACATTTGTGTGTATTTATATAATGTAATGCAACTCACCTTTCCCTTCTCATGATCCTTCTTAGGAGGAGCAAGGGGCTTCTTGAAGAGATCATCCCCAGCACCCTGTGTAAAATGGACACAAATAATAGATAATGCCTTATGATCAGTATTGAGTGTGACATAGCTGTCAGTAATACTTCTGTAATGTTTACTGACAGTTGAGTAAGTAGAATACAACAGCAGTGATACTGATAAGTGATAACACAATACAAATTAAAATTATTTAAATCATTTGGCATAGAAGACAGCATCCCCTCACCGCCTTGGCAAAGATGGCAAACCCTGCATCAGCTGCCTTAGAGGTCTTCTTGTCATCTTGTCCAGCCTTCAGGACAGGGGACGGGGAGCGGACGGCGTCTTTCTGGCGGTTCTGGATCTTTGCCCAACGTTCCATGTCTTTCATGATCTAAGACAGTCACACAATGTGCTATGAGTACACAATATACTGTAATGTGTATTTCAATGAAGAGGACCTACATCATAATTTATTCTTTCACAGCACTACACTAACAGATCTCTTTGGGCTGATTGGCAGAGATGTGTCATGGAAGTGAGCTTAACTGACAAAACAATTATTGTATTTTTTTTAGAGCTGCCAGTCGATTAAAATATTTAATCGCGATTAATCGCATGATGGCCCATAGTTAATCTTCGATTAATCGCAAATTAATCGCATATTTTCATATTTTCCCGATATACTCCCGATATCCGATATCAGCAAAAATATATACAATTTATTATGTTTTTTTTTTTTTTTTTTTTTTTTTTTTTTTTTTCCTTTTTAAACTGGGGACCCCCCAAAATAATTTCAGGACCACTGAGGGGTCACAACGAACAGGTTGAGAACACCTGCCTTAAACACTGCTTAAAAAAAAGAAGAACTATGTTGGTCGATGTAAGATGATCACTTCACACAGGTGTGATTTTTAGTTAATTAGCAATAAAATAAAAATAGTTTTCCCCTTGCTACATTACAGTATATCAGCCTTTTCATTATTTTCAAAGGGAAAAAACACCTTATATATTTGTGCCAACAATACTCCAGGTAATAAAAAATACCCTATGTCGAGGCTGTGGGAGAGGAGAGCTGTCTTTGGAGGGGAGGAGGGTGCACAGCTGTTTAACAAGCTTAATTGTGTTGCCAACTGCCAAAATCCAAAATGCACTAGTGGCACTTCCAAAATGCACTAGAAGTAGCTAGAGCAGTGGTTTTCAACCAGCTGAAAAGCACTAGATTTTCCACCAGGGGTTTCTCAATAATTTTGGCACTAGGGGAGTCTGGAAAAAAAACTAAATATAGTTACAAATGCGCCAAGTTGGCAACCCTACTTCTGTCCATGCCGTCGTGACAACTGACAACTGACAAAACAATTATTGTATTTTTTTTAGAGCTGCCAGTCGATTAAAATATTTAATCGCGATTAATCGCATGATGGCCCATAGTTAATCTTCGATTAATCGCAAATTAATCGCATATTTTCATATTTTCCCGATATACTCCCGATATCCGATATCAGCAAAAATATATACAATTTATTATGTTTTTTTTTTTTTTTTTTTTTTTTTTTTTTTTTTTCCTTTTTAAACTGGGGACCTCCCAAAATAATTTCAGGACCACTGAGGGGTCACAACGAACAGGTTGAGAACACCTGCCTTAAACACTGCTTAAAAAAAAGAAGAACTATGTTGGTCGATGTAAGATGATCACTTCACACAGGTGTGATTTTTAGTTAATTAGCAATAAAATAAAAATAGCTTTCCCCTTGCTACATTACAGTATATCAGCCTTTTCATTATTTTCAAAGGGAAAAAAAACACCTTATATATTTGTGCCAACAATACTCCAGGTAATAAAAAATACCCTATGTCGAGGCTGTGGGAGAGGAGAGCTGTCTTTGGAGGGGAGGAGGCAGCACAGCTGTTTAACAAGCTTAATTGTGTTGCCAACTGCCAAAATCCAAAATCCACTAGTGGCACTTCCAAAATGCACTAGAAGTAGCTAGAGCAGTGGTTTTCAACCAGCTGAAAAGCACTAGATTTTCCACCAGGGGTTTCTCAATAATTTTGGCACTAGGGGAGTCTGGGAAAAAAAACTAAATATAGTTACAAATGCGCCAAGTTGGCAACCCTACTTCTGTCCATGCCGTCGTGATTATAGATGTACGTTTTACGGATCGCTCCTGCCTGGCTATTCTTGCAACGTGTCTCTCTCTCTCTCTCTCTCTCTCTCTCTCTCTCTCTCTCTCTCTCTCTCTCTCTCTCTCTCTCTCTCTCTCTCTCTCTCTCTCTCTCTCTCTCTCTCTCTCTCTCTCTCTCTCTCTCTCTCTCTCTCTCTCTCTCTCTCTCTCTCTCTCTCTCTCTCTCTCTCTCTCTCTCTCTCTCTCTCTCTCTCTCTCTCTCTCTCTCTCTCTCTCTCTCTCTCTCGTATGTGCGCACTTGGCGAAGTGCCTCTCTGTTCCGTTAATGCATGGGACATACGTGCCCAGTTCTCATCAAAATAGTGTGCTGTGTTCGTCTCAGTAGTGGTTCTACAGTAGTGGTTCTACAGTGGTTCGTAGGTCCAGTCGTTTGATTCAATCCGTATTATTTCACGCCAACCCTCGTCCTCCACAATGTTAATCGGCCGGCGGGGGGGTGGCGGGGGGTCCGTGCGTTAATCTCGCGTTAATTTTTTTGACGCCGTTAACGCACGGCTGAGTTAACGCGAGATTAACGCGTTAACGCCGGCAGCCTAAATTTTTTTATTTGTGTAGATATTTCATATAATTAAGAATTAAATTACATTTAAACTTCTGAATTACTTGAGTAAAATGAAACTAAATGGACCCGTGAGAGTCCATTTTACACTCTCAAGAGTTACAGATCTATAAGGGTCCAATTGGTTATCAACTGTCCATCATTTAGCTGGGGATCACCTGGAATCCGCAATCACTGGTTGACAAAAAGCTACCGTACCTTGACAGCAGCAAGGCTTCTGGGCTTTTCTTCTCTGTTGTCCTTTTTGGAGTCGTCGTCCTCCCTCTTCTCAGGGGTGAGCGGTAATGAGGGCAGGGCAGGCTCTGAGGTGGGGGCAGCGGGGGGCGGGGCAGCAGCTGGGGCAGCAGGAGGAGCAGCAGCAGTTACAGCAGCAGGAGCATCTGGGTCCGGTTTGATTTCTGGAGGTTCATCCTTTATGATCTGGACAGTTTCTTTGAAGGTGGAAAGAAATGTCATAATTAATTGTGATTACTGAAATGAATCGAGATTTTGGCACTGAACCAATAGAACACATGTCTGTTTGCCTTTTGAGTTTTCACGGGTCTATTTGGTTTCATTTTATTCTCTCAATAGTTAAATTATATTTAAACATCTGAATTGCTTAATTTTCAAGAATAATTTTCAAGACAAAATAGAATAATTGTTATTTGTCTGCGGCTAAAATGCTGAATAAATAGTGGTTGAAAACTACTGCAATAAATGATCAAGAAGCTCACAACGCTTGTAGTTGTCTATCTGCCATTTCTGAATATATTGTATCAACATTTTTCTATTCGTGAATTCATACAGAAGAATTAAAATCAATTCTGCAAAAAAAAAAAAAATAAAATAAAAAATAACAAGCATACCAACAACAGGGGGAGGTAAAGTGATGGTGGGCTGGAGTGGGAGCGGTGGCATGGGGTCTACAGGCTTCTTCATCTCCAGGGGAGCGTCTGCAGCCGGGTTGGCCAGAATGGCCTGGACCTCAGCACTCAGGGCCAGAGGCTGCTGGCTCGACACGGCCTCGGTTGTTGAAGCACCGCTCGGTACGGGGATGTAGGTCTTGCTCATTGCATCCCAGTACAAATACTCTTGAGTCTGGGAGTTGTAGAAATACTGCACATGTACACAGGAAACAAACCAAACAACAAGGACAAGAGGCAGATGAGAGTGAGTAAACATAGAATTCCACACATTTTCAACATTTTACAATGTCATTAACTCTGTGAGTGCCATTTTTTAGCCTGTAGCACCCCCTAGGGACCAGTTGTATGCATTAAGTAATTGATTATCTCAAAAACAAAAAATCACAAACAGCAGTTGTATACATTTTTTTCACACATATCTCAGAGATGTGTAACTAAAGGGTTAATCCCCCTGGTCAGTAAACTGCAATATTCTCACCCTGGAGTTGGGGTCGTAGTACAGAGTGGTCTGGGGATCATAGAAGAAGCCAGATGTAGCATCATATAGGTAGCCTGACATGTCTGGAGTCTCAGAGCCTATGGGGGGGACAGACAAATGTGTATAAAGTACAAACATCAAAAGCACTGCTGGCTTTGCAACAGCATAACTCAAAGCAAAAACAATGTGGGGGAAATAAGCTTTTTTTTTGTTTTCAAAAACAGCCTTACAAACTTCAACAAAGAACGCTTCATGAAACTGAATTCATGCGTTCAACAAGACATATCCACTGCTGGGGGAAACACTAAAACAGTCTCAACCCGTTGGTGTCACACACAAAAATAGCTGGTGCCACAACAAAATAGCAGAAAAGGATGCATGCTTCAATTGTCTCTTACCATAGATGTAAACCTCCGCTCCATGTTCTGCGGATGTCATCCCGGCTGCTTCCGCTGACATAACTGGTGCCACAGGCTGATGGTAGGATGGGTCCACTGCGGGGGTTACCATAGCCTGATGGTAGGTTGGGTCCACTGCGGGGGTTACCACAGCCTGGTGGTAGGATGGGTCCACGGCAGGGCTTTCTCCGTAAACTCCCTAGAACGAATGGCAGGGGAAGAGTCATGTTAATGAACTACTGCAGTAGAGCGACAGTGGTTAGTTTTTCATTGAGCTGAAGGGAGCACATACCTGGGTGTAGCTTGGGTCTGGTAGTAGAGGTGGATTCATACTTCCAGCCATTGGATCACCTGGGGAAATACATGACCTGTTAGGACATTTGTCTACAAATTGTTAGGACATTTGTCTCCATTTGTGGCCACAAAAGTTCAGTTCATCCACTGAATGTGAAGGTAGAGGTAACTGTTATAAGTGTGTAATATGGTGATATGGCAGTGTGTCACGTTCAGTAGATGAACGTGACAAGATAACTTGATCACTTGTGGCCAGATACCTAAGGTAAGTAATTTTTATTTGTGTAAAGAAATACATATTTACTATTCAGGACGATACTCAAATGCTAAAATCGCTAAAACTAAAGAAAGCAGCATATGTAAAACAATACAGCCATCTTTTATTTTGTCTAATAACAATCTCTACATGAACCTTGGTTGAAAAAACAAAACAAAAGCAAAGTTGTCGTCCTTAGTGTTTGCTAAATTGAATCACTCACACATAGAGAAAAACATTATTACTTTATAAACTAATGCATTATTTCTAAGCTAGTGAAGGCTCAGCTATCTGACCTTGCATGTCAGCTGGTGGATGAACTGCTTGCTGCAGATGCTGTGAATACTGCAGAGAGAAATCAGGAATCTGTGGCTGCTGAAATGACAAAAACAAAAAAGGTTGTATTTCAGTACTACTAGAAAATATGGCCATTACAACTGAAAATGTTGCAAGTCTTAAATAAGTAACTTGATGAGTAACTTGGTGATTTGGAGAATCCTCCCTTCCCCCGAGTGAGTGAGTGAGTGAGTGAGTGAGTGACAGACAGACAGACAGACAGACACTTAAAGAACACCTCCCACAAAAGAAGAGAAATTTCTCTTTTCGAAGAGCTAAAACATCTGGGAACCACTGGTCTAAAGGGTCAAAGTCAATGCTGTGACATCAATTTCAGTTCATTAAATTACACAAAGAGGAACAAAAAGGCCTCAGACCTACCTCCATCACATTGGCATCTGGTGGGTAACCCAGAATAGACGTGAACGGTTTGTCTGATTCTCTCTTGATGCTTGGATAAGAGAGGAAATACACACCTTGTGAATGACTTGCAATGATGTATATTCACCAGAAATTATATCACAACAATATTCAAAGCCGAGTACTCACTTTTGATTCTTTAGTGGTTTGGCAACCTCAGCATAAACTCTAACACCATCAACGTGGAGGGGACGTGGTTTGGTAAGCAGCTCCACCAGACGCACCACTTGCTACAAAACAATATATAACAAAGTAAAGATGCAGTGGCGTGATTTTTATTATACTGTTTTATATACAGTACATCTATGGAGTTAACATTTCTCTATAGATACCTGAAAGCTTTCAAAAAGGAGCAGGAGGGTGTCGCTAAGGTAGAAACTAGGTACACTTGAATTGGAGGTGTGACCACATAATCATTTTAACACTTTCAATACACTTGTATAGTATAATCATAGCACCTTATGATCTTGTTGTACAGCGGGAATGTATAAACCTTTTGAATAGCAGTGTTGCAGTGTTGTGTGCAATACCTCGTGGGAGTCCATGTCTACAAAGCAGAAGCATTTGGCACCGGGTGTCTTGCCCTTGACCAGGCGAACGTTCCTCTCGTCCAGATATGCAAAGGGGTCAAGGGCCTTTAGGATGGTCTCCACTGTGGTGGTGGGCTTCACGTTCTTTATTATCATTGCTGTTAATGAAGTAAAAGTTGAGTCAATTACGGCTCATGTAACTAACAAAAAATGACCAAAAAAGCGCAATCTTCTATGGTTTTGACCTATAATGACCCACACAGGGACATTCACCAATGGTGCCACCAATACGCCCAAAATAGGGACACCAAACAGGTTGAAAAGTTGTTTGAGCTAAATGATACTCACTCTTGCTCTCTTTGAAGATGGGGTCACCGTGTGGAGGTGGGCCGTGGGGGGGTGGGCCGTGGCGCAGCGGGTTGCGGCCAGCCCAGGACTCGGACTGCAGCTCTGCATCTTGCTGTTTGAGCTGCTGGTCCACCTGCTGCTGCCAGGCCTCCGGAGTGAGGTCACAGTTCCTCTGCCAGGGGGGCAGAGGCTCCAGCAGCTCTGCAGCCTGCTGGGAGCCATTCACGTTGTCCTTTGAACTGTTCAAGAGCTCACCTGGACCAGGCAACAGGGCCTCCTGAAGAACTTTGGGTACTGTAGGTCTTGGGGGAAGGGGCTCCTAAAAGGATAGAAGATTAAGGTTCCATATTCATGACAAAGCAAAACAGTGCTTCAACAATTTTGTGTCAAGGGGCCCCTCAAATTGATGTATTAGTTTGTAAATAATACATCTGAAATATTTGTGCCAGGGACACTTATTATAATGTAATATACACACAATATATTTATACACACACACATGTATGCCGAGTGTGCGAGTTAATGACAAAGTGCAATATTGTAGAGTAGTACAAATTTTAAAGTTAAAAGCGGTTAAATTGTTCCTCATTTTGCCGGGGACACCCTGGAACCCCCTCAAGAACCCCACTTTGCAAACCACTGTAGTAAAAAGCAATACCAAAATGTTGGAAGAGATAAAACAGCGTTACTCACATGCAGGTCTCGCTCACTCTTGTCAGGCTGGACGTATTTCATGGAGGCAGTTTTAACACCAACCTTGAGGGAGCCCTGCAAGTAAAAACAGTCACGTTCAGTACATCAACCTGTAACACAACTGACTGACATCTATATAACATGACTCACAACATGCACTGTGGCAGGTACAGCCTTCTACCTCAGTGTTAAGGGTGACAAGGGCAACCAGGTTTGTGTGTACAGTGTGCACGAAAAGGGCAGAACTGCAAGGATATACTACGGTAAAATCCTTGCAAGGAAATTAAATATTACTTCTCTCTGATAATGAGGATATGACTACCAAAACGATAAAGTTACAAAATAAAGAATGCAACAGTCAATATGGAACTGCAAACTGAAACAAACCATGGCAACTACTGTGATGTTGAGAATACTAAACCACATCGTATGCCAAAGCATACTAAGTTGCATCAAAGACCGTTTCCAAGTAAATGTTAAATTCTCATTGTGTGACTAGGTACCAACTAGCTTGTGCCTGAAATGGTCCATGTCAAAGATTAGCAGACATGGAAGCGACGGCTGACCTAGTGGTCCAGACTGATGCCACATATAGGCTTAGACAGTACAGCGTGCCGCGTGTTCAAGACAGCCATTGCTGCACGTCTCTCCCTATCTCTCGCTACCCCTCTTTCTCATCCATCTCCATTTGAAACTATCAATAAATGCAAAAAAGCCTAAAAGAAATCTTTAAAAAATAAAAAACAAAAAGTAAACAGAAAATCTCCTCAAAATCATATACATGAAAGCTGCACATTACTTGTTTTCAGATTATCAGTTTGCAAGAAGCCAAGGGACGGAAAACAGATCCAGCTATGCATCTAAAAATGCACTTAGAAATTAGCACAAATCACCAAAGAAAACGGCTCTTAAGCAATATCGCAATGGACTTGAATAAAAACTGAATTGCAGTTACAGCTGTTGGTGGCACCTTATTTATGTTGAGCAGAGTAAACACCAATGTTATCATTTGCAGTGAACGTCTACCAATTGAAACCGCAGTGCTAAATGCAGCATCTGCATAGTCATCAAAATCCAAAGTCATCACAATGAACCTTTGATTGACTAATCCCGAAAATAAAACTATATTCTCTCAACATAGACTTCTCCTGGACCGCAGCCGTCTGAGATTCACCGGTTCACCTGCCCAGTCTGCATCACTGAGCAACAATAAGGTGCCATATTAATGACAGACACTGATCTTAAAAGCTATGATGGGTGCACAGGACAAATTTCATATACTGTAAGAAATACTGCAAAGTCAACTTGCTTGAAGAACGATTCCATTATAAAGATAGAAACTCCAGAAGTTAGAAATGTACACAAATCCTGCCATGAAAGCTGAAGATCTTGTGACGAATGGCCCACATAGTCGAGCTTACTACCCAGAGGGTATACGTTGTTCAAGAGGTCACAGACCAGCAAGAGAGCCTGAATAGGCCAAGAATCTTCCATTAGAAAGACTGAATTGAAACATCGAAGACCGAAAAATTAAGGATGCACAGTCAAGACAAATATAGCAAACTTCTGGTCTCAACCACAACTTAACACAAGTTCTCCTAGTACTATACTAAGAAATGGTCATCTCACCCGTAGTGTAGATAAACCAACCAAGTTTGCGATTACAACCTAAATTCCTGTGCAACAGTGAGGAGGTTCTAGAAACTAAAATATTGCAATTTGCAGATATTCCCAAGACCACAAAACTTCTTCAATGTTTGTGACGGCAGAAAAGGCCACAGCATGGTAATATTTCATGTGGTACTCATAAATGCTCTTCACCAGTACAGAACAAACACCACGTCACAACACATGTAACCTGTACTAACCCGAAATGATTTTGGCCTGGGGGGGGGGGGGGGGGGGGGGCGGCGTGCCGTGGGATCCACACAGCAGATCGAGCTGATCTGATTTGATCTCACAAACGTGTCGTCATCCCCGGCCCCTCCCGCGCCCGTCCACTGCTGTTCTACATCACATCATTTAGAGCGAGGCCCACCCCGGAAAGTTGACTCCCCCCTCTAGGCCACTATGTGTAACAAATTAGTCCAGGCTTTCCGTTTTCGCGCAAGGCGAACGAAAATGAAAGCCTGGGTGTCGAGGCTACAACACATGTAGTGTCCGAAATTACCGTTTTGTTATAATACACAAGCAGTGTGACAAAGTGCCCAACTTCTGAGCTGGAGGTTAGGATGTAATACAACTTTTCTGATTACTGCTTGAATGCAAAGGTTAAAAGACAGAGATAAAGGTGTGAAGATCTGTCTTCCAGGTGAAAAGTAAACTATTTCATCTTTAAACCTCATTAGATGCTGCTAAGTAACATGAGGTACTATTCTGGAGAAAACTGAATTACTTTAGAAAAGATTGCGTGCGGACTGTTTGCTATGAAAATACTGTGACTATGAATGTCAAGTCAGTATCTCTACCCCCCTAGTTAATGCAGGTCCAATAATGAAATCATAGGCTTGGGCGGTACTGTATACCAGGCAGGTACCAAGAAATCCCCATGGTATGATTTCAAAAATACACACTCCTATGCCATGTAAAACTTTACCTTAAAACAACTTCTTTCAACTACGAAATGCACGTGTTTTTTTTTTTTTTTTACTGTCACCACAACCCACAAATCTGCACTGAGCCAACCGATGTGTTGACAAGCCTCGTCTAACGGTGCTTTGGATGAGACTTGGATGGTTAAAGCTGTGTGGGGAAAAAAAAAAAAACACTTTCACATACACTCAACAAAAATATAAACGCAACACTTTTGTTTTTGCTCCCATTTTTCAGGGGATGGACTTAAAACCCTAAAATTCATTCCAGATATACAATATAACCATTTCTCTCAAACACTGTTCACAAATCTGCATAAATGTGTGATATTGACCACTTCTGCTTTGTTAAGATAATCCATCCCACCTCACAGGTGTGCCACATTAAGATGCAGATGTGACATCATGATTATTGCACAGGTGTACCTCAGACTCTCCACAATAAAAAGACATCCTGAAATGTGCAATTTTCTTTTGCCTTATTGGGTGTATGGGCCTCCGAACCAGTCAGTATCTGGTGTGACCACCATTTGCCTCATGCAGTGCAACACATCTTCTTCGCATAGAGTTTATCAGATTGTCAATTGTGGCCTGTGGAATGTTGGTCCACTCTTCTTCAATGGCTATGTGAAGTTGCTGGATGTTAGTGGGAACTGGTATGCGCTGTCAAAATGGTAATAATGTGGTAATATTGTGTTATTACCATTTTTACAGTGTATACCAGTTCCCACTAATATCGAGCAACTTCACATAGCCATTGAAGAAGAGTGGACCAACATTCCACAGGCCACAATTGACAATCTGATAAACTCTATGCAAAGAAGATGTGTTGCACTGCATGAGGCAAATGGTGGTCACACCAGATACTGACTGGTTCGGAGGCCCATACTCCCAATAAGGCACAACAAAATTGCACATTCCAGGGTGTCTTTTTATTGTGGAGAGTCTGAGGTACACCTGTGCACTAATCATGATGTCACATCTGCATCTTGATGTGGCACACCTGTGAGGTGGGATGGATTATCTTAACAAAGCAGAAGTGCTCAATATCACACATTTAGGCAGATTTGTGAACAGCGTTTGAGAGAAATGGTTATATTGTATATCTGGAATGAATTTTAGGTCTTTTAGTCCATCCCCTGAAAAATGGGAGCAAAAACAAAAGTGTTGCGTTTATATTTTTGTTGAGTGTAAGATGCGAAAGTTGCGCAAACGGGCACTGTGCAACCTGGCACAGCATCAATTGTGCCAACTGAGCCGTCTTGGGTGAACGAGTGGGTCCATTTGGTTACAAAATAACTATCTAAAGCCACTCAGTGTGTGACGTGCACGACCAAAATGAAAAGACGTAATCGACTGAAAACAAATATTGCACTGCTTTAACCAACCAAGACTGAACACATCTTAAGTAGGCATATCTGATACAGAACTGTAGATTAGAGAATGCCATACATGATATTCCGTGTATGGCAAGACTACCACCCGCAGTGTTGACTTTTCCCCACTTTTTTTCTTGTTTTTTAACAAATACCATCAAATAACGTATATGTGGTGATATGAAGGTATGAAAAAAACAAAACACAAACAAAACAGATACCGCCCGAGCCTAATAACCACTTCACCCCAATCCCCACATCCCCACATCCCCTCCCGCTTCCTCTGAAAAGCCTTGTCAACCCCCGTAATCCTGGTGGGAGAGACAGCCTTCGTAGAGTGACGAGAATGGGCCACCTTGTTCGACTCCATGAAGTGGACTGCATCATCGAGGTTTAAAAACTCCACATAGGCCGTATCGTAGCTGTAACCTGGGGACAGCATTTGAAATACAGATGGGTTTTTGTTAGTCAATGCCTGCAAGGGCCCAGTAAAACAATAGTTCGTAAACACATCGATGTTAACAGACAGCATTATTGTAGCGTCAACATGTACACCTTTTGACACGCATAACTTTTTATTTTTTCACACGGTACATTGCACTTATTTCCTCTCCTGCCTTGAGTACACTGATTTTTGACAGGATGTGTTAAAGTTATGTCTTTAAATTTAAAGTTAAACATCCCAGACCGACTTAATGGCTGCATGTTAGCACAACATGCAAATTGTGTTTTGTTCAGTTTTTTTTCTGTTTTTCTTTTATTTGGGGAGAGGGTCAATCAGTACTGGCTGAGGTATCTGGACACTGTAACCAGCCCTAGTAGCCAGTCAGTGTACAGCATCAACATAGTCCCAATGGCAAAGGTACCGGCTTCATGTTTCTCCAACCTGTTAGAAGCCGCTAGCAAGGGCAACACGAGACCTCTGAATTGCACAACACAATTTGTAAAAATGTTGGGATGACAAAAGTAAGTAAAGAATAGTGATTCAGGGGTCTGGAACCAGGCAAACTTTGCCCCCCCCAAAACAGTAATTCCAGATATTACTTCCTCACAATGAAGATGAAATGTGAGGGAACGCATCCTCAGATATTGCATGCTGTGATCTGCTGAAAGGTGCATCATTCTGCACTGTGATTGGCATGAGCCAATATGAGTAAAGCGATACAAGAGGTCGGTAAGCAGTGGGGGACAGAGGGGAGCTGAGACAGAAGGAGCAGAGAGAGAGGAGAGAGAGAGAAGGGGATTGGGTGTGTCATAGCCCCGAACAGGGGCATGGACTAGTACAATTACTTAGCATAAGAAGAGTGGAGAACTCCTCTTAACGTTAAATAAACTGATTCAAATACTAATGGCCCCTGGAATGTTTGTGGTAAAATTTTTGACAAGTGTTTGACACCATATTGACATGTGTACCAACAATCCAACAGTGACATAAACAACTTGAATTCTAAGCACAGCATGAACAAAACCATCTCTGTTCCAGGCATGTTGTCGATGAGGTCAACACTGGGATAGTTGGATAAAAGAAAAGATTGGGCTATATGCCTCTGAAGGACCCAACGAGTGAGTCAATTGTCAGTTGTCACAGAACATTTGTGACGGTCAACAAAAATAAAACTCCCCAAGGCAGACATATCCTCTTTGACTGTTGATAATGTCCCTAGGCTACGTCGTCAGAACACAGAACATTCACTCTCTTACAGCGTGATCTCATCAAGACCCAGAAAACCAAAAGCAACAAAGAAGCTTGAGAAGAGAAGAGTGCGGAGTTTCGAATGTCGTAATAGCGAAATATATCGTAGGGTATAAGGGCGATCGATTGCCCTAAAGTTCCACAAAGCAACCTTTTTCTTACCTGGTACAACACTTTTTATTTTCATCCCCTGCATCGGAACACCATCACGAACAGCAAATGCACCAAGAATCTGGCAATGAAAAATTAAAAAGAAATAAAAAAAAGTATAAAGACTTATGGCAAACAAAACAACTCGTTCAAATCAATTCTTTCTCATTCTAAATCTTACCTGCTCCATTGTAGCAGTCTTTGGAATGCCAATTATGGATATTGTATTGGAAACTTTGTCCTCCACGGCTGCACTCCTGTAATCTTGATCCTTTATGGACATTTATAATCAAATAAGAGTTATCAAGCATGAAATATTCACAAGGGGTTCATCAGAGATGTCTCAACAACTTCACAAAGCAGAGTTGGGAAAAAAATAACCTTACCTGAGAACCAGAATCATTAAATTTTGGTGGTGGGAAGGGTTTGGATTCTTTCAGAACTTTCTCTGGTGTTTGAAATGGTTCGTGTTTGTAATCAAAAGACCTCACAGACCCTGTTCTATAATCAATGTCCCTGTAGTCCTGGTCTCTCCCTTCTGTAGCACTGCCACCTTGGAACTCAGATTCAGCCCCGATCTTAGCCCTATCAGGTCGCTGATCATGCATCCCTTTGAAGCCTTCACTTGGAGGTCCCTGATTTTTTTCATTCTTATCTTGATGATAAGGAGGCCTTCCATCGCTTTGAATCTGCTTGGGATCCCCCTCTCCAAGCCAAAGTTTGCTTTCAGGAGCTCTACCAAGCAAACCTGGAAGACCCATTTCTGGGAAAGGCAGGTCAAGTGGAGGTTTGAGGCCAAGTGATGGCAGATCCCTGGCAGCAAACTGATCTCGGGGGAAGCCAGCATCTTTCCCAGGGAACTCTGCAGGCTGCCTTTCCCTGTCACTGAATGGTGGCGGAGGTCCAAGAATACTCTCTCTGCCAAAGCTTGGAGGTACACTCTGCTCCATAATACCTTTCAACAGACTTGCCAAAGGGGGTTTCTCCTTGCGACGGCTCTTCCATTCCTCTGCAAGAGTCATCTCCTCACCACTTCTGTAGTGGTCGATTGGGGGGCTGTCGATTGAATGAGGGAATTCTCTGTCTCTGTGTGAGCTTTCTGCACCCCTGAAGCCTGGTCTTCCCCTTTCCACAGGAGAACAGTCATCGTTTCCGAACCTCATGGGAGACCGGTCTCTATCTCTGAAATCAGGTCCAGGGCGATTTCTGAAGTCCATGTCGGAATCAAATCCTCCTCTTGCATTAAACGGTGGGCCACTTCTTCTGTCAAAGTCCATCATCCTCCTCTCACGTGAAGGCATGTCCATATCACAGCCATCAATGTCATCCCTGCCCATTGGAGGCCTATCACGCATATCCCTAAACCCGTCATTTCTTCCCATCGGTTCCAAGGGAAATCCTCTCCTCCCATCCATGTCTTGCATATCATAGCGACGCATCTCTCTGTCCCTCATGTCCATTAACCTGTTCATTGGCTCCCTCTGTGGCCTACCCCTGTCTTCCATGTCTGGCGAGTTCCTGCCAGGGCCCATGAAGCCAGGTGCAGTCATCAGCTTGTCTCTGATTGACATCTCATATTGCCTCCTAAGACTCAAGTCTCGCTCTTCATCAGGCCTGAAGAAATCTCTGTTTTCTCTGTCTCGCATATCCCTTGGTTCCATGTCACGTCCTCTCATGGGGGGACCATCACCCCTCCTCATGTCCATAGGTGGTAGATCTAGAGGCCTGGGACCCATGTTCATCCCATCCCTACCTCTAAAATCAGGCATGGGACCATCGCGGCCTCCAAACATCTCTCCACGGTGGTCACCACTAGAACAAAATGTATACTTTGAAGTTACGCTTTGGCAAAGAAATACAGACCACAACATAGGCAATATAAACAAGCATTGAACCAGTTACACTTACTATGAACAATAATTCTTAACAAACAAGTCCTTATATACAAATGTTACGTTCAGTAACGTAAGTCAGGTAACACTAATCGCCATGAGTAGGCTATACACAATAGAATGCCGTCTGCTTACCGAAAGCCTGGGCCCCCTCGCGGTCTCTGTCCAGGTCCATCCCACATTTTCCTCCAAGACGTGTCTTATCTGGTGGCAAAGTTTAATTCAGAAGCATGTCCCAAAATCACAGCAGAATTGTTAATTTACCAAAACGGAGCAGAAAGCTATTATGGCCTTTTGACCACAAAACAGCCACCAAACATAATTATGCTTTCCTGATTTTAATTCAACATTAGAAAATAGCTAAAATAGTTAAGCTAACATAGCTTCTTGGGCTATTGAAGAATCATAGTCGGCCTATGAGCCTTAGCTTACTGGTTCCCAAAGTGAGGTTCAGGGACCCCTAGGGGTCTTTGGGGGAGTTCCAGGGGTCGACAGCTAAATGCTCGTTAGGAAATAAATGGACCCTTAAGCGTCTGTAACTCATAACGTGTACAAATGGCCACTCTCAGAGTTAAATTAACAAGCGACTCTACCAAATTATTCATTGGGGACCCATAGAGAAATGGGGAGTCGTAGCCTAATTCAGGTCAAAACCGGGGCCCCTTAAAAACGTTTGAGAATCACCGCTACAGCCGTGGAAAATCTTCTCTTACGCGTGTCGGTGAGATGATGATTGTCAATTTGGGGGTCCTTGGCGTGAAAACGTTTGGAAACCACTGCCTTGGCTTGCTGTACATCTATTTTTGCAAGCGACGCCGGCCGGTGATATTGCTACGGGCTATAATGAGCAAAGCCTTCTAGTAAAACAGTTGCAACTTTGAGGGGTCAAAAACTGAGCGCTGTTCATGCAGACTGAAAAAGGGACAAACTGGAGTTGGAAATACTTTGTTTTCAGAGGCGGCACAAATAAGAGCTATTTTAGGCATGTGTGGACCACGGCAAGCTGGCAACTGCTTTTAAAAGGTATAACTAACAACTAAAGTCTGCAATGTTTGTTACCATTACTACTGACCCTAAAAGAATAAGATCGTAATCCTAATTTTAAAAAAATCCATAAGATTTTGGAACAAATCCTATCGGATTATTTAGGACTATGAGAATCCAATAGGATTCCTATAAAAATCCTGTAAGAGTTTTTCTTTAATTTCCCCCAAATCTTGGGGAATCGTATGACCTTCTTATAAGACCTATAGGGCTAGGTAAACGATCTAAAAGTGATCATTAGAGCTGGCCTGTCCCTATTTGCTGTCTCCATTGTCAATAGAACTCTATGTAGAAGAGCCACCATTGGACTGGCCCCATGAAGTCAACGCAGTTTGCGTAACCCTGTCTTTATTTGATAGCTCTGGCTAGCGTTAGCTTACAAACCACCCGGCCTAATGATATACAATTGACAATAATCCGTCCTAGACCTTAAGAAAGCCCAACAGATAAATTGTGACCATTATTTACCATCCGGTTTAATTCAGGTAATTAACAGCGCTATTGCGGTGTTTTATTCCCAGCATCAAGGCCATTGAGGAGGGGTGACGCGTTTAGCCATATTAGCTACAGCTATGTGGGGAGAGGTTTAACAATCCGAAACGTACATCCAAGTGCTAAATATCTTAATTATCTCATATCATAGATATATTTTTCAACAAGCAAGCTCTTAGTGCGCTACATATATCGAAATACTACTAACCTTTATATAGAATCCACTAATGCACTATGGGGGATGAAGGGATTTCAGTCCACAGGATACGATACACCGCCTGTCTCTGTCCGTCTGTACACGGAAACAAAGATGGAGGCCAAATCTGAGCTGTGTGTGTGTGTGTGTGTGTGTGTGTGTGTGTGTGCGCGCGCGCGCGTGCGCATGCAGTGGCGCTTCTAAGCAATTTGGAGCCCTAGGCAAGATTTTCCCTGGAGAAAATCCAGGGAAAATCTCTTGTAAAATGGCGCCCCCAAGGGATAAAATTATGAACTATTTTTAAACTAAATAAACATATTATATGTGTTTTAAATGTTCAATTCTAGTTATAGAGGATAAGTATAATGCATCCATCCATATATTATTAGGCTTATTAGCCTGGGATCCTTTTAAAGCATGTCTGGTGGTTGCCCACTCCCCTCACTCCCTTCCCCTCATGGCGCCCTAGGCAACTGCCTAGTTTGCCTAATGGCAAAAACGCCCCTGTGCGCGCGCGTGTGTGTGTGTGCGCGCGCGCGCGCGTTTTTTGTCCCCTCTTTTTTTCTAATGGTTTTTCTTCAATGGTTCGAAGTCCCACTAGGCAAGCAGCAAGTTAATGTACTCAGTTTTTTGTCCTTGGCATTCCCAGTTTATATTATAACATCAATATTAAATTAACTTTGGGAGTTACAGACCAGTTTAAGGGTCCATGGGGGGGGGGGGGGGGGGGGGGGGGGGTCAAACTACCCCCCCCCCCCCCCACACACACACACACACACACATTTCATACACTCTCACTGAAGTTACTTGATAACTTCAGTATATGCGTCAGAGCAATTACAAATTTCCACATAAAAGAACATGATATTCATGTGCGCCCTGAATAGCCTTTACTGAAAACAATGACAACCATTAGTTTAAGTCACACACCCTTATCACATACACAATGCAATAGAGGCTATGCATGCATAAAGTGAATGGCAGATTGAGTGGCAAAGTGAGCAACAAACAATGGAATCAAATAGGACTTTATTTGTTTGGACACTGAAAGGCTAGAAAAGGCCACTCAGTAGGCATTCCCGCATGGGCTATGATGACGATGTCACAGGCACACCCTCTATAGTATTATGATTATTATTTTTGAATTTGAGAAACAAACAAGCAAAATGAGCAAATGTATTTCAGATGTGCTTTATTAACAGTAACAAGACTGTTGTGTTCATGGTTTAAATGTCTCCACAAATATTCTGAAAAAACAAAAAACTAAACTTTGAGTGATTCTTCAAGGAATGTGTCACAGTTGCACAAATGGTAATATTGCTAAGTTTATTAATTAACAATTATTTTAACAAACCGCTTTTCTCAGCTAAAAGCTACAGTCAACATAAGAAAAGCAAACAAAATGAAAACAAAACGTGGACTATTATATTACGGAACGAACCACAAATAACGGCACAACAGCTAAAACATTACTACCCTCAGAACGAAAATAGTGGTCTACTTTTCATTTTTAACAAATAAAGTGAGAGTAAAGACAAAACACAAGCAAATGTTTTTGAGCTTAATCTCATAATAACTTGCAGCTTACTTAAAACTTGTGAAACTGACCAAAGGAGCTACATAAAGAGATATAATAAAAAAGTGAAATTAATAAATATGAAGAAATAGCAGAGCTGCAGACCAATACGCTATTATAATAAAGCTTTTTCTATAGTGTTGCTGCTGGGTGGAGATATATTATAATGTTAAAAAACATTATTTCTTCATTTTTATTTTATTCTACAAAAACAGCCAATCTACAAGCTCACCACATGTCACATAGCAGTGCCGCTGTGAGCTTGTAGATCTGTTATTTTCACTTTTGTAAGATGATGAAGTAGTGCATTCATTTACAAAACAAAACAAAAAGTCGAGATGCTAGGTTTCTGTCCAACAGCGACAACATAACACGTCCACTCATTGAGGGGCACAGAGCGGTTAGAAGAGCAAGTAGGCTACAGTGTACTGTACATACAGTAAGACAATCACACAATCACACAGTTCACAGAGTGTGGATTAAATATACAAACACGGCTCCTTGGATTTGTTCAGACTTCGGGCAAATCCCATTCTTTTTTTAAATTTGATCTATGACAAAACTGCATGTCCACACAGCTAATTGAAAAGTCGATCATCTAGCATTTGTGTCATTGATGACGTATCTGCATTGGTGGTGGTAACAACATAATGACATATACTATCCTGTATACTGTATTGTGCAAGTAATAAATCAGGCTTTCTGTGTCTGAGTGTCGAGACTGACACATTATCTTTTAGAAATACGATTAAAACCCACATAACACTGGTAGGCTGAATTGGGATTTGGGCTGAGTATGAACAAAGCAGTACTCCATTAAGGATGTGGGTTAGGAGACGGTTGAACAGAATACATACTTATCAGCATGCCATTACATTATGTACTGTGTCCAGGATGGCACAGGTCCTTTTCCCATTGTTTCTTACATGGATACTTTATAACATGTACTCTGGCTTCTGCATGCATCCCATACAGTTTAAAATGTCTCGATTCACTATTTGGATATTTCACTCATTCACTTACCGGTATATTTCAGACGTGTAGGTTATATACCACTTCTAAAATATACTGTACAGACTCCCTGCTAGCCATGTTAGACACATTGAAAACAGACAAATTAACAGACAAATAAAAGATTGAAAACAGTGATACTGGTTCAACTCATTTAACATGGTTCAAGTTCAACACTTGAAACACGTTTAACTTGGAGCTTGACTTGTGTGTCAGAGCACTGAATATCCCTATAAAAATAGTGAATCGAGCAACTGTCTCGGGTGCACGCAAAAGCCACAGTAGGCGTTGCAATGACACCTGGGAGTGTTTTGAAGTGAAATACTTTAATGACCCTGTGTTTGCATTGATGTTTGGAGAATGTCCCCTCGGCTGTGCCAGTGGGTCTATGGCTGGCCAGCACTGCTGGCCATGGAGGCCGCAGGGCTGATGGCAGTGCATGGGTCGACAGGCGCCTGTGTGTCAGCAGGCCCCAGAGATCCCGGGTGTCCAACTGGGGGTGCAGGAGTGTTCCTTGGTGGTACGGGACCCCCTGGTGGCCTTGCGATAGGGCTAGAGCCCCCCGACTCACTCTGCTCCGGGGCCCGAAGTCTCTGCATGAGGGTGGTCACCCTTATCGCTTTCTGTGAACCATAAACAATCAAGTAAGTTGTAGTTCATCTAAAACAATGGTTCGGGGGCCAGGGCCTTTTTTCGGTTCACATTTTCATGGATTAACTAATTTCACTAGCTTGGATCCTATTAGCTGTTGGCAAAAATTGCCTGTCAGAAGATTGTCTGTAATAGCTCAATTGTAAAGCCATTCTCTACTACGCCAGAAAATTTGGGTGGCCAATCAGGACACAGTATGCAAACATATTTGAATACTGTGTCCTGGTTGGCCACCTCAGTTCTCTGGAGTAGGAAATGGGTGTACAATTGAGCTCATTGAGTAAAAAGTATGTTATTTAAATGGTAAGTAATTAGTAAAATTACCTTCCACTTGGCTTTGACAACAAAATTCTTCTCTATTTGCGCACACACTCCATCCTTGATGTTTTTATTTGAAGCTGCATTCCCGGAAATCCTGAGGCAAAGACAACTATTGGTGGGAGAATCCTACAAAGATCTTTGGTTGAGCCAATTCATAGCAGTAGCCTACCCGGATGACCTACAGCAGGGCCACATCTAGGCATGAGCAGGTGGGGGCAATGCCTCCCTAAATGCCCTGACTGCCCCATCAAACATGATGGCATGCAAGATATTTCAAATTAAAGTACTTATAATTAAAATGATTTGAAACACTATGTTACTCACTACAATTGTCACCACTAACCAACACCATTTCATCATTCAAAACAGAAAACTCTCCGGGTCAGACCTTTAGCTTTATGTATGCTGCGTGCCTGTTGCAACTTCAACAACTGATATTATTGACGCTTACTTGCCTAATATAAGTCATTTAACCGAAAATACCTCGCACACCATTTTTGACTGCCCCCCCCCCCCCCCCCCCCCCCCAATTGGGAAATGTTACATCCGGGTCTGGCCTTGTATTAAACATGGAAAAAATAACAGTAGTGTCAAAAGTTCATTGTGGAGTAATTTTCAACTAAGAAAAGCCCCTAAAATGTAAGGTCAGGACAGCACTTGAGTTAATCCCTCCTCCAGGAAGTACAGAACTACAGGTCATCTCTCATTCCATAGATTAGCAGAGCTAATAGACAATGTTTTCTTAGAGAAAATATTTACCAGTCATGGTTTATAGCTTCCTGTGCTGTTAGTCGTTGATCTTGGTCTATTTCCATCATTGATGCTACAAGTGTTTTAGCTGTAAACAACAAATATATAAACCAAACCAAGTTAATCCACATGAAAATTATGAAATGGCGTCAGCTTATGCTGCCACAGACCATCATTTTACATCACTTTTCATCCACAAGGATCCAAATCAAATCAAATGGAGAGTCAGAAATGAAACACCTGAGTCAGAAATGTCATCCCAGTATGGTGAATCAAATTCATAGTCTCCTGATAAAATCTTCAGGAAAAGGTTTTTATCATGATTATCGTAGTTGTCCTCATCTGCGTCATCATAGAACGGTGGGTTCCCCGACAAGCTGTCAAGTTTGGAACAGAAAGAAACACTGTTGACCACTATTTTGGTTGAAAAACATCAACCTAACTAGTTCAATCAGTTATAACATTTAACATTTTATGTTATTATATTATCCAAATGTATACAAGGTTTGGTATCACTTTTGCATCCCACCTCCATAATGCATATTCCACCTCCATAAATCATAATTACAGGTAAAGTGGTTAATCAAACAAATTTATTTAGCTATTTAGAGATAATCCTTTACAAATTTGGCTTGATTTGTTGATATAAAATGCATGCTTTTGAAGTTTTGATTCAAAAGAAGGAAATAAGGTAATCCATAAAAAACATTACAGGAACACTTACAGGATGTACATGATGACCCCTATTGCCCAGCAGTCAACTGGCCGCCCATATCTTTGCCTTCCAATCACCTCAGGAGCTGACAAAACACAATTCACAAAACAATGTGTTGCTGATGGATAGAAATGTCATACCATACAAAACAGTTTTGGAATAGAACAGCTATTTTAGTAGGGCATTAATAGAAAATAAAACATAAAATAAAAACACAAACTAAGTTAAAATATTGAGAGGTTTCTGGCCAACAGCAACGATAAAAAAACATACATAGTATAACTTGCATCATCTATAATAAAAATGTCTTAATACAGTTGAACATTTCTCAAATGCATGCTTTTGTTACTGATCTAAAACCCAATCCTTACCAAGATACTCTGGTGTGCCACAGGGGTCCTTAATGAGTCCACTTTCCACTTTGGCTAGTTGGAAGTCACTGATAACAATTTTGGAGTGCTTCAAACGATTATAGTACACCAAATTCTCCAGCTGCACCAGATAGATAGATATTAAAGTACAAATGTAATCATTGTGATGAAAAGTACTCATATGACCACAACCCTCATGATTACCAATGAGGGAGGAATTTGCTTTTCTGTGCTTTTCTGTGCTGTTTTATAATACGTGCTCAGACTTGCCAAAACCAAAATCGTGATTACTGCATGGTGCACTTTATTTAATTAAATTATCTGATAATTGAATATTCATTTGATTGATTATGTGAAGCATAACGTGGCATGCACAATGCTACCTCTCAGCACTAGGTGTCAGCGATGGACAGTGTACTGTATCTGATAAGATAAGCCCTACCTTCAGGTTTCTGTGGACGATCCTCAGTGAGTGCAGGTAGGCCACAGCCTCCAGCACCTGTCTCAGTACATTGCTGGTGTCCTGCTCTGAGTAATAGCCTTGATCTAGGATCCAGTCAAACACCTCCCTGCCTGTAGCCCTGAGGAGTGCAATAGATGGATGCACAAGTAAGAACACTCTCTGGGCATTCCTGCACCCTGACACACCTCTGGCGGTGCCATAATGCTGGCTGCTGACCCAAGGTCTCCAGCCTGGAGCCACCCTTTACAGATGTTTCACTCATCTCGGAACATCGCTGGCTGTGAGAGCATCACAGAGACCTCTCCCTGCCGGCCTCTGCAGACAGGTGAAGGATTCTTGTTCTACCCACACTATCCCTTGTGTTATTGCTTTGGAATTGGTGGAAAGATATAATATGCATGGCAAGGACGTCCATCTCCCTGATTCAAGCACGGGCCGACTGCATACCATGATCAGTATTCTTTTCTTGCCTTTCAGTGAAGTAAAACTAGCAATAGCACCATGTGAAAATAATCCACAAAGCCAAGAGTTGGAGGGGCTATAGCACTGATTCAAAAAGGATGAATATGTGTGTGTAGATATATACATAGCTATTCGCTATGACTATTTGTCAAATAATAGAGGACTAAAGTGTTTAAACTGTTGCTCATTTTTGCTGCTAAGCCTCTGGGAAGCCTACAATTTATGTAAATTACCAGGGAAATGGAAATGATGCTGCCATCAAACTATGAAACGCTGTTGGTTGTTAGACCACGAAAGCCACAGCATGAGTTTATTTTCCCAAGAGGTCTAGTCTGTTTATGAATATGGCTTTTGTTGATGCATTTGATTGTTTCTGCTCCCCTTAGCATATGTGCATATAGTTTTGTTAATTGCAAGTGTGTGTAAGTGTGCGTGCGTGCGTGTGTGTGTGTGAATACTAAATGTTCTTTATGGTAATACAAATGTAGGGTACTCCAAAATAGCAGTCATTCTACGTGTACACTATTATGCATTGTATTATTTATTGAAAGAAAAAAAAGCTGGAACCTGGGGGGGGGGGGGGGGGGGGGGAGAACCACTGCCTGTAATTAATGATTGAATCGATGAAAAAGACACCCGTGGCTCACAAAGCGCCTCAAAATGACACTCACAGCTCTAGGAAGAGGAAATACTCTTTCTTGGTCTCAAAGACATCGACCAGCTGGAGGATGTTGTGATGTTTCACCCTGGAGGAGAGGAGAGGAGAGGAGAGGAGAGGAGAGGAGAGGAGAGGAGAGGAGAGGAGAGGAGAGGAGAGGAGGGGAGGGGAGGGGAGGGGAGGGGAGGGGAGAGGAGAGGAGAGGAGAGGAGAGGAGAGGAGAGGAGAGGAGAGGAGAGGGATTTGTTTAGTGTAAGCAGTAAATCTGATTCATAGTTTGTTGAACAAGTTGGGCAAAATAGTAGATCTATACGCTCACAGCTCATCACACAGTCATACGATAATAATCAGGCTTAAATAATTTATATTCATGCCTAAGTGAAACTAGCAAAGTTACATCATATTGAAAGCATCCCTGTCGGGAAATCTCTCATCTCATCTCATTTCACTCAAAAGTTGCAAGGATATATGCTATATGGGCTATTTTCACTTTAAATCTTAACTCTTAAATCTTAATCTTAAAGTGTGTCTAATGTTAAATTCAGTCCTATGTTTTGTTTATGTTTCAGCAATAAGAGAATTAAACACTCACATTTTTAAGATCAGGATCTCATTCTTGGCAGCTTTCCTTACTTTTCTCCCATCCTTTTTGATGAACTTTTTACAGGTGAACATTTTCAACGAATTCCTGTCCTTTGCTCGGAATATCTCGCAAAATTCCTCTCTGACAATACAGACAAAACAATCCACATTAGCATCATGTCAGTTCAACCTCTTAAAGTAGACCCATTTTAACCATATCTTCATGCAATTTATCTTCACCACTATCATTATAAAGTGGTAGATTTCTGTCTAAACAAACTGCATCTCAGAGTTAGGTCATGATCAATTCAGAAACCTGCCGAGAACCAATCTTAAAAGGCCAAGACTGTCGCATAGTCCTTGAAGTGGGATCTGGGGACAAACAGTTACAAATAATAATAAGCAAATATAATCTTCTCTTACAACCGTGCAGTGTCCTGCCCTGTCAAAACTTTTTCACAAATAGCGTCTGCGACCCAATAAATATCAATTTGCTCGTCCTTGGCATGAAAAGTTTGAGAACCATTGGTGAAGTGGAGGGACAGAGCAGGGGAGTGATGGCGCTCATTGACTTCCTGAAATACGGGTTTGGTGTTCTGAATGGATTGAACCCCATTATAGAACAGCGACAAGTTCATAATAACATGTGGGACATTGTGTGAGATTGCAGATTACCTATAGTGTTGCCGAAGACATTTGGTGAAGAGGGAACAATTCAATATCACTGCGCTTCCCAACTTCTAATCTAAAAGTAGCACTGGACACCTGGAAATTGCACCATTAGTGAAGGACCTGTATTATGTTGAAAAGGGCAAACTGTTCCCTCTGGGCCTGTAAGCACAGAAACTGTCTTTTTTGAGCTGCCAGTGACTTCTGCCATGCAGTCTATGGAATAGATGTGCTGGAAGTCAACCAAACTTGACAGCCTGGTAATTTATACGTTCCAATGTCCCAGATTTTGTGGAACAAACTCTAGTATTCAAAATTTGAAAATACACTAATAATCATCATCATCAGTCTCCATCAATGGTCACTGTAAATCAGGGGTTTTCAACCAGTGGTCCGGGGACCACTAGTGGTCCTTGAGAGGGTTCCAGGTGGTCCCAAGGCGAAATTATGAAAAGTTGGTTAACCAGATGTAACTCTTTAAGAGCATAAACATGAAACCAAATCGCATTTGATTTTATGTTTACACTCTCAAGAGTTAAATATTCATCATCTGAATTATTAGTCCAAGTCTACACAACTAGAATTCTTTAGTTTTATTTCTGTGGGGGTAAAATGTCCTAAATGGTTGTCCATGTGGCTCAAATGCTGAAATAGTTGGCCCTGGTATCAAAAAGGTTGAAAACCACTGCTGTAAATAATCATTATGGTAGACTAGAAAAATAAAAAATAATAAAGTGTGAAAATGACTATATGGCCTGATATACCCCCTACACACTGCAGAACCTTTATAGATGTTGGGGAGTCATCAGAATATTCACACTAGAGGTGTCTTTTTTTGCAATTATAATTATATCTTTGTGGCTTTCACACTAAACGATTGATTGCCGTCTAGGGATCACACATTGCAGGAGTACCAAGATGCAATCCAGACCTGATACAGGCTACATTATTTATTACAATTCATTTTGACGTCTTGCGTATGTGTAGGATCTTATGACATGCGCAAGACTACCAGGACACCTCTCTTCTCTCTCAATTTTCAATCTCTTTCTCTCTCCCTCTCTCTCTCTCTCTCTCTCTCTCTCTTGCCTGAGCACACATACAGAATACACAATGTGAAATGTAGAGCAGACATGACACAAAATCTTGATTTTTAGTGAATAATTATCTCTCCATCTCTCTCTCTCCAGTCGTAGTTCATAGGTGCTGTCGCACATGCACTCCCACAAGCATGTGCACACAAGCGCGCGCGCACACACACACGCGCGCGCGCGCGCACACACACACACACACACACACACACACACACACAGTGTGTGTTAGTGATGATTATATCAGTGTTTTTCAATCAAAGGTCCGGGGACCACCAGTGGTCCCTGAGAGGATTCCAGGTGGTCCCCAGCTAAAGGATGGACAATTGGTAACCAAATGGATGCTTATAGATCTGTAACTCTTGAGATCTAATTAAAGATTTAAACACCTGAATTACTTCATTTTCAAGAATCTGCACAATTACAAAATGTAGAAGAATTGTAATTTTGACCAACGTTTTGCCAGTTATCTCTTTTAAATTGTGTACAAACTTGAAAGTCCTTAGTTTTGGCTCCATGAGACTATTAACATCAAATGGTGGTCTGTGGCTAAAAAGCAGAATAAATAGTGGGTCCTGGTAAAAGGTTGAAAACCACTGAATTATAAGGAGTTTGAAAAGGGGTGAAGTCATTAAGCAACGTCAATAGTACATATGTAGTTATTTGACACCACTGCCTGCTGCACACAAGGCATACTCACGATTTAACAATCTGTCCCAGGTCATATTTGTCAGTGACTTCGGAAGGAGTGTTGTAGTCCTTCTCACCAACCGTTAGACAGCCAAACGGCATGGCAACACCAGCTCTAGCCAGGGAACACGCTGTTCAGCACAACCTGTTAATAACACACAACACATTACCATCTGCATTAGATTTGTTCTGTCAGCTATCCAAAAAAAAATAACCCACACTGAATGGTTAAATCAGCAACAGAGCAGCACAGAGCCTGGACTGTGCAGGACTGTGAGTCAACAACTGCATTTTGCAGAAGTATTATTTCTCTTGTCTACTTTCTTTACCCTGCAGTGTGTCTGTAAACAGAACCTCTGTGCAGAGGACCTGATGTGCTCTAGCCCTGACCCCCTCCACATCTATTGGCAGGAAACCATGGATGGACCCATATTTATGAATAATGCAATTCTCCTCCAAAGTTTCAATAGTTTCTAATGGATGATTGCACAAAATCTAGTGGCAAGGATTGTCCTGTATTGTCTTGTCAAGTCATCTTGAAGATTTTTATTTTGCTACTCCTTCAGCTCACATGGATTTCAACATTTGCATTAAATGGCATTAAATGAGTGCAATAGATAATCATCCACATAATTCAATCAAGAAAATATAGGCATAAGTGGTTTGTCATATTAATTTATTTACTGTAGTCTATTTGGTGCATGCTCCCTTGCTCGCAGGTGGATATTATTTACTGTATTGTGTTCCAAATGTGTTCCAATGAATGAGGTTCATTAGACATTCCACAGGACAACGTTACATTTAATGAACAACTGTTCCATCTTTGGGTGCTAAATATTGTTGGAGAAATGGTATGTCAGCATGGCAACCACTTTCTTTTCTCAATGAAATCACCCTAAAATATTGTTCTATTATATATTATATTCAAGGGCTATATTATTTGTCATTCAATGTTCTTTTTTCAACGATTCTTGAAAATGGTGGTTGTCTTATAACCAGAGTCATCTTCTATTCGGGACAATACGGTATTTGGCAAATCTTGCATTGGAAGTGGCAATAGGAACAGAGTGGGAGTAGAGTGAATGTGACTGATCTGTCGAGAGCATCAGTCATGTCCCCGTCATGACCATGTTTGGATCATTTCTGCAGCCTGAGTGTAGCATCCAGCGAGGAAAGAATATCAAATCTACCATGTAACTATAGTAACTTTTTAACAATAAGGTTTTATGGTTTTTGTATCGGAGTAAAAGTGGAATATTTGCATAGACGTAAAGGGGAGTAGTATAAATACTCCAGGAAAGAATAAATAAATCTGTATTCCAATAGATCCGATGTATGGCAGTTCATCTTTCACAAAAAATGGGGAAAAAGAAGTAAATGAAAATGTGAAGAAAAAAAAAAAACACCAGTGTGTTAAATATAATAAATGTAGGTGCAATAAACTGAATGGTAGGTAGATGTAGAGTGGGAGGAGGAAGGACACAGTGTTTCAGTTTTTTAGCCTCCAAGACAGAACAGAACAGAGTGTGTGTATGTGTGTGTGTGTGTGTGTGTGTGTGTGTGTGTGTGTGTGTGTGTGTGTGCGTGCGCGCGCGTGTGCGTGCGCGTGTGCATATCCTCTGTGCACCTGATCACTTGTTTGTGTGTGCTCGCCAAGATCGTGTATACAGTGTGTGTGTAATTTGTGGGGGTTTCAATGGAGATTAATGTTATGGTTGTGTTTAAGGTTAGCAAGATGTCACAGTTAAGACGTTGAGACGTTGAGACAGACAGACAGACAGAGAGAAACAACACTGCAGCGAATACATTTCCTCAACAGCATTGTTTTAGACGTATACAAGCAGGTTTCCACCTGACAGCAATATGTAATTAGCCACGGATCCTTGTAATAAAGGAGGATCTGCAAATGCAGTGCAGCCAGAGAGCATAAGGTTACGTGTCTCAGGCTGTGAATCATCCCTTCAGCATGAGTGCAGAGTACTTTACACAAGGACACCGCAGGCACACAGAGGGGCTTATTACGCCCTCCTCAATGTGTCCACAGCCATGCTTTAATAAGGCGTTGCTCATAGTCACGAATGCAACACAGTGTGAGACTGTGGTACTGCTGTTTTTGCCTCTTTCATTGAAAAATGTGGGAAGAATTTGCAGAAGGGACAGCAGGGTTAATCGGGTTAACACATATTGTTTAACAAATACAATAACCCGATTAACCTGGCTTTTGAAATGATGTCATATAGCAGCAGACAATTCTATGGGTGTTTTGTTTAATGGCGTCTAAAACCGTAGGACGCCAAGTACATTATTTCACACTTTTAGAGCATAGGCCTATGCGTGTTGAGTCTGCCACAAATAAAATTAATTATCATTTAATTCCCATCACTGCAGCCCTCCAAACACAGCTGGTTTTGATTATGCAACTATTGTTTTTTTTATATAGTGTTAGATCAGTGCTCGGTAGAGTGCAAACTTGTGTGTTGTGCACAAGAGGCCATAACCTACTTGTGCGCGAGTGGAGCGAGCTAATACTCATGACATTAGCTAAAAACTCTCTTACTTATGTCACCATTACATCATCACCTAAACCAACCAATCGGAGTACCCCGAGGGATGACTGTCCTCCTAATATGTGAGAGGGCCGTGGAATTTCATTTACAGTTTTTATTTATTTTTAAAATATTGTTTTGGAAAATGTACCCAAATGAATAAAACAATATTTTAAAAATAAATGAAAACTGTAAATGAAATTCCACTGCCCTCTCACGTATTAGGACAATATCAGTCACCAGAAAAAAGATTGGTTGTTTTCGAATAATCTGTCATGGTTAAAAGTTTTAAGTTAGAGTTTTAAGTTATAATGGGTTTGTATAGGAAGGAGGCGGATGCGCTAAAATGAACATCAAATATCTAAATGCTGAATGGAGTAACTTATAAACTGTCTGGTGTGTTCACATGAGGCTGAGTAGACCATAAAATGACCAAAAGTTCTTTTGAAAGTGGAATATCCCTTTAAGATGGGGAAGGAGGTGACGTAGCAGTTGACGTAGCGTTAACCCTGACCGACCTGGACCATGCAGAGATGGACACGCGGACAGGGAGTAAAACATACTGTGGAGACAATGACAATACAAACAATACAAGATATCTTAATTACATCATCGTCAGATCATCAACTAAACCATCCAATCTTTTTTTTAAAAGCGGTCCACCAACCGACTGCAAAGTAATTTGAAATGCTCACCAAATATTCAGTTCAGTTGTTTGTGAGATGATGTTTGATGATATATAACATAAGAGTGCCCCCACTTCACTTCACATGGGTGTAACCACTGATTGTACAGTACGCATACATGCACTTATACATTCTTTGCTATTAAACTTTGCTAGCGTACCTGAACAGATCATCTAGAGTGTTCTCAGTGCCGTTCCACTGTTCCTCCTCAGCGACATCTCTAAGCCATTCATCTAGCTCTGTATTGCTGCTTCTGTTGTAAACAAACAAATCTGAGGCTCCTACAATGGTGGGCCTGCCTTTGATGCTGGGGACTGGAACCTTGCGGAAGCGTTTGAAATTGGTGGTGGAGCAGTTTCCCTGAAAATGCTGTGGTTTGACTGTCAGAGATCTAAACTCAATCAACGATCCACCTTGAGGAAGATCCTTGTCTGCCCCCGATACAGGGGTCTCCGGTCTGACTTTGCTGGGCTTCAGTGGAGTCTCAGAAACCTTCTGCTGGCCAAAAATACTGTTGTCTTCTTGTGAATGCACAACAGTGGACACCTCTTCTTTGACAGCCTGCCAACACTTGTGACGACTGAACCTCTGATTGGATGCCTCATCTCTCACAGCCCGTGGTCTCTTGCTAGAAGGTTTCGTGACACTTAAAGCCTCCTTCTGATTCGTGGAGAGATTCTCATGATCTACAAGTGCATCAGGTCGGGTCCTCTTTCTGCCCTGGTCAGGGTAGGAGCCAGTGGGAGACTGGCCTAGGAAAAACTCTGTGCTCGAATCCTGGTGACCAAGATCCGGGGAGTGTAAGCTGTTGGACTGGGTGTTGGAGGATGTCTGCAGTCTTGAGCCAATGGATGGAGGCGTGGCTCGCTTTGACTCTAAACCAACAGGGGCGGAGTCATCCTCTTGAGGCCGTTTCTTATTGAGTGGCCTAAAGAGGCTGGTCGTTTTAGACGGGACGGGATACACAGTAATGTCAGGCACAGCTGCTGTCACAACACCTTGATGTGGTCGTGCATCTGTCTGCTTCCCGTGTGAGATTGTTTTCTGTGTGATGATAGTTGAACTGATTGTCTCAGCCACCGGGCTGCCTCTGTGTCTCTTGTCTGGAGTCTCTTCTACTGGCGTTACCCCTGTTAAATCCTGTTGAGCCAAAATGATGCCTTGTGAGAGTTCTGTGTTTACGGCATGTGTTGTGATCTTCAGAGATACCCCTGGTAACACTGTCTCCTCCACTGCATTCTGAGAATATGTGGCAACTGGAATTGTAGACTTTACTCTTCGTTCTATGTCTGAAACTCTCACTGCGTCTGTCATGGCATGGGCTGGATTGCAGTATTTGTCACAAGAGATGTAGATGGCAGCCAAGCCAATCTCAAACTCTGGGATCAACCGCAAGCCTTTCTCTTGCAGAATCGTCCCCACAGAATCAGTCCAGTCCATGGTAGAAGAAAGTATTATGGAGTTCCTGTTTGCCACATCGACCACACAGCTCTGAGGTGACTGCAGCAGTGCATGGGGAAGACTGCCTTCTGCCAACAGCTGGCTCTGCCCACCTCCATACTCCACCGCTGCACTCAAACGTTTGAACTGTTTGTCGCTGAGGAAGACAAAGGTTTTCCCAACAAAGAGCCGTTGCCGTTCTGGCCTGGCTGTGAGATCCACCTCCTCTCCATTCAGACGGGACTCGTCCAACTCTGGGATGAAATTGTCAGCTTGAGGGATGGGCTGTTTCTGCTTAACTGCTCTGCTCAGCTCACTGATGAACTCCTGTTTGACGATCGGTCGGCAGGTTAGAAGAGCACATATAGTCTTGATGGTGACCTTGACAGTGGGCATGACCAGGTGAGTACAGTCCTCTGTCCAGCTGTTGACCAGTATACCTCCCAGATGAAGCAGGGTCTGAGCAAGCCTTGCCTTGCCCTCATCATCCACACACGCTGAACACACCACCAACTGCATCCTCTCCACACTGAAGTCGCTTTGGAAAACTCCAAAGGTGATTTGGTCCCCTTCTTCTAGGCTCAGTGATGTGTTCTCTGACAGACGCTGATTGTTGACAAATGTCCCATACTTAGAGGTGTCCTTCACTGTTAGGGTCTGGTCAGTAGTAGTGAGGTGGGCATGAATTTTGCTAACAGACTGGTCATGAGACAACAGGATGTCACAGTTCCTGCGTCCCACAACATACTCTTTACCAGGGAGGAGGTAATAGCACTCATCCCCAGCTCCCAGGTGCTTCAACATCCACATTCTGTCAAGAACCACAGAACACCAGATATAATGTATAGATATATTTACAGTGTAGTTGCAAGTTCTGTGGCCGGCTGTGTATGTATGCTATGTAGGCCTGTCATTGGTGGTTGCTAATTGGTTGTTGTTGGTGATGTAATTATGTATGTCGGTGTGACCTCTTTGGTCCCTTATTGGTTGTTGATGTTAACGTAATTAAGACGTAATTAAGTTGGGAGGGTAAAAGTTATTGATAATCAAGAGGGGAGAGAGGAAGTGCCAGGGTTGAGTGACTGACTGGCCAGTGAGATCTAATCTGGTCTACCTTCCATCTTAGTTGGTCCCCACTTCTTTAGGCCAAAATGCTTTCAGGTTCGGTCAGACATTCAGAGGAACAGTTACATTCCCTACTGCAAAGGCACCCCAACTAACCTGTAGGAATCCCAATATAGGCTCTATTGCACATAATTCTTCCTATGTCTTACTTCCAGGTCTTCCCTATAACTTAACATACAGGTATTATCGATGACACTAATAAAGGCTCTGTTCCATTCTACGCCAACGTGTGTCAACGACAACGTGCACCAATATCTACTGTATCACACCGCAGAGACATGCGCTAAAACAGTCTTGATTATAGGGCTTTGGAGTGTAAAAATTGGTTCCATGTGTACACTCAGAGTCATGTAGTAGGAAAGGGTTATTCTGTGTGCATATTGAACCTTGGCTTTGTTGGATGCAATCACGAGAAGACCCTCTGTTTCAACCTCATTAACCTAAATCACCCTATCATCGATCCACAAGCTCACAACACATCACAACACTGTAATATCAGGCACACCTGCTGTCATAACACCTTGGTTTGGTGTAGATCTCTGCTTTGTTCTGGGCATGTGAAAGCGCATTTTCATGTTTTTAGAAACAGCATAGCGGTAGTTATTATTAGATGCCCAGTATGTTCATGTGGTTAAACAATACACTATGCAGCTTAAGTTCCACCCCAAAGGCAGAGTTGTTAAATAATGCCCTTTATTAGTTACAATATTGATGACAAAGCAGCACAGTACAGTAATAACATTTTACTGTGAAGTGTACTAGGTTTTACTGTGAGCTGCAGATGGAGAGGAGAGCGACGTCCCAGTGGGGCCACGCATAATACGATTTCATAATGAGTCTTGGTTTTTACATCTAATTACATTTTAACACTTTTACAGCATGTATCGGCAGCACATCTTGACAGCAATGTGAATCCGTGGAATGTAAAACGATCCAGATCCAGTGTTTGTGTGTGTGTGTGCGTGCGTGTGTCCGTGTGTGTGTGAGTGTGCGTAAGAACCACAGACGAAGACAAGTATTGTATAAAAACAAAGTTAAATATAAAATGTAAATGTGAAGGATATTTGTAGATAATATTTATAAGTCAAATGGAAAAAAATCTTTGAACTAAAAGGCTATTTTCGCTCTGTGAAGATTAAGTATAAAGTGGGGAAGAAAGGGCAGAGTGATCATTACTGCAGTTTGTGTTACTACTTACGTTATCTTAAATTAATAATTCAGCATTGTATCTTCTCCAGATGCGCAGAAATATATGTCTTCTGTACATATAGGACCACAATTGTTGCATTATGCAGCAGTCGTCCTCTAGTCCAGTGGTTCCCAATGTGGGGTCTGGATACCCCCAGGCAGAGGCGTACTCTGGGGGTGTGTGTGCATGCGTGCGTGCGTGTGCATGCGTGCGTGCGCTGGAAGCGAGTAGGTGCAGGAGGGGAGGCTTCGATGCAGCCCCCCTGAAGATTTTAAAAAGATTTTTCTACTTCCCCCAGGGGTCCTTGAGAGAGTTCAAGAAGGTCCTCGGCTAAATGATATTTTGGTACCAAATGAACCCTTATGAGTCTGTAAATCTGCAGTGTTATAAACCCAATGGGTTTTTCTAATACATACAATTTTATAATACAATATAATAATCTAATACAATACAAATTGTGGTCCCAGAAATATAAATGCCATTAAGGTCCGTAGCTTAATGCATGTCAAAAGGGGGGTCCTCAAAATTAAATATGTTGAGAACCACTAATCGCTGCTAGAGCCATGAAAGACCTGGGTCCCTGGCAGGTCTTTTCAAATGGGGGTCCACGGCCAAATAACTGCCGAGAGTAGCTACTGGGACGTAAGTCGGGACTTGATCAACCCCGGCTGGGTCGCCTGAGTGAGGGGTATGATGTTGCGAGACCCGAAACCCCGATGACCTTGGGATACATCACTGAGGATACGTCCCAGTTGCATCCATGCGATGTATCTTTAAGCGACTGGGGGGGGGGGTCTATATATCTAGTCTACATATTTACTCATAACCCATGGAAATGGATGACGACTCCCGACCCAGTGTTGTTCCGCTGTAACTCTGTATGACTCTCTGAACGGACACGGCTCTGAGGCAATTCAATATTTGAGCTGCATACTGGTTGGCATACTGCACAGTCTGTGAAACTGAGCTTCACTGTCTACAGAAAGACATGGTAGTAGGGAAGAATTATTATTCCAGTTGCCCTGACTATATTCCTGCTCAGCCCTTCTTTCCTCCGCTACAGTACAGATGATGCCAGAATGATACCCTGAGACTCCCATTGCTGTTACACTACCTGTCATTCATCTAGGATTTCTACACAACTCCAGAATTTTGGAGCACTAGATACAGTATGTTAAGCAGTCCCTTGCGTTAGGCTAAATTTACACTGACTGGATGAAGGATGAATGAATGACTGAATGAATGAGGATCTCAGCCATGCAATGCCATGCCAGCATTGGTTGGTGGACACTAAGTTGTAACTACGGAAACTTAAGACCTATTTCAAATATACTGAATAACAATAGTTGATATACAGGCTCACAATTCTTATAAAAAAAAACATACACTTTATTAAAATGTACTTCATAATTTCTACTCCTATTCTTTGCCCACCACTGCATGTCATGTAAAAAAAGAAAAGAAAATATCCATTCAGAAAACAATATAACCCCTTTCTTGATGGTCATAGCCATCTAGTACTACTAGTACAACGTACTACGTTGTAAATGGAACCTAAAGGCACTATATAAATGCACCATTTACCCATTTACTACCCTCTACTAGATCGCTTCAGTGTAACATCCTCAAAAGAGATGTTTTATATTGCTTTCTGAATTAATAATTACTTTTTTGAAATGATATAATTCTATGTCTGTGCATCTCTGTCTGGAACTAATCTCACAAACCGCTAGACCACAACCAACACTAGACTAGAACAGGTTGACAGTTTCACATAGCTTGGACTCATCCAATAAACAGAGGTTTGATCAACACATTATAACTACCCAGACATGTTTCCAGCAAAGACAGTAATGTGTAAGATGAGCTCATCATCTGTTGCTCCTCATATTCTGTTATTATTGTACAAAAGGGGTCCATGCATTTTGGGCAATATATCACTGGTGCTAATTTATTATTTGTGCATGATACAGTGCAGTGGTACTGGTAACATGCACAAAATAAGAAATTAGGGTTAGGGTGGGGGTGCCTACTGGCAGGTCATTTGGGTTAGATCAGACTGAAACCCTGCTTAAATTTGCAGGTATACATTGTAAATGACTGATGTTACGTCATAGACTGCTCATCACAATCCACATGGAAGCCACACTTTTACTACCGTAGAGCTGTCAGTAATTAACATATTCATGGTACTTCAATTCAAAATTGTTTCCCCCCTCAAAATGTTCAATAGCTTACTATACAGAACAAGATAATGGGCTGCCTCATTGACGGCAGGAAGGAGCAAAGGGAGTCTGCCACTTCACCATTGCTGATTCAGACTTTCTCTTTCTCTTCCGCCTTTGAATAATTTGAATGACGTGTCACGTGCTGCTTCCCTATTAATGTGAATTCTTATCACAATCTGAAAGACTGACGAGTCACCACGAGTTTAGCTGTGACATTGAGCAAGGTTTAATGAAGATGTGTCCAGGGGACTGACAGTAGAGATGTTAACTCTGTGTTGTTTTACATAAAGCTTAATATACACTGTGTTACAGGTACATTTGATTAGGGGTCCATTTGTGACAATGATGAATAGAACCGCAAAGTGTACTACTTGAGCCGGAACACTGTTGATTGAGTTATCATTAAAATAAACATGCTCCGAAAATGCACACAAAGCTACTCATGCAGATAAATGCTTAGATCACATACAGTATAGTACATGCATACTGTACATTAGATCTGCTATCAAGACCAAATATAAAGACAGAAAAGAAAAAGAGCTTTTGGGGAGTGTGGAGACTTTGGAGTACCAGTGTTAGAACTGTTTTCTATAATGGTGGCCACCAATTTGCATATTTATGTGCAGCACTAATTATATTAAAATGCTGTAATCATATTGTCTAACCCTCAGAACACACTGACACTTTGTCAGTTTTTCCATTATGGGAATTAGAAGGTCAAAAACGTAGAATTCCGCTCCCTTGAAATTTATAAAATGGCCATTTTTTTAAACCAAAGCAAAAAGGTTTCGAAGCTCCCAGAAGCTCTTTTGATTACCATGTAGTAAATCGAATCGGGCGTATTGGATTTGATTTGATTTACATGTCTTGGGTGATTTGTTCAGGACATTACTGCTGGATTAGCTAAAGCCTTCTAGACTGAGAGACAGAGACAGACAAACAGTGACAGACAGAAAGACGCAGCTCAGGCGGTAGGCAGGTTGTCCAATGGTTAATGGTTGGTGGTTTGAATCCCCACTTCCACTGCAGTCTACATGTTGAAGTGTCCTTGAGCAAGACACTGAAGCCCAAATTGCTCCTGCTGTGCTGGTTGTAACTTGAATGGCTTCTGCTGCAATTGGTGTATGATATGAATGGGTCAATGTAAAAAGTGCCTTGGATAAAGGTAAAGACCCTATAAATACAGCATTTACAGACAGGGGAATGGGACTGTTTAAGGAGAGAGCTCTTTTGTTGCTAGAACTCTTTGTTACACAGCATAATTTCATAGAGCTATTTTAACTCTGAACTGGTAATTACATGCCACCCCACAGTTTCATCATCATTCTTCTAAGTAGTAATTTGACTCTATAAATTGCTATCATTATTACATGTCTCGTGGTGGAGATGTGCACTTCTACAGAGTGCATTGTAAATGGGGAATTTATCGACCTTATAAAGTGCCTCTATCTTCCAAAGCGCCTTACAATGAAGATTGTGTTCACACACAAACACACTGTATAGAGGAAACCATACAAGGTACCATAGTAGTCATCAGCACAACGCTAGTGTCTTGCTCAAGGACACTTCGACAAGAGAACAAACCAGTAATCTGTTGTCTGAAGTTTCTGCCTCTGGCTCAACTTGCAACAAAGGAAACGTTTGTGGACTAGTGCACGAGTAAGAGGGTTCCACCTGTACCTGGTGTCATACACAAGGAGGTGGTGGAGATTATGCACAACTATAAGTTCCTGAGAATGCAACTGAACAACCCGATAACTCTGACAACCTGACAACTCAGTCTACAGCAGTGCTCTTCAAACAATTTAATTTCAATGTCCTGACTGAGTAATATTTGGCTCCATTAGTTAAATATTTAAGTAATAATAATAATAAATAATAATCTGTGGATATGCCTGCTATTTTGAGGCTGGTTTGTTGATGAAAGTCAAGCCAGTGTGTGTGGTGGAAAGCCAGAATTATGGGTTTGGCATAATAAATGCAGCTTGTTCAATGTGGAAGGCTTGGCCACTGGCCAGTGGAGGCAAGTGGCCATTCAACAAAGCAAAACAGACTCCTCATTCCCGCGGTGTGAAGTGTTGCTACTGGCCATTTCAAAACACTTAATTGGGCCATTTATTCACCAATGTTTTATTGGCATGTGGTGTTCATGTTACCAATTACTTTTGAAAACCCTTCTTTGGACAACCGTGCTCGGACTACAATGTGTTATCCGTTGAAATCAAATCATGAAATGGAGAGAGGGTCGCACACACCAAGACACATTTCAGTGCTTTAATCTTGGACAAAACAACTTTTCGGCTCTCCGGCCTTCCTCAGTGTCGGCCAAGGAAGAGCCAAAACATTTGTTTCAAGACCAATTACTTTTTAACTTCAAAGATTATTTTGTATTTTATTTTTACTAAGAAAGAACAAGAAAGCATTCCAAACATGAATTAATTAAGTGGCTTTATTCAATTTTTTGGTTATTGAGGTTATGAGCTTTGCTTATACTGTAAGCATAGATTTATTTCTCTCCGCTTTCACTTGGATCTAACTTTGCTACCTGAATTTTAGTACAAATTGTACCATATGTGTTCATTTTTTCTTTTAACCAAGTTATTTCATTCATTTATTTCCTTATTTTCTTCTTCTAATTGTTGTGATTTGTGTTGTGGTAATAATGGAAAAGAGTATCTACCTCAAAATGTTTTCTAAGAATTAAAGGATGAAATGAAAATTAAAAGGTTGTCTTAAAAGCTTGTGTTTGTATACAAATATGCCAGAGGAATTCACATTATTCCTGCAGGGTAGTAAATCTACTATGCATATTGTCAGCTATTAGTTTGTTGTGATTTCAGGCTCCACTGCCTATAATCTGACCACTGAGTTATGATGTTGTTTGTTGCCATGGTTACCAATTACAACAGTGCACAGCATCATGGAACCACGTAGAGTATCTGTCTATGTTTCTGTTGCAGTGCAGCAGTGATTCTCAACCTATTTCATTTCAAGGACACATACAGTATATTCATATGACTTATGAGACAGACTTCACTGTAAAATGCTGCAGATCATTGTTTCAACTTGATTTTGATGCTTTGATGCAGAGGACCCCCTGGCTGGAAACCCTAACAGACCCCACCGCTATACCGTAGTGGTTTTCAACCAGTGGTCCGGCGACCACCAGAGGTCCATGAGAGGAGTCAAGGTGGTCCTCAGGTAAATGATGGACAGTTGGTTAACCAGATGTTAACTCTTTGAGAGCGTAAACATGAAAATCAACATAAAACTTTAAAGGGTACTCATTTTTACACTCTCAAGAGTTAAACATTTCAGAATTAGCCCAAGTCTACACAATCAGAGAATATAGAAGATTAATGGTCATTTTTTGTTCTATGCCTGTTTTGTTTCCCAAATCAAGCCTGGTATTGTGGACAAAAGCAAAATACTGTAAATCTTTAGTTTTGGGGTCTGTGGGGCTAAAAATGTCCTCAAATGGAGGTCTGTGGCTCAAATGCTGAATAAATATTGCATTACTGGTATCAAAATGGTTGAAAAACACTGCTCTAAAGTGAAGCCCTATTCATTGTGTTGTCGCATGCACAACCTGGACATTTTGTAACAAAAATAGCAGACCTGGCGCAACGACGTGAGCATGTAGGTTGACGCTTGCTAAGGTTTGGCATGCCATGCTGCCAGGCATCTGAGTATAAATTAGGCAAGACATGTGACAAATTCATCTTACCGGAGCCGAGAAACACAAGGCTCAATGTATGTTCTGTGCATGAATCTAATATAGTTCCTGGTACATGAGGGAGATCATAATTTAAAATGTTCCACATTCACGATTCTGTCTGAATACAGTGCTTACACCTCACCGTTTTACCACACACTGGGGTCCAACATTCCAAATTAAAAAGAAATTCAAACTCTTGAAGAATGAGTTCAAACAGTAGATATACAAGATCACAATCACAACACATTTTGAGCCATCAGCTGTTTTCACGAATTTAAGTCTCGGTACGAGGGAGACATTTGAAGCAAAAAGTTTGAAGACCATGTGCCATGCATACAAGATGTTTTAACCACTTTCAAATGAACCGAGGCACGAGACAACCCTTTGCATGTGTGGGCGTGCACAAGATTTCATTCAACCGCAACCACCCGTCACATCGCAGGCATGCAGGGTTGTGACATTTTCCCATTTAAATTGTCACTCATAATTGGACATTGTGGGTTAACGATTTTAGTCGTAACACACTGTGACATTTAACATCACATTTAGATTGTCACTCATAATTGTACATTGTGGTTAAAGATTTTGAGTCATTGAAAATATATGATGCTAGAATGCAACAGACTTCCCCCATACCAATAAGCAGGGATGGTATTAGGCAATTTATGTCCCATTGTTCATGTCTTTAGGAATTGAACTACTGACCTCCCAGTCTGAGCGCAGAGACTCTTAACCACAACGCCACTGAGCTGCTATTAAAGCAACGTATATGACCATGTTTTATTTTTTTATGAGACATCTATATCTTAACAACACAAGTATGCATACATGTGCCCGTGAGCACAATTTCATCCCATCAGAGGAGGGGGTTCAGCTAGGGTGAAGCACACAGCTAGACGGCTGCTCTGCATCAATATGGTTCCTGGTATGTGCAGGTACACTGTAGGATATTAGAATGTTTCAAATGTAGCTAATCAGCTTCAATAAACTGCTTACATCCCCCCACAACACCTTTTTAACCACAGCTCTCAAACAAGTGGCCTATATTTTATATATATATATATATATATATATATATATATATATATATATATATATATATATATATATATATATATATATATATATATATATATAGTATTTTTTATCTGGGTACTGTAGGAGGAACTAGGAAGCTATAATTTTGTGTTTTCCGAGTGGCTGAGCACATGGAATGTTATGTAATTTATGATGACTTCCTCATGATCATAAGAGGCAACGCTCACTTCAGACAAGATTTTGTATTTGTGAGAAAATATACTGTAACTACAAGAATTACTTCCCAGTACACAAGTTGACATTTTCTTGACCCAACCAGAACAGGACAGGACAGCAATGTAATCCTTGGGAAGAAGAGGCATGCCACTTGTCGGCAAACATGCAGGAGACACAGGTAAAACAAAAAAATATAACACAGAAAGAAGTAGATAATATAAAGTGTGAAATCAATACAGCACATCAGACAATTTAACAAAAAGCTAGAAAAAGCTAGAAAAAAACATCCCCCCCCCCCCCCCCCCCCCCCCCACACACACACACACACCTCTGCTGGAGGAGACGACTACAGTCATACAAATCCAACAGATATTTTGATGTACATTGCTGAGGGTAGAATCTTCCACCAGCCTGTCAGCATGATAATCACTCAACCACAGCAGAGAGACAAATCAATATGCTCCATATTCTCCATGTGTGCCAATTCACAAGATTTCTTAGGAATATTTATTCCAAGAACAAACCAACACCCTGTTATGAAGATGATGCATAGTTGCATACTGTACATGTTTTATCTTAACGAAATTGTGCATTCACGTTAAAGCTAGGAGTACAATTGTACCTTATGCCGATAATGCCGATAGCCGCAGGCTCTTCTGGATATTTTGTGCAGAGCTGCAAACTGCCACAGACCTATAGCTCTGCAAGCTGAAATCATCGCTGTTGACTGTTGACTGAATTGGATCAATTCTCATACGTAACTCTGGACCCTATATGGATCCATTATTACAGTTTTCTATGTGCATGGTTACAGTCATGAGTTTAAAGGGTGTGTTGGCTCTACATAAATGTGAACTGTAAAGCACTGTGCATTAATGCATTAATTGTAGCTGTCAGGTGTATATCCAAAGCTGTCCCTTTTAATTCAAATTGTGAAAACACCGGGAGAGGGGAAACCAAATCAAATTCACATTTCTGGGTTAGGTTTCTGCCCGGCGTTGACGATATACAGTATAGGACTGACAGTTCAATCCATCGTTCACTCACTTACAAAATCTTGTACTCTCTGGGCAGGATATTAGACATACAATATAGCCATCATCATCAATCACCATCTTAACATTGATTTCTTTACTTTTTTGGATTGTAAAAAATGTTGTCCTTCGGAGGGTTTCACACACACTATGAATTCTGCCACACAGACGCCACCTGGGATGATTAATCTGACAATGTGATTCTGATAAAACAGTTCATTTAGACATTTAGCAGACACTCTTAATCCAGTGCAACCATACAAATGCACATTCAGGCTAACTGTTTTTGCAGAATCACATGGTAGAAGAGAGTTGCTGGGCTGGTCTTCTACATGAGGTCCATGCAGCGACCGGAGTGGTCCTTGAGGAAGTTACAGGGGGTCCCAAGAGAAATGGCTGATAAATGGTTCACAGAAGCAAGACAACACCTCAAATTCAAGGGGTACCAACGGCGCGTCATGGACCGTCCCGCTCTAGGGCAAACTGAGTTACTGAACCGTAGTGGAGAGATGCGCTGTCCCTGTTGACAAAGTCCCATTCTCTCCTATTGCCATACTTGCCCTAGAACAGGGATCGGGGCTCGAAGCGAAAATGTTTACGCCCATTAGGGGCGTTTCAGTTGGGCCACCTTCACTCACCTATTAATGCCAATCTAATGCTCCCCTGCATGTTCCCACTTTCATAAACCCTTCACCCCGTTTTATTCTGTGTTAAATCCCCCCTCTCCTTTTGAAAGGGTGCAGGGTTCATTGTGCTCCTCAGCTTATAGAATTCCACAATTCCATGCTGTACTTAAAGGGGAATTCCACTCATTTTCAACATGCTAATATGTCATTAGTATACATTAGAGGTGCTGGGTGCACATGATGAAAAGGTTTCCCCATTCTGTGTTTCCTAGAAATGGAGGTCTGAAGAAAATCATTAGACGCTTATTTTTTCTGAGAGTGTACAAACCCGTTAGGGTTCACCCTAGCAGGTTCATTGGTTGCACAGAATGGGCAAATGAACCCTAACTGGTTCATTTGCTTCCATTTGTACACTCTCAGAAAAGGTGTTGAAAATGGGTGGAATTCCCCTTTAAGAGAGATAACAGGTAGGCCTAATGGATTAAAAAAATCTACAAATTGAGTAGATTTTTATATGTTCTAATGACAAATTGTAGGCTAATGTAATTGTTATGAAAATATTTAACTCTTGGGAGCACATAGGCCTAATGAAACCGAATGCACACATTTTGTTTCGTTCCATGTATGCTCTCAATTAAGTTAAGGATCTGTAAGGGTCCATTTGGTTAATAGCCTAAATAGCCTACGAACTCAACGACTGGTGGTCCCGGCAGAACCGGCTATGCCCGATAGGCAGCCACTCTACAAGCTCGCAGTCACAACGTGTCGCATCGCACCGCAATTAAGTGAACTTGTAGATCAGTTGGCTGTTCAGTTCGATGCCGCTACAGAACGAGGATCGCTTTTATGAATGCGGGTCCTAATTTGTTGATTCATCACCAACAGTGATTCACCGCAGCATGTAACTGTAAACTAATTGATGATATAATAATACGACGGACATAATAAAACGGATTCAGGCGACAGTTTGGTTTAGGCTGCTGTCTCAAAAGTTTGAGAAACACATCAAGTCATCAGCGCTGCTGACTGAGTCTGACTGCATGCACCCAGCACAACACGACGGTCAAGTGATTGAAATTTACACTGGAAACATTAGGCTACACTAACAGAGTAGCCTACCAATTATTCTTTAACAGCTTGAATTCACTTAGCCTATAGCAGACAGCCTCCGACAATTCAATTAAATTGCTGACAGACCACAGACGCGGCAATTAAAGATTATGTAATTTGCTTTTTTTCTTTACTTACCTTAACTAATTATCAGCCTAAAATATCCAAATTTCGTGTGTTCTCCTCGATCAGCGTGACTTTTCCTTATTTGTCGGACTTTGAATTCCCAGTGAGTTTATATTGTCTTCTCTGGCAGATTGAGTGAAGATCCTCCTCGCTCATTAAACTCCGTCTGTGCGGTGCGGGGAGACGCGTGGTGCTAATGCGGGTTATGACGCGGGAGGCGTGAGAAACCCTTAAATACTCCGTGCGTGTGAGCGTGCGCGAGTGTGTGCGTGTGCGTGTGTGTGTGAGAGAGAGAGAGAGAGAGAGAGAGAGAGAGAGAGAGAGAGAGAGAGAGAGAGAGAGAGAGTAGCCGATATTTAATTCCATGTTTAATTTGATAATGGTATATAGCCTATATCTGTTATGATTTGTGCGATTGATTGAATCAATGCGTAGGCTATAGTTTTTGTTATCCTTTAGTTGCCTGTCAGGTCTAGGTCAATGGCAGAGCCTCAGACTGCCTTCCACATGGTAGCCTAGATTAAAAGCTAGAAAGAAAGAAAGAAAAAAAAAAAAAACATTTCCTTTTGTGACAACATGCCAAAACCTGGCAACACCATGTCATCCCCAACCTAGCTCTGGTCCAGAGCTCCACTGCTTCTATGAAAAAAACATTTCCTTTTGTGACAACATGCCAAAACCTGGCAACACCATGTCATCCCCAACCTAGCTCTGGTCCAGAGCTCCACTGCTTCTATGAGTCTATTGCTGGTGGTTGGATATAACACCTTACATTATGTGTCAATATTTTCTTCCTCCACTGAATCCACAGCAGACAGAGGAACATCTGTCTTGTGTCATATCTTTCCAGCATCACTTAAGATGATAAGCCAGTGAAGACCTGACAGGATTATTTTTGGGGTGTCAGCCTTCCCCTCAAATCTCTCATTTAGCTCCTTGGAGAGGACATCAAGAAAAATAAATAAAAACACAAGAAAAAAATAAAAACATACTCATGTTCCTCTATAAGAGATTGCATGGGAGCTGCAGCTGTTTCTCTGAGGGACAGTGTCTGTTTTGTCTAGGTATTTCATCAATACCTAAAATTCATCAATAAAGGCAAGTGAATGTGTATAGAGGCAAGTGTATGTGTATGTGTATAAATACAGAACTGTGCTTATTTGTAAACTGTATGTAAAGTGTATTGTAAACTCTGCTTAAATTGTAAACTGTAATGTATTGCAATGTTTTTTTCTTAATGTAAATCGGTCTGGATTAAGAGCTCGTAAATTGTACACACACAACTTGACACAAGAATGCACACGCGTGTGTGTGTGTGTGTGTGTGTGTGTGTGTGTGTGTGTGTGTGTGTGTGTGTGTGTGTGTGTGTGTGTGCGTGCGTGCGTGCGTGCGTGCGTGTGTGTGTGTGTGTATTTTAAGATGATTAAATACCATCGTAATAATAGTTAGTAGCAAACACAAATATTTTTAACCTTTGATTTATCAGAACTAAGCCTCAGCTTGCCCTACTTTTTTGTATTTTATAATTGTACATAAAAAGGGGGGAAAATAACAAAAAAATCATGCACACCTACTGTACCAGTGCTTCAAATATATTTGACTGAACAACTGTATTATTTAAACAAGCTGGCCTCATGCTTCCTTCAATGCATGAGGAGTCGGGCTACCTTCTTTCACCTGACAGGGGCAGTTTCCCCAGGTAGGACATGGAGCGTGGAACGAACATGTTATTCCAACCAGTTCCTGTCCCCTCCATCAGGTGCCCCAACTGGTCAGGGAGAGGCAGTCTAGAGACCAGGATCACTGCATGTTTTTTGTGCATGTTTTTTTTTTCCTTACCAAAAGGCCCATCCATCAACCCCGCCTTCGGTATGGGCAGTGATGACATGGAGGAGGAGTCACACCACCAGCACCCAGAGTGTCCCTAGTAGGAATCGAGTCATCAGTGTGCAGCAAGCAAGCAAAGCAGAAAGCAGTGCAAACCTCCAAATTAAATAGTCGCTATGAAGATGGAATGAGTGTGAAGTGTGAATGAATGAAGTAAAGCACATGAATAATGTAATGCTGAAGCGGCCCAAGGAAAGGCTACTGTACTGAGTTTTCTGTCTGAACTTGCTTTGCGCATGTCTTTGTCAGGTGCAATCCTGATGACCGTGGCTATATCGATTTTAGATCATTGAATCCTAATTTATTGCAATAATGAACAAATATCGCCCATGAATTGTGTTCTGCCCGTACTATACGTTAGTTAGACTGTATGTACAGATTGGCAGACAGCTAACAAAGTTCCCAAAAAGATCCTTAGGCTGTGTCATTGATTCAGTTCTTTACTGGTGAACAACTTGTAAAACTGCAGTACAGAGAGAAAACAAAACAAAAACATGTATTGTGTAGCATAGAAACAATCAGTTAAAGTAATATCACTTGTACCAGTTTACATAACAACATTGCAAAATGAGAATGTATACTTTCCTCAAGCATCACACAACTCTTAGCTCACTGTACTAATTGTAGTAAATTGAAATGTCAAAATATTTAGTAAAGGTTAACCAACCTAAATTCACAATGCTTTAAGTGCCAACATAAGCTAACAACACATGAAATAAACACAGACTTATCTTGTCCAAGGCCTGAGAGAAAGGGTTACCCAACAGTGCTGTTGTCACGGTGCTGGCTTGTACTGAACTGACTCTGACTAATCAACCTGAACCAGGTGTGGAGTGAGCCTGAACCAGGTGTGGAGTGACTAATTAAGCTGAGGTACTCACCAGACGGCACACATTGTATTGTCAACTAAGTATCTCGAAATGCCATGAGCTGAGTAACGGTCTAAGTTGTATCTGCTGCTCAGACGGAAATGATATTCGACCAATCACGACACAGTTCCCACAGAACTGTAGTGCCGTTGCAAAACACAAACAAGACAGAAGCAAGCAGATTATGACAATACGAGCAAGTGGGAAATTCTTTGTTTGCAAATAAAGAAAAGCATATTGGACAACAATTGCAAAAATTGACAATTGCTATGCTTCGAAGAAGACTGATTTTGGTGAGACTACACTGGAAGGGCATGATCCTACAGGGCTTGGCAATGCTTATTTAGCACCCACTGAATTTTGTCAATTGGAATGACACCCCAGAGGACACTGCATTGATGCTGCTCTTGAAGGGCACCCTTTACATTTAGTCAGTCATTTACAACAGCAATCCTGTGGTTTTCCGGGATCCAAGGGCATTTATGGTTGATTGCGATTTCAATTGTGATCTCCTTGTTGGACTGAACAGGCTGGAAATAGCACTTCTACAAACTCACAAATTGTTTGTCCCGACACGTTCTGTGAGCCTGCATATCTGTCACTATAGCACTTGAGTACAATTACTCAAGTGCTACTGTATATAGCAGGCCTGGCCAACCTGTGGCTCTTGACCACATGCAGCTCTTTGGCTGGTTTCATGCGGCTCTTAATGGCCTTTCACATGACAAGTGTCAAAATTGCTGGGCCTGGCGCAGCAATTTATTTCCTATATTATGATTATAAAATCGGTTTTGTGTGTGTGAGCTCACAATGTTATATTTTTGTTTGTAGAACTGGTTCAACTGAGAGTTTGTGTGTGAGACAGTGCACCCGATGTCAATTATTGAAAATAACTACATAATCCATCCATTTTAAACCGGTTATCCGAAGTCGGGTCGTGTGGGCTACGAGTCATTATCATGTTGGTGTGTGAGGTTTACAATAAATCTGGCTGAGCAGAGGTCTGTGTGTGTGTGAGTGAGAGAGAGGAAGGGACGGGGTGATGTTCTGTATGATGTGGCTCTTTGCAGCAACACGGTAAAAAAGTGGCTCTTAGTCTCTGACTGGCATGGCATGGTTCTTCAGTGGTTCTTTGCGTATGTGTGTGCACAAACCAAGGAATAACTTTCCTCAGGAAAGGAAGGGACTACACACTTTATTTGCATGGTGAACGCCATTCACCATAGCCTAGGTGTAGTTGATGCTATAGCTATAGTTTGTTTTGACGGTAGTAGTCTGCTTTCCTCTTGTTCTTGTCTCATGTCTTCTGTTCACATTACACAGATTGGATAAAAATATATTTCTATTCACAGAAAAAAAGTTATATAATGCCACTTGAAACCTAATTTACACACAGTCGAGGCAGCTAGATGGCCGCCCCCACCCAGAACCTGGCTGTGCTTGAGGTTCCAGTTAAGGGGATGTTTTCCTCACCATTGTCGCCAAAATCTTGCTAATTTGGGGTGTTCAGACAGCTTGTTTTGATTTGGCAGTATAATAAAAATATTTGTTAATTTAATTCAATACTCAGTAGTATGGCAGTGTTGCTTGCCAAAAGGGGCACCGTCTGCTCCTTTCCGTGAGGGACAGCATAAATTAACATTTACTCATGGTCCCAAGAGACTTCAACTTCCTCTCACCTCTTTAAACTGCTGATGTCACTGTTTTGTACAGCACTGGTTCTCAACATTGGGTTCCGGGACCACCAGCAATGCAAATGGAGTCTTTACGGGTCTGTAACGGTATAAAAGCACCGAATGGAAATTTACACTGAGGATTCTGCAGTGATAGATAGATCAAGGATATATAGATATAGATAGAGATATTATGATATCAAACTGAAATTATATCAAACAGAAATTACAAAGGTTGAGAATCACTGGCATAACGTGCCACCAGAAAACAGCCAGTGACAAAAGTAATGAGGTGCTGGAACATCACAGGGTGTTAATTGCGTTATTTGTTTTACATCATGACTAACACTTTGATGCCAGGAGCATCTTCATCAGAGTTGATGATGAATCCTCAATGTAGTGTCTGATTACTTTTGTCTGTTGATGTTTCCTGTTCAGGAGATGCACCAGACCTTGGCAATTGGCCTATTGATCGATGCAGTGGAACTCCTCTTCTATACTTATCAGTGATGCTGCTGCAGCAAACTATGCAGATGGAGGAAACACATTTTCTCCATCCACATCTTAGTGTTCAATAAAGTAGTTTGAAAGTCAGAGAAAGTGCACTGAAAAAAATATTCTTTTTTGTTTTTGCTATCTGCTTCAAATGCACAAACACATTGTGTAAAACATGACGTTTATGTTTAAAAGAATATTTAACATTCATTGCTTCATTCATTGCAGGAGTTGGTACCAGTTTGGGATGATGAGCATTGAGTACGACTTCAAACATTATAATCGTTCTGATTCCTTTAATCTTTTATCTCTGATTCCTGGTTGGCTCATTCAGGTAAAAAGTCTTGATCAATCGCCTTGGTAACCAGACCCAACTCCTCCTACTCACATGACAACAATAACTCCTCCTTTGAGTTAACTGCTATGGGAACTGATGACAACTTAACCCAAACTCCTCTCAGCCATCTGAAGGTGATATATGTTTATGTCTTTTTTTAATATATATAATCTGTTCAGCTACCATAGACTTGCCTAACCTCAGCCTCTGTCATGAAAGATTAGAAAGTGAAGACAGCATTGTAACTTTTTAATGAGAAAGCTATTCTGAAACACAATTTGAATGTGAAAGATAATCCTCTTAGTGAATTTAGCATAGGAACACATTCACTCATCCAATCCACTTTTTCTTTTTAGATCCATTAAAAATGCCCAAAGAGGTGTTGTGGAATATTATAGAGATGGAGTGCAATGATTGTTTCCCAAACAAAAACATGATAATTAGAAAATATTGTTATGTTAGGAGTAAGAACATTTTTAAAAAGTGTATGTGTTGAGTATGTAAAATGTCATTTTTATGTGGGCACACCCACCAGTTCATTACATATGCCTGTATTTCCTGATGAGTGGCAGATCCACCTGAACTGAAGCCACACCCATAGCTTTAGTTATATGATAAAGGGGAGGAGTTAGGGAACTGGCTTACGTGTGATGTCACTATATTACTGTTTTGTATTTTTCATTCAGCACATTTGACTGAAAATGTTTCAGCCCCCAGGAAGAAAGCCTAAATGCAAAGGGAAGATGTCATTGCAGATAAAAAAAAAAAAAAATCACCAAGGGGTCTAATTATTGTCACCTCTTAAACATGTATGAAATTGGGAAAAAATACAAAAAATACAGCACTCCATCTTTAAGGTTATCTTGTGCTTGCAGGACAATATACTGTATAGTCCTATATGGAACCTGCATTTATGCAAAATGTCAATGAAACCCAGACAACTTTGCTGATTTCACAGTAGACATAACTTTGACTAAATTGGTTGCTGTATGTTTCTATTCATCACTGGCCATTCATGTGGACACCGCTCAACAAGGAATATGGTACATGGTAAAGCACTATAAATATAGCACAAACAATTTTGTCACTCAAAGCAACTGGCATCAGCATGCTAAATAATATACATTTGAAAAAATATAATACCCACTCCCAAATGCCAATTAGGTCCTCCCACTGCTTGCAACTGCTGTTGCATACTACTGGCTCACCTGCCAGTGAGAGAGAGGCTATATTCTACCTCTGACCCTTAGCCACACTACCACCCACCAGGAGCTCCCACCGGTGGAGGACATACTGTAGTAGCACCTCCCCGTTGACAGGTGCCATATCCTAGCCTGTATATTAGTACCTACAGGGGCCCTAGCTGCTCGGTTTCCTCTCATGGGGGACAATTCCATTTTTATACTGTACGTACCTCCAAAGCAGCCTTCAAAGCAGGTGAGTGATTGGGGAAGCGTCTACCATTCAATTCTGCATTGGCATTCTGGAACCATTGGCCTATATTCGTGCAAGGTTCGTGCAAGTTGGGTCTGGGGTCCTTGAGGGTAAGTTCATAGTGCAACATGTTGTGAGCTTGTGGAGTAGCCAATTCTTGAAGAACGGAATTGTGAAAATCTTTTAATATTGATCTTTGAAAACTTTTAACAACACAAATATTCTCTGGGGACCTTAGCTATATTTAGCTAATGTATCAATCAATGCACACATAAACTAAGTTAGATGTCAATAATTGTCAAATATTTACAAAGATGATGAATACAATTATTGTATTTGTCATTTTTTCATGCCATGTTGCATAACAACAAAGCCATTGCCACTGATTTGTTTTCTAAAATGTCGAAAAAGACCAGATCTAAAAGTATAAAATAGGGTTGAAATCTTTATATATTTATACCGCCCCCTAGAACCCCTTCAAGGACCCTTGAACACAAAGTCTGATTTCTTTCTGTAAAAAAATACAGACTAGACTATTACATTGTACAGTAAAACAAGCTCAAACTTCTCTTCAAGTTCTTTCACTTCTACCCTGACATGCATATTTCCTTAAAAAATATCTAGAAGCTCACACTGCATCTCGCAATGTGATATGCATTATGTTATGACAGGTATATCCGGCATTCAACAAATAATACTGCAAATCCAGTACAAATCAAATGCAAATTTAATTGAGCCACTTAATGAGTAATATTTGACCAGGAGTATCTACTGTATACTTTGACTCAATAGTCTACTATGGTTGAGTAATTTGCCCACCACTGTTTATATGAGCTTTAATTATACACGAGCAGACGGTCTGTGCTGTCGCAGTAGCACACATGATGAAAGTGGAGTGTGCGTCACACACAGGCAGCCTGCCTGTGGCTTGCCACACTGGTCTCAAACCAGTCAAGGCTCTTCCTTATGTTACCATGGCTGCAACCAATGAATCCAGCTTTTTGAATCAAGACTGGTTTATTATAGCCTACAACGTACTTCATCGTACGCCGGTGTCACACGCTGAATAGCACACCAACAAGCTCACAACCAACCCGTGGCCAGTGATGGCTGGACCACTGGCCTTGGACTTGGAGTTCTTACTTTTTAGTAAAAGTAGCAATACCACAACGTAGACACAGTTAAGCGTAATGTTCTGTATTCAAACCTCTCTATAGATCATAACACGTCTCTTTGCACTGCATTGTGAGATTGCAGTTCAGTTATTTTTGAAGTAGCCAAAGCTGTCAAATTAGACATACTGTATATTGTACCTTAGAGTAAAAGGTACAATATACAGTACTGTATGTCACTAAAATGTAGGGGAGTATAAAGCATTGCATAATGGAAATACTCAATGAATGTAAATTTGACCAAATGTTAAGCCTACTTTCCACTACTTCTCACAACGCGTCACATTGTGTTGATCGGCTATTTTCATCCACCGTGCGACAGAGCATAAATTAAGCATCACTCGCGTCCATTCATGTTGGCAACGTAGCACTCCTCTGACGACTGAGTCCAAATTTAAATCTTCATACTGAAAACAGTTTTAATTACATGTACAGTAACTGCTGTGAGGAGATCATATTGGATTCATTTGTTTTCTTTCACAGGACAATGTTTTTCTTTCATATTAAATGAAAAATTTCATGTAGAAACTGAAAAATGTTGAAACGTTTTATGAATATTTTTTACAGAAATTCAGCACAAATCCTCTCTTATGGGGGTTCATTGTTGGCACATACATCATGTTTTAAGCAGGGGTCCAAAGAGCCTAAATTAATATAAGTTTGGGTCTTTGCCATGAAAATGTTTGAGGAACAGTGTTCTAGAAAATCCTTATGAAGTGCATAGGCGGCAATATTATCTTCTCAAGGACATTTCTCCTCCTGTGCTGTAACTATGCGCACAAAAAGATGTGTCAACTTGGTTGTCATAGAAACCAAAATTAAATAACAGTCATGGTATCTGCAGCGGAAGCAGCAGGCTAGCTAAAGGCACTAGACAGTTGCTTCGTACCAGCATCAGCGGAGACCTTGGCAGCAAAAACTGCACTTTCTAATTGAAAGCAGCCCAACGCAACACCATAACTTTTGGCCTTGCTTGGCAACCAAAATAATTCAGATGACGCATTAGTCCAACAATGTAGCTTCACATGTGCGGTATAGGGACAGGGTTAGTAATGATTCTAACATCAGCAATGAATCTTCAGATGCAGCTGCGACTTACAAACTAAAATCTGTCTCCCACACAAGTTGTTGACAGACACAACTGTGAAGATTCTCCCACCCAATCAGTAGTAATTACAGTAAGCTTTTTTTGGCTTTTTTGCCCCCGTTGTCACCAAAACAACTTCAATGGAGCGGGGCCAAAAGCTGCACCCCTTTCATACCATTTAATTTGAGTGATGACGCAGATGCAAAACACGGCAGATGAGATGGCAAGATAACACTGAACATAGGAAGGCTTAAATACATAACTATATACACAGGTGAGACTGATAGAGTAATAAAACGGATAGAGACGGAACTGGAGCGTAGCCCCACCTCCCACTATTCATTTCAGTAGAAGTTCTCAATGGTATTTTGAAGCACTCAGAAGACGGCCAAATTTACAATTATAACTCAGTGGCTTGATAGAGTGGAAGTTTAACGTATGTTAGATAGCCTTACTAGGGCCTAGGGATAAAACAAGCAGCAAACATTAGAGCAGACAGGAAACACTTAGAATATAACTACTACACAATAAAAGTACACAGTTCATGACAGTTCCGTTCAAATTGCAGTGGCAGCTATTGTGGAATACTTAAGTATTTAAACTAGAGATGTGTCTTTTCATGTTACCGTAATTATAAACCATTATATGAAAGCAATAAACTCCAAGAGATTATGTTACACTTCAGTGGCCTTGCTGTTCACTGTAAACCATGGTATCTTGGGGCGTAATATTATATTATTATATCCAGGCAACATGAACATTTTATGCACTGACCGTTACTTGAAAAAAGGACACTGAACCGTTTTTTATGGAATACTTTTCTGGTCACAGTCGCGACTTTAGATGCTTGTGGGCACAACTAGTGAGCAACTATAGTTGCAACGTGGTTGTGACTACTTCCTTATAGTCACGAATGTACACACGGAGCATTGACTAACCCTAACCCTAAATATAACCGCAAGCACAGAGCAGTGCATTTTCACCAATGTGGTTGTTCCACGGAGCACAGGAGATGCAAGGCAAAGTTCCCCCGTCCCCTCCTGCCCTTGTGCGTCGATTCAGTCAAGCCATGCCCTCGTCTAGATGCCAGGCCCAGATGTAACATTTCCCAATGGGGGGGCGTGAAAATGGCATGAGGGTGGCTTCATCGCCCGTGTCGCTTCGTGCCATGAGCAATGAAGCGGCCCATACCATTTTCAGCTAAATTCTTTAGTTCTATGACCCACAAGATTTATAGTTCAAGACTTACATCAGGCAAGTAAGCATCAAAATAACATCAGTTGTTGTTGAAGTTGCAACAGACACGCAGCATGGATAAAGCTAAAGGTCTGACTCAGAGAGTTTTCTGTTTTCAATGATGAAATGGTAATGGTTGGTTTAGGGGTGGCACTATTGTAGTTAGGTATTGGCGTGGCATGGCCCCCATGCCCATGCCTAGTTCCAGCCTTGCTAGAAGCTGTAGTTCAAACACGCAGAAGACCTGGTCTATAGTCGCTGGTGATCACAGGTTACGAATGGGTCTGTAACCATTGTCTCTCCCCCTTAGACTCTATCAATAATGGCAAAACGCCAAAAAAGTGTAAAAAAAAAAAGTTTTAAAGACCATGAACACAGATGGGGGGCGTACATGGACTGACGGGCAAGGTTTTTATTATCAAGGCAGTGATAGTAGTGATTCACCTTTGCTTTCATTCAACGCCTCAGGTTTTTGTAATATCACCCAGAAGAGTGCTTTTAGTTCTTGACCGAGCCATTTTTAATTTCTCTGGAGGTTTCAAGTGCACAACGCCTGACACAGACGTGTAATAATGATGATATGGAAGGAGAAGGGGGGCAACTTGTTTAATGCCGTGGCAACCTTTGAGAAGAACATTCTGTCTGTCTGTTTGTCTCTCTGTCTGTTAACGGTCCAGAACCCACCTTTATAACCACTTAACAAAGCCATCCACTGACTTAAGCCCTCTCAGACTCTGGGACCTTGTGGTTGGTCGCTCATGTACTTTATTCAATAGACTCTCAAGACATCCCATGGTTCACATAAATCATCTCTCTATGGAGAATAGGGACATCTTAGACTTATATCTCATATAGGAATTGTGAGAATTGCGGTCACATATTTTGTAACTAATTCAGCAGCAGTAATATGAGCTCTCAGTCAGTTGATTCTTCATATCCTTGAGTGAAACAGACAGGATTATTTGTTTATTTTTCAAACACATCCAGACAATCTAAAATCCCTCTATGGGGATTACAATGCAAATAAGAGAGTACATGAACCCATGGACTTAGCGCCCTCTACCAATATTGATGCCAGACTTGCTCCATTATCTGAGCATTAGGCCTTAAATGGCAAATATTCAAGCGTGTTCAAATCATTTACAGTATATTCAAAACAAATCTGATAGACTTAAGATTGTGCTCTTTATGCTTTTACATTCAGGGGAAAATAGACAATTTAACGCTGAGGTGCCTAGACAGGCCGATTACCATCTGCTCTGGGTGTGTCTGGGTGCTGCAGACCAGCAGCTCCCTGCAGGACCGAGTTGTTTGTTTAGTTCCGGTTCACCCCAGTCACCAACCAAAACAAAAACCATATGGATCTCAAGCCTCTGGTGAGGGAGCAAATTAATGCACACTTTAAAGTAAACAAACACATTAAATCACATGCATTATGGTCCATAAGAAAACCTTGCAGAGGCATGTGTCTCATAGGGCAGGAGCCTTAAAGGCTCAATCATACTCCACAGTGAAGTGGCTTGTGGTGAAAGGGTTTCACCATAGTTTTTAAGGGTTATAAACAGGGGTGTAGTCACTGTAGTGGAGAGGGGATGCGGGGGACGGCGTCCCCCCACTTCTCTCACGTCTAAAATATTGTTGGGGCAAAAATATGTTTTTTTGACTTGTCATTTACTTTTATTGATACAATTAGCATTGTAAACCATCTTTCTCTTGTCATAATTCTACACCGGCTGTGTCTTTTTTTAATAGTGTGTATGTGTGCGTTGCGCAGGTACACGCAAATGCACATGCATGTGTGCGTGCACATGTCTTCCCCCACTTCTAAAAGTCCCACTACAACACTGGTTATAAAACTATAAAACCACAACAACATGGGGGTGTCCTGAACTGAATCATCGCCAGAATGATGGCCTCTCCTTGTCACTCCAGGCTGAAGTGACAAAAGATGTCAGTTCAGCCTGGAGTGTAAGAGCCTTCAGTCTCCAGTTTCTATTGCATGAGGTGACTTGATCCCCCAGCCTTGATGTGCAAATACACTCCTGACATGAATCACACAGATTTACCCCCAATCCAACTCTTGATGCTGAATGTCAAGCAGCAGGATTTGGGCCCCATTTTTCTTTCCCATTGGCCCGGCCAAGAATTCTCTAGATACAATGCATTTTTTGCACTTTGTTTTTCATTGAGCAACCTTTTTAATATCAAGGACCCCCTCTCGTTTGTGTATTGTGTTTACACACACTGCACTAACCCCAATGAATAAATGAATAGGCTATGGAGATAAAAATTCAGCTAACTCCAAAGTCTTAAAGTCTTATATCGTCAAAACCACTGTTTCACAGCTCCCGTGCCAATTATGGGTGATTGCTCTGAGAGCGTTTCAGTGTTCCATCAGAGAGGCATTGGTGTGTTTTATACCTCACAGCAACTACACAGTAGATGAGATTAAAGGCTTTAATTAATGTTGTTCGTCAGCACCTGTGCTAGTCAGAGCAATTCGGGTCTCTTGTGCTCATTCAAAATTTGTACACTCACTGCTTCATAGCTCTGTGCTGATGATAGCTAGCATGCATGCCCTCCCTCGTACACAGTCCAGCACGCTGAACACACCCATGCACGCACTCTCACACACACGCACAATGTACGCACATCACAAGAGACACACAGCAGTAGTCACCTGCTAATGCAGAACCATTGCCATCAAAGTTTTAGATATCAGGTTGTAGGTAGATTAATATTTTGTCATGTAGATAAACTCCTATCCTGTGGGTTGAGGATATTTTAGTTGTTAAAAACCACAAGATGTTTAGGTTAATATTAACACTATAAAAAGACACATGCAGTATTTTTCTATATGAAAGATGGAAACAAGTTTCCATTGTGATTTTGATAAATAATATAATAATATCTTATACTGTGTTGTTTCCATTGATCCAAGACAGAACATTCATTCAAGTTTTATTTATTCTCGAAAATACACTGAGCGAACTCATTTTCGGTGTTGTCGAGAGTACACAATTTCGAACAATAAAACATGGCAGCTCGTCAAAGGAAAATAAGAACAGAGGGTGAACAAAAATATATGAGGTGTGCAATTGAAGGATAACGCAAACAATATATACCGTATATATACTGTACATGCATACACATATACATACATATAGTACACATATACAGTACATATAACACATATAAACATACATACTGTACATACACATACTCATATATACAGTATACATACATCTATACCAACACGCGTACACATAAATAATTTAAAAACAGTTACATACTATGGGAGTCTGTAATCCTACTAGAGTTCTAAACTGACTCAATGATACCATTGTGGTTAATTTTAAGGTGGTTTGCAGGTTGTTCCATGTACTTGGACCACAAAAGCTGAAAGCAGATCTACCAAGTTCAGAGTTCATTTTTGGAACCTTGAATTTAGGGAAATTACTTGCTCGGGTGTGATAGAGTTCCGAGTCCCATTTTAGAAATGATGAGATGTAATTTGGACAATCACCAAGCATGGCTTTATACAAGAACAGATGCCAATGCAGTTTCCGCCTCTCTGCCAGAGAGGACCATCCAACTTTGTTATATAGGATACAATGGTGAGTATCATAACTGTCACCTGTAATAAATCGGATCGATGAGTGATAGACAGAATCTAAGGATTTGAGAGTGGATGCTGATGCATGTCTATAGATTATGTCTCCATAATCTAGGACAGACAAGAACACTGCCTCAACTACCCTCTTCCTGCTAATGACAGGAAAGCTGGAATTATTTCTGTAGAGAAATCCAATTTTCTGTCGCAGTTTTGCAGAAAGTACCTCTACATGGTGTTTAAAAGTAAGTTTCTCGTCTATCCAAATACCAAGATATTTATACTCTGTAACTCGTTCAATATCAGTCCCATTTATAGAGGTAATATGAATGTCATCAAGGGGAATATTTTTTGCTCTGGAGAAAAACATGAATTTAGTCTTACTGATGTTTAACATCAATCTGAGATCAATAAGGGCATCCTGGAGGATGTTAAAAGAAAGCTGTAATTTTTTAATTGCTGCTTCAACAGAGGCTGCAGCACAGTAGATGACTGTGTCATCTGCATATAAATGACAGCTGCAGTCATCTAAGAAAGAGGGAATATTATTTATATAAATACTAAAAAGGATAGGCCCTAGTATAGAACCTTGAGGAACACCTTTAGAAATGCTTAAGAAATCAGACTGGGTATTTCCTGTTTTCACACACTGAAGTCTTTCAGACAGGTAACTCTGGAACCAATTACAGGCATTTGTATCAAAACCGATATTGTGTAATCTCTTGTGTAATCCAAGACAGAACCTTCATGTGGGCCCATGAAGGTTGAGAACTGCTGGACTGCTGGACTATAAGACCGCATATCCACCCCAATATTGTTATTTAATCACACATCACTGCTCTTCACACTTCATTTCACTTTCAAAGGTTCATGAAAAATATAAACTTAAACAATTTCGATTCTGTATTAGTTTCAAGGCACATTCAGGTAGAGAACACTGTAAACCATTGCACAAAGCCACATAGTCGGTGTAAAGGCATGTCAACGATGGGCAGTCAATTGATCCACATTTAGAAACGATAATAAATATTGAAACTCTCGTAGAACCTTAACTGTGGATATAGTTACTTTAGTTAGTCAGTGTGTATGAATGTCAAGAACTGTATTAAATAAATGGATTGACATATCCCATATGATACAGACTGTATCATATTGGATATGTCACTCCATTTATTTAACATATGTATACAGGAAATATGTGACAGTAAGAGATATACATTACACACTATAACTCAAAAAACTTTGAATGCTGTGGTCACGACATGCTGTGGTTTCCCCATTGCACACCTGGTTCACATCACCCAAGTACATATTTGTAGGTACTTTGGTTACCATGGTGATTACAATGCCACACCTCTGCACCTAGCCTCGTAAACCGCCCCTCCCCCTCCAACATGCATGTTGTCCAGCAGGGGGAGTCGGTTTACCCAGGCTACTCTGCACCATGAATAAAAACAAAACAAATCTAAATAAACATTAATTGTATTTTGGCTCCAACAACTTTTGTTATACACAAGATAATAAGAGAATAGAACACACAATAAAGAAATAATAATAATAATACAAATAATACTAATAATGTTAATATTAATAATAATAATAAAAATGAAGAGAAAAACATGCATTTGCAGCAGTTTGCTATTATTTTATTTGTATTTGTATTTTTATTTATTTTTTGTCAAACGCAGCACCCTGCCTTCCTACACACCAGAGCGTGAAGTCACAGTTACCATAGCAACAGGCTTAGGAGCCACAAACAGAGCTTCTGGAGGACAAACAGGAGTGTGTGCATGTGTGCGTGCGTGCAGACCTAATAAAACATTCACTGCCTGCAAACGTCTTTTTAACCATTGATTATCTTCTGCAATAATTCTCTCTCTCTCTCTCTCTCTCTCTCTCTCTCTCTCTCTCTCTCTCTCTCTCTCTCTCTCTCTCTCTCTCTCTCTCTCTATATATATATATATATATATATATATATATATATATATATATATATATATATATATACTTTATATTGTCAATATATAAAAAATATACTTACTTAATAATTTATATTAAGTCAGTAAACCAGTTAAGCATAATATTATATTTGGTTGCATGATGGGGTTGTGCAAAAATAGCAAAATACAGATCTATTTTTGGCCACTTCTTTTTACCCTTTGACCTAGAATGACATTCTCAAAATAGACATTGATTGTTATGCAATCATTTCATGAAATCATGGATTACCAATTTTTTATAAATAATTGATCAAGACGATATGCTCTGCTCCACAATATTGTACTTCACTGATTTCATGTCTCATAAACCACTTGTAACAGTACGACAAGCACCCATATTCATTCATATTCATTCATGCTTTCCTGATTCTTTCCTGAAAGTTTTCAGAAAATGCATGGATGGCCTTTTCTGAGAAGAGAGTCCAAATGGACTGTGAAAGCAAAGGGTTGGCATGGCAATTAATTTGTTCAGGCAGAGCCTGAGAGCCTAGTAATACACCTTAGTAATCCCCTCCCCAAACTGCTATAGTCCAATCACAGCTAAGCATAACATGTGATAGACAAACCTCTCCACCAGTAGCTTTCCTATATGATAAAACATTGTTTTGAAAAATAAATGAAACACATTTTTCCGCTGAATAGGGCTTGCCTTGATGGTGGATTTGGAGAGATTTTGAACATCTGGTTCCAAAAATTAACCAGTATTTATATGTATGTATGTATGTGTGTGTGTGTGTGTGTGTGTGTGTGTGTGTGTGCGCGTGCGTGCGTGCGTGCGTGCGTGCGTGCGTGCGTGCGTGCGTGCGTGCGTGCGTACGTACGTACGTACGTATGTATGTATGTATGTATGTGTAATGTCCATGATATTTACATTGGGATGAATGAGCCCGGCTGGAAAGTGTTCTCGCCTTGGGTGGACACTGGGGAGAGGGCAGGCCGGCAGGGCTTACCTAAAGGCCTATTGCACAGGCGTGGGCAGTTAGGCTCATTAGGTCTTTGGCAGAGCCTTTTCTGGTGGTTCTGGACAACCGTTTATCCGACCAACTAAAGACCAAGGTGGTGTGGAAGGTGTGTGTCAAATTTCAGTGGGCGATCAGTCCTTGAGTTACATGGATCAGGATTACTGATGTACAGTGTTTACACATGCACTCACAGGCATTGTGTATTTATTCTAAGATTGGGGATGTCATCAAACAGGGGTCCATGGCCCAACTGGGGGTCCTCATAGTTAAAAAGCACATCCATGTGAAGTGAGGATGACGTGTGAGGTTGATTTCAACATAATGTTTGTTTAAGCAACAGATAATAATGTCTGTTTTTTTCAGCCTCAAAACAAACATTAGATTTTCATCATTGTCCATCTACATTCTACAGTATATGGCATTGCCTTAAACAAACATTGTTGAGAAACAAACATTAAAGTCATATACAGGTATGCGAGCAGTTAGCAATAATGCAGACCCTACATGTGAACTGTATAGGGCACTCACCCAAACCCTAAGGCAAGACCTTAACTGTGAGCACTGCAACCTGCATTGTTTGCCCTCTGGAAGTGAACAAACTTCTCTTTACTGCCCTTTCTCCCAAGCTGAATTCAAGCTGACATTTTTGACAGTTATGTGTAAATAATTTAGCAAACAGAGTAAACGTAGTCTACTGGACCCATAGAGAGGCCTTTGCTATGTTTCATCAGTTTCAATTGAAACTGGCCTCTACCCTCAGGGGGGGCCTGTACTGAGCTCCTACTGACCGCCAGTCCTCAGTCAATCCCCTGCAGGCTCTCTCGCTGCATTGCTCTCTCCCTTGATGTTAACTTATATCTATTTCCTGTTAATGACCTTGGGTAAAATGTACAGCATTGTCAGGTAAAAGGGAGAAACTGGAACAACAGGATGAGGATTAATGTTGTTGCTGGATTGTTGTACAGTCATTGAACAGTCAAAACTACAAACTAGGAACAGGCCACACCTGCATACATGTTTGTGAATGATGTTTGTTTGTAATGTAAAAATACCAATTAATTAGTCCAACATACAGTACATGAATACTGTTCAGGGGGTTCATTTACAACATTTTGCTTTTAATTGGTATCTGGCTTTTGATTTTGATCCAGTGGGTTCCAACACTTATACTCATACCAAGACGCACCATGGACCACTATTACATATTTCTATGTGTAAGGTATGTAAGTTCCATTGACACAAGCCAGAACCCATTCCACAGTGAAGGTACAACATTTATTTATTTATTTTTCTGGTTTGAAGTAGAGACTGCAAAGAGTTTGAGAGTGGAGGATATAAGTGTCGTATACTGACAGTTATGAGGTTGGAAAAATAGGAACACAAAGAGTTTTAAATTGAATACGACATTTAACGGGCCAGTGCAGGGGTGATGTGCTCTTGTTTTTTTGTTCCGGTAATGATTCTAGCTGCAGAACTTTCAACACTCTAGATAGTGGTTTACAGCCCCAGATATAAAGGATAGCAATTGTCTAATTGGGACGTGATGAATGCGTGGGTTACTGTGACTAGGTCTGTGTGAGTTAAAATAGATTTGCCTATTGTTCTAAGCTGGTAAAAAACTGCCCTTTAGAATATGTGTTTATTGAAATTTTGTGCTGTGTCGAAGAATACTTCCAGGTTCTTTACTGAGCGGTTGGAATTTGACTACAGGGGGTCAGTCAGTGAGGAAGACGGGTAGTTAAGGTTGTGGGGCCAAAAATGATTACTTCAGTTTAGCTGAAGGAAGCTGGTTGCCATCCAGCTTTTGATATCCTCTAGGCAAGCAGGAATGTTTGTTGCGGAACTGCTACTGTCTGGTGTGGCCGGTAAGTAGAATTGTGTGTCATAAGCTGATAGGTGCATGTGAAAGATAGCGCCTAAACGGAGCAGATACTGGGAAAACAATCCCTAGTGATCCCTGGGGGACACCACATGTACTGTACACAGGGCTCAGGATGAGGAGCAGTGACCAACCTGCAAATTAAATGTTATATTTTCCAGATAGAAGTCAGACACCACTTTTAACTGTACCCTTAAAACCACCCTCATCCTCAAGGCGTTTTAAGGGTGCTGTGATTGATAGTGTCAAAAGCTGACCTGTGGTCAACAAGTTAAAAGTAAGTCATTAGGTAGTTTTAGCAGTTCAGATTCTGTAAGATGTAGCTTTCTGAAACTAGATTTAAATTTGTCCAGGGTGAATAATGAATTTAGGTATGATGAGACCGGTGCGAATACAATCCTTTCTAAAACTGGCTTTGAGATGGGCTGATAATTATTGTATTGATTAACAGTGAGTGAGTGTTCAGTGAAATACAAGTGTATACACATGACATGCTGTAGATTTCTGTGTCTTACATTCATACTAGCTGTTGCTGCAGGCAGTCTGCAACCTTTTTCAACTATTTAGCACTCTTGGGCACTGAATGATAAAACATAAGGCAGTGTGAAGGGCTCTTATGCAGTGATGGAATGGAATGTAACAAAGTAAAGTTCCTCAAGTATTGTATTGCACCTAACAAAACATTCGAGGTACATTTACTTTTGCATTTTTTAATACTTTATTGCAGCTTAAGCTGCTTCTCCACTACATCTCAAAAATCCACTACATCTCAAAAAAAAAAAAAAAAAAAAAAATCTGCATGCAAAACATGGTTAACCACATTTATGATTTTCTGTTACAAAGTCTGATGTCAATATTACTAAACTTATGGGTTTGTTAATTGTAGTATAATCCCCATAGGGGGTCATACCGGAAGATTGCCTAAGAACTGTGTTTAAAAAATAAAAAACACAATGAAAAATAAATTCTACGCATCTACCAGTATACGCTGTAGACGAGAAGAAGTTTCTAATTTTTTTTTGGCAGAAGTGCAACTAAAGGAAATAACACTGTTTATAGAGAATGTAAACATAACATCTGTTTACATTCTCTGTGAATGAAAGGAGTGTTGTGATTATAGAAAGAATATCGTATCTAGCCTTGGTCTGTGATGAGTTAGGGGCAAAGGCAGTGTGATTTCTGGTCTAGATACAGGCAGCTAATATTTAATATTTAACCTTTAGGGGTTCTAATTTAACCCCTGTGATAAAAAGGCTATAATTAGAACTTCAGAAGGACTGTATTACTTCCATGCTCAGATGAAAAGAAGCAAGCTGCTGGAAGACAGGGAGCACTTGAGAAAGTAACACGATTACAATTGTTCTTACTCAAGCAACCCACCGAGGCATTCCAAAGCCCTACTACACATTACACTAGCCAAAACATTATCCAGTAGACAGACCACACCAAATGAAAGAGTTCCAGTCAAAGAGCTATACTTCCACATGAAGTTATATTCGGGGGAGAGGCAGGTTTATTCAGAATCCACAGACGGCCCATCATAGTGTTTCTCACTCTCTCACTATTTTACTAAATTAATATAGTATTTAGCAATTTGTTATCAAGAGAGTTCACAAAAATGCCTATAGTAAAGATGATGTAATGATGTACTGGATGAAACTGAATTCATTGACACACTTCGGCTCAACAATCAGATTGACCATAGACCATTTATTGCAAAGCTTTTGCACGACTGTATGGCGGCGTGGCTCTTGCTCATGTGATATCAGACGATCTATGAGCTGAGTCATAGGTCTGATATCACATTTGATATCTCAGATTATCTGTGCATCGAGACACAGCTCAGATAACAACAACCCCACTGAGCAGAGCCAAGGTACAGTAACCGAAAATACAAGACATTAACACATGAGCATCATATGCAGTGCAGACTGACATGAGACATTACAACATTTATCCAAAATACATGCACCACATGGATACAGAAAATATTGTAGTGAACCTGAATGGGGTGACGTCACATGACAAGTGTCACTCACAGCGGATTGATTGCCGTCTTGCGGGGAGTGATGGTGATCACGCACGGCTGCAGGTGATTGGAAGGAGGAAGTACAAACTATAAAACTGTTTGACAGACAATGGATGGGTCGTGTCTGGAGAGTGGTGCTCTGTTGCCTGTTGCTGGCCGCTAGCCAGCCGAGCTATTGTTGATGCACTCGCGGGGGTCCGGGTGGGGGTCCGTTCGCGGATGATTAGCACCGCCGGCGGCGAAGACAGTTAGGGGGTTAGGGCCAGGTTCCTGTTTAGGCAGGATAAGAGAAGTATAGCGGGGACATTTAGGAGTGCCGACCGCTCTCCAGTGTTTGGTGTGAGCTGTCTCCTTTACGCTACGGGGACAGCACGGCGTTGGATCCGGCGGGTGTCCCACACCCCACACGTCAATAGCCGACCCAGCGCCATCGCTCCGACCCTGTGGGGGGTCGCCCCGTCGGGGAAAGTTAAGTAACGCTTCAGATTTAAAGGGACATTCATACTGTGATTCTGGACTTGTATGTTGCGTTATATGGGCTTCAGATTTAAAGGGACATTCATTATTGTGATTCAGACGGACGTGCTGATTGTGTTACAGTGTACTGATGTATTTTTTAGGTCTTCTTAAAGTTATGTGGTTATGATGATGTTGGATTCACTGAATTGTATTTGTCTATTTTAATAGGGTTATTGAGGGGGGTTGTAGGAAAATCGTTATTTGTTTGCTATATGAAATTAAATAAAACAGTATGTATAGTCTTTTGGAATACTCTGCCTCCATCATTGTTTGCAGTAGAAATATCCTGTGAACGGCGCTTTACATATCTCTTACCTGGGAAGGTTTATTACACTGGTGGCAGCGGTGGGATCTTGTATCTCCCAACATTTAAACTTGGTAAAGTAGCCCTTATAATATGTCGGAGGCAGAGAATATTCCGAATGTGGCGGGCAATGGGGATGCCCCCACTACTAGCGCTACTATAGCAAATCCCCCTGTTCATCCTTTGGGTGGACAGACTCCACGTCCAGTTTTCATGCCGGAAACCTTTACAGGCATAGGCCGTGAGTGGTCTGATTGGTCAGAACAGTTTGATTTAGCAGCTGAAGTTAACAATTGGGACGAGTCGCTTAAACTTAAGTTCATGTCCCTATTGTTGTCTGGGCGTGCTCGTGACATGTATAGTGGGTTGCCTACTGGAGCTAAAAACAATTATGTCCTGTTAAAAAAGGCTATGTCACGTTGCTTTGAGCCCTGTGACAGTGATGATTGGGGCAGGGCTAGCTTTACTTCCCGCCGCCGTCGGCCCAACGAGACGGCTAGGGAGTTCGGGAATGCTCTGAGGAGGCTGGCCAATAGGGCATACCCCTCTGCTGATGATCGCACCCGTGACATGTTAGCTAGAGATCAATTTATTTTGCATTTAGCTACTGGCGATTTCCGAGTCAGCCTGCGAGCTGCCAAGCCTCAAACGTTAGAGGAGGCCATTGAGTTGTCATCTGAAATGGAGCTACTTAGAAATTTAGAGCAGTCTCATCATGCAACCCCAGAAGCTAAAGTGATGGGCGTGTCAAATGTAAAATCCAGCAGTGAGGAACAGATGGGAATTTTGTTGGGTGTAGTTGAGGGGTTAAGGCAGGATGTGGCAAGCCTCCAGACGGCTGTTAAAAATATGCAGTTAGCCCCTAAAACATCAAACCCTGTGCCATTTGCTGAACCCTTAGGTGGGGCTCGTGGCCGTAGTATTGCGCCCTCTAGTGGGGCAGCTGGTCAGGGATACAGAGACAATGGAGGGGGGTGTTGGGAATGTGGTTGCACCCGGCACATTCGGCGTAACTGCCCCTATCTAGCGGGAAACTAGAGGGGGCAGGTACCGCAGGCCAACTGCCTGCCCCCGAGTGCATAAAGAAAACTGTGGCCTCTGCAGGGAACCATGGCGGTTCTGGGTATATTGCAGCAAAAATAGGAGGGTCAGACTCTTTGCTATTGGTCGATAGTGGTGCCACCTTCTCCGTGATTCCTAAGGAAATCTGGTTAAACATCACTAATGGGGGAACACCATTGGATGGCCACCAGGGGGAGGTATCTGCTGCTAATGGTGGGGGGATGGGAATCCTGGGGAAATGGAAAACCGTCTGTCAATTTGACTCACTGGCAGTAGTTGCTGAGTTTCTGGTGGCTGATGTGCCGTCTCGAGAGGTCTTGTTGGGGTTTGACTTTCTCCACCAGTATGGTGCTCTAGTAGATTTTGCGAAAAATTAATGTAAGATAATGGGTAAATGCCTGCCCCTCATTGTTCCAGCAGATCTGAGAAAACCTCAAGTCGTCACAGTCCCTGGGGACACTGTAATTCCTCCCCGCAGTGAAACCATCATTGAAGGTAGAGTGGGAGGGGCTATGGCTCCAGGGTGGGAGGGGATGTTTGAACCTGCTGACTCTGTGTCTGAGCATTGTAATGTCATGGTGGCCCGGGTGGTGTGTAGGGTAGAACAGGGCTCCTTGCCAGTCCGGGTTATTAATGTCACTGAGGAGGCACTCACCTTGAAGGGAGGGGCAACAGTGGGAACATTGCATACTGACATTGAGGTGGGCAAAAAGGCAGAGCATGTGGGGATGACAGATGAGGGGGTGGGGTCACCAGCATCTTGGTCCACTGACATGTTGTTAGACCACATGGGACTAACACAGAAAGGCTTCGAGGGCCCTGAGTTGGCAGTGATACGTGATTTACTGTACCATAATCTAGCAGCATTCAGTACTGGGGATAATGATTTGGGGAGAACGCAGTGTACTGTGCATCAGATTGATACAGGTGAAGAGAGGCCAGTGAGGCTGCCCCCGCGTCGCGTCCCACTCCATTTACAACAGGAGGTCTCAGATCAGGTGAAGAAGATGTTGGATAATGACATTATCCAGCCCTCCCACAGCCCTTGGGCAGCTCCAGTAGTTCTAGTCCGCAAGAAAGATGGGAGTCTCCGCTTCTGCGTTGATTATCGTAAATTGAATGATTTGACTCGTAAAGATGCGTATCCTTTACCGCGCATCGATGATGCCCTTGACATTCTGAGTAAATCATGCTGGTTCTCCACTCTTGATTTAGCCAGTGGGTACTGGCAGGTCGAGATGGACCCCCAAGACAGGCCTAAAACAGCATTCACTACACGGCAAGGCCTTTTTGAGTTTAATGTAATGCCATTTGGTCTGTGCAATAGTCCTGGTACATTTCAGAGGTTGATGGATCTGGTGTTGGCGGACCTGCAGTGGGTCACCTCGTTAGTGTACTTAGATGACATAATTGTTTTTGGGCGGAGCTTCCATGAACATGCCGCACGGTTGAGCGAAGTGTTAACAAAGTTGACGCAGGCTAATCTCAAAGTAAAACCAGCTAAATGTAATCTGTTTGCTACTCAGGTTAAATACTTGGGCCACATCATCTCTGAGCAAGGCGTGGAGGTGGATCCGACCAAGGTGGATTGTGTGAGACAGTGGCCGGTACCAAAGAACCAGACTGAAGTCAGAAGTTTTGTTGGTTTAGCCTCTTACTATAGGAGATTTATGAAAGGCTTTGCAGATGTTGCCCGACCCTTACATCAGCTCACAGAGAAAGGTAGACGGTTTAAGTGGACAGAGAGTTGCCAGGCTGCCTTTGAATCACTAAAACTCAATTTGATGTCGGCTCCGGTTCTTGCTTATCCTGATCCTCACAAACCGTTCATTCTAGACACTGATGCTAGTGACACCGGGATCGGGGCAGTATTGTCACAGGAGGAGGGAGGGCAGGAGCGGGTTATAGCTTACGCCAGCAGGGCACTGTCCAAATCAGAAAGAAAGTATGCCACCACCAAGAAAGAGTTGTTGAGCATGGTCACGTTTACTCAACACTTTAAACACTACTTGTTGGGGAAGGAATTTGTTTTAAGAACAGATCACAATTCTCTGAGGTGGTTGCATAACTTTCAAGGAGTTGAGGGACAGCTAGCGAGATGGTTAGAACAGTTAGCCCGGTTCCAGTACAAGATTGTGCACCGGCCAGGGCGGGCACATTCTAATGCCGACGCGCTCTCCAGGTTGCCTGCATTTATGTCAGAGCCGGCTGCAGGTGCTCCATCCATTCAGGCAGTACGTGCCCATTATGGGGGGTCAGAAGATGAATTGGTACAGGCTCAGAGAGAGGATTTAGAGTTGTTACAAATTATTGCTCTCAAGACAGGAAAAAATGAGTGTGTACAACCGCCCCGAGAGCTGCAGAAGTTTGCACCTGTATGGTCTCAGCTGAAAGTGCAAGGTGCCAGACTGGTGAGGGTGCCCCCTAGCAACTCGGATGCAGCTAATCAAGTTCAGGTTGTGCTTCCCAAAACCTTGGTACCTAAAGTGTTAGAACAGTTGCACAATTCTGTTACAGGGGGTCACCTGGGGGTACAAAAGTTGCAAGCTAAAGTCAAAGATCGTTTCTACTGGCTGGGGTGGTTCGGCGATGTGAAGAGGTGGTGTCAAGAGTGCATAGATTGTGGCTCCCAAAAGACCTCTGGACCACAGCGGCGGGCACCTCTTCAGTCTATTGTGGCATCCAGGCCATTTGAGCAGGTGGCCCTGGACATTTTGGGACCATTACCAGAAACCACTAATAAGAATAAGTACATCTTGGTTATTGGAGATTATTTTTCTAAGTGGACGGAGTCATTTCCCCTCCTAAATCAGGAGGCACAAACAGTGGCCAAGGTTTTAGTGGAGCAGTGGGTCTGTCGTCTAGGGGCCCCGCGTACAATTCACACAGATCAGGGCCGACAGTTTGAGTCTAACTTGTTTAAAGAGGTGTGTCAGCTGTTAAAAATGCAGAAAACCCGCACGTCACCATACCATGCGGAATCGGACGGAATGATAGAGAGGTTCAATAGGACTTTATTATCGATGCTGTCCTTGTTTGTGGAAGAGAATCAAGCAAATTGGGACTTGTTGTTGCCCTATGTAATGTTGGCTTACAGAAGCAGTGTACACTCTAGTACTGGGTTTACACCCTATAAGGTTCTGTTTGGGCAGGAAGTAATCCTCCCTGTAGATCTAATGTTGAACTTGGGGAGGGGGGAGACCTTCACTACAGCTACAGAATATGTATCCAGATTGTCTGACACATTGTCCACAGTGATGGGTGCTGTAAGGGGTCATCAGGCCAGGGCTTCAGGGCGACAGAAAGAGGACTATGATGTGAGAGTAAGGTGGCAATATTATTCGGAGGGGGAGTTGGTATGGGTCCGCTCTAAGGCTAAGAAGAGGGGTGTATGCCCGAAACTGCAAAGGCGGTTTAAGGGGCCTTATAGGGTCTTGGAGAGAGTGACAGAAGTGTTATATCGGGTGATCTCAGTTGAGGGGGGGCCAGAGATTACGTTGCACTTCAACCGGCTCAAACCATGTCTTTCCCCCGTACCAGAAAGAAACCACCAGGACGACGTACCGAGGGAGCAGACTGGGCCTATACCACCGGGGACATCTGGTGTTGCTGGCTGGACTAGTTGGAGGACCCCCAGCTCTACCAGCACAGGGGGGCGAGACCTCCCGCAGCCAGATGGGGCAGCCGGCCCTAGTCGGGGAGTGGGTGAAAGAGACGGACAGGCCGGAGAGACACCAGCGGGAGACCAGCCTTCAGTAGAGCCAGCAGCAGCCACGGCTGCAGCCGAACCTTCCGTGGGAACTCCAGCAGCACCGGCAGTGAGAACGCCCACAGCAGAGATGCAGAGGACCAGTGGGCGTCAGGCAGGTGCAAGAGAACGGCGGAGCAGAGGATCAACAATCGACGAGGACATCGCAACCCCCAGCCCAGACTTCAGCGGACAGCAGGTCTTCTCATCGTCTCGCCAGGGACGGAGGCGGAGGTTACCAGGGTGGGCCAGTGACTATGAGTTCTGGTGACTCAGGGACGAGTCACACTTAAGGGAGGGGGGAGTGTAGTGAACCTGAATGGGGTGACGTCACATGACAAGTGTCACTCACAGCGGATTGATTGCCGTCTTGCGGGGAGTGATGGTGATCACGCACGGCTGCAGGTGATTGGAAGGAGGAAGTACAAACTATAAAACTGTTTGACAGACAATGGATGGGTCGTGTCTGGAGAGTGGTGCTCTGTTGCCTGTTGCTGGCCGCTAGCCAGCCGAGCTATTGTTGATGCACTCGCGGGGGTCCGGGTGGGGGTCCGTTCGCGGATGATTAGCACCGCCGGCGGCGAAGACAGTTAGGGGGTTAGGGCCAGGTTCCTGTTTAGGCAGGATAAGAGAAGTATAGCGGGGACATTTAGGAGTGCCGACCGCTCTCCAGTGTTTGGTGTGAGCTGTCTCCTTTACGCTACGGGGACAGCACGGCGTTGGATCCGGCGGGTGTCCCACACCCCACACGTCAATAGCCGACCCAGCGCCATCGCTCCGACCCTGTGGGGGGTCGCCCCGTCGGGGAAAGTTAAGTAACGCTTCAGATTTAAAGGGACATTCATACTGTGATTCTGGACTTGTATGTTGCGTTATATGGGCTTCAGATTTAAAGGGACATTCATTATTGTGATTCAGACGGACGTGCTGATTGTGTTACAGTGTACTGATGTATTTTTTAGGTCTTCTTAAAGTTATGTGGTTATGATGATGTTGGATTCACTGAATTGTATTTGTCTATTTTAATAGGGTTATTGAGGGGGGGTTGTAGGAAAATCGTTATTTGTTTGCTATATGAAATTAAATAAAACAGTATGTATAGTCTTTTGGAATACTCTGCCTCCATCATTGTTTGCAGTAGAAATATCCTGTGAACGGCGCTTTACATATCTCTTACCTGGGAAGGTTTATTACAATATCATAGTCCACAGTAAACACAGATACCATAACAGAACTAGATACGACAATATATTACAACATCATGATTAATCAGAGACTCCTGTACTCGGAACTGGTGCCACAGGGAGGAGGCCGGGGAGGTGGAGGAAATTTGAACACATATCTGATCAACAGGACAGTGAGCTAGTAGGAACACTGAAGAGAGAAGACTGCTTATAAAGAGCACATGATTGAAGTGGGTGTGACTGACTTATCTGACAGCCAATGAGAGTGAGGGGAGTTGACATGAAGAGACTGCAGATTTAAAGGAACTACTGATTGAGAATAAGGGGAATTAATAAACCTTCTGCCCTCCGTGCCTCAATAAACTAATGCTTCGCTGGATTTCATCAAGAAGGCCTGGAAGGTTGTGGTCACTCAGCATGACCTCGGGTACTTGTCTCCTAACTGTAAAATAGTTACAGAAATCTCACACAATGACTGCATAGCAACAACATAGCATAGGGTTTGTTTATACAATACCATGCCATCAATGGACATCAGGTAGAGAGCATAATTGTTTTGAGGTCAACAAGATCTTTTAATTTGTAGTGCTTTTAATTTGATAAAGAGTTGGTTACTTGTTGTCTCTCTGCAGACTGTACGCAGTTTTGTTCACAATTCTTCTGGCTTTTTCTTGAAGGTTTGTATACCTGTTACCCCACTGAATTGACCCATAAAGGTCTGTTTGGTTCCCACACTCTCAGAGTTAAAAGGTAATTATAACAGTGAGTATGTTACAGTGTAGACTAGGGTCCATATGACCTACTACATATTTACTCGGTGATTCTTTCATTTCAAAAGGTTGTCCTTGTCCTCCTTTACATAACCTTGTTTGAGTAACGATGTTATAGGAGTACAGTAGAATCTGCGACAACAGTCAAGGAGGCAAGGACACAGAGGGTTGAATCAATTATTCAGTCAACAAAAAAAGGTACGAAAAACAAAACCCAAACAAATAAAGAAAAAGAAAAAAGATCAAAACCTCGAAACAGATGACTAGGGCTGCCTTGCAGAGATAGTGAAAAAGAGGAATATTCATGTCTGAGCACTATATGGCTAGTTTCCATGGTAATGACACTTAGAAAGTTGTGCACAGTTCACACAGATAGTCACAAATGTATTGGCTACATTTTAGAGAACTTCACCAAGCAGAACTTGACCAATTAAGCTTCAGCCCCATTTACCGTAATTTAAATACATACAGTAAACGATTTTAATACGTTTCCTTTCTCTTCGGTTATGTTAGGCCTGCCCACCCTGGAAGAAAGCAGTCAGGGAAATACTAACACTATAAATGGCAGTACGTTAGATGTACTATTTTTGAGATAGATGTCATTAAAATAAGATAGTATAATGCATGCCCCATATTTCTATGCACCATATTGAGGATGGAAGTGGGAAGATCATAACCACTGGGCTGTCAACTGTTTGTGTACCATGCAGGGTCCACTTTAAAAGGTCCACCCAACCACATGAAATACATATCACATGATATAAAATGAAAGTCAGAAATCAATAACATACATACGTTGGATTTTTATGAAACAAACACTTTGCAGATAGAAAGAGGAAACAAGTTTTTCATACAGCTGCAATGTCTGTGAGTTTGACATTAATCTGATAGCGCTTTTCAGTTTGAACGAATGGGCTGACAACGGGATATTGCACCTGCAGTACGTGTGCATGACAGCCCTCTTCATATAATTGGAGTTTGGTAGGGGTAAATTTATCAGTCCACCTATTGTCTGAACGCAAATGCCTTCAGGGAATCTCATGACCTTTGACACAAACGTCTACTTGGACTCAAGGAGGAACTCATTAAAAGTACTCTAGGTGCCATGGTTGTCAAAGGTCACTGAAACCTCACAAAACATCCATTAAATTCCTTCAAAGTTCACTCACAACTGCAGTGGTTATCAAACTTTTTCATGCCATTTAGCAAAACCAAAACAAATATTTTGTGTATTTTAAAGTGGCTAAACTAAAAATAACCGTTAGGTTGCTGCTAAGCCAGCCTGGCGGCGTGCCCCATGCTGCATGTCACTCCGAATCTCCGTATCATATTTAGGGTGCCAAAACTATTTATATTTTGATTCTTAAAGAGATGGTGCCATGAGTTTTGTATTTTTTCCAATTTTGTACATGTTTAAGAGGTGACAGTATGTAAATAGACCCCTTGGTGTGTTTTTTTTATGTGCAATGATGTCTTCTCTTTGTATTTAGGGTTTCTTCCTGGGGGCTGAACCTTTCCAGTCAAACATGCCAATGAAAAAAACTTCAATATAGTGACATCACATGCTCAGCCCCTCCCCTAACTCCTCCCCCTTTATCATGCAACTAAAGCTGTGGGTGTGGCTTCAGTTCAGGTGGATCTCCACCCATCACCACCCACCAGGCATACTTAATGAACAGGTAGGGTGGAATCATCGAACAAACAAACACTGTACACTTTTGGGGGGAAAACTTTTCATATAATAATAATACCTGATGATCATGTTTTAGGGTAGAAAAAGTTCATGGCACTCTATCTTTAATCCTGCGATTCAATTCACTATCTGTAAATTGTGACTTCTTCCCCGAGAAATTACTTTGCTTTTATTATACTAGAACATTTTAAAACAATTCTAAACAATATGGACAATGAAAGGTTAAATTAATAAGTTCAATCATACACCTCAATCATACACCTCAAAGGAGCTTGATAATGTCAGATTGTCTTTCTGGCGTGGACAAATTAACAAATCGATTTTGAACCTGGCAGTTTGATATTGGCATCGTGGCATTAGGAATTGCAATCTTTTTTTGCCTCTACTATCAAGAAAGGCCCAAAACAAATTTCAAAATAACTGGTCTTCTCCTCCATTCTCTGCGGTCTGCGATCTCTGTGTGTCTTCAGTCTGTGTGGCCAAGAGCCGCCCCACACTCTACTAAATAGAGACACTTGCCTTTCAATTAGCTCTGATACAGCTCCCCTGAGCCACTCCCAACATCTCCACCTACCTAATAATAATTTGGGGGATCTGGACCTGAAACTTTTGAGAACCACTGCTCTCAGGACCCAACCCTTAGGGCCATGGCAGATAGAGGAGGACACAGGTTTGATGTTCGTTAACAATAATTTATTCAACAAAAGTAACTTAAATTAATTATTGATTACATATTGGATGATGTGTGTGAGTCAGTAGTGTCAGTGCAGATGTGTGGTTAATATGGTGTGGGGGTGTTGTATGGTGTGAACTTAAACAGTAAGGCAAACTAAACAAAAGGGTGCTGTCATCATGGAGAGGAAGAGAGCAACTGGCAGCCGGCTCTCTTATATAGGCCACCAGGAGCACTGGCCAGGTGCTCCTAATGCACCTAATGGGAGCTTAAGAGGTGGAACACACCCACCGGATCGGCAGGAGGGGAACATGCAGCATGCAAGCACATCACCCTGCAGGCAAGGCTAAGGGGCCGTGACACTGCCTTAAAGTAAAGCTTTAAGTTAAACTACAACCTTGTGAGTTTCCATATTGAGCTTACAGATCAGCTATGTTTGAACAAGTAAATATCATTATTTATAATCTTTCATTTTATAAGCTTTCATTTTCATCCGTGCTGTGCATAAAAGTGAAAGCCTGGCCTAAAGCATTGGCTGCGGTGGCCTAGAAGAGGAGAGCCCGGGCTTAACAGAGCGGTCAACCGACTGTCTGAGTTGGTCCCATGTACCTCTCTAGGACAAAATGCTTTAAGGTTAGCTCAGGCTAACATCCAGATGATATTAACATAGAAGGCCGCAGTAAACTCTGCCATTCTGAAAGCCTTCTCCAGTGCACATATTACAACAGGTCATGTCAGCATCTTATGAATCATGTTCCAGCAATCTCCAATCACAATAGTGCTCTCATTAGAAGAAGCTGAAAAGCTGATGAAAATAATATGGTCTACTATGTTTTGAATAGTGACTGTATGCACACGTTCATGCATGCACACGTGCACGCATGTGCGCGTGCGCGTGCGCACACACACACACACACACACACACACACACACACACACACACACACACACACACACACACTGTCTAACGCACCTGAACCCGTTCAATTGCACTTTCCAAATAAGGTTAGATCTGGGCTTCTCTATTGAACCTTAATGAATATACCCTTTCACTAAGGTGTGTAGACCAACACTCACTATAAATTCATTAAAAGGCAGACAGAACAAAGCAACACCCACCCCTCTATCAGCTCATTTCTTACCTTATATCCCTTCATCTCCCTTCCTATAGCCCCATTACCCATTCCTTTGATATTCAACTTTTTGGAATAGACCATTTATACCTTTTGAATTTATGCCCTTTGAAGTGTCAAGTCTTTCCAACTCATTTTTTTAACGTTCAAATACCTGTACTACAAATATTATACTTACATACAAGCTAGAAATGCATCTAGCATCTCAGTGTGCTGACAGCTTGTACTGTTGATCAAACGTTCTCAAGAAAATGAGTTGCAAATGTCGTAAAATCTGCCATGTACAAAAGGGTGTTAAAAAACAATACACTTATTCTACACCAGTCAGATTGTTCAGACAAATCGAACCACCTGCATTGGCAGGTGTATGACGGCATTTGCGCCCTATGATGAGGACTGGAATCGATAGCAGAGGGTTCATCTGTGGACAAGAGAATATTTCCATTGTTGTATTGTTTGTATTTCAAATACAGTCAATACAACAATACAAATACTTTTGCTTTTGAAAAAGCACAATACAGCAGTAGAACAATACAAATAGTATTTGTATTGTACTGCTGTTTTGTGCTTTTTGCTTAGGCTATGTAACATATGTTTTCTCACGCCAATAAAGCCCATTGAGTTGAATTTAATTGACAGAGAGTGAGAGAGATACTTGAGTGAAGTACCTCAAGATTACAGTACTTACAGGTGGTGTAGCTGAAAAAGAAGCTGTGATGAAACTTGATGAAATTATGGCTGGATTGTACATGCTGCTCTGAGTCTGAACTGGCTTTGTTCCCAGTGGCTCACTGTGAACAGCGATTTCTCCTGAAATTGAGATTAATCTGCTAATCCCCATAGAGATCCCTGACCCTGTCATCAGCATGTCATAGTAGTAGTACTGATGTCATACCAGTAGATTGGACTACACTCCATATTTTGGCATGGATGACACAGAAATGGTACCGCAGATATTACCTGACCAGAGGGACCCCCAACGGGCATCGTTACCAAAGAGCATCGTTCCCAAATCCCAACGGAAACTCTCCCTGTAACTAGAAATTCCTGGTTAAAGTCTAAAACACGCACGCACACACGCACACACACGCACATGCACACACACACACACACACACACACACACGCACACACACACACACACACACACACACACACACACACACACACACACACACACACAACCCCTCTTTGGGTTGTTCAATTATTCATAAGGACTATGGCACATGCAGGATAGACAGGTGGGGCAGGAGAGTCTACTTTCCATTCTAGGGTGAGCTGACAGGATCTTTCAGAATGTGTGCTGCTCGTGTATGGGGAGGCTCAGAGCTCAGAGCAGCGTCAATGCTACTCCCACCATGCCTGTCCTTCACTGCCTTTTATCATCCCATCATCTGCACATCTATGGGCAGTGAATTCAAACAAACTTGTTTCATGCTTCAAGGATAACCCAAATTGTGTATTATTATTTGGCCATGGACCCCTGTCTGAAGAGACAAGATTTGTGTTGTGAACTTGTGACTTAGTTTTTCAAACTTTGTCACAATTCTTAAAGTTGGAGAGTTTGCATACTATCTATTTTCGAATATCCAAAGAATAAAACTGGTTTAAAATGCTTAAACTGTGTTTGATTCCATATTAAATACATTTGGCTTGGGGCCGATTGAAGGACCCCTGGGAGTCAGGTTCCTACTATACTTGCAGAATTTTCACTTATTCATGCTCAAAATAGCAAGGTTCATGTTGTCAAAGTACAGTATATACGGTAGCTGGGCACTTATTTTGACAGTGTTACTCTGACCCAGTGAGCATCTTTCTGTGCATGAAATTGTTTTGCTGGTGTCAGAAATCAGAAAATAACTAAACTAAACTAGTAGTGGGAAAAAGTAGACTATTCTCTGTAAACCCTGTGCAGCATACAGTATGTGGTACAATGGATCAATATTTCCGACCCAAACCATTCAAGCTCCTCAGGGAGAGAACATGTTGTGTGAACTACCTGCAGCAATAATGCTCTCAGTATTCAATAAGGCTGAGGATGCAACATGTAGTAAAACGAGACAAGGGAGACCATTTATTTTGTTATATCTTTAGAGGCTGCTGTGAGAAATAATTACTGCATCTCCAAAGAACACTCCTGTAACATCAGCACAGTTGTGAGTATACTGTGTGAAAGGAATGCCTGTAAAACCCAAGACTGAAAAACATAATTAGAAGAAATGGTGAACGTTTTTGTTTGTTTTGTTGTGTTTTTTTTTTCTTTTCTTTTTTCTTTTTTACAAATACAATAAAATAACGGAAACCATAAGCCCTGCACAGCAGTGCACATACAGTACAATGAGCCCTTTAGATCCAGCCTTTGAATTTGATGTTGATAGTGTAATGCAGTGGTTTTCAACCAGTGGTCCTTGAGACGGTTCCATGTGGCCCCCAACTAAGTTGGTTAACTGGATGTAACTCTTAGAGAGGGTAAAAATGAAACCAATAGCCTTCTGTGGCCAGGTTGTCTAATATAATGCATATGAAAACGAGTCCTTGACATTGATTAAGTCACTCCTGTTGCAGTCACAGTGTGTCAGTATTGTCTGTGTAAGTGTATCCAGCTATCATAGTATTTGTGTGTAACAAGTGCATGCAGACACAATACTGTGGTGCAGACCACAGAGAACTACTGCAGCAACACATATTAAAACCTGTTTTTGAACAATGTCTTTGTTGCCCTCTAGTGGTGCGTCCAGGAACCGTAAAACGCCCCTATCCGGTCAATTGTTCAATTAAATTTAATTTGAATGCTTTGACAATTGACATACAGCAATGTCACTAGCTCAAAATATCTGATCTACAAGCTCACAAGTAGTTGTGTTGACAACTGAATGTCCTAATAGTCCAGGAATTGATAAAGGTTGATGTTACCGGTATATATGTGTATGTGTGTGTATGTTCTAAATAGAGCTTTTAATTATCTACTTTATCGCTTTGTGACTGAACAGAACAAACCTAATTATAACACCTGTGTGAAGTGAGTGCCGCTCTTAGCAACTTACCATTATACATACATTATCTCATACCAGCTAATCACATTTGTCCTTTGTCTTCAATGTTTGTGTTTGCACACTTTTGTCCTCCATGTTTGTGTTTACAAAGTTGGACAAAATAAATCTATACAAAAAAAGTAGACCCCTGAGAGTAAGTCGCATAGAGATGACTACGTCTTGTGTATTCACCGGACGGCCTGTATAGTAAATCTTTGTACAGTATGTTTGCTGAAGCACTCATCTCTTTTTTATCCTTAATCCTTAAATATCAACCTGGTCTATATTCTTCAGAATAAGAACAATTATACACATCAAACATGTCAGACGTTCATCAGTTTGTGCCATAGACATTAAATCATCTCCAAAGTCAGTCAGTTCATAAAAGCATAAGGCTCCAGTGCTACAATCAATCCATTTGACCTTCCCCTCAACCCGGGAAAACCAATTTGGGTCACGGTACCAATGTTAACAACATCCTGGGTCTCCTAACCTGCGTGGGGAAGGGACACTATAACCCAAAGTGGGAATTCCTCTGGCCCCAGGGGAAGTATTAGTCAGGAGCTCTGAGCCACAGAAACGTTTGCTACAGAGACATCTGATGACGTTCTTGCCTCTTGCCTGTTCTTGCCTCTTCTTGACTGTCTCAGGACTCCACATCCCAAGGCTGTACTCTATATACAAGACCACTGGTTCTCAACAAGGTGTTTCCAACACATAGTGTCTGTGGTCTGATGCATCACAAACTGGGGGCCCTTGAAATAATAAAAAAGAACGCTTGAGCATCATCACAGCAGAAGAGCGTGTCAGTCGCTGTCTGAGGCCTCCTCCGCCTCGTCCGCAGAGGCGGTCAGGGCAGGGTAGGGTTTGGGCTGGTCCAGGTTGATGTAGGTGACACTGCTCAGGCTGATGTAGTGCTCCCCTTCCAGGTAGTTCTGGATCTCTTGCACCTCCTGCACCAGGCTGTGGAAGTCCGGTCTGCACTCTGGCTCTGGGTCCCAGCACTGGAGCATGATCATGTACCTGGTGGAGAACAGTGAGTGGGTGAGTGACTGACTGACTGACTGACTGACTGGATTAAACAATTCATTGTAAAGAGTGGATACTGTGGACTAGTGAAATGAATTAACCCATTTTGACATGACAATATAGATTGTACAAAACCGTTCGCTCTGAAAGAACATGTAATATTCAAAGATTTGCACTGCGTTTTCACAATTTCCGCAAACATAATCAGGTGTTTACGGCTCATATGAGACAACCGAGAACAACGGGTCCTACTAATTTCCCAAAAGTACCCAAAACAACCCAAAAGAACCCAAAAGTACCCAAAAGCATACCCAAAAGTACCCGAAAGCACCCCAAAGTACCCAAAAGCACCCCAAACTACCAAAAAGCATACCCAAAAGTACCCAAAAGCATACCCAAAAGTACCCAAAAGTACCCAAAGGTACCCAAAAGCATACCCAAAAGTACCCAAGACTACCCAAAAGCACCCCAAAATATCCAAAACTACGGACAAGTACCCCAAAGTACCCATGGAGTCTACATCATGTTATCTACAGCATGACACATGCGGGGAAAAAAGGCTTGAACTTTATTAACGAAATGATTAATATTGAAGGGCAGAACCTGGCCATGTAAAACAGCTGTTTATGTATGATATCACTTGCATATCATCAGCAGCTATCATGCATGATGATACAGATACTGTAAATATAGGGCCTGGTTGCCCTGTGACTTTCATGAACAAACGTGATGGGAGTCTGTACATTTAGGCTACGGAGAGTCTCCTTGGATGTCTGCATCTGAGCGGTTTTGTAGAACTATAACTTACATTAACAATGCTCTCATCGGCAGAGCAGAACTCTTCAAATGCACTATAATGTGTGTCCAGTGCTTTCAAATTAGAAGTCTTTTCGCAAGCTGTTTCCATACATCATTTGCTCATTAGTCTCTTTCGATACGCTCCAAAATCTGCCACCTTTCAGCAAAAAAAGTATTTTTGCGCAAAATGGAAACTTATTTGCATTTTCCGTACTTTCCGGGTTATAAAGCGCACCTTAATATAGGCCGCACCGGCCAAATTTAGCGAAAAAATCAATTGTGTACATATACAAGACGCACTGGCCTATTAGCCGCGGGTGTTTTAATGCTTAATTACCATATGTAAGGGTTCTTGCACAGATGAGATTGTCGGCAATTCTCAAACAATGCTGTTTGAGAAGCATCCTTTTTATTATTTAAACGACTACAGAACTGCACGTGCTGTATGTAATTAACGCTAGAGCCATAGACCAAGGACGGATCTAGGCATAGACATGGGGGGGGGGGAATGCCCTCTAGACGCCCTGACTGCCCCACCAACATGACGGAATGCAAACAATGAAAACTTCAAAGATATTTCAAATCAAATGCTTATAGCGGTAGTTAAACGTGGACTAACTACAATTCTGTCACCACTAAACCAACTGCCATTTTCGGCTGCCCTCCCCCCGATTGAGAAATATTACATCCAGGCCTGGCCAAGTGGCCATAGAGTGCAGCCAGAGATACGCAACTCCGATCACTTCATGAAACCAAATGAGCGCTTGCGGGTCCATTTGGTTCATGAAAAAAGGTAGCCTACCGTACATCTGGTTAACCAACTGTCCACCATTTAGCTGGGGACCACCAGGAATCCTCTCAATGTTTAAGACGCTCGACGAGGCGTCTTTATTGCCGCCTCCACGGACCCCCCCCCCCTCCTCCTCCTCCTCCTCCTCCTCGCGCGGCGGCGGCTGCTGCTGCTGCCGCCAGCCTTTCTAAACCCGTTCGTGGATGTTTTTTTTTGACACTTTTCCACGCAGTAAGGATCCACTGGCAGACTTGATAAAAAGTTGCTTTCAGCATGTTCCTCGCCCTGGTGGTGCGCGCGCTGGTGGCGCCAGCTCCTCGGAACGACAGCGCGCGGACCACCACCGCGCGGACCACCACCACGCGGACCACCACCGCGCGCCGTCGTTCCGAGGAGCTGGTGTCTCCGCCGCGCCGGCGTTCCCCGCGTTGTTCCGCCGTCTAACCATTGATTCATTGATCCCAAGGCTACGTGCAGCAGATAGATTTCCTTATTTTTCAACCAGCTCGACTGACTTTAGCTGCGTTATATGCACTTCTTCGTTTGCTTTCCATGATGCATTTAGTAGTATCTGTCTTAGCGAACTGCCTGTGCCCTGTCCCTCTACATTTCCTGCTCGGGCCGGCTTAAAGTTGGTGTCATACCGTGCATTTAGACTTAGAACGCCCTATACTATAGTGTTTGTTAGCCGTAAACATCCATACATTGGCCGCACCGCTGAATAAGCCGCAGGGTCCAAAGCACAAGAAAAAAGTAGCGGCTTATAGTCCGGAAAGTACGGTATTTGCATTTTCCATTCAACATTCTCTTCGCAAGAGCTGTTTTTGCGCATGGAAACCTGGCAACAGACGTGAGTAGAAAAAAGGTGGTATTTTACCACGTACATTATTGAGGACCTACAGTATTATATGAAGATACATCGTAAAGTGATGAAGTGGTCCTTTAAGTTATGAGTAGAAGTGGCTAGCCCAGCCCAAAATGCACCCAGAGACTTGAAGCAGGTACAAAATATCAAACAAAAATATCAAGGGAAAATAAGCTGCCTGGTAATAGGACAAACCTCGCAAATGACATTCAGACAGTACTAAACATGCTCCAAAACTACCACATGGGTAGTTTTGGTTTGTTTTGGGTACCTTTGGGCAATTAGTAGGACCCAGAACAACTGCTATTTTTGAATAAAACTTTAAACACCACGTACAGAATGGGTTAAAGGTGGTTTAAGCGTTCAATTTATTCGTATTAAACCAAACGAAAATATAACGCTCGATACTGGGATAGTAATCACTTCTTTCCGGTTCTCGAGTGTCAGATGGGGAAGAGAGAGACTGAGAGACAGAGACAATCCATCCCTGTGTTCCAGTTCCAATTTTGTCAACACTAATTTCCTACTCAGTGTACAGTATGCTGTGCGAAAGAGCTGGAGAGAGATGGGGAGCCCTGTTACTGAACAAATAGCAATGATTGCTATTATCAGAATATAGAACTGTAAAGGATTACAGTACATTTAATGAATGAATAAGCTTTATTAAAGTAATACCAATGAGACAATTAAGTCTATCATCGCTGTCGGGCAGAAAATTAATGTCGCACATCGTCATATACTGTAGCAGCATCACAAAAAATTAGCAAAAATAGATGATCTATGAGCTTGTTGATCTTTTTTTTCTTTTTTTCCTTCCTCTTTTGTTTTAAGTGATTAAGTCTTATGGGATTTCTCTTGGGTTTTATAGATATTTAAACAATGAAAAGTTATTTTTGCTATTTATGACCAAGGTTTCTTTCCGACAGCAAATTATGCTGTGTTGGCATGTGCGTGTGTATGTGTGTGTGTCTTACAGATCATCTGGACAGAACTGGGGCTGCAGGAGGCGACGTCCCTTCAACAGGTAATGGGTGATGTCATAGGGGTCCACGTTAGGATAGGGGCTCGCGCCTCTGGTCAGAAGCTCCCACATCAGCACCCCAAACGACCACTGTGATGGGCGTTAACAATAGAGTATAACTTTTAAATACAGTATGCCTGTGGAACACTTTTTTATGGTGTTGGAACAACAGATGTTCAGGAGGCGGAGAAACACACATTGACCCTACCCTTCATGCCATTCTCCGCCCCAACACCAATTTACCTGACTCTATTTATACCCGCCCAATACCACCCAAAAACCTTCACGGTTACCTTGCCACGCAGCACCGCACACAAGCCACTGACCTACAGGTTTCGTATCCCACCTCCACCCCTTTCACCTCCACGGTGCATTCCTCTCCCTGCTGCCTCTAGCACTACATCTCTCATCCCCTTTATAAGGCAAACAATTTAAACAACCTCTCCTCTCTCCAATATCTCAGGTTCCTGCTGGGGGGTCAACGTCCATGCGCACCGCAAGACGATCGCCAGACGACCCTCTCCCCAAAGTCCCAGGGTCAGCGAGCCCCTCCGGAACCTCTACAGCCTGGCCCACGCCTCCCGTGCTCCATTCCATTCATTCATTCATCTATTCTATCCTATTTGTCAATAAACCACTTAACCTACCCAAAGGTGTGTTTCTTCCGACTAGTGAATGTTCAAATATAAGTGGATTACATAAACGTACCACATCAGACTTGGTGGTGAATTTCTGTGTCTGCAGGCTCTCAATGGCCATCCACTTGACTGGGAGCTTGGCCTTCTTATGGTCTTGAATGCTGTAATACTCCTTGTCAAAGACGTCTCTCGCCATGCCAAAGTCTGCAACCTTCACGGTGAAGTTTTCATCCAGCCTGCAACAACCACCCCATGTATGTCCCAGAAAATTAACCACCAGTCACTCACCTGTCTTACACAAGTTACAATTTAGCAGACACACTTATCCAAAGCGAGAGTATAATAAGCAGAGAAAGCTTAAACTGTAATTGATAATCAACAAAGTAAATAATAACTTAAATGGAAAGCAGATAAAAGATAAAGATAAACAAAATAAAATCATGACAAAAAGTCAAACAAGATAACACCTTAACATAGTGGACTAGCATAATTCGAAATAAAAGACAACCTAAATACAGAATGGTATACTTTTTTCTATAAATACAGATTTGACAACAAAATCTTTTGTCTGCTTACAATGACGTTCTCAAAGTGTATGATTCACACTCACATGCAGTTACGTGCTGCCAGGTCTCTATGGACAAACTTCATCTGGGCCAAATATTCCATCCCCTTGGCAACCTGTAGGCCAAAGCCGATCAAGTCCTTCACCGTTGGGTTCTGTGGAGGAAACGCGACACCGTTACCGTTAGCTCCATTGTAATTATTTGGAATGTGATGTCTCAAACAGCCTTCAACCACAAAACTAGGTAATAGAAAAAAAACAATATCTTATTGGCATATTGTAGCAAATAATCCATTTCTTTTATTCACATATACACAAATTGTAATATTTACAACAACTCAGCTAGAATATTCATCATGAATATCTATCAGAGGCACTAATTACAAAACATAACACCATTATGGAAAGAATAAGAAACCAGTTATCCGATAACAGATGAAACATGCTAGTATAGGCTGTAGCAACAGTCTACTGTTAGGGACATGACATTCATTCACAGGAATGGTCTAATATCAACATCCTTGAGACTTAGTTAGTCTCCCTGAGAGGTTGTTTTATTAATTCTATCTAGCTCTCTTGGTTACTAGTTTTGTTTGTTAATGGCTGCAGTGTTGAGAGATATGAACTGTAAGATCAGAAACCTAACTTTGGGAATTCTTTTCTCCACCTTAATATTAACCCAATTGCTATTGTATCTTATATTGTTTTAATAATTGAGCAGTCACCTGTATAATTGCATGAGCACTAGACAGAGTGCAAAGTTGTGCGTTGCATGTAGGCCATGGCCTACTTGTGATCACTAGTTCACTACACTGATCACTACACTGATTGTTTAACTTGCGCCTGCTCCGCCAGCTCACGCAAGTAACAAGGTATGGCATGTAGAGATCGGACATTCCTGGAATGAGTAACACTGCCAATCGTGTGGGTTGCACCCTCAAACACTTTGCCAAAATGGCAAATTCAACCTTGCTTTGACGCAGATTCTGGAGTTATGAGGTCATAAACAGCATAAAAAAGCCAAGAAAGTGACAGGACCTGTGCTTATGTGCCTGGCACACACCTGTGACTGAGTGGCACACACCTGGGACTATATGTGCCAGCACTGGAGGTTCAAAACAAGAGTGAATACCAACAGAAAGACATTTCATTTTGGCACATTTTTTTGGGGTGCAGCCCACACGTTTAGCAGTGTTACTCATTCCAAGATTGCCAATCCCTACATCCTTGCCATACCTTGTGGTAAAGGTGACTACCGGTAATCAATGATTAAAACTACATAAGATACAATACCAATGGATATTATTTAGGCAGAGAAAATAATTTCCAAAGTTGGGTTTCTGAACATATGTGGGCAGGTTTATTTTCTTGGAGGTGACCTATTTCTGTTGAGTCAAAACTACATTGGTCAATATCAAAACCACATGGGGAAAGTTTAGAACATTATGCTGACTCATTCTGAAAGGTCCAATGGGTCAAAAATGTACAAGACGAGTTGCATAGTCAACAATGACTCACTCACCCTGTTCTCAGACCGGATGAAGTGCCGCACGTCTCCGTGCTTCATGTAGGGCAGCACCACCAGGGGGAGCCCTTCCTTGGGCAGCATGACGCCCAGCAGACACAGGACATTGGAGTGATGGAAGCCTTTCATAAGGATGCCCTCTCTGAGGAACTGCTCCACCTCCACCAGGTCTGTGATTCCTGGGTGGGAGCACAAGGAATTATATTATTATACTGTATATCAGGGCCGGATCTAGGCACTGGCATACAAATGTGGCACCACTAAACCAACATCATATCATTATTGAAAAAAGAAAATTCTCTGAGTCAGACCTTAGCTTTATGCATGCTGTGTGCCTGTTGCAACTTCAACAACTGATGTTATTATTGATGCTTACTTGCCTAATAAAAGTCCTGTACAAGATATACATCTTGTGGGTCAAAGAAGAATTTAAATGAAAATGGTATGGCGGCTTCAGCGAAGCGACACGGGTGATGAAGCTGCCCTCATGCCATTTTCGCCTGCCCCCCCCAATTGGGAACTTTTACATCTGGTCCTGCTGTATTATATTATATCATTATTTATATCAGACTGTGCTAAATGCCTAAATTGTAAATTATTCACACTCTGGATGAAACAGTGAGGTTTTAACTTGGGTTACAGGTAATCACATACTGTTCAGTGATTTCACAGCGCAGTGGATCTCTTGATTGTTGCAGTCCATCAAGTATCCATGGTAGACTGTCCCGAAGTGACCTGTACGAACACAGCAAGTGTGGTGTGAAATATTTTGCAAGAAAGTTGTTCAGTAATGATAGCAGACAATTAGCATGTTGCTTTAAAGTGAATAAATAACATATCCATGGTAACAAAGAAAGAAATAGATGACAACAGCTAATGGCAAAGGGAGCCATATAGTAGGGCACCAAACATGCAGTGTCTTGCTCAAGGACACTTCAACACAAAGGAGGAACCCAAACCCCCTATCGCTACGGTCCCCTATTAGTGCAACATCTATAAATGATTTACACTGATTTAACTGGTTTCAAATGGTCAGCCAGGATGAGCTATATGTGATATTATCAAAATGATAAATATTAAGGTATAAATATGGTATTATATTCATTGGGATACACTAATAAGCCGATGTGTCCATAAATGCAGTTAGTTACTGTGCTTTGTGGGGCAATGTAGATCTGCTATCTAATTTTATTGTGAATATTTTGTGCAAATCTTTGAATATCTGTGGGTTGGTATTTTGAAGTTTTAAGTGGAACTGAAGCAGAAACATTCAGGCCTCAGGTTTTAAGGCCTACCTTTGCCAATGATCTCGTCGTGCTGAACTCGTAGCATCTCAACGGGTATGAGAACATCTTTGACCTCCTCCAGCAGATCAGGGTTCAGGCTTTCCTGAGGCAGCAGTGGGATGGCCAGAGGTTCATAGTTGGCTGCATACAGCAAGCCGTGGAACGACATGCCCCCTGAGCCTGATGTTTGATCTGAGAGAGAGAGAGAGAGAGAGAGAGAGAGAGAGAGAGAGAGAGAGAGAGAGAGAGAGAGAGAGAGAGAGAGAGAGAGAGAGAGAGAGAGAGAGAGAGAGAGAGAGAGAGAGAATTACATCACATTTGGCATATGCATATTCATATGGTTACGACTGACTAACTCTATATGTGGGCATAATAAATGGCTGGGGCCATTTATTAAAAGAGATGTCTTGTGGGTCATTTTACCTAAAGTTTATGGCTAAAAAGCAAGATGTGTGGTGAAGCTTGGTCAATGGTCATACAAGGAATACCTGATCTATAAGACCACAACACAAAGTAAAATATTTTAAATGAGAGAGAATCCCATTGGGAGAGTTGTTCTTACTATTAGCTGGTCTGTTTACTTATTCCTGAAAACAACATAGAGATCTACATACATTATAGATGAAATTGATGGAAGAATGTATATAAAAGAGATTTATCAATGATAAATCTCACCCCGTCTGTAATCACCATGAGACAATTCGGAGTTGTCCATTTGCCTCCGACTTGACAGTCTTGACAAACGGAGCTCTACTTTGGCTGAAAAGGCACATTTAAATGTTATTGCACAAAAAACAAAAATTGCACAGATCACAACCTCACCCCTATTACTAGTATAGTAAGTAATAAGTATATGATTGTGAATATGATCAATTTACAGTAAGGCTGGAAATATATCAATATCAATATTTATTTTAGAACCATACAGAAGAATTGATTGTTATAATCAATTAAATCGATTATTCTGATTAAACACTTAATTTCTTTTGTACTTTGTTTCATTCATTCATATACTAAATTGCCTTTTTTTGTACAAATCTAATAGCTGTAAAAGTTGATCTACAAGCTCATAGCGTGGTACATTTCAACTTAATAATAAGCACGTAGATCCGCTATTAACACTAGTATGTTGAATTGTATGAATTGTTAAATTATTGGTATAATAATTTATTGGTATAAATTATTATAGATTTGAAGTTACTACCCTAATAATATATCATGTAAGATCAAATTAAATTCTCGTACCTTTCTTCTTTCTCCTCAGATGGGTCATGACAACGTATGCAAGTGCGGCACCAATTACCAGTGCACAGATGATGCCAAGTGCGATGCCTGCAATAATGGTCCGGCTGTTGTCTTCATACACCACTGTGCCGACGTCATGAACCTCCCCGTTAACACACACCTGGAGATGAGAAATGCAATCCACTTGATCCCACTTCATAATGGTTTAACACTTCAACACTGGTGTCTAAGGTGTATGGCCAACTGCCTAAAATTTAAGTAAGGGACAAGGTATGTCCAGGAAAGGATAAGATCTCACTGAATAAATGTACAGTTTTGGTATTTTACATGAACCACTTGGACCCCAGCATCCATATTCTGGGGAGAACTACTGTATAGCAAAAAAAAAAAGTTCTGCGTTTTTGGGGGCAAAAGGATTTGTTGTAAACAAGAAAAAAGCTGTACACAAACAGAGAAAACAAGGTCCAGTTTGCTAAGTCTATACTAGAGGGTAGGGCTAATTGTGTGTCACATATCAGTTCAATAAGGACACAGCTATTTTAATTTTCATTACATTACATTACACTAACAGCTGTTTTGAAATAAACCTTAGGTCAAAAGTGCAATATATCTAGTCGCAAATCAGGCTTTCCGTTATCAGCAGCAAATGATGCACGATTTGCTGCTCACACAGGGGGGGTCTTGAATTCCAGAGAGGATATAAATTATGTACAGTATACGTTATGTATTCCAGCTTTAAGTCATGATTAGCTGATTTATTATTGTATAACCTTTACACAGTAGTCATGCTATTGAGGGGACATGTCTTTACCTTCACAGGCAGCCCCTCACTGGGGACAACCAGACCCTTTGGTATTCTGCAGGTCAGCTCATTCATCAAAACCTGGACGTTGCAGTCCACACCGCCGATGGTCATTACGATCTTCATGCACAAGTTCACTGCGTTCAGCTCCAAATGCTGCAGGCAACACAGTTTTTAGAACATTTAACAAGAAACACAACATTTCCACCCTTTAGTGAGTGATTGCGTCATTCACTTCCTCAGAGAAACAAGTCACCTTACTTCAACTTCATCTCCATGTTTATCTGGGTTCTTCTCACTATAGGATTTTTTTGTGATTCTGTATTCTCACTGTGTTTCAGAAGTACGCTGATGAACCGCTGATGAAATCTATCTGCTGATGAAATTTATCTGCTAATTACATTAATCTGCAGATGGCATCTATTTGCCGTTTACATCATCCGTAGAGATTTCAAGAAATTTGCAACAACAATGAGGCAACAACCGTGTGCAACAATTTTGCTTGTCGGTCCTGCATGAGAATGTCTGTAAGTTTCCATTAGCGTGAAATCTCTGATTATAATGTTACTGCTACTTTTCACCACAATTTACTGCATGGTCGATCTGGTACTGTATAGGATAACCTGTTTTTGGGGTCTCTGGTTGCCTCTGGTTTGGGCGGATGTTCCAGCAAATCAGTGGCGACATTAGGGTTCATCAGCCATGGGTGCCGACATCAAAAGGGCCCTCTCAACGTGCGCTCACACATGCGTGTGCAGAGGTGTTTGTCAGATAATTTGGATCGTTTGGGAAGGCTCTCTTTTACGGCCTATATTCTTGTCCTATCCCACCTTGACTAATAAAAATCAACAACAACAAGCAACATTACATTATAAGGTTGAATACTAATAGCCAGAAAATTATAACAAGAGTCTACCAATCAGCCAACCATGCTATGGATAAGCAGGTGAAGATGAATGGATGTATTTAGATAAATGTATTTTGATAGATGAATACAGACATCCCACCCTAGAAAAAACTAAAATATAAGCTCTTTGTGATTTTATATTGGGGACTTATAAATAGCTCTTGATTATATTAAGATTATATTTTATAAATATAATTGATTATATATAGGCCTAGAGTAAAATGGATTATACTGTGCAAACAGACTGAGATCATGTAATTAGCTCCATATACACAGCTGTGTCGTATTCCATATTATAAGAAAGAATCAAGGAATCCCCAGATACGCACGGCACGGGGCACAGAGACAGCGCATGGAGAAAATGCGAAAATTTCCCCTCTCCTTTTGTGTGATAAATGCATACTATAAACGCATTACCTATATAGCAACTGAAAATATACTTGGATATACTTGGACCACACTTGGAATTATTGAAATCGGGTGAGAATGGCCTGAGAGTTTTTAGATTGGAATCTCAAAAAAATCTCGGTGGACTTTCAAAAGGTAAGCACAGAGTCGAGCAGCAGCGACAACTCCGTTCTCTTTAAGTGGCCAGTCCAAGGGCGGCCATTCTACATGGACTTCTATTGAGGATCGGGACAATAAATAGGGACCAACATGCTGCACAAACAGCTCTCGAGTGCTTACTTTCTGACGCCTCAATGTCGCAGCTTTGACACTAGCCATCTTTGTACGTCTGACTGTAATAAGGTTGCTGTTTTTTAGATGAAAGTAAAGTGACATTAGCTCATCTCCCGTATGCTGCTCGCGTGGGCCCCACGCGACAAGATATATTTTAATAAAAGGAGAAGGAAAAAAGTCTGTTTGGGCCTCGGGGCCCCCCTAGAGTGGCGATGGGGCCCATGGGTGCCACGCACCCACGCACCCATTATAAATGACGCTAGTGCAGCAAATACAGTACAACTGGTTTGTGAGGGGGTGATCTCTGTCACTTGACTAGAGAGGAGGGAAAGCATGTTCCTCCATGAAAGTTATGTCCACCCCGTGAAACGCCTCGCTGTCAGGTGAAAAGAAACAGCTGGCAGCTCCATGCGCATCAGAGCAGACACATAGTCTGCACCCTCCCCACATGAGTCAGCAGTGACTATACACATGTGGTGGTGTCATTACTAAATTTGGGAGACATTTTTTAAATAAAGATAAAAAAAAATATTTATTGGCAACAGCATGTAAACTGTGCAGATTTGCTGTTGCACACTTGGATTGTGTGCAAAATAAACAAACCTAAAACTAGAGGCATAAGTGAGGTGGAAATGATGTTGGACTGGGGGAACATACGCACATGCAGTGACACTTCATTAACTCCAGGGATGAGCTTCAACACTTTGTCATTCTCAAAGGGAATGACTTTGTAGTCGGGGTAGTAGTCAAAGCGTTTCCTCCAGAGGTCACGAGCTCCGTCCATGTCAAAGGACATGCTTCCAGTGTCTGACTTATCTTCTGGAAACACAGGGGCCAAGCATTCCAAGTGGGTAGCATTCAGTGTATGACTGCACAAGCGGGTGATCTGTTTAGAAAACAGTGCAAAAATATCACAACAAAATGAGCTACTAGTTCATAAGTCTTTGCTATACAATACATTGTGACCTTGATTTTGGACTTGACATACCTGAGATCCATTTCTGTGTGTGTAGTTGACCACAGTTTGGTACACAGAGTCTAGGTTTGTGCCTTCAATCATCAGCCTGGAGCCACTTTGTGACAAAGAAAACACTTCAGGATATGTCCAAGAAGGTCCATTATAAACGTTTATCTTGTGTCGTAATTAATCAGGAATAATGATTACTTGACAGTTGGACTCTTACTGCAACGTTTTATGCACCTTATTACTAATGCTACAAAGTTTTACTGACCAAATAAATTTACTTTCACTTTTACTATGGTAATTCTGTTTGAAGATGGTAGTTTATTTGACTGCATTGGTGTCACTCCAGGGAGACAATTCTTTATCTTTGGCAAGTTGCATGTCATGAAGCAAATGTTATGCTTAGAGGAAGATAATCCGAATTGGAATATGGAAAATGAAGGTTGCTGTTCAGTCAGGACAACTCAAGAAAGGTTTAATATTCATTTATTGAATATAAAATAAGCAATATATTTATCATGGTTTGGCGGATGAATTGGATCTGCTTTTTGGGTACTCAGATCAAGCGCAACAGTCCTGACCGTAAGGACTCCGAATCCCCCGTACCCAAACGGCAGATCCAAATCTACAGGTGGTAGCTGGGGTGGAGGAGGGTAAGCAGCAAAATGATTAAGCAAAAGCAGAGCAGCAGTATCAGAGTGAGCAGCAGCAGTAAGCAAGCAGGAAGAACAATACAAACTTACAGTTTAAATAGGCTGTGAGAGCCTGTGATTGGATGAAGTCAGTCATGTGAATGTGATGCTGAGGCGGCCCTTTAAAGGGCCGGCAGCACCTTCAAAGAGGTTTCCTTACTAAACTTACTCTGCACATGTCTGTGACAAGCGCACCACTCATTTGTCCTACCTTCTGAAGCTGCATTGAGGGGAGACTGAGGTGATAGCGGGAGTCTCTTTGTAGACAAAGAGTTTGTTGTAAACCACTGTAGAGCTGTCAATGAGGACCATCACTATATTTTCACCCACAGCCTCCATACTTTGAGAGAGGCACACTATGGATGATGTATCTCCACCAGACCTACACAATATAACAATATACATATGAGCAGTAGTTACAGTGCAAAGGATAGCTAGGGTAAATCGGGAAACTTATTGTCCTAAAACAGTTTTTTAAGAGAAGATCAAGGTTTGCATGTGTCAATAATATGGAAGAGAAAGTCCACATAAAAAATATCACTTTTTGTTGGGGATTGGAATGGTAATGTGTTTCAGTTCAGGTCGAAAGTCACAGAGACCAGATGCTGTATACTTCCAATGCAAAGGTGCTATTCTTCATACTCTTACCTTTGAATAACACAATCTTTGCCACCAATGACAACTCTTCTTTGTACCCCTGAATCCAGATGAGTTCCCGTCAGTGTGACCATTGTACCCCCAATTCTAGGTCCATAGTGAGGATGGATATTTGTTATGATAGGTTCCTAAATGGGATGCAGTCAAACAGTTAGTATATTGATTAGCTTCCTCATCAACCCATCAATAAATAATACAGGCAATGTCATATGATTAATGTCACATAAGCTTTCAGTAAATGGGCTCATCCGCACCACAAATAAGAAGCCTTGCATGTATGCTTGTCCTTGGATGGAAAAGTCATGGTCTGTCTTCCTTTCATGTACTTCCACGGTGATGTTGAGAGCATGGGTTGGTGCTTTATCCAGCCGTTGAAGCTTACACACTAACCTAGAGTGTATGGGTCACATACAGATGCTTTCTGATCACGTGTGTATAAGCATTAGTAGTAGTAATATAAAGTTTAGATAATTTAATTTAAACCCAAAAAACATGAACATACACATACACTGATGTAATTAATGGCCATGCTACCACATCATCTTCACTTGCACGATCATACTGTATATTGTGAGCTTATACGTGAGCAATATTTTCAGCTTTGTTAGAATAAACCCAAAGGTTTTAAAAGGATATTCATGAAGTCGTCCTAACCAAGTATAGTAATACACATGTTTGTGTCCTTTTTAACTCACTTTTCACTGTTGCTCTTTGCAGGGAGGACAGCACAGGGGGTTTGTCCCACTCTCACCACGTGGGTTTTGTCATTGATGGTGTGATGGCGTGGCTCAGACTGAAACTCCCATCCACACAGAGTCAGTTCAGTCTCACCGTCCACAGGTGCAGTCTTCGGGAAGAACTACAAAGACACAACAGCAACCAGTGACAACAGTGTCCTTGTATTGTAGCTGACCTACATATAATCTTTTTTATTGTGACTTGTAACAAAATAACAACTATGTTGCATCCGTGGGAACACGGTAGAATTTTTGGGTTGGCTTGGCAACGGTGTTCATGTTGTGTAATGGCATCTGTTCAGAATTAGGAAATTGTCACCGTCAGGGAGAAAGCTTGCATCCTCAAATGTCAACTGCCATTGAATGCACAGGCAGAAGTAGCAAGAATATCTATGCGTTGCATTTGTGATGTATTCTCACTATTTATTATACAGTATATTTAGGGTTTTGGATATACAAGCCTTCCACCCGACAGCGTCATGAAAGCAAGTAGCTCAATGTGCTCTACCTAGGCCCGGATGTAACATTCCCCAATTGGAGGGGCAGGCGAAAATAGTATGTCAAAGTTGCATGATTTGTCAGGGCGCACCTATGCCATTTTCAGTAAGAGGACTTTTATTAGGCAAGTATAAGCATCAATAATAATAACTTGTTGTTGAAGTTGCAACAGGCACACATCATGCATAAAGGTAGCAGCCTGACTCGTGTTGGTTTAGCCACAATTGTAGTTAGTAGTGTAGTGTTTCAATTAATTTTGAATATACTGTAGGCACTTTAATTTGAAATATCTTTGAAATTTGGGTTGTTCTGCAAGCCATCAAGTTTGGTGGGACAGTCAGGGCATGCCTAGATCCGGCCCTGGCTCTACCTCTGTAAGGACAGGAGCACAGGTCCGGTTATTCCACAGCGTTGTACACTCATGTCGCCTGGAGCAGACACCTGCACACCAGCCACACTGCATGAAGCGCGGCGCCTTCAGACAGCTGTAACATGTCACAAAGTGTGCACACCCTGGACCTTCAGGAGGAACGCTGTACACCTAGACCATGATGGAGGGAGAGACAGTTGGGGAGGGAGAGACAGAGAGAGGAGGGAAACAGCCAGAGAGATGTTAAATGGAAATAATGGCTTACATGAGTTAGATGAGTTACATCTGGTTAACCAACTTTCCATCATTTAGCTGGGGACCACCTGGAACTCTCTCAAGGACCACTGGTGGTCCCCGGACCACTGGTTGAAAACCACTGTTTTAGTTTAACCATGTCTGTACTGAATGTACTGTTAAGAAACATGTTAATAAAATATTACTGGTTAAAGCAATCATTTAACCGCTATTATTTTACCGACCGACCGACCGGCCGATCAATCGATCAATCATTCAATAACTCTCATTGATTTAGAGAAGATGTCAACTGTAGCTGCTATAGTTTCTATTGAGAAAAGCACCTTATTTCCAGCCACAAAGAGAAGAGACGTCTCTGAACGAACAGCTGCCTCCCTGCTCACCGGGTCTCCTCCCAGGGAATAGTTGGCAAAAATGGTAAAGCGGTTTTGAGACACAATGACCTACATGAATGTCACAATAACAGACATTAATATGTTAAAGTGATGCTGCGCTTCTTCTTTGGTAGAACATTGGTTTGAATATAATAGCTATAACTCATCTTATTGGTACATATAATCATTTTTGTCTACAATCAGTCAAGACATTGATCAAACACACCACTAAATAACCACATAATGACCTCCCTATACTGTGTCACTTTTGTTTTTCTTCCTTGCCACGATTCCGTTACCTGCAGAATCCTGCCATCTGAGGTGCCCAAGTGTGCCAGCGTGTCATCGTCCAGGATGGTGATCAGGACGGAGGTGAACAGAACATCTGTCATCTTCTTGTTGAAGAGGTCCAATTTGTAGCCAGGCTTTGACACCAGAGTGGGTTTGATCCTGCATGTGCTGTTGAAGTCTGGGCTCTGTGCAACAGAAGAGAAAAACACATATTCCATCTTACACTATTAAATCACAAGAGTTTGTTTAAATTTAACTTACATAAATCAACACACTATACTACTATTTCACTGTAGTAAAGAGTTATCATTAATACAAAGGATTTCATTGTCAATATACTGGCGAGTTAATACAGGCATAAACATGATGTGCGTGGGGTACGGGAAGCAGTATTTACAGAGGAAGTGTCCTGGTCTGACGCCTCCAGTCATGAGAGTCCAACCAGGTCATTAAACACTAACAAACTCTGGCTCCGGAATGTCATATGGTCACTTAACTGTCTGAGGTGTACTACTATTTAAAACAGAGGTTTTCAACCAGTGGTCCGGAGACCACCACTGGTCCCTGAGAGGATTCCATGTGGTCCCCAGCTGGACAGTTGGTAACCAAATGGACCCTTATAGATCTGTAACTCTTTACATTTAAATTATATTTAAACATCTGAATTACTTAATTTTCAAGAATCTACACAATTAGAAAATTTAGAAAAAATGTTATTTTGACGAACGTTTTGCCAGTTATGTCTATGAAATTGTGGACACAAACTTGAAAATCCTAAGTTTTGGGTCCAAGAGACTACACTCAACATCAAATGATGGTTCGTGGCTAAAATGCAGAATAAATAGTGGGCACTGGTATGAAAATGGTTGAAAAACATTGATTTAAAGGAGTGAAAATATATGTGGACATACAATGTTCACTACATCTGTGCGACATGCACGCTTTTATAATTAACAAATTCATTTACAAAATAACTAGTTGAAATGGAGGAGGATATACAAGGTTTCTGCCAAATAACAACAATATGTTAGCTCTTGGGAAGTGATTCTCCCACATTTTGATATGCATTTAGTTCAATCTCTGGGACCACGATTTCCATGTTACTTTAACTCTGACCCATAAAGGTCAGTTTAGACCTGAAGTTGACAAACAGTGAACCCAGAGACTTGTCAACAACATCCTGAAGTGAACATTCAAAGCAGATGTTGGGGGCATTGCTCTCCATCACCATGATTTGCACACAGAGTGACAGCGTATGATGTATGAGTGAAGATTCTTGGCCAGTAAAATGGAATGTGGTTAACCACATTATATATTGTACTTCATTAACCAGAGTCCCAAAGGGGTCCCTAGGATCCCTGCTTTTTTAACCATCTACACCAGTGGTTTTCAACCAGTGGTCCGGGGACCACCAGTGGTTGAGAGGCTTCCAGGTGGTCCCCAGCTAAGTCGGTTAACATGAAAATACGCTCTCAAGAGTTATAATATTCATCATCTAGATTAGCACCACTATACACAATGAGGGCCTGTATAAGAATGGTCATCTAGATCTGTGTGTTTTCCTGTTTTGTTTGTGAAAATCCATCCTGGAATTGTGGACAAAAACAAAAGACATCTTTGGTTTTGGGTCTGTGGGGTGCTAAAAGCATATACGTGCCTATCCCATATTTTTCAATGTATTAATGCTCTTAAAATGTTATTTGTTACCTTAATTTTAGGCTCCCCTACACATATTGTGAGTGGACTTGTGAGAATCTTTTCCTTATGTAGTTTTACTAGTCTACGCTCTCCTACCTTGTGTATTTTGATGGTTGTTTTATGATAAAATAAACAAAAACTGCACTTCCCTTTTATTTTAAATTGTCTTGTATTTTCTGTTCAATTTTCTGCTCATTATGTACTCTTCCTCTGCTACGGTATCTTGTTTATTTTTATTATTTCATTTCATGCACAAAATAGACAAAGATTAAGTGCACTTCCTATGCGGTGTATCCGTTTCCAGGCACTCCAATAAAAAAGTGTGAAAGGCACAGCCCAGCACGGTCTATATAAACCCTGAACACACACACACACACACACACACGCACACGCACACGCACACGCACACGCACACGCACACGCACACGCACACACACACACACACACACACACACACACACACACACACACACACTACTTCATGTTTTTATTGTCAGGATTTATAACTCTGCTGGGTTACCCCCTCCCCCCCAGGTGTAGCGAACACATGGCTGTACTTACAGACTGGAAGGCATAAAGATAAAACACACACCTTTCTGTTCTCTTAACACAAAGTCATCCAACATGTTGTCCTTAGACTGTGAGGATAACGTTATACTGCAGTAGTTTGCACTTTACTCCACTAACACACTTGTTCCTAAGCATTTTTTCCTTGGAGGCTGATCCTTATTACACCTCACAAAAAACGATAACATATAGCCTGCCTCCACACAGGTAAGCCCACCACCACCACCACCACACCCGCCCAGTATGTATTCATATGAGCGAAAATATTTAGGATTATTGAGTGAATAGATGCTTTCGATATTATTCAGGGAAATTCAGTGAATCTAACTCATATTTCCGAGCAAAGAGATGTAAACAGTCCCCCACCCCCCTTTTTATTTTTACTTTTTTTCTCCTTTTTTTAAGAAGTCATTCATAAATGGTGGCTGCCTGAAACTCGACAGAGTGGAAAACTGGTGTGGCAATGTTCAGGTCACATGTGACTCATCAGACCCTCCCTTTCACACGCACCTTATTTCCTGCACACTGGCTGTTGCCATGGCACTCTATGCTGAACTCCCATACAGTCTTACTTAAGTCCTTTATATCACAGTGGTTGTCAAACTTTTTGTTCTTAAGATCCCCAGAACGACACCTATTAGCCCATAGAACCTATTGGAAAAGATGTATCAGGGACCTCACAAGATAAACGTTTTTACGGCTCTAGCATTTTCAATCTTTTTCATATGAAGCCAAGGGCCTCCAGTCTGATATCCCCAGAACCCACTAAGAGAACAAATACTTTATTTTATACTTTATATACGTTACAGCTCTGATCATAAACAATTAGTTAGTTATAATGTCTAGATAGTTTGCTTCCTGTCTGTGCCAGGAAGGACCTTTGTACTTGTGCTCTACTCTGAAGATGATGACAGCCCAGTGTCTGTCAAAACAAGAGGAACCTCCAATTTCCAGAGTTACGTAATGTATAAAAAATGGTCATGTATTGAAGTTTATAATACTTAATATACTAAAAATGTTCAAATCAAAATTATCACTTCTGAAATCAGGGAAAATAAGGAAAAGACCCCCCCCCCCACACACACACACACACACGGCCACTACATACTGCATACTGTCTGTAGATCTAATATTTTTGATCATTGCGTCTATTCTCCACCTTTCTTACTACAGAATGATGGAGTGTGCACAAAACTAAAAAATGGATTTATGAAGTGACCCTGACTCAAATTCAGATACCAGTAACTGTCAAAATAATCTACAATGTGTGTACTTGGACTCTCCAAAGTTCTACTCACTTCATGTGGGCACATCTCACAGGGTTGGACGAAGTGACATAGTCCTCTGGATAGTTGCTCTGATCCTTTTTTGCAACAGTCCTCCAGCCCATCGTCGATCACCTTGTTTATATACATCATGGGGAAGGCACACAGGGCTGAGTTTCTTTGGGGACGTCCATCCTCACCCATCTCTGCGAACACCCCATATAGTACAGGTTCATTTGTATCCATCATCCCCATTTCACTTGCCAAGACCCTCCCGGCCTTTCCGAAGTACGCTGCCTGGAGGGCGTTGTACACACTAGTGTCCTCCTTGTAGGCTTCCCTCTGCCGCCTCCTGCGTTTAGGTGCGTAGCGGCACTCCAGGACCACTTCCCGGTACATCCACGGTTCCGGGATTTTAATTGGCAACCGTCCCAGACGAGTCTGAAATGCCACACTGCTCTTAAGTGGATCTTCCTTCTGAAGGGACAGAAAGTAGACATACTCCTCGGTGGAGAAGCTATAGATGTAATCGATGGGATAGGATGCCTGCAGTGAGGGCAGCACCGTCAGGCCTTTCGAGACCATCTCGAAACCATCCTCGGTCGAAAGCGGCCTCAGCACCGATACCGACCGCCTGGGGTACCTCCGCGCCACATCCTCATCCACAGAGGAGGCGACGAAGAAAAGTGTGGTCCGACCGTCTTCGACGATGTTGACCCTCGTGCCCTTTGGGCTGGCTACACAGTCGCGACAGTCTGTTGGAGAGTTCACCGCTTTTCGGAATAAACAGTGAGGTGTCGGAGGTGAGAAGGCAAAATTAAGGAAGTAACAGAGACCATGTTGATTACTCCCACAAACGTACAGGTAGGACAAATATCCAGGGTCCACAAGCAGTACCTTATTATCTGTATCCACCGGGTCTTTGGGGTCCGTTTCCACATCACAGGCCCCACATGTGGTACATTCCGCACTGCCCACAGGGCCCGTGCGCACCTCCCATAGTCTTTTCAGGTCGCCATTCACAGCCTCGATTACATTACGTGATGCGACGTATACCTCCCCGTCGAATGTGTTCACTGCTATGTTCTGTATGGGTGTTTCTGTTTGAAAATTGGGTAGGGAGTAATTCACGCTGAAGTCCTCCAGCCTGCGAGGTTTCACAGGGCACAGTCCTAAAGCAGGATGTGTTTGTATCCACAAGCATAATGTCAGTACAGTGTGCCACAGGACCATCTCCACACAACGGTCCACTGGTAGTGTATGTTACCTACAGGAGACGTTTCGCCCCAAGCACATTCTGGAGACCACTATCAGGATCTCTGTGTGGGAAGACAGAGAGAGAGAGGAATGTTGGCATTTGACTGGATGAGTAGTAGTTAAGAATTACTCCTGATTCAACACAGAGGTACAAAGCTTTTGAAGTTGACGTGCACACTGCAAACAAGCTTGTTAACCTGAGGAAGTCCATAAGGCAACAATGTGTAAAGCAAGAACAAAGCTCTATGACAGAATCATTTGGATTCTTGTTTGTTTTCTGAGCTTAATTGTAATAGTGATTGACTGTCTTCGTTCCTGTGTCATTGTTTCTGATCAATACATGTATAATGTAGTGGTTGCAGTTGGCTGCGCTGCTCTTCTAGATAGAAACATCATGTTTATATAGCAGAATATATGTTTGTAGCATAGCAGACTAGCAGAGGTTAGCGAGTAAAGACTTTAAGTGCTGCGCCAAATAGGAAGACCACAGAGGGAAGATAGAAGATAGAATGCACTGTGGACAAGACATGACATGTTGCAAAAAGTTGACACATAACCAAGACACAGCATGTACACAGGATACAAATGAACACTACTACTACTACTATAATGACACACTTAACAGACAAGTGACGTATGATGTATCACTTCAAATAAAATTTGACCATTGATCTGGAATGTGGGAATGTGTGTGTGTGTGTGTGTGTGTGTGTGTGTGTGCGCGCATACGTGCGCACTATTGTGGCACTTGTTGCACAGGGAACATGGGTCGCATCTCAGGTATGACAGAAAAGTTATGGATTACAGCTTTAAGGTCTATATTATTAGTAGAATTGCTATTTATCAAAAATGTATCTAAAAGCTCTCCCTGAGATCTGTATGGAAATTACATCCTGTTCATAATTCTACCTTCATTCAAACACTGAACTCTGACCCTCTGAACTCTGGGGATGTTGACTGGGTGATAAGGGAGGTTATCATTACATCCTTAGGTGAAAGCAAATGTTAAAAAAATAAGAAGAAAGAAATAAAGGCTATGCAGTTACTGTATTTGTGCAATCAATGTTGGACATGAACATATTGTATTTTTATGAGGTCATAATTAAACTTAATTGCAATAGGTACATACATTGGCTATCAAAATAAAAACAAGTAGAAGGGGTAGCTGACCCTTGTTCTACAGAGATAGGCAGATGAGTCATCCTTCAAGTGGGTGAATGGCATACATACACTGAGAGAAGGCCTGAACCCTTGACCCCTAGTGAGGTGGTTGTGTTATGCTGGGGCAGCATGGTTTGATTTCACTTGTTGGAAAGAACGGCCGAGTCCGCAACGCTGTAAAGAATACTCAGCTCCACTGGTTTAATATGAAAACCTGCATATCTGTCTGAGTCACACCTCCATATATTAATTATATGGGCAGGCCTCGTGACATCAAACCTTGTGATACATCTTACCATATGACCATCTCTATAAGATCACGACACGGACCTCAACCAACCTGGATAACCAAACTTCTACATGGAGAAGACTGGATCATCACCTAGATCTGCATATGGAGCCGGCCAGCAACTCCACATCTGTCCTCAAACCTCAAACTCTTAGATCTCCATACACTGTAGGGAGCTGACCTGTTCCCACATTCCATAATTGATCCTTACCCACCCACCCTTCATGTTCTTACATTCCATTATGTTTATCTGACATCACCAAACGCTGTACGCCAATGCGCCAGTGCTCGCCCAGTCGCCAAGGCTGCAGCAGTTAAGGTTCTGGCGCTTCACTGGTTTAGATTCTTAAACCTTGGATCCTAATAAACCAGTGGAGCTGGGTATTCTTACCACTGCTGCAGACTATATATTCTTTTTTCTTGTGTTGCTCCAGCACCTGGGCTAGAGTGCATGATGTCACCTGTGTGGAGGCTAGAGTGCATGATATCATCTGTGTGGATGCCCCTTTCGAGTTGAATGACCTGCTGGCTTTGGGACCACTGTGAGACAAAAGACGTTTTTGCACAATTGACCCCCAAATATTGGCAAAAACATTGATCCAAGCCTGAATACATTCAAATGATTCATCAGAAAAATAAACATACCCTAAACATCCATGCATTCAGCCTGCACATCTGTGACCACCTTGGCTGTCTGTTAAGCGGTCAGGTGATTTTAAGTTGGCACTGATCCAGAAAAGGTTGAAAACGTCTAGATTTAATATAGCTACCATATACTGTACGCCTATTGACTTCTATCTTTGTTTTGCTTGTGTTCTATTTACTGTATGTTATTTGCTCACTCTATTTCGCCTTTAGTGTAGCCTAAAGGCAGTGGTTCTGTTCTGTCTATGACTACTATCTAATATCTATGACGTGGGTGCGCGCGCGCGTGTGCGTGCATGCGCCAAGCGCGCTATCCTACCACATAGGTACAAACTGTGCACAAAAAATCCACAAAGTATTTTGGCACGATGTAGGAAAAATTCTTATCGCTATATGGACCAGAGTGTTAGTTTGTATCTGTGTAGCAACTTCCTGTGGCAAAAGTATTAAACTTGAGTAAAATCTGTCTGATGCAACGCTAAGTCAGAACTAAGAAATGTGTTTTTAGAAAGAAAGGGCTAGCCTAGTTCTACAATACATGAACTCCAGACAAATACACAATGATTTGTGTCATTAATAATGTACACAGACATTGGCTACTGTTTATACATTTAGTAAATTATAATTCGACGAACATAGTTATAGAAGTCGCAAAATGCACATCGTCATCTTACCGTGGTTTCTCTTTGATCAAACGTATTCGTGTATATCCAGGCGAATAAAACTGCAATGTGAGTGTCAAACCAACTCTGTATTGAAGCGGGGCACACACACACACCTGTGTGGGCACGGGGCGTAGGCTGGCACTTTGGCACAGATTTATTTACTCCTTTTGGTTCACTCGCTCCTGTCTGTCACGCCCCGTCCGCGACGAGGAAGCCTGGAAACAATTGCGAAATCTACCTTCCTTCACCATTTTAATACATTTCATTCACTCCATAGACTCGATAAGGGCTTCAGTGGCCGGCAGTGACTCGCCAGTATGCATATGGAAATGGGAGGGGGAAAAAATACCCCAAGCAGTCTATGTCTGCGCCAGTGCGCCTGTAGGATTTTTGCCAAAAATGCATTGCCTAGAGGAGGACAGTTGTTCACACATAACCTAGCCGTGGTGGTATGAAAGGAATGCCTTGCTTTCTGGTCGCCAGACTGCCTCCTTTTAAAGTAATAATAATCTAGGTCAACAGCAACAAGTGTGGGAGATGTTTTTTTTTTTTCCAAAAAGCATTTTTTTGCATTCACATAATGAGGCAATAGAAGTTAAACATCTACTAGCTCCTCCTAATTCCAAAGTCCAGTAATCAGTCTAGTAGTAGTGTGTATCTAATATCCTACCAAAGGCAGTGTCTCAGTCTGACGCTGTTCACGCTTTATGACATGATGTAGTCCAATGATAGGCCTGTTGTTTGGTTTAAAACAGGGTTTCTTGCTGAATTTATAATAGGCCTAAATAAACCGACAAGTGGGTTGCTAATTTCAGACAGTTTGGAGAGTGTCCCTGCCGCCTACCCATTTATCAGCTTCAATTTTGTATTGTTTCAATTACACTTCATTGTGTCTTCAACAATTCCTGGCTTGTTGTTATATGAATAAAGGCCTGTAGAGATAGGGAAATCTGAACATAAATAGCAATTATGATTATAAATTTAGCACTATAACGCAAAACAAATGTATAATCTAGCACTTGCTACACCTTTTAATCACTCTTACGAAAGTGTGGTCCAGGGACCCACAGGGCTCGTTGAAATTCTTCCACGTCACCAGCTAAGACAGTTAAACCCTTAATATAGCCTACTAAATAGCCTACTTGAGCTTGAAGATTGGCTATTCTAAAGACACATTTTGAAAAAAAATCTAGCAACAACAATCTTCGCTTATGGAGGTCCCTGGCACAAAATATTTTAGAAGGAGTTTTGTGGCCAAAATACCAATATGGTCCAGAAATGTGTTTGAGAATAGCAATTATTCTGAAGACCTTGGGCTAGGCCTGTTTATCTCAAGACTAGGTGGAACCACTGCCTGAATCTACTTTATCAGATGGAGTCAGACTGGGCTATTTATAATGGGTCAAGACAAGAATTTGTGGCACTGGTCATGTTGAAAGCCAAAGGCAAATATGAAGAGCTTGTGAATTAACACTTCTTGTTAAACCAAGCTTTTTCACTAAATTGGCATGCCATATGATAATATATAGGCATAGGCCGGCCTATATATCAAATATAGCTTTTTTGCATTTTGTCTGCCCCTTGTTCTACTCTCAGGGAACAAGGTAGATTGGATTCCCATATAAAAATCCAAGATTTTGGAACAAATCCTATTATATATTGGATATTTTGGATTAAGAAAATCCAGTAGGATTCCTAGGGTAATAAAAGGTCTCATCTGTAGTCCTCCACCATCCATGATTAGGACCTCACAGGTGATTCAATGTCTGAATAGGCGAGGCTAACCACCAGAACAACTGAAAGCAATCAGACATTGACTTACTCGCGTTATTTATTGTCGTGTGGCGCCTCCTAGCGGGGAAAAATGAACCCAGGCCTAGATTTCTGAGAAACGAAAGTAAAATTAATTCAATTCAAACTCCATGCAGTCATTCGGTCACACGAGAAGTCGGGCCGCCACAAAGTCGGCCCGAATCGTAAAGAAAGGTCGGCCCAGGTCTGTGGAAAGGTCGGCCCAAGTCTGTGGAAAGGTCGGCCCATGGCTGTGGAAAG
>CM076971.1:26458500-26521000 GCA_039105355.1 Benthosema pterotum | reverse complement strand
TGTGGCCAAGTAAAATTTCAAGAGGCCGGCCGCCAAAATCCAAGATGTCTGAAATAACTTGAAATGCATTGATTTTACGCCCCAATAATACAAAGTTGGGTATTAATATAAAGTTGGGCATTACGGATGATTTGGTACCAAGTACATGTCTGTACCTCGTACGATTCTCGAGATACAGCATATAGGTACTTTCACAGATTGAGGAGAATAAGACATTTGTAACATTGATTCTCAAGTCAATCAAATGGTTATACAGGCATGAAAATTGGTACACACACTCTTCAAACACCACTATTTCTAAAAGTACTGTGGTCCCTTCAAAATTCCAAGATGGCAGTCCCCAAAATCCAAGATGTCCGTCCAAAAATGTGGTTTTTCATTCATAACTCGAAATAAGCCCCATAAATGTATTTAACGCTAATATAAAGTTGGCCATTACAGACATTTTCATACCAAGTACATGTCTGTATGTACTACGGTTCTTGAATTACAGCATATAGGTAGTGATGAGGCACCATAAGGGTAACACGTTTCATGGCACGTTTCACTCTTTTACTCAAAGATCCCTTTATCAACATGTTGACCATTTTCAGGAAATGGACCTACATGTGTTTGCTATCATAAACCGCTTCAAGTTTTTCAATTGATGAAACAGGTCGGGAGTCATTAAACCGAACATGAATGCTGTTCCATGTTAAATTTGCTGTGCATATTCTGCGAACATAAGCCAGGCAGAAATGTCTATCTGTGCTTCACACTGAGTCTGTGCTTCACAATAAGGGCTCCATTTTCATCACATGCTAAACCCTTTATCCCAAATCCCTCATTATTATCCCTCTTTTAGTATTTTGATAAACCTTTTGGGATAGTTCAACATGCCAATCTACTGACATGTTGTGGGCTTTTAGACTGGCCATTTTAAATATATTGAAAGTCACCTATGCCTATACAGTGGAGAAAATAATTATTTGATCCCCTGATGATTTTGTAAGTTTTCCATATTAGAAAGAAATGAGCACTCTGTCATTTTTATGGTACTTTTATTTTAACACACAGAGACAGAATATGAACAAAAATGTCCATAAGAAAATATTATTTAAAGGTTATAAATTAATTTGCGTTGGATCTCGTGAAATAAGTATTTGATCCCTAAGCACAACCTGACTTAGTACTTGGTGGAGAAACCCTTGTTGGCAAGAACAGAAGTCAGACGTTTCTTGTAGTTGGTCACCAAGTGTGCGCACATCTCAGGAGGGCTTTTGACCCATTCCTGTTTAGAGGAGTGGGCCAAATCCTGAAGGTTTCGAGGGTGTTGCTTGCCAACTCAAAGCTCGAGCTCCCTCCATAGATTTTCTATAAGATTAAGGTCTGGAGACTGGCTAGGCCACTCCATGACCTTAATGTGCTTCTTCAAGACCCATCTTTAGTTCTCTGGCTGAAGGAAGGAGGTTCTTGTCCAAGATGTTGCAGTACATGGCCCCATCCATCGGCCACACAATGCGGTGAAATTGCCCTGTATCCTTAGCAGAGAAACAGCCCAAAGCATAATATTTCCACCTCCATGCCTGACGATGGGGATGGTGGTGTTGTTAATGATTTGAAGGCAACTGGGACCACAGTCACCAAGAAAACCATTGGTAAAACACTACACCGTAACGGATTGAAATCCTGCAGTGGCCAGCAAGGTCCTTCAGCTCAATAAGGCACATAGAGGCCAGTCTAAAGTTTCCCAATGAACACCTAAATGATTCAGATCAGGCTGCGGAGAAGGTGATGTGGTCAAAAGAGCCCAAAATTGAACTCTTTGGCATCCATTTGACTCGTCGTGTTTGGAGGGAGAGAAATGCTGAATACAAACCCAACAACACCATCCCCACAGTCAAGCATGGAGGTGGAAAAATGGGGCTGTGGGGCTGTTTCTCTGCTAGGGGTACAGGACAACTTCACCGCACTGTGTGGCCGATGGATGTGACCATGTACCGCAGGATCTTGGACAAGAACCTCCTTCCCTCAGCCAGAGCACTGAAGATGGGTCGTGGCTGGGCCTTCCAACATGACAGTGACCCAAAACATACGGTCAAGGCAACAAACGAGTGGCTCAAGAAGAAGCACATTAAGATCATGGAGTGGCCTAGCCAGTCTCCAGACCTTAATCTTATAGAAAATCTATGGAGGGAGCTCGAGCTTCGAGTTGGCAACCAACACCCTCGAAACCTTCAGGATTTGGCCCACTCCTCTAAACAGGAATGGGTCAAAAGCCCTCCTGAGATGTGCGCAAACTTGGTGACCAACTACAAGAAACGTCTGACTACCATGCCTGTCAACAAGGGTTTCTCCACCAAGTACTAAGTCAGGTTGTGCTTAGGGATCAAATACTTATTTCACCAGATGTAACACAAATTAATTTATAACCTTTAAAAAATATTTTCTTATGGACATGTTTGGTCATATTCTGTCTCTATGTGTTAAAATAAAAGTACCATAAAAATGACAGAGTGCTCATTTCTTTCTAATATGGAAAACTTACAAAATCATCAGGGGATCAAATAATTATTTTCTCCACTGTATATACTTTTTAAATTACATTAAAAAGGCAAAGAAGTTAAGGGATAAGGGGTTTAGAGGTAACGAAAATCCAGGCCTACGTGGATATCTGAAGCGGACACACCATGTGTACCATGTGTCATAGTGTAATGGTATAATATGCTAATAAGTGCAATAGTGTAATGTAATAGTTTATTAGCGTAATAGAGCTAAAAGTGTAATATTTGTGCATTAGGGTAATGTAATATTGTAATATAACAGTATATTGTAATAAGCCCATATGTGTAATAGGCTCATAGTGTATGTGTAATGGTGTAATAGGGTAATATTTGTGCCTTAGGGTAATAGTGTAATATTGGGGGCTGCCATCTTGGAATTTTGCAGGGCCCGCAGTACTTTTAGAAATAGTGGGGTTTGAAGAGTGTGTGTACCAATTTTCATGCCTGTATCACCATTTGATTGACTTGAGAATCAATGTTACAAATGTCTTGCTCTCCTCAATCTCTGAAAGTACCTATATGCTGTATCTCTAGAACCGTACGAGGTACAGACATGTACTTGGTACCAAATCGTCCGTAATGCCCAACTTTGTATTAACGTTCAATACATTTATCAAACATTATGCATTTCAAGTTATGAAGGAAAAAACACATTTCTGGGCAGACATCTTGGATGGAATTTTACTTGGCCACAAGCTTTTATCAAAAGAGCAACCCCTAAAGACTATGTGTACCAATTGTGGCGCTTGTATCCGCAAGTGAACGATTCACCTACCGGTATATTTTGGCTCGAAATTGCCCTACTACAAATGGAAAAGGATGCACTAATGGTGATGTGTAGGGTAGAAAATAAAACAATGGAAATAAATAACAATAACATAACATTTTGCACCACAACTGCGTCCTCCTCATTTGTAAATGCTTTGTAACGCATAAATAGTCCTCACTTTAGATGGGTTGCCGAAATATGCCTAACTAATGACCAATGACGACCTTAATAAATCTTTCATTGACCATTTATAAAACATGTATGACTCGTTAACCAGGTACCCCCAATGTATGGGTTAATAACTAGTGTGTAAATTAATAAAACAATTATTTATAAAGGGCTGAATATAGGCTATCATTTATAAAAACTTGAGAATACAATGATTAAGCCCATTCACGATTACATTATCAGTGTGCAATACAATGCTTACTAATGTATTTTTTAATAAAGATAGCTTCAGTATTGTATTAATGCTTAACAATTGCTTAAGTGACAGATGAATTGCTTATAAGCGAATACTTAGTAATGCATGAATCATGTTTTACTATCATGAATTCATGATTAATATTAACTAATGGTTAACTAATAGATAATAGTGTCTAATTATTATAAAGTGCTATGCAAAATGTTATCAATGTGATTATAATTCCTGCTCAGTCTATTATGCTTTTCTGATTAATGTTGTATGATATATATTATATATATTATCAACCATTCATGACACATGACATAACAAATAGCTACAGGTATTTGTATTGTTTTATCTCCTTCCCTCACATTATTAAATGACACCAATCTTCATGATATGAATATGTTTGGGTTTTAATTCCATGGTTTTGGCACATGGTTTTGAGCGCATAAAGAAGTTTGGTTGTAAGGAATATTTCCAGGATTCCTTTTTTTCCCCCAATGAGCTCATTCTGACACACACACACACACACACACACACACACACACACACACACACATACACACACACACACACACACACACACACACACACACACACACACACACACACACACACACACACACACACACACACACACACCTTACCTCTGAAAACCTGACCTAGGAGATCATGTGACATTGCTGTCAATAGCGCTGTGTGTGTGTGTGTGTGTGTGTGTGTGTGTGTGTGTGTGTGTGTGTGTGTGTGTGTGTGTGTGTGTGTGTGTGTGTGTGTGTGTGTGTTTGTTTTTGGTATAAAGTGAGGACACACACGTGCTTTCCACCTGCAGAGTGAGGACCGTTTGGGAAGTGAGGACATTTTGCTGGTCCTCACTTTTTTGGGGGATAGTGAGGACTGACTTCATATTTAACCCACAGAGTGAGGACCTTTGGAAAGTGAGGACCGGGCTCCACAGCGCCCCCTACAGCGCTGTGGTCGGTCGGTCGACCGGTCCTCACTTTCCTTTATGCTTATTGCTAAGCATAATGGAGCTATGTTGTGCCAGGATGCATAACCAAAAATGGAATAAATGGTTTGTACTTGACATTCACAATTCTTCATGGCCTTGAACATGCTTGAATATAACTTCCAATAATAATTACAGATTAAGTTATAAGGTTAAAGGTTTCTTCTTTGTTACTTCTCACATGCAGGTATATAAGAGCACAATTTTTCATTCAACATTGTACTATGTCATTAATATACCTTTTGAGTTCTTATAATAACATCATATTGAGTCACTACCTTTTCTAAAGTAATGCAAGGAAAGTAACGGACCCCAAGTCTGATGAACTGTCACCCCATGTACCAGTTGCAAGCGATTTTCAGTAGTCCTTTCTTCCGGGTCGATTTTTATAATGGCAGTCTATGGGAATTCCGGGGGAGCTTCAAGTTCAAGATCGGTATGATACTGTGGCTGGTTATGTGCCTTGTCAGCTGTTTAATCGCTGAAGTATGGAGCTTAAACTGCAAGGTCCTCACCTACAGCCAGGACCAGCTCCTGTCACTCAGGCAACCAGCCAGACCAGGAGACTCTGACTTCGACTTGCTGGATAAGTATCCAGAATTTAAAAATACCGGAACACGAAAATGGACTAAATTCAAGAAAAGAGGATCGAGAGGCGGAGTGAGAGAACGGCTAAGGAGACGAGGCAGCAGACCCCCCTTGCCGGTAATAACTCTTTCCAATGTTTGCTCGTTGACCAACAAGAAAGAAGAAATACGCGCTATGCGTCCACTTTCCCGTGCAGCGAATCAACCCGTGCTGCTTATTGGGGACTTTAACTCTTGTGACTTGTCCGATCACCTCCCCAACCTACATCAGTATGTAGACTGTCCGACGTGCTTGGCACGCACTTTGGATAAGTGCTACGGCAACATACCCGATGCCTATAAAGCCACCTGCAAGCCTGCCCTGGGGAAGTCAGACCACAAGGTCGTACATCTTCTTCCACGTTACAGGGCTCGGCTGAAACGGGAAAAGACAGTAAAAAAGGAGATTGTGACTTGGACAGAGGACTGTAAGGAGGAAATGCGATGCGAGCTGGAGACAGATAGAATACAAGGATAAAGTGGAGCATCACTACTTTTCAGGAAATGCCAAGAAAGCATGGGAAGGTTTAAAGGTGATGATGGCCAGGGACTCTAAGCAAAAGCGCACCCCCCTGTCACACCCCTCTCCATCCTTTGCTAATGACTTAAACATCTTTTTTAGTCGCTTTGATAATAACGACTTCAGTACAGAGCGTGATAATGTGTGTAGGTCCATTCCTGAATATGTCCCTATTACACTTAATGAACATGAGATTGTAACTAGCCTGTCCTGTATCAAGCCCAACTCTGCTCCTGGGCCTGATGGCCTGAGAGGCAGAGTTCTTAAAAAAAAAACATTTATGTACTTAAAGGTATTCTTTTGGAGCTTTTTCAGTACCTGCTTGATTCTTTAACTATGCCCAACGGATGGAAAATGTCTTGCATTGTACCTCTTCCCAAAAAGCCTGGAGCCACTGAACTGAAAGACTTCAGGCTCATTGCCCTTACCTTTATTCTGGGGAAATGTTTTGAGAGAGTATATAGCTTGACTAATAACAGAGTCTGTTTCTAATTGTTTTGATCATCTACAATTTGCTTATAAAAGTCAGAGGGGAACTGATGATGCAACTGTCAGCCAGGGTCCTGTTTATTGATTTTACTTCTGCTTTTAATAGCATGCAGATACACACTCTCCTGCAGAGACTCATTGATATAGGGGTTAATGGTGGTATCATCCACCTAGTCAGAGACTTCCTCTCTAACCGTCCTCAACAGGTCCGTGTCAATGACACCCGCTCTGACATCACTGTGCTTAACACAGGTGCTCCGCAGGGGACAATACTATCACCTTTACTTTTCTCCCTGTACACTAATGAATTCAAATTAGATCAGAAGTTTAGTCTCTTTAAGTATGCTGATGATATGGCTTTGGTTGCCATGCTAAAAAAGGGAGAAATAGTGCGGGAAGAAGCATTCAGAGGACACGTGTCTTCTCTCCAAAACTGGTGCGACGTAAGCTCCTTAGATATTAATATAACAAAAACAAAGGAACTGGTTATTTATCAAAAGGACCCTGTGCAGCCCTTTAAGATGAAGGGACAAAATGTAGAGATAGTTAACAAAATACTTAGGATCTATTGTTGACAGCAACCTTGACTTCAATGATAACACAGATAATATTTTTAAATCCTGTAACCAACGTCTCCACTTGTTGCACAGGCTCAACTCCTTCAGAGTGAGCAAATACATTATGGAGACTGTTTACAAGAACCTCATAGAGGGAATCATGACCTTTAACATAGCTATGTGGTATGGTAACCTCAGCAATGACACCTCTCATCCACTCCACAGGGAGTTTGAATTACTCCCTCAGGTAGACGTTATAGAACACCAAAGTTTAACCGTAGCCGTAATATTTTTAAAAAATATTTTATTCCAAAGGCTTGGTGCAGTATTATGCCTTGTTGTGCTCTTCTCTGCCTGTTAAGATGTTTTGTGTGTAAATGTTTGTTGCTTGTTGTTGATCTTGTTGTCGTTTTTAATGTTTTTTGTACATGAGACTAAAGACAAATTTCCACTTGTGGACAATAAATAAACTAACTAACTAACATGTGTGAACCAGATTCTGATGAAGAAGTACAACAAATTCATAACTGCCTACATGTAGTCGCAAAGGTCCCCCTGACAGCTGAGTCCCCAGCTTACAGATATTAGTTGTAATTTGGACACCTAGGCCTACTAGTATTGGTATCCATTACATCAAGCACATTATTACCATCACAGCACACATTATACTATCATCGGGATACTTGTTTATTTGTCATTATTTATTCTAATGATATATTGTAATGATAATTTATTTATTCCTTCATCTGACTATAAATATAAACACTTAGCCTATGTTGGCTATATAGCTGCCCATCCTGTCACAAACTACAAGGTTCCTTCACAATTTCCCCTCCGCTCCACAAGGAGACACAAGTTCAGTAGAACCCCCTTTGCATGGAACCTACAACCACCTCACTTCTTGTCACAGTCTACATACAGGCCTGGATCCCCAGGCCCAGTATTCTATTGTCTACAAACAATTCACAGCCAGCAGAGCCTGCTGTGTTTCCTACAAACTGATGATGATGCCATGCGTCTTTGAACATTGATCTATGTAAGTCCAAATGCCCTGACTCTGATGTTTATGGATGGATGCATTTGATTGAGATGTGATTTGGTATATTATATTATGAAATTACTTTTACTTGGCTTGCTATTTATTATTTGAATGCTCTATTAGGTAATATATTAGACTATATGCAAGTATTTAAATGCCATATTTATCTTCTACTTTAAGAGAATATTACAATCTGTTCCTTTTATAGAACCATGAAGAAGACAATAGGCAACGCACATCGACTGATGGGTGCTGGGTTAAAAGAATACTATTAAAATGGATGGAGCCCGCACACCAGATAAGGTACAAAAAGACTTTCTTTATTTGGATCGTCCAAATAAAGAAAGTCTTTTTGTACCTTATCTGGTGTGCGGGCTCCATCCAGCTTGCAGCAAAAAGCAGCAAGCTCATAAAGTTTATCCAAAATAGGAACCTTTGATTCCTAAAAGGTACCATAAGTCATTTGGGCGATTTGGAAAATCCTACTGGATGTAGCAGCTTTCTGGACTGAAGTGGTGGGGGGGCTGCACAGGTGCAGTGATTAGAGGCAATTCTACTCCACTACATCTCATAGCCAAACATAGCCCCATTTACCCACTACAATTATATACTGTATATGGTATAGTAAGTGATTTGTGTGATTTGGGAAACCCTCCAGTCCTCCTGGTTACAAGATGTGCACATGCACATACTCTACAGTGGGGTGAAGTGCAACAGTGCCCACCTTGGGGTACAGTATACACTGGAGCTGTGTGTAAAGTTGGTCTGACCTCTTCAATAGCTTGTTTCATTTATGCTCCGAGTTGAACTGTCAGCTAGACTGCACCCATCCCCCACTCCACTCTACTGTAGCATTCTGTAGCAGCTTTACAAAATGCTACAGTAGAGTGGAGTGGGGGATGGGGGGGGGCTGCGCAGGTGCATTGATTACAGGCAATTCTACTGCACTATCTCAGAGCCAAACATTGTATTAGGCTCATTTCCCACTACAGTTATATAAAAGGTATAGTTAGTGATTTGTGTGATTTGGGAAATCCTTCAGTCCTCCTGGTATGTGCACATGCTCATACTTTACAGTGAATGAAGTGCAACAGTGCACACCTTATAATGGAGCATTTTAACAGAAAATGTTTTGGACCACTTACTATACCTTTAAATCCTTAATGGTTTACTTTGGAGATATGACTTAAGCATTAACCACTTCGATCCTGTGCATTTCGGCCACACTGGCTACTTAACTGTAAATCAACTGATTTGGCAGTGTACCAAGTACAAAAAAAACAATCAAACAAAAAAAAAAAAAACTTTTGGTCATCTTATGGTCTACTCAGTCTCTTATAACTTATAAACAGTCTGGGGTGAAACACTTCTTTAACAGAGCCCAGAACGGCGCCAAGACCAGTTATTTTCTTTTGTTTGTGAAGGCTTTCAGTTCAGCTCTCACATCACCACAAGCTGAAAATAGCTGATCTAAAAGCTCACAGCGCGACGCAGACACAATGTGCTGTGAGCTTGCAGAGCTGCTCTATTTTCAGCATGGAACACGCAGTAGGACAGGGGTCTCAAACTCATTTAACATAAGTCAAGTAGTTCCAATTTGATCCGTTCAGTGAATAGAGTGGACTAGTTGCTGCAGGAGAGAGCACCAGCCAGGAAGCACCAGGAAAGCAAGGGTTGCTGCTTTCCAGAAAGGCATACTTTTCAATATGCACTAATATATAATAATGCACATATGATCGTTGTAAAAATGTACATCATGGTTTCTTCATAAGAATACAAAAAGAAAGTTCCACAGGTTTACCAAGGTCCAAGGTGTGAGATACTGTTCCAAATTCCAAACTGTTCTGCTCTGCCCTTCATAGAGTAGAGTGCAGGGTCGTTAATTAGGCTGTGTTGCTACATTAACGACCCAACCGTGGCAGTATGGGGGAAGGGCAGCAGTTGAACTGAGCTTACAGAAACTACAGCAGTGAATTGTTCTGACAGGTGAAAGAAAAAAATCTGAGTATCCTATTATTGCATCATACTGATTTTTGCCTCACACAAACATCTATTCTAATCACATAATATAAGTGTATTTAAACTGGCTAAAATAAATATTGATAGAAAATGTTTTGGATGTGATATAGTAGTGATTCTTGTAGCTTGGAGTCACCTCTTAAGAATTCAAGAGGGTGCCCACTGATTATGCCTCGGGCATTTTTAATTATTAACCCCTTAATGTCATATATATATATATATATATATATATATATATATATATATATATATATATATATATATATATATATATATATATATATATATATATATATATATAAATCCATACAAAATAGAGTTGTATGGTATTTAATGCAAGGGCAGTTAAGGCTCAAGGCCTACTGTTTTGGCCAGAGCCTGTGCCAGAGTGTTTGTGACCTGGAAGCAGGTGGTGCTCAGTCCTACAAAGGTGACATCGATAATACTGAATTATAAAGTGGCTGAAAGCAACAACCAAGCCTTCAGTGCGTCCAGGTCCTTTAGACGAGCTATTCACAAATCCACTACATACAGTGGGCTGCTGAAAATATACTGACTTGGAGGACCAATCTGCTCATTAAATCACAGTTTTTCCCACGTGCCATATACATACATATATTTATTGTGGATTTGAAAGTTTGAGTGTTGCAATGATTATGAGTCGGGCTGTGTGCAATAATAGAACGTATTAGGCCTATACTGGGCCTTTAATTATTATTTAATTATTTAATTATTTGCATGATTTGAGTTTTGTTTGCCATGATTACTTTATTTTGCTTTATTTACATAAGTTACTTCCTTTGATTTGGAGTGGTTGATTTGCAGTGTTTGTTTAGTTTTGAGGACTCAGTAAATCTATTACTATTGTTTGCCTATACATCCGCCCTAGAGCATCATGATATATATTGATATGACTTAATATAACCCCCGCTTCCCTTCTGTATTTTAAAGTAGTCTTTCTAATTGTGAATAAACTTTACACTTTTGATACATCAGCCGCTGGTTCTATTCATACGGAGCCCGTACCTACAGTAACAGTATATGGTTCATGCTATGGTTAATGTATTTATAGGATCTCTCACTCCTATATGTGATAGTGGGGTTGTTAAGTCATAATTGACCCAGTGTTTCACTGTCAACAATTAACCAGGAACTGTTGGATGCAGTACAGTGCTTGTGGGCAAAGTAAAAAAAAAAAAAAAAATCACGTAACCATGCATTCATCTCTGGTCCTATGTCAAAGAAGCAGTCTTATGGGTGGTCCGGTAGGCTATAGGAAACAGGTGGTGAATAAATCTTTAGCAGTCTGCTTATCTTCACCATACTGGTATTCTGTGTGGTTTGCCAAGGTTAACTCACTGGGTTTTTCAAGAGGGTTCCCTGCCTTCAATTGTGATGGCATACCCTATTTTTGTGGGCCTGGTCAATGCCCGGCCATCACCCACTCCTGCTTCCAAAATCTTGTTAGCCGAATGTAGTATTACGCAAGTATAGGGCAGTGCCCGATTAGCTGGGCTGTTGCATGCTGGTTATTTCGTTTGGGGCTACACATGCATTGACAGACAGGTCCTCAGCGATAGAACAGAGCTGAAACGGTCACCAAGTACTGAAGTGCAAAACTACCTCCCCAACCTTCCCTCAGCAGCATTCAGCAGCCGATGGAGTTAGGGACAAAGGAACATAAAGCAATTCTTATGAATGAGGGGGGCTTGCAGGCGCCCAGACGGTAACAGTATGTACTATGTACATATAGAGGGTGAGCTCTATCAGCTTGAATGGACTTAACTTTAGGAACACCTGCTTATTATAGATGTGGTCTAGACTGTTCATTTGGGTGCCAAACTCACCAGGGAGTTCTTATCCTTGATGCTAAGATTACCAAACCAGCAGATAATCAAGAAAGTAATAATAGACTCAACATAAGCACCATAGAGCAGTTTCATGATAGTTTTATCCACATTGAACTTAGCCAGTTTCCTCAAACAATGTAGGTGCTGTCAACCTTTTTTGTACAACATGCCAGTGTTGAGGTCAAATTACAATTTCTCATTGATGATTGTGCCAAGGTACTTGTAGCTGGGAACAAGCTCAGTTTGTCTGTTAACAACAGTGCTTTGGGCAGCATATAAGGAGGAATAACAATACCGAGATCTCCATATATTGGCATAAATGTGACAAAGACAGATTAGATCTCAAATATCTGCATACCACAGGGTTGAAACGTATATGGGTTGGCTGTGGTCCTTCAGTGCATGTAACAATGTGATGTTGATGTTCTATCAGTCTGTAATGGCTAGCTCGCTGTTCTTTGCAAATGCACAGGGGGTTACATACATACATATATATACATCTATTATGTTATCTGATGATATCTTGCTTGCAAAGTAATTGGTGTCATTAGTAGTGACATGGTACAGACTCCTACAAAGACTAGTGCTAGGATGAAGACATGGATAATATACATAATACATAGATAATAGATAGCTCTATATATAGCATTTGGCTGCACCTTCATGACAGAACTTGCTTTCCTGACCAACCTGTTATTGTTGATTATGTCTTGGGCAATGTATGTGTGTGTTTGTTTTTGGGGCATAGTGAGGACCGGCGTGGGTTTTTAACCGACAAAGAGAGGACATTTGTATGTATGTATGTATGTACTGTATGTATGTAACTCCCGGTGCATTTGCAAAGAAGAGAGAGCTAGCCATTACACACTGATAGAACATCAGCATCACATTGTTACATACACTGACGGACCACAGCCAACTCAAAGGACAATCTACTCAGGCCCTTAGTTTAGAGGGCATCAGAATTGTTAGTCTAGTCCGATGCAATGCTCCCATAGTGTCGGTCTGTACACCCTTCTTACTTGCATGTGCTCCTTGTTTAGCCATTTAAAGGCCACAAAAAAACACCCTGATCATCCAATCCTACACATACTGAAAATACATATGAAAACTATGTGATGATTAACACTGATAAAACTGAGGAGATCATTGTCGATCCGAGGTCAGATTGTAATTAATATCCATGACCGTAACATCAAACAGGTCTCCTCCTATAAATATGAGGAGATTGATCAAGATGTGAGATGGCACATACATGTATCCTGTAACAAGTAGTGACATGGTACTGACTCCTACAAAGACTAGTGCTAGGATGAAGACATGGATAATATACATAATACTAGGCACATTTGTCACTATATTTAGCTTTTTTTCAGACCAAGCGCCAAAATTAGTGAAAATCTTCTGGTGGAAAATCTGGTGCTTTTGAGTTGGAGCGAAATTGGTTGAAAGTCACAAAACCCTTGTTTTTCACCATTTTTACTTCTATGATGATGAGTCCTCCTTCCTTCCTAGAAAGGACCATTGGTAACCAAATGGACCCCTTATAGACCTGTAACTCTTGAGAGCGTAAAATGAAACCAAATGGACCCTACCAAATGGACCCTTACGGTCCATTTGGTTTCATTTTACGCTCTCAAGAGTTAAATTATATTATATCTGAATTACCTAATTTTCAAGAATCGACACATTTAGAAGATGTAGAAGAAATGCTATTCTGACAAACATTTTACCACTTATTTCACCTAAATTAGTCTGAGGGACTAAAATCAACATCAAATGGTGGTCCTTGGCTAAAATGAGGAATAAATAATGGGTCCTGATATGAAAATGGTTGAAACCCACTACTCTAGTGCATTTGGATTTCGGCAGTTGGCAACACTTGGCTTGGATCATCCCTGGGAGCTCCCTGGGGGAACGAGGAAGAGGCCTAACAAGTTGTTGTTGTACGCAATAAAAGGAAATGAAACCATCTCTAGATTCTCTACATCTGTGTCTTTCCACCTCTGGAACGTGCATGTATATTAGTGTTTACATTTATCTGGCTCCATCACAATAGATGCTGATTCTGGAAGGACATGTGAGGGTATAGTGACTTGTAGTAAATTCAACATTTGGCTCTGAAGACGCAAGTAAAAAGTGCTCCAACTTCTCTTGTATTATAATTGTTATATTCAATTTGTCCCACTGCTGAGCATAGGGCCCTTATACAAATAACTGGCTTACACACTAAACCCACAGATGGCTCCATCCCAAAGGTACTTTATGGTAGGTTGAATCTGCTTATACAGTGTATCTACACAAGAGGGGGGGAAAGCAGGCAGCGCAAATTCAAATTAAATGTTTTTATTCATGTTGAACAAAAGACATGGCTTACAGGTCTATAGATGCAGTAATTTGTTACATAATTACATTTTATCTAAATATTTTCATTATTAACGCTAGTTCAGATAAGCAACACACCAACATAACTGTTAAGAATCTACAGGTTGTGGCCGGTCCTCACTATGCCCCAAAAACAAACAGGAGTGTGTGTGTGTGTGGTGTGTGTCCTCACTTTCCTGTTAAAAATATTTTTAAAAAAAGAGGTTTTCAGCTAATCTAAGTGAGTATTTGGATAAGGGTACCCCCAAGTGTCCAGAATGACCCTTGGTATTTTCGTAAATCAATCAGAAGTGGTGGTCCTCAGTTTATATGGATTTTGGGAGGACCTCACTTTATACCAAAAACAAGGATGTGTGTGTGTGTGTGTGTGTGTGTGTGTGTGTGTGTGTGTGTGTGTGTGTGTGTGTGTGTGTGTGTGTGTGTGTGTGTGTGTGTGTGTGTGTGTGGTGCAGCCCTTTGGGAGTTTGGGCGATAATGTCCACTGCAGGAACACACACACACACAATAAGTCCATTGATCGTGTGTGTCAGTGGGGATCTAGTTTCCAGAGTGTAACTGCTTCTCTGTATGGCTCTGCTGATCCCTTTGTATGACAGCAGACATGTTTCCATCACTGTTCCCTACCTTCCAATAGTACACACAGAATATACATCTCCAGTACCATCAATCCCCCGACCACTTTCTCTGTGCTCCTACAATCTGAACTTTTCATTTCAACCCTCAGTTTCCTGTATAACATCTCAGGGACCACTACAGTTATAGTCCTAATCCTGCACAGTAAATGATTCTGTCTGTCTGTGTGTTTTGTTTTTGTCCAGGGCCACCATCTTGGTGACAGGAGCATTCCTAGATGCCTTTCAGAAAGTAGCAGACATGGCTACTGGTACCAGAGGTATGCATCCACAGCACACGCACACACACAAAATGTCTGTATGATCAATAAATATGCATGATGCTAGGGCTGGAACTAACGATTACTTTCATAATCGATTCATTGGCTGATTATTTAAGCGATGAATAATCCACATTTCTTTAGCTTTCACCTTAAATAAGTGTATATATTTTAGGTTATTTTAGACCTGGGCATGGGGGGGCAATGCCCGCCTAAATGCCCAGACTGCCCCACCAAACACGCATTTCATCAATGAAAACAGAAAACTCTCAGAGTCAGACCTTTATGCATGCTGCGTGCAATTGGGAAATGTTACATCCGCCCCATCAGGCATGTTAATGTCAGGGACATCCTGACAGTAGCTGATCAATCATATCATTGTCATATCACAGTACATCAGCACTCTGAGGCCTTGGCTTGTTGGATCCTATATAAGTTTGACACACCAATGAACATTTCAATTCAAGTGTGAGTGCCGTTCCAGATATACTGTATGAAAGACAGACAGACATATATCACTGTAATTTGTACATGGGTGGAAACCCATTTGTGTTGCATACCTTAGCATAATTTTACAGGGCTATACAAGCGCACATGCATGATTGCATGTGCTTGTATAGACACACACACACACACACACACACACACACACACACACACACACACACACACACACACACACACACACACACACACACACACACTCACAATGGTAGAGCCAGTTTAACGATTAAAGATGCGTTCAGCAAAGTAGGCTATCTTAGAAGTGTGTGTGTGTGTGTGTCTGCACGCGCTATAGGGTGTGTAAGTGAGCAGACTCCCTTCTCTACCCGTTAGCAAAGACACACACACACACACACACACACACACACACACACACACACACACACACACACACACACACACACACACACACACACACACACACACACACACAGGGAGTGTGTGTCCTGGGGCTACAAAGAGCTACAGTGTTTCTACATGTGACTTTGTGTTTTCCCCCCTCAGTTTTTTCTCCCACAGTTTTGTTCCTCTCGACTGTTTAGTTCATCTCTACTGACGTGACACACACACAATGTGCACGCACACATGCATATACATGTGTGTGTGTGGGCACAACACACACACACACACACACACACACACACACACACACACACACACACACACACACACACACACACACATACACACCAGAAATAGGGTCCAAAGGGGAAGCACACGGATCTCAAAACATCCACAGGTGCTGAAAAGAAAGTATTCAGAGCGGAGAAGAAGGGAAGTCTGCACACTGTAGCGCCCAGTAGAAGACAGACCCGTATGGGTCTTCATCAAACCATACAATATGATTTCAATTATAAAACAAACAAAAAAGTCATTGTTCTTCATGCTTTGTGATACCAATTAACACACACTTAAAATATACTGATCCTTCCTTTGCTGGAGCTCAGTGGATTGATTTTTCATTAAATAAAAAATGAAGAAAAATAAAACCCACAGTATGCGGCTTACCCATTCTGATAAATTCATTCTTTAATCTTGTTACATTTCTGTACTCATTAACGTACATCAGTAATTCTACTGTATTGTGCATGATGTGCACTGTGCAGTTATGCGGCATACACCAGCGAAGTGTGTGAGAGTGCTATTGACATAGTTTTCTGTTCATTGTTGACCTGCGCAGCATAGCATAGCACAGCGCTGCCCTTCCATGGTGCCTTGGCCTGGTTTGACTCTATACTACTAGCTGTTTGCTCCCATCTGCTATCTGTTAGCACGCTGTAGCTCTGACATGACCTTAAAAAATATGCATGTTGACCAAGCACATTCCTCACTGCTCTATGTATGTGTGTGTGTGTGTCCCAAGCACCTGTGTGTACTGTGACAGCTCTCTCTCTCTCTCTCTCTCTTTCTCTGGCTCTTGTGTCTGTCTGTCTACCTCTGTCCTTGGCTCTCTCTTTTTCTCTCTATTCTCTGCGCCACTGTTTCTCTCTCTCTCTCTCTCTCTCTCTCTCTCTCTCTCTCTCTCTCTCTCTCTCTCTCTCTCTCTCTCTCTCTCTCTCTCTCTCTCTCCTCTCTCTCTCTCTCTCTCTCTCTCTCTCTCTCTCTCTCTCTCCTCTCTCTCTCTCTCTCTCTCTCTCTCTCTCTCTCTCTCTCTCTCTCTCTCTCTCTCTGTGTCCCTGTCTAGTATCTCGAGACAGATCTGTCGACTTCTATAACTTTCCGACCCTTTCTGCCAAACCGTCTATGATCCAGAAGCTGTGGAAAGCAGTAGAATATAAAGTGGCTGTCAGTCACGTCATTGCCAACAACACTTCCTTTTTTCCCTCCCCATGCTGTGCACAGTCACCTGAATGAACCCTGCTGGAAGACTCTTTGAATCCAATCCAATAGCTGTGATTGTGACATAGCCTGCTGTTTAAAATAAATAAAGGAATATTTACCATGAGTCATACAAAGATGTCACAAAAACTTGTAGATCATTTGACGTGTGTGTGTGTGTGTGTGTGTGTGTGCGCGTGCGCGCGATGTGTGTGTGCGTGCACAGAGGCACGATTGGTCTGATCTAAAAGCCAGCTGACCCCCCCCCCCCCCCCCCCCCCCCCCCCCCCCCACACACACACACACACGCACACGCATGCACAGGTACTGTTGACAGCACCTGTAGAAACACTTATGTTTCCCGCTTTGATCCTCAGAGAGAGAGAGAGAGAGAGAGAGAGAGAGAACTGGTCTGGTAAGTGTGTGTGTGTGTGAGGATTCCATAGTTGGTTTCCGTGGCAATGCCAGCTTCTCATCTTACTGTTCATGTGGGAACTTTAGAACTCTCTCACACACTCTCTCTCTCAAACGCGTGTGCACACACACACACACACACACACACACACACACACACCAAGATACCCACAGTAACTGACACATTGAAAGATGCACACACACGTGTGTGTGTGTGTGTGTGTGTGTGCGTGTGCGTGCGTGTGTGTGTGAGTGTGAGAGAGGGAGAGAGAAAGAGAGCCGGTTATGTAACATTAGCAGGTAAACAACAGTGATGTCAGATAAATGGTCTCATTACAACAGAAGAACTAAATGATCCTCCAGCCAGAGGGCAGACATTCAGCTCATATCCGAAAGACCAAAGGTTATGCTCCCCCCAGCAGCTCTTAAACCGTTACAGGGACCCCACCAGACTACCCCTCCTAACTCTGAGTGTACAACAAAAAACATTACTTTTCTTAATGTGGGTTATTCCTTTAAAGCCTCAGTATGTAACCTTTTTAACTCATTCACTGTCTGCAAAATGTCAGCCGCATGCATATGTGTGTTAGTGTTAGTGTTTTCAACCTTTTTTTTATACCAGGGCCCACGATTTATTCAGAATGTTGAGCCACAGACAACCATTTGATGACATTTTAGCCCCACAGACCCCAAAACTAAAGATTTAGTTTGCTTTAGCCCCACAGACCCCAAAACTAAAGATTTAGTTTGCACCCACAAGGGTCCATTTGGTTTCATTTTTTACACTCTCAAAGAGTTACATCTGGTTAACCAACTTTCCATCATTTAGCCTGGGGACCACCTGGAATCGTCTCAGGGATTAGTGCAGTGGTGGCCAACCGGTCACAGACTAAGAGCCACGTTTTTTCACTGTGTTACTGCAAAGAGCCACATCAAACGGTCACAACTGTTATAAAACCGCCACGACGGCCGTCACGGTCGCAAATAGATTTCCCCTCTCCTGACATAAGACATGTGCGTTTGTGTGCAGGTGCGCAATGCAAAGACACACTATTAAAACATATAGACATATATTTAGAAACAGGGTTTACAATCCAAAAAAAGTATTTGACAAGTCAAAAAACATACACCTACACCTCCACGGTGGACTAGGTATCAGTCCTTGGTCGAGTGGCTGGGCACCACTGTATAGGGCAGGGGTTTTCAACAGGTGGTTCGGGGACCACCAGTGGTCCCTGAGAGGATTCCAGGTGGTCCCCAGGTTAAATGATGTAAAGTTGGTTAGACAGAAGTCTACACAACTAGAGAATGTAGAAGATTAATGGTAATTTTGATCTGTATGTTTGACTGTTTTGTTTTCTTTGAAATCCAGCCTGGAATTGTTGACAAGTAAACAAAGTAAACAAAATCTTTAGCTTTGGGGTCTGTGGAGCTAAAATGTCATCAAATGGTGGTCCTCCGTGGCTCAAATTCTGAGTAAATGGTGGGCCCTGGTATAAAAAGGTTGAAAACCACTGGTATGGGGAATGCATGAGTGCGCCAGGCCGAGCTGTTTTGACGGTTCCATGTGGAAGCCCCTTAAGAGCCGCCAGCTGAAGAGCCGCATGTGGCTCGCGAGCCACGGGTTGGCCACCTCTGGATTAGTGTATCGGTTGATGATTCAGTTGAGACACATGCATTGACAACAACATGATGACAGGCAGTATCGCACTACACATTCTGAAGTTTAATACACACAGAGAATATACAGTATATGCAGTTTTGAAGTGGATACATGATGTGACCAGGAGTCCAAAATGGAGCAAATTGTGTTAGGCACAGTGTTGGGCAGTAATGAATTACATATTACTGTTACTGTAATATTATTACCTTTTCCAGCAACAGTAGTGCAACAATATTACTCTGCCAAAATGGGTAATATGTAAAATGTTACTCAAAACGGAGCCCGGGGTTCGATTCCCGGCTGGGTCATACCAAAGACTCTAAAATGGGACCCAATGCCTCCTTGCTTGGCACTCAACATCAAGGGTTGGGTTTGGGGTAAGTCCCTGTGACATACTAGTGTCATGTCCAGGGGGTGTACTTGTACATCAAGCTGCCTCACACTACAGAAACAGGAGATAGGCTCCTGACCTATATGGGCCTCAATGGCTCAGCCAGGGCCTCACAACATCATGGCCTGGCAAGGCTATACTTATTTGGGCTATCAACAGATAACAACTGAGATGTGCGGTAGTTTGTAGATACCAATCGACCGCAGCATTCTGCACATTCTGTCGCAAGTTGCCGTTAAACATGTTGCGTGAGGGGAGTACTTGGGGAAAGTAATATGTAACACATTACTCTTTGATTCTAGCAATAAGTAATATATTACTTTTTCTAAGGGGACATAAGTAATGTAAAGATATTACTCTCCTAAGTAATATTGCTCATCACTGGTTAGGCATTTGCCTAACTAGCATCCCAAAACAGATTAACATAAAAAGGACAAGAAAAGAAGAGTTAGAATAAAACATACAGCTCGTATCAAACTATCACTGTGCACACACGCCAGTCTCACTGATGCTGTCATCATGGATGACACACATCACATTGTGTGTGTGTGTGTGTCATCATCGATATCAATATTCTTGCATAGATGAGTGATTCAGCGCTGGGTTAAACAGTTAAAGGTCATCTGTCATGGATGGTACAAAATCATATATCATACAGTATATACATACAATAGTCAAAACCATATATACATATACATACAATAATAATGGTATGTATATGACGTGTATTTCTGCTGTCAGGCAGAAACCAGCTAACTCCAACCTGTACAGTACAGTATGCTCTGTCATTGTGACCTAGATGCAGCGCAGCTCATGTGTTTGTTTACCAGTCTGTGATTGAGTGAGAGGTCACAGGGTCATCATGTCCACTCACCGCTCTTCTCCCTCATGCCACTTTGTGTTCATTTATTCCCAATTGAGTTTAGATTTGTACAAATGACATTACATGTGATTAGATTAAAGGTGTGGACACTGGACACGCAGGCAGTCAAGCAGGCAGACAGATGGATAGACAGACAGGCAGACCGACAGGTAGACAGACACAGACGGATAGAGAGGGTCTCCTGTCCTCGTCTGTGCCCAGAGAACCTTTGATGAACTCGACGATGACGTAATGTCTTCCTCGTTTCATCTGGTGGGAATAGCTCATTCTAGCAGGCCAGAGTAAGGCGCCATGTGTCCCCACGCCACTGCAGTGTTGATTTTGACAAGAGATTCTGCCATATTTCTTACTTGGTTCTGCCTATCAGTTGTTTTAATGGAGCATATAGGCTGTTGACTCCGTTCCGCCAGGGTCCTCGAATATCTCCTCCTTTTTCAGCTGCTTCTGTGTCATTCCACACTGCTTGAAGTCAGTCTCGAGGTCGCCAGAAAAAAATTCCACAGCATTCCCCTCTTGCATTTATAGTCATATTTCAGTCATTTGAAATGTTTTAGACCAGGGGTTTTCAAACAGGTGGTCCGGGGACCACCAGTGGTCCTTGAGAAGGTTCCAGGTGGTCCCCAGGCTAAATGATGGAAAGTTGGTTAACCAGATGTAACTCTTGAGAGTGTGAAAATGAAACCAAATGGACCCGCAAGGGTCCATTTGGTTTCATTATCTGAATTACCACCACTTAATTAAGAAGTTTACACTGTTTTGTTGGCAAAATACAGCTTGGAATAGTGGACAAAACCAGAAGAATTCTTTCATTTGTGAAAATGTAATCGAATGGTGGTCCGTAGCTCAAATGCTGAATAAATGGTGGGCCCTGGAGTCAAAAAGTTTGAAATGTTTTAGGCGACTAAATCTACAGTTAATTTTGTCGACTAGAATGCATTTTGGTCGGGCGTGATGGAATCATATTGCCTTTGAGCAGGCACTTAGAAGCAATTGACGCTTGACAGTTTGATTTTAACTGGCAGATCGTCCCATCAAGAGCTTTTAATTGGAGAGCTGCTCATCTGCTCCTCCTCTGTGTTCTAAACCAGTGATGGGTCATAAAACCACTAGTTTTATGACCCATTGGGGGGTCTGTGGACTGCTATTTGAGAACCACAGATCTAAACAGCTGATTTGACAGTTTCCTTTTCATGGACCACTCATGACTGGTTGCTATGGTAATTGCAACAACAACTACTCACAGGATATGTATACAGCCCAAGGCTCGTGTCTGTTGAAGAGGAAGGAAATATGACACACACACACAGACAGACAGACAGACAGACAGACAGACAGACAGACAGACAGACAGACAGACAGACGCGCGCGCGCGTTTGTGTGAGTGCTTGACTTTCCTGTTGTTTGACTGTGTGATAAGACCACAACAATGAATGCACTTCTGTTTTAATCAACCAAATGATATTAACACATAGACATAAGCGTGCGCACGCCCCCCCCCACACACACACATGCTGTACCTTGCTGTTTCTTCAGCTAAAACTATGACAACACACACACACACACACACACACACACACACACACACACACACACACACACACACACACACACACACACACACACACACACACAAAACCAGAGTACGTATGTGTGAAGGTATCAGTAATGATGATGCATTGGTGTCATTCCATGTCCATTAGTCATGTCTGTGTGTTGATCATGTGCTCTCATGTAGGCTGCTTGATTAGTCTGGTCTGCTCTGCTCAGCTGACCTGCAGGCCTTTGGCCTCGTCAGACCTCTGTCACACGCTTTGATTAGTCTGGCCTGCCACAGCCATCTGATTGCTGTGTGTGTGTGTGTGTGCGCGCATGCGTGCATATCAAGTAAAAGTGAAAAATAATTATTATCTATTGAATTTTTTTACTGCTCTAATGATGTGTTTTGACGTGTGGTTTTTAGTTTTTTCAGTAACAACACCATTTGCTGTGACCCAGAGAAACCGTAGAAGATGTGATCGCAAAAAACTAAGTTACCGTTTACTTCCATGTTTGCGGAAAAAAATTCTTTATCTTACATCACTTTTGTTTGGCCCTTCAGTTTTGGCCAGACTAATTTTAGTCTATTTTCAATGCATAATAGCTAGAGGGTAAAAAAATAAGTTAATTACTTTTTCAATTAATTAGATAATCTTGCTTATTTATTTGGATCTGTGTTAGCTTCCGCTGCCACGGGGGTCCATATAATCATCACCACATAAAACAACAATATCCATATAAACAACCGACACTATTCAGTCTGAATCTAGTGACTGACTATTACCAATGCCAGTAAGTGATATATAGATAGAAACATATAGGTGAAACATCATGTACCGGTACATAAACATAAACACACAAAAAAAATCTAATTATTTAATATACTGTATACTTATTATTTTTCCTGCACTGGAAAACAGAAGGTAAGAGGAAAGCAGGAACATTTTGGAGGGAAAACCACTGGAATCAACGTATCTCTCTGACTCACATGGGCACACACATGCGCGCGCACACACTTCTCAAAGGGCCACAGTATGAGCATTGGAGCTGGAAATTTTGGGTTAGGACGAGATGAATACTTCTCTTTACTCTGTCTGTCTTCCCCTTCTCTCTCTCTCTCTCTCTCCCTCCCTGTCTCCATACCCCCCCCCCCCTCCTGGCGTTCTATCGTAGGAAAATGGAGGGAAATTAAATCAGTGGAAACGTTATGTTTTTCTTTTCCTTTTTTTCCCCTTCAATCCAGTGACGTTTACAAGCACAGAATGAACACATTCAGGTTACACTGGCTGTGTGTGCGTGCATGTGTGCGCGTGTGTGTGTAGTGATCACATTATTGATCTCTGTCTGAAATCAATGGTTTTATTGGCATCGTGACATTCCAAACAATACCACAAATACTGTTAAGGAATTCAATTGACTAAACATGAAGTCAATAACACTATTGGTCATCTTATTATATCTGGGACAGAATTGTGATTTGTCTGGAGAACAATTTTCATATTGTCCTATAACCATTATAGGCCAATATGAAAATTGTTCTCAGTTAGTTATAGTATAACTATAGATAACCAGTGTTGGGCAGTAACTAATTTAGATTACATATTACTGTAATATTAATTACTTTTTGCTCCAAAAAGTAAAGTAACGAGATTACTCTGCAAAAATGGGTAATAAGTAACGCATTACTTTACAAGTAACGCCAAGTTACTTTTAAAATGAGCTTGTTGTTGCATGCAAAAATAGAACAGTATTTACAAGCTATCGACAGATACTGTAACAACAGAGATGTGCACTAGATTGTAGATCCAGTCCACACGCTGCATCCTGCACACAGTTATGTACACTACAAATCGCTTGCTGCTTTATTTTGTATTTTATTTTTAAATACAAGACCTCAACTGTCTTTGAAAACAATTGTGAAAAAAGTTTAAAAAGTCAAAGAGACAAATTTTGAAATCTGGTTTTGTTAGTTGCAGGTCTGTTTTGTGATTCAAGGTTAAAATGTTCCCATTGCTTCTCTCTGCTCCTTTTATTTTTATTTTCATCTAAGAAAGATATTTACAATGTCGGATTTTGTTGGCTTTGTTTTCAGGTGCAGTTTGTGGGATTGGAGACTAAATTGGATTCAGTCTAAAAAGAGCTCACTAAACAGATGTTGTACACCTCTTTTTTTCAAAGGTGGGAGTTGAGAACTTGGGAAAGTAATAACGTAATATGTAATATATTACTCTTCGATTCCAGTAATAAGTAAAGTAATGATATTACTTTGTCTAAGGGTAACGAGTAAAGTAAAGAAGTTACTTTCCTAAGTAATATTGACCAACACTGAGTATAACCTAACTGGGTCCATTCAGCCACAATGCTCTTGTGAGAAACGGTTACCTATTAGCTCTTTTCCACCACAAAGGCTGCCAATCGCTTTTTAAATTTGTATTTATTCCATCAAAATGTTCAGAGCTTCCAGGCATCAGCTGGTTAGGTCCACCTTCTTCCTTGTGTTATGCTCCTCAGCCCATGTATTGAAACACATCTACCCATCTATTGAAAACACATCCAGATCATACTGTAGCAAACTGTAACTGATTGATTTATTGATTGAATACTTTATTAGCAATTCTCAACAAAAAGTACAGGAAAGTACAGTTCAATACAAGGTCGGCTAAGAGGGTTCAATACAAGTCCGCCTAAGAGGATTTAAACCCCAAGAAAGCCTATTGGCTTGTTTCAATTTGGGTCATTTAGTACTCTCTTGGGTACAAGAGTCCAATGCTCAGAACAAATTACTTCATTCAGTTAAAGTAGGTACATCATTTTCATCAACAATTATCACAAACACAGGAGCCCCCCAGGGCTGTGTACTAAGTTCATTCCTCTACAGTCTACACTATGCACCCAACGACTGCACTAGCCCTTCCCCCACCAATATCACCAACTTCAAATATTCAGATGACACTGCCATTCTCGGTTTACTCCATGACAATAACTCTATTTCAGTTTACCAGAACACCATCTCACACTTCACACAGTGGTGCACAGACAAACTACTTAGAACTTTTTTTTGGCCAGAGGACATGACAGCCATCATTTTCAAAATAAAGTTGAAATACTGTGTGGCCTCATCAGACCAGAGCACACTGTTCCACATTGTGTGTGTTCTTCACAATGTCCCGACTTCAATGGAAGTGGGTTTGTAAGACATTTGTGGAATCAGCCTCACATCTTTATTTTGTTTTATTATTACTCTCTATATATTTTATTAGGGTAGGGCATTATTTTTACCCCCTTTTTCTACTCCATTTAGTTTTGATTCCAATTTGATCCTCTCCATACACATTTCTGTGTTGCCTTGTCACTGCTGCTGTATCCTTCTGAATCACCTGCCGGTGACCTGCAAAGACTACTCTTCCCGCCTAACACTCCCTGCTGACAGGTGCTGCCCCCAGCCCATAGGAGTGCATGCAATGTCAGTTATCACCCTCATCATCTGGCTTCCCTCCCCCGCCCACGGGACACTTGTGTTCACCAAGCCGCCCAACAAAGCCTGGATGGTACCCCAGTAGAAGGGACTTTACCACTGTGCCACCCTAGTGTCTTCGGCCTCAGGTCCTAATGTGTTGATGGAATGGTTCGCTTGGTTTTCCTAGTAGTGGAGACAACCTGCAGGATTCACAACCACTCACACTGACTCGCATAGTGATGTAGAAAAGCCACACCCGAGAGGTGGATTGGACATGTCTGAACAGCACGGATGGACAACGCCCTACACACGTGCGCACACGTGTGTAGGCACAAATCAGACGTGCGCGCACACACACAGGCGCGCACACACACCCTGTGAGTCATCCAGTAATACAGTAAATGAATATTTACACTTTTGCACAACACTGTGTGGGTTTTATAATGATTTGTCTTCAGAAAGCGACGACACACCATGCATGCACACTCCACACACACATGCGTGCGCGCGCACACACACACACACACACACACACACACACACACACACACACACACACACACACACACACACACACACACACACACACACACACACACACACAGTCTCTCACACTGTAGGCCTATGCACATGTACAAGACATGCACACTATGGAATCTTTCTTTCTTTTTTCAGTGTGCAAGGTGTAAGGCATGTGTGTCAGTGTGTGTACATGTGTGCATGTTGACTTTGACCATCAAACATAGAGCATTAGAGAGAGAGAGAGAGAGAGAGAGAGAGAGAGAGAGAGAGAGAGAGAGAGAGAGAGAGGGTGGGGTGAATATGAAGAAGTGAATAAAACAAACATACCTCTGACACACCTTAACGTTGAATCCATTCCTGCTCATGCCTGGGTGTGGTATACCTGTAACTCTCTCCTGCATGCAAGGGTGTGTGTGTGAGTGAGTGAGTGTGCCTGCCTGCCTGTGTACGCGCATGTGTGTGTATGGCAGAAATACTGAAAAAAGCCAATATAAAAGCTCGCAACACATTGCAGATCTTCTCGATCAGGCGTATCATCCAGATTTTTTTTTTTTTTGGCGGTGGGAGGTGACAAATTCTGTATCAGTATCTTTTACTTTGGCCTTCAAAAACAGTGTTGGGGGGGGGGGGGGGTGTATCAGTTATCAAGCTCTATCCCTACTCATTAGTACTGTCACACTCCAGATCCATTGGTGCAGGAACATACACGGAAACTATTACTTTGTATTATAGTTTCTGTGTCTTCCTGCACACCATACCCAGGTTTGATTGTGTGTGTAAAACACAGTGTACGTTTTGGTGTATTGCCGGGATCAGGTTGATCCATAGGTCTTTGAACAGTATCTTCCCAACATAGGCTGGAAATATTGATTGTATTGATGTGCTTTAATTGTGTTATGAGCAAGTCCGGTCTGAAGACTGGGCATGCCCAAACATTCAGTGTCCAGTCAGTGTATGGCCCCCGACTGGACTGGCTCAGAGCTGGTGGTTCTCTTTCCTTTAGCCTCTCTCACCCAAAATCCCACCGCTCTTCTCTGCTGCCACTCCATACCGCTTTTCATGCTGTGGAAGTACAGGGTCAAGGTTTAGTTTGTTTATTATCTGATCTGGTCAGATAATAAACAAATAATAAACAAATAAAGTGTCCTTGTCCTAAAATATGTACCCTGACTGTGATGTGATTATTTTTTTGTTATTTTTTTTTGTGTCCAGGAGCCACCAAAGAGATCGGCTCAGCACTGACCAGAATGTGTATGAGACACCGCAGCATCGAGTCCAAGCTCAAACTGTTTACCACGTATGTACACAGACACACACACACACACATGGTAGTTACTGTCCTCAGTCACCATGACTGATTTCAGTCATTCTATAGTCTTCCATGGAAGCACAAGCAAAAATAGCCTACATCTATCTAGTCACAGTCCAATTTTAAAATAAGTTTTTACACTGGCTTGCAGGGCCATAAAATCATGATGACCCGCTTTCCCACTAACTATTCTTCTCGCACACATCTCTCACTCAGGTCTCTATCAGACAGTCTCATCTCTCCATTAGAGCTGAAGATAGAGGAATGGAAGAAGATCACCAGTCAGCTAGACAAGGACCATGCTAAAGGTATGCACACACACACACACACACACACAACACACACACACACACACACACACACACACACACACACACACACACACACACACACACACACACACACACACACACACACACACACACACACACACACACACACACACACACACACACACGCTAATGATATACCAGTGCACACATGCAAGTGTACCTGTCAAGACCGTGTCAAAAGTGATTAAGGCAGCTTAAACAACTTAAGCTCTCTGTTCTAAGTCATGCAACAAGTTGTGAAAACGGCTAACATCAGGTTTAAACGTGCTTTGAACTGCTTCAATATGCACAGAGAGAGAGCTGATGGCTGAAAGGTTGGAAATATTGACAGTGTTGTCTTTTTTTCCATGGCGAGGCACAACTCAGATCAGTTACTGTTGGACTGTTATAATGCCGTTGCTCCTGTACCTCCAAACAAACATTAACCTCTTTTTAGGAGTAGAAAAAGGGAACTGTTATCTGATATAGCTATTAGTCACACACTCTTGTTTGCATTGGCTGTACATTTATATAAACCCAGACACAGTGAACAGACGCTCACTTTCAAAATATTTTTAAGAATTTTACTCAATACTCAAGGCTGGGATGTACCTGTACTTTAAACCTCCTCATTCTACAGCACCTGGCAAGGTTTACTTATTTTCATAACTTTTCAGGAATAGCCAAAATAGCTGGTCTGCAATCTCACAACACAACTTGTCAGGTTGTAGATCAATGAGCGCCACAAACAATCGTATTTGATGAAGTAGGGAATTAAGGGGATTAATCCAATAATAATGGACATATAATGTTCCTGCACTATTGCTCCCCGCAATCTCCCTCAGGAGTTGTGCAGCATGCTTCACATCCTTCTAAACAACCTTGTGAAACACCCAGGTTATTGTGAAAGGCTCTTAAATCCTTACCCTCTGGCAGGTAGCTTAGTATGGGCTCACTACCGGTGAGTGAGCACATAACCAGTCATGTGTTCCTATGACTGGCTTACAAAATGGGGACGGAAATGTACAGTATGTTTGGTAAGACTGCAGGGTTGATATTTTGGCATAGTTAATTTTTAACCTGCTTGTTATAATGTCTTGTTCTGCTGGGCAGCACTTGTACTTCATAAACCTTGTTTTGAGATGTTATTCAGTGCTAATATTGCCATATTGGGCACATTGTAAGGCCTTACAATTGCATATATAATGCATTATTAGACCCAAACCATGGCGTATGTTTATTCGTCAAAGTGTGAATCAGAGCTGCGCAACTTTGAAATGTCACGCAGGATTAATTACATGCGAGTCAATTTCGTGATATTTTTGAGAGATTACAGAGGGAAAATATTTGCAGCCCTACCCAGTGTTGTCTCTTATGTCAACTCAAGAACGTGTCCCGACTTTCATCGTCTGTTTGTTTAGTTTTGTGGAAGTAAATCATTGTCCCGGTCGTAACTATACGCGGCCATGCCACTTCACCCCCCACAGACTGACACTCTGGAGAATGTCTTTAGTCATTCACTGACGTGAAGTTGTTTTGTGCAAGGGACCCCTAGGAGAGAAAATAAATCTCAACACTATCAAGATAGAAAAAATATGTGCTATAATTACTTGTGAGATTGTAAATCTATTGTTTTTGAAGATATAAATATAAATGATGGATCAAGGGGGTTAAATGATGTGCATAATGTACTGCCCTTGCTGGGGACCCCCCAGACTTAGACCACACAGACAAACATCAATCCACCAGTTAAGAACAAGCAACTGAGCCATAAAAAATATGGTATTGTTCTACTGTGAATGCGCTGCATATGTCATGTCATTCTGAATGTGTCTGCACATGTTAATTTGTTGACAATTGACACGAGACCTATCAAAAGGTTGTGTGAATCTCTTAAAGAAACAGCACTTGTCTACTTATTGCATTATTATTTTATTTAGTCTAGTGACTGTTCAATTGATTGGATAACGGAGAAGTATTTATTTTTTAATATAAACAAATGGAAATTGGAAAAAAGCTAAATTGAAATGATTTCTCTCTCTCTCTCTCTCTCTCTCTCTCTCTCTCTCTCTCTCTCTCTCTCTCTCTCTCTCTCTCTCTCTCTCTCTCTCTCTCTCTCTCTCTCTCTCTCTCTCTCTCTCTCTCTCTCTCTCTCTCTCTCTCTCTCTCTCTCTCTCTCTCTCTCTCTCTCTCTCTCTCTCTCTCTCTCTCTCTCTCTCTCTCTCTCTCTCTCTCTCTCTCTCTCTCTCTCTCTCTCTCTCTCTCTCTCTCTCTCTCTCTCCTCTCTCTCTCTCTCCAGAGTATAAGAAGGCCAGGGCGGACATTAAAAAGAAGTCTTCTGACACTATTAAACTACAGAAGAAGGTGAAGAAAGGTAAGGAAGAAGCATACAGTTCAGTTCTGCTCAGTATCTCGTACACACAAGTTCCTATACTCCGCCTCCCCCTCGGCTTTCTTAGTCCATTTCTTCTCTTATTTTGCTGTGTGCGCGCACACACACAAACTTTTTTCAATTCCTTTCAAGTCAGGGACCCCCACGTTGATACAGTATGTACTAGAGTGGTGCCCATTGGGCACTTGGAACGGTGCAAATTGGAAATGCACGCCCATCGTCTTATTTTGTCTGTATCCCTTTTTGGACTTGACACCGGGCACTGCACTCCCTGTGGAGGGTGTGGAACGTGTGTCAAATGTGATGTGTACTGTACTGTAGGTAAGTGCATACCCACCTACGTACACACACAGACTTGTGCATTTGTAGATAGATTTGGCCGTATGGACATTCATCTCACTTGGCCAGGTCAAATGTAAGTTAACCTGGAATAAATGGATGTTTCGAAGGCTCTGACCTCTAACAACATTGCTAGGGTGGTGCTTTTTGTGCAGTTTTTTCCCCCAATGTGAGCACTTTCACTTCTCATTCTATTGCTGCAACTGAGTGGACACTTTTTGCACTGTGCTGATAATTATTATTATTTGTTTTCCGATGCAATATGATGATTAGGCACTTATATGAAGCACTGACCGTAATGGACACTTTTATTTGTTTTTACGTTTGTTTACAGTTTCTATACATCGCTGATGCTTCTCACATCTTTTTATCTTTGCTCTCTATTGCTGTACAGTACGTTTTACTATTTACCTCTAACTCTGTAGCTGTGGGTGGGCGATATGGGAAAAATATAATGCCACTGTTCTTTTTCAAGCAGTAGCACAATCCTTTTTCTTGTTTGAACATGAGATTTATCACCATATCGCCCATCCCCATATGTAACCTTAACTGCTGTACCACCTTAGGGTAAATTACCTGCACAAATTAATGTATTACATCTATTTATCTATCTGAAAATGTTTTGTACTATGGATCCACAGAAGAGAAGATTTGAGCAGCGAAAAAGCATCAGTTTTCACCCTGTTCTATGTGTGAATATCCAATATATAAATATAGTCAACGTAGTTCAAATAATTGTGTTGTGATTGTGAAATAATTATGGTGGGGACCTTCTGGAATACCACCCCCCCATGAAGTTCCCGAACACACTTTGTGAAGCACTGCATCATTTAAACAAACAGGGTTAGCTGTGCTAACTTACCTGCTCTCTGTCGCCATAGCAACACAGAGTTTCCAGGGTGTGGCCCAGTGGCTGATGGGAAGTCCGTCCTTATTGTTTTTTTTGGGGGGGAGGTAGGTTGTGTGACACACCCTGCAGTTTCCATGGTAGCACCTGGCATGGCCATCCCATAATCAAACCAGTTGAAAGAGCACCACACACACGCACACGCACACGCACGCACACGCATCCGCACATACACACACACACACACACACAACACACACACACACACACACACACACACACACACACACACACACACACACACACACACAAGAGGGCTGGTCCAGCCACAGCAGAGTGTGTGATGTGGTGTAAACATCTCTGGACATGTTCTCATCCAAACATCTCTGTTATTCTCTCTCTCTCTCTCTCTCTCTCTCTCTCTCTCTCTCCTCTCTCTCTCTCTCTCCTTTCTCTCTTTCTCTCTTTCTCTCTCTTTCTCTCTTTCTCTCTCTCTCTCTCTCTCCTCTCTCTCTCTCTCTCTCTCTCTCTCTCTCTCTCTCCCTCATTCTCTCTGCTGTAATTCATATGTTTAATGAGAGGGAGAGAGCGGGAGAGAAAGTGCTCAGTCATATTCTATTGTTGGCCACCCGTGCCCACATAATGATGACATGACACATCTACACACACACACACACACACACACACACACACACACACACACACCACACACACACACACCACACACACACACACACACACACACACACACACACACACACTTGTATTACTATACTTGTGAGGCCATCAACGTTTTTACAATAGCAGATCCACAACACACGCTCAGGGAGTGTGGTGAGATTGCACATCTGCTATTTTCGCTGCGCATAATCACAAATAGAGGCATAACTCAGACCCCTAAACCTGACCTCTAAATGTGTAATCCTAATCCTAACATGAAGATTTTCCTAAAATGTAATCCCAACACTAAAAATAAATATGTGTGCGCGTGTGTTTTCATCCGTCATTATGTGGAGTAGGAGCACTTCCGAGCGTGCGCGCTCACACACACAACACACACACACGCACACACACACACACACACACACACACACAGACACACACACACACACTTGCTTCTGTCCATGGCCATTCATCTTCTAGTTGTGTAGACTTGGACTATTTCACGTGATGGATATCCTAACTCTTGAGAGTGTAAAAATGAAACCAAATGGACCCGCAAGGGTCCATTTGGTTTCATTTTTACGTTCTCAAGAGTTACATCTGATTAAGCAACTTAGCTGGGGACCACCTGGAACCCTCTCAAGGACCACTGGTGTTCCCCGGACCACTAGTTGAAACCCCCTGTTCTAAACAAACATTAAAAGGCCATAGACCAGGTTGACACATGGCTTCATGTGCTGTCATTAAAGGTCCTTACTCCTTAGTTGGCTGTCATGTGACATAATGTCTGGAAGCCAGACATTAGAGGTGCTAGCTAGCAGTAGCACCCCTCAACCCCTCACCCCTGTGGGTACCCGCGCCCTCGCAGAGACAATCGTGGCAGGTACAGGTTCATCTCGACATTGCAACAACGATACGGTACGGTATGCCACTGTTTCTAATAGAGCTGGACCAATATATCGGTCGTACCGATATATCGGCCAATATCGATATCCGTACCGATATATTGGCCGTTACATCGGCCGATATATCGGTAACATCGGGCGATATATCGGCCGATATATGCCTGGAACAGAAAAAGAAAGACAGAAAATGGAATTATTTCACAAAAGTAAATGATGTCAATGTTGTATCCTACTGTTTACTTGAAAGAGAAAATAAATTTGGAGTTTCGATTTTTTTCAAATGTATTTTTTATTATTTTAAATCATTATTAAACATCGGTCCAAAACATCGGTAACATCGGTGTAGTTTTTTCCAAAAATCGGTATCGGTATCGGCCCCAAAAATATGGCATCGGTCGGGCTCTAGTTTTTAGTACGAAAGGCGCGGTTTGGCCTGTTTTTTACACTATGTATTCTGTGCTGTCTCAGGCAGGTGTGTGAGAGAGTCTGTCTGTCAGACTTGCCAGGAGTCACACTGGTGACATCAACAGTGTGTGACGTGCATGCGCACGCATACACACACACACACACACACACAGGTCTAGACTCTGTTGCTGAATAAGTCTTTTGATTGCTGTGTCTGAGAGCAGTACAGTAACAGACCTGTTAGAGACACTGGAAACACATACAGTCATGTCACGTCCCCAAGTCAGACAGTGTGGCACTTTGAGCTTTCATACAAGCTGGTTTTTTTTTGTTTTTGCTTTTTTTACTTTGACGTGTTTTATAAAAGGTTGTACTGTTCAAAGTTGAGGACAGTGACTAAGTACATTAACTTACTGCGGCGTATTGGGGTTAAAATAAAAAATAAAAATAAAAAAACGTTCACGCGACTACATTTCAAAGACAAATATTGTACTTTGACTGAGTTCTAGGAAGGGACCCACCTCTAGGACCAAAACTTAACAAAAACGACATTATGAAGTGAACCCACGACTTGCCACTCTGCCCTCGGCGAGACACGCAGCAAGTTTTTAAGTCGGACCACTCAGACAGTTGCCGCGGGAATGTGGCAAGGACACACACACACACACACACACACACACACACACACACACACACACACACACACACACACACACACACACACACACACACACACACAGAGCACACACAGAGACAGAGACAGTGTGTTCAACTATGGAGAGAATTATGTGCCTAAAATAAATTCACACGTGACGAGGTCCACACACGTGTTTTGAATATTTACTAATCTCTCACGATGATTGACAAAAGTCTTTTCGGGTTTTGCAAATGTTTTTTGTATTTTTACAAAAAAAATATTAGATTTGTGTGTGTGTAAATCCTGAAAAAACATTCGTGAATCCTCAATTCTGCTCGTGAATTTTAATAAAGTATTTGTCATTCTCTTTTCTTGTTGAATCATATTGACACAAATTTCATGCTCGTTTATGATAATTTTCACAAATGTATTGTAATTATTCTGCGATTTAGTAGTTTGTATCCAAGATTTACAAAAGTGTCTTCAAGATTTACCAATCTTTCTCTCTGATTCACAAACTAAATTCCATGATGACACATATTTCTTTGCGTTTCGCAAATGTTTTTTGTATCTTTACAAAAAAATATACGATTTGTGTGTGTGTTAGTCCTTAAAAAACATTTGTAATTCCTCAATTCTGCTTGTGAATTTTAATAAAGTATTTGTCATTCTCTTTTCTTGTTGAATAATTTTGACACAGATGTCATGCTTTTTCATGGTGATTTTCACAAATGTAATGTTGTATCCACAAAAGATAACTTGTAACTTGTAAGTTGGATTTTTACAAATATATGACTATTTGTAGGTATATTATTAGATTTACAGGCACATTCATCACCAATATCTGTAAAGCATCAACTCTGTGTGTTGCCACCAGGTGGCCACCATGCATTTGTGAGAAAATCAAACTCATTTGTCAACCCCATTTAGACACAAACACACCAAGCGCACTGGGATGTTTGTGTCAAAAAGATTGATTGGCTGCCTTGTTTCTAGGCTACCTCTAGGCCAATGGGAGACTTGACTTGCCATAAAACCCATAGTCTGAAAGACGCTATGGGGGCCATTATTGAGAATGGGGACAGAAGTAGGGACAAGTGGACTCTGAGTCAGGCAACAGTCCAGTTGTAATGATCTCAAATCCTTTTATTAGAGATAGTTTTGTAGTAAACTGCATAAAGACAACACTTTAGAAGCCGAAAATAGCTCTTATTTGCGCAGCCCTTGTTGAAAGTTTGCCCCTATTCTACCCGAACAAGGCACAATGTGCCTCGGTTGTCAGCCAGACAGTGTTGCCAACTTGGCGCATTTGTCACTATATTTCGTTTTCTTTCCAGACCCCTCTATCGCCAAAATTAGTGAAAAGCTCCTGGCGGAAAATCTAGTGCTTTTTGGCTGCTGAGTTGGGGTGAAATTGATTGACAGGCGCCATAAATAAAACCCTCATTTTCACCATTTTCCTCCTATGACAGTGGTTTTCATCCAGTGGTCCCCAGGCTAAATGATGGACAGTTGCTTAACCACATGTAAATCTTTGAGAGCGTGAAACCAAATGGACCCTTGCAGGTCCATTTGGTTCCATTTGCAGTCAAGCGGGCAGCAGCAGGCTGCCCGCGAAGCTGTTGCGTTGCCTTGTTTTACTGATTGTTTTTAATTATCGAAATAGGGATCTTAATAATGCCACTTGCGCATAGGCCTAACAGAGAGAGAGAGAGCGACAAAGAGAGAGAGAGAGAGAGAGAGAGAGAGAGAGAGAGAGAGAGAGAGAGAGAGAGAGAGAGAGAGAGAGAGAGAGAGAGACATTATTGCACAGACGACCCTCTCAAGGACTTCTGGTGGTCCGCGGTTGAAAACCACTGGTCACCGGTTGAAAACCACTGTTCTAAGCAGAGCTAGAGGGTTTACATGGTTGAGTAGTTAGAGTTTGCAGTAGTTAGCCAGTTAGAAATTATAAATGCAATCTCAATCTGTAATTCCAGCATAGGCCTGCGCACTGACCTATATTGAATGCCATTGCCAGGGTCCATTTGGTTACCATCGCGATTTGATTCCCCTGTATGAGAAGCTACTGTATATTTACCGGTAGCACAACATGATAAAGAGAATATAGCCTATACATATTTTCTATTACACCACCACCTAACCCCCTAGCTCTGCTTAGAACCGTGGTATTCAACCGGTGGTCCGCGGACCACCAGAAGTCCTTGAGAGGCTTCCAGGTGGTCCCCAGACCAGTAACCGTAAAAATGAAACCAAATCAAATGGACCCTTGCGGGTTCAATTATAGACGTGAATTTCAACCAAATTGGATCGTCTCTCTCTCTCTCTCTCTCTCTCTCTCTCTCTCTCTCTCTCTCTCTCTCTCTCTCTCTCTCTCTCTCTCGAAGCGCACCACACACACGCCCGCTTGACTGCAAATGTTTCACGCTCTCAAAGATTTACATGTGGTTAAGCAACTGTCCATCATTTAGCCTGGGGACCACTGGATGAAAACCACTGTCATAGGAGGAAAATGGTGAAAATGAGGGTTTTATTTATGGCGCCTGTCAATCAATTTCACCCCAACTCAGCAGCCAAAAAGCACTAGATTTTCCGCCAGGAGCTTTTCACTAATTTTGGCGATAGAGGGGTCTGGAAAGAAAACGAAATATAGTGACAAATGCGCCAAGTTGGCAACACTGTCTGGCTGACAACCGAGGCACATTGTGCCTTGTTCGGGTAGAATAGGGGCAAACTTTCAACAAGGGCTGCGCAAATAAGAGCTATTTTCGGCTTCTAAAGTGTTGTCTTTATGCAGTTTACTACAAAACTATCTCTAATAAAAGGATTTGAGATCATTACAACTGGACTGTTGCCTGACTCAGAGTCCACTTGTCCCTACTTCTGTCCCCATTCTCAATAATGGCCCTAGCGTCTTTCAGACTATGGGTTTTATGGCAAGTCAAGTCTCCCATTGGCCTAGAGGTAGCCTAGAAACAAGGCAGCCAATCAATCTTTTTGACACAAACATCCCAGCGCGCTTGGTGTGTTTGTGTCTAAAATGGGGTTGACAAATGAGTTTGATTTTCTCACAAATGCATGGTGGCCACCTGGTGGCAACACACAGAGTTGATGCTTTACAGATATTGGTGATGAATGTGCCTGTGAATCTAATAATATACCTACAAATAGTCATATATTTGTAAAAATCCAACTTACAAGTTACAAGTTATCTTTTGTGGATACAACATTACATTTGTGAAAATCACCATGAAAAAGCATGACATCTGTGTCAAAATTATTCAACAAGAAAAGAGAATGACAAATACTTTATTAAAATTCACAAGCAGAATTGAGGAATTACAAATGTTTTTTAAGGACTAACACACACACAAATCGTATATTTTTTTGTAAAGATACAAAAACCATTTGCGAAACGCAAAGAAATATGTGTCAATCATGGAATTTAGTTTGTGAATCAGAGAGAAAGATTGGTAAATCTTGAAGACACTTTTGTAAATCTTGGATACAAACTACTAAATCGCAGAATAATTACAATACATTTGTGAAAATTATCATAAACGAGCATGAAATTTGTGTCAAAATGATTCAACAAGAAAAGAGAATGACAAATACTTTATTAAAATTCACGAGCAGAATTGAGGATTCACGAATGTTTTTTCAGGATTTACACACACACAAATCTAATATTTTTTTGTAAAAATACAAAAAACATTTGCAAAACCCGAAAAGACTTTTGTCAATCATCGTGAGAGATTAGTAAATATTCAAAACACGTGTGTGGACCTCGTCACGTGTGAATTTATTTTAGGCACATAATTCTCACCAGTGTGTTCAACCAGCCTACCAAGAGCAGTGAGTTCAGCTTTGGGTCAGTCTGTGAATATGTTCACCAGAGTTTAGGAGAACAACATGACAATTGATCACTAAAGTCAGACATAACTTAACCATATTTTACTCCCCCTTATGAATTCCCATAGATTTTGTTTTTATAGTGTGTACATAATGTGGTCCGATGGGGGTCCCTGGGGTCCAGAGGGTCAGATCGGTGTGGTACAGTTGGGGTCCCTGGGGTTGAGGGGGTCAGATAGGTGTGGTCCAGTGGGGGTGCCTTGATGTGTCAGAGATTGTTGAAACACCACTTGCACGCTGTTGAAGTGGCGTTTTAATGAGACTGTTTGAGTGTGAATCATAAGTTTACTATTTTGTTCCGCTGTGTGTTTGTGGAGGGAGTGGTGGAGATGATGCGTGTGTGGGTCTCTCTCTCTCTCTCATGTGACTGTTAGCTGGTGAAGCTCACATGGCTGGTGGTTGACTCCAATAAACAAGCTTTAAATCACATCAGAGAGAGAGAGAGAGATCATTTCCATTTCTCTCTTGTGTGTGCGCGCGTGTGCGTGCGCACGCTTCTTGTTTGTACATCTGCGCACATGTGGACACACACGCACGCACGCACGCACGCACGCACGCGCGCACAAAGTGTCCTTTTATACACTGGTCATCATTTGTGCATGTGTGATCTGACTGAGTGTGGATATGGGGCAGGGGTTTTCAACCACCAGTGGTCCCTGAGAGGGTTCCAGGTGGTCCCCATCTAAGTTGGTTAACCAGATGTAACTCTTGAGAACGTAAAAAATGAAACCAAATGGACCCTTGCGGGTCCATTTGGTTTCATTTTTACACTCTCAAGAGTTAAAATATTCGTCATCTGAATTAGCACCACTTAATTAAGAAGTCTACACTGTTTTGTTGGCAAAATACAGCCTGGAATTGTGGACAAAATCAAAAGAATTCTTTAATTTTAGGTCTTTGGTGTGAAAATGTAATCATTTGGTGGTCTGTGGCTCAAATGCTGAATGGGCCCTGGTATCAAAAAGGTTGAAAACCCCTGCTGTGGGGTGTTGCACTGCCCTCTGCTGGTAGCAGACATACATTGCAGCCATTGCCCTACAGTACATCTGCATGCTGCAGGGCAAGCAAAGCGGAGGTGTCGGGTACTTGCTCTCCAGTCTACTGAGTGCCATTCTAGTTCGATAAAGTAACTAAGTACATTTACTCAGTGAGGTACTATTTACCATTATGTCAATTTGCCCAATATTTCATTCTTTGTACCCCTACTACAGTTTAGCACTTCATTATGCCACTACTTAACCACTAGCTACATGTCACAATATCTATATACAAGATAATAACTTTGGTTCCTACCTGTGTGTGTTTCCACAGGGAAGGGTGAGGCGCGGGGACAGCTGGACAGTGCGCTGCAGGATGTGAACGTGCGCTACGCGGTGCTAGAGGAGACAGAGAAGAAGGCTGTGGTCAGAGCGCTGGTGGAGGAGAGATCTCGCTTCTGTGGTTTTGTCACCTTGATGAAACCTGTCCTGGTACGTCAGCCATACAGGCGGCTCCATCAACATTAGTTAGTTTAGGAAGCAGTGTTGGTCTATATTACTTAGGAAAGTAACTTCTTTACTTTACTCGTTACCCCTTAGACAAAGTAATATCATAACTTTACTTATTACTGGAATCGAAGAGTAATATATTACATATTACGTTATTACTTTCCCAACTATTTGAAAAAATAGAGATGTACAACATAATCTGTTTAGCGAGCGCTTTTTAGAAATGAATCCAATTTATTGGAATAATAATATGGCGCGATTTTCGTTCCACCCGTTGTCCCTAACGTTACCCGATACCCGCAGCGAATTCCCTTATTGCTATTTTGGTCACCTTTTCTCTTCCCTTAGCCACTATTCTTTATGCCGACACCGTTATTTGTGACTTCAAATGAACATGCTCATAGATTTGGGAACTAGATAACGCCATCTCAGAGCACCCGTTAACCGATACGAGAAGGCAGAGCCACGTGCGCACGGTGCGGGCGTCTGTGCGCCTTTGGAGATGTCCACGACTCCACGTGGAAAGGCGCCAGTTCAATTCATCTCCTTATTTATGGATTGTCCTATAAACAGCTGTAGATTGCCTGCTGTCGGTCACTTCATTGTGTTTAGGTAATGTACAGTATATAATATAATTAAATACATTAATTAACTTGTGACGCAATGCTGTAAATTGCAAAAAAGTCGGGAATTCGCGGCAAAAAAGACGTTTTTTTTATCATTCATTTCTCGGTCAATTCTGGACCATTTTTTACATTTCAAAATGCAGCGTGACGGGAAAAAGCTTCTCCCTCAGATGCTGTATAGAATATGTGGGTAGGTCTTCTCTACGATGCGGGATCTAGCAAAATGTAAGTGTCGGGAATTCGGTGGAAACGGTCCACCGAATCCCCGACACTTACATTTTGCTAGATCCCGCACCGAGAAATGAATGATCAAAAAAACGTCTTTTTTGCCGCGAATTCCCGACTTTTTTTTGGAATTTACTTTATAACATTTCGCAGACTTGGGATAAATGCACGCCACATACAGCAAGAAAAACATGGAACTTGTTTTTTCAACATAACATGTTGAATGGTAAGAAATTATTGAGAATTGACCGAGCTATAATTGTTAATAAATCAGAGCTATAATCTTTGAGAATAGGCTACTCATGCATGTGTCTGTCCTAAGCCCGCAGCCAGGCTGCGTGCTTAGGAGGGTCAGGCTTAGCAGTAGGGATAAGGGAAATAGATAAGGGATGAATTAAAGGGAATGGCAAGACCAACACGGATTGGATGAAAGCTAAAAACGCCCAAACCACACCTATGCATAATTTAACGGGTATAGGAGGTGTTTAAGGGAGATCGGATGGTAACGAAATTATCAACTTTAGTGTGCAACAACATGCAACAACATGCTCATTTTAAACAAGTAACTTGGCGTTACTTGCAAAGTAATGCATTACTTATTACCCATTTTTGCAGAGTAATCTCGTTACTTTACTTTTTGGAGCAAAAGTAATAATAATACAGTAATATGTAATCTAAAATTAGTTACTGTCCAACACTGTTAGGAAGACACTCTCTCCCAACTGGATTCACCAGAGGGGACATAAATCCTACAAATGGTCTACTGCTGCCCAATCTCACCCCGAGCCCACCCCACAGCCGTTTTGTTCATATAGTAGGAGCATGTTCATTTGAATGAATAGACTCCATCTCCTAAAAGTGTGTGTGTGTGTGTGTGCGTGTGCGTGTGCGCGTGTGTGTGCGTGCGCGCTGGCTTGCGTGGGTGTGCGCGCGTGTGTATGCAGGACCATGAGATTAGCATGTTGGGAGAAGTCACCCACCTTCAGACTATTCTAGAAGACCTCACCAACCTCACAGCAGACCCCAATAAACTGCCTCCTTCTAGTGAACAGGTACACACACACACACATACACACATATACACGCATACACAGTTCCTCTCTGTCTGTGAACAGTATTTCTCACCTGTATATGCATATCTTCATCTCTGTCGTGTATGCAGGTCATCTTGGATCTGAAGTGTTCAGACTTCAGTTATTCGTACCAGACTCCTCCTGCCTCTCCCAGTAACACACTATCTAGGAAGAGTAGCATCAGCAGGTAACTAACACACACACACACACACACACACACACACACACACACACACACACACACACACACACACACACACACACACACACACACACACACACGTAAATAATTGCTTGATTATTTTAGATGGTCACAGCTTTAGAGCCCCTCTCCTGGCTCCCACTAGTCTGGGTCAACATGGTCAAGACGTCCTGAAATTATATCTTATGTTAAATTGGGCTAAAACAAGCACCTAAGCGGCCACTGCTCCTACGCATACAGTTTACTGTATAATAACAGCTTTTATCTATGTAAGCTGTCAGCAGCGTGGCGCGGTGTCCTTTATACAACCCTGGCTGCACAGTAGTTTGCATGATAAATGAGTTTTCCATTGACCGTGAGGGTGCTATGGTCTCTCAACATCTCTTGTTAGCAGTGGTGGTGTATTCCAAGGGTTTTCAACCTTTTTGACACCAGGGCCCACTATTTATTCAGCATTTGAGCCACGGACCACTATTTCAGGACATTTTAGCCCCACATGCCCCCAAAACTAAAGATTTCTTTTGCGTTTGTTCACAAATCACAATATGGATTTGGGGAACAGTACGGGCCAATATACAGATCAAAATGACCATTAATCTTCTGGTTTAGACTTGGGCTAATTCAGATGATGAATATTTTAACATGTAACCAAATGGATCCATTTCGTTTCATTTTTACACTCTCAAGAGTTACATCTGGTTAAACCACTTTTCATCTGGTGAGCCAACTTAGCTGGGGACCACCTGGAACCATCTGAAGGACCACTGGTGGACCCCGGACAGGTGGTCTTCTGAGGTCAAACTAGCGAGCGGACAGCGCTCTTATCTAACACTACAGACTGATTTCTCAGAAAGACCGCTTTACTCAACACAACTGTATACTTCATTTTATGATTCTGTCTGTCTGCCTGTCCATAGTACTTACCAGTCTGGGTCAGTGAGACATGTTCCCTCGCTGGACTCAATCAGCTGTGCCATGGATGGAATGGTAATATCACTCTCTCTCATTCTCTCTCTCTCTCTCGCACGCACGCACGCACGCACACACACACACACACACACACACACACACACACACACACACACACACACACACACACACACACACACACACACACACACACACACACAGAAACAGTTGTACAGACATAAAAATATGTACACCCAAAAACCTATTAGTAAATGGAAATAGGAAAAGGACCTTGCGTTCCAATGGATCCAAATCTGGTTATTATTTAGTTACAATATGCTCTTGTTAATGCTTTTCATTAAATATTCATAAAGCCCACACACACACACACACACACACACACACACACACACACACACACACACACACACACACACACACACACACACACACACACACACACAACACACACACACACACCGGTCTAACCGTCTCCTATGTGTAGCGACGCTCCTCCCCCTTCCTGCTGATTGGTCAGGATGAAGCAGGCCGCTCCCTCAGCGAGGGGAACTCCCCCTCCCGCCTCGGCCGGCGGCGTGGCGGCTGTGGCTCCGCCCCCCAGCGGCGTGCTGCGCCGCTTCCCGCTCACGTTAGCCGCAGGGATTTGACCATGAGCGTGAGGACATACAAATAAATACCCCCCTTCGGTCTTCCATACGTCCCTCATGTCCTCTTCCCATGTATCTCTGGGTGTGTGTGTGTGTGTACGTGTCCGTTTTGTGGCTACAGTGTGTCTGGGTTATTTTTAGTTGGATGTTGAGGGTTAATCTTCTGCTCCAGAAGCTGTATATTGACTCACAAGGTTGCAGAAGCGCGACCTTTATCGTAAAACAATGGAAACACCATATGACGTCGACAGGACGTAAAATGTATATGGCGGTCAAGCAGTGGATTTCGGGCATGGAGAATTTAGCAAATATCATTATTAATAGATTAAAAAAAATAGTTCACTCGTACACATTGCCAAAGTGGCATGTGTGACTGAGAGAACCAGAAGTAGACAAGGGGGATCTTTGCCCAGTTAACCCTAATCCTGCCACAGCTGAGGCTTCGCCGCCAACAATGTGACTCGTTTGTTGCCATCGCAAGTTTAACAGGGTCCATTGTTTACACCTGCATCTATTCTGCATGCCATCACAGCATGCAGAGATGCTGGCTTGCATACGGCAACCCGTCAATCGCAATTTATTCCTTCAGTGTGTGACAAATGGATAAATGATTGTGCATCTTTAAGAGGAACTAAAGGCCATCTTGTCAGATGATCTTGTAGTGTGTACCAGCGTTAAAGATGTTCATAGTCTAAGCCAAACTATGAACAGCTGTATATCAAGTAGGCCGGACGAGATTTATTGATGGTATCAGCCGATAACGCAGGAGTCCCCTGGTAGATGGATTGCTGAGGTGGAGCATCACACCTATCGTCAGCTCCTAGAATTTACCACAGGATTTGCTGCTTGACTGTGCTGGGATCGATTCGAACCCATGACCTTGTGTTACCTGGACACAGATATTGTATATACCTGTTATCTTAAAGTCGCCCTCATGAAGAGTCTGGAATTTCGGTGGCCACCGCGACCACCGCTCAGAGCACCGCACCGCGCGCTATTATATAGTCTGTCACCACCGCGACCACCGCTATTTCATTAGCTCCGATGGACCCCACTCTCTACTCCGTCCGTCCCTCCCTCCGCTCCAGCGGAGGGAGGGACGGACGGAGTAGAGAGTGGGGGTCCATCGGAGCTACTATTTCATATACCACTAGCAGCACCTCGCCCTCCCTCCCCTGTTCTCCTCGCGTCCATTGTTGTTTATTTTCCCCTCTGCTTTTCTCTACTTCCTACCTCAATTATAATAAATTCTGCTGCTTTTATGTTTATTTCGTATTCTGTTTATGTCATTGTGTCTATCATTGAATCCCCTCGTTCTCCTCCTGGCCGTCGTGCTGTGGTGTGTTTTCTTTTCTTTCTTTTTTTTTTTTACCAGCTGGCAGCCGTTAAAAACAAGTAGTGGAACCACCGCGGTGCGGTGGTTAGTAAAATCCGAGAGGAGGGCTGGGAGGTGCGGTGGTAGCGGTGGTATGACGTCATATTGTAGGAAACGGTGGTCGCGGTGGTCGCGGTGGGCACCGAAAATCCAACTCTGAATAGGCCTTTAAAGTTGCCCTCATGAAGACATGTACAGTACAATATATGTAATATTCTTGTGGTTTGTTTGACACCATGTAGTTGTAGCTGTAACCAAACCATATTTGTGTTTTTTCCCCTATTTTATTAAGTCAGGGGTCTTCAACGTTTTTCAGGCCAGGGACCCCATGGAGAAAGACAAAAGCAGGCACCCCCAATGCATATTACATTTGGTATAAAATTGTTTTGCATAGATTTCTTAGCCCTCAATCCTTGGTAAACTTGATGGTTAGAAATGGTGCCCAGATACAGAGGTGCCCAGGTCAAACATAGCCGGTCTACAGGTACATGTTTACAACAGCTGTAGTAACTCTGAGTATCCTGTAGGGGTCCTGGACTTTCCGTTGAAGATCCCTGGTCTAGTGTTTTAGCTCTGAAATATGACATATGTGATTGTGTTTTTATTTTAGTTCATTAGAATAACTGGTAATTGGCCCTATACTATGTTTTTCTTTGTATTAAAGACTAAAGATGCTAGTTGCTGAATAAACCCTAACCAAGATTATAATCACAATTTAGACATTTAACAAAAACACAAAAATATGACCACAAATCATACCAATATCAGATTTTTTTTCCTGCCGTGATGGCAGTTTTTATTATCTCTGAATTTTTAAATTCAAGTTTCTTGGAATCAACTTCAGTTTGATGTCCATAAAACTTACAAGGCTTAAAAAAAAACAGTCATCGGTTTTAAAAGGATCAAATTCAGAACTGCTTTTCAATCCTATTGATTGTCATATTGACATTGTCATATTGATTGATGATTTATTCCCAGGATTCGCTTAGTGGCTCCACCAATCAGCTGGCGTCGTGGTCCGGCCAGGGCGGGAGTGGTGGGGCGGAGAACGGATCAATGGCCCCCCCGCACAACGCTTACACCCACCACGCCGAGAGGGCCAGAGCCATGTCTGCATCTGGGAAGGTAACACCTGAAGTCTGAAAGCCTTGCCCCATTGTGTCCTGTCTAGATTTCTAGTTTCTCAATAACATAATATTCAAAGATTTGCACCACGTTTTCACAATTTTTCAAAAATAGCAGAGATACAAGCTCATAGCGCGCCACTCGGTGGCGCGCTATGAGCTTGTAGATCTGCTATTTTTCAATAGTTAAAACATAATGCTTAGAACACCAAAACGCGTTCAGTACACTAAAGGGTTAATGCTTGGTCTGTAATACTAAAGGCAGGCATAATAATTAACACCAGCTTCAACTCATGATGAAGAAAGCAGGGGAGTACAACATTTTTAATTGAGGTGATTTCTGGACTTTTTAAAGTGCAGGTTTTAATTATTCTGGGTAATTATTTGGTATGCCCAGGCCCCAGACCTGATTGGCTGAGAAGCCAGAACCTGGCTACACTATAGCGTTCAAGACTACCAGCCAATGTTAATATTGACTGCGAATTTTTGTTTAGATTTAGTTTTGGTCACGTCGTAGTCATAATGGAGCCAAGCTTCCACTAGCTCAACAAACACACAAGCGTAAAACTCTTTTGACTGTTTGTGATGTCCTGTACAGTGTGTCATGTCTCATCATGGACACTAGGAGGCGTCATGAGCTGGGACAAAAGCTGTGTTCTCTTGTCTCTCTCTATCTTCCTCTGTCTCACTTTCTCTTATCCCCATAGTCTCTACCCCCCCCCCCCCCCCCCCCACACACACACACACACACACACACACACACACAGTGAATTTAAACTCTTTCTCTAACTTCCTCGCAGTGTGAATTGAAACACTTTCTCTAATCCTCTCACTGTGTGAACTTTAACTCTGTGTCATTGCCATGTGTGAAATGTGTTCATAGAGCACTTGTATGGCTTGTATCTGTTTGAAAAACAAACGTCAGAAATGTACCTGTGAACAATGGTGTGAAAGCAATTAAAAAAAAAAAAAAAACAATGGAGTGAAAACAATAAAAAAAAAATAACGGATCATATCTCTCTCTCTCTGTCTCTCTCAATCTCCAGTCGTGTTCGGCCAGAGAGCAGCTGGCTCTGACGCTAGGGGTTGGGGGTTTGAATCCGGACGCCCCGAGGAGCAGCCGAGACTCTCTGCACTGCTCCAGCGGTTACAGCACACAGACCACAACACCCTCCTGCTCCGAAGACACCATACCCTCACATGGTACGCACACACACATGCTATACCATTACATCAGGGGTTTTCAACAGGTGGTCCCCTGAGAGGATTCCAGGTGGTCCCAGGCTAAATGATGAACAGTTGGTAACCAAATGGACCCTTGTATAGATCCGTAACTCTCGAGAGTGTAAAATAAAACCAAATGGACCCAAATTATATTTAAATATGTGCCTTACTTAATTTTCAAGAATCTACAGTTCTACACATTTAGAAAATGTAGAAGAATTGTTATCTTGACCAACGTTTTGCCAGTTATCTCTCATAAATTGTGGACAAAAACTTGAAAGATCTTGGTTTTGCGTTTGAGAGACTAAACTCAACATCAAATGGTGGTCCGTGGCTAAAATGCAGAATAAATAGTGGGCCCTGGTATGAAAAAGGTTGAAAACCCCTGCATTGCATGGTACCGACAGATAACGGTACATGGGGTGTAGCAGCATGGCGGCCGTGGTCTGTAGGGGGTGCAAGCCACTCTGGTATTTGTTTCTACAAATCTCCATTCTGAGCTCCTCTACATTTTCTCTTCATTTCTCTACATTTGTCTCCAATTATTTGTAATTTTCCAGCTAAACTCTCCTCCCTTGTTCTCTTCTAGCTTTAAAGAAAGAGCCTCTCTATGGTAGGTGTCTGTCTGTCTTGCCTGCCTTTCTGTATGTCTGTCTGTCTGTATGTCATTGTTAGTTTTAACAGCAAGTTTTGATTCATTTCTACTCTATTTTTACTCTTATCTTTTTATTATTATTAATTATCATGTGATTTTGGTGAGCTTCTAGATCTTCTGTTATTCTAGTTCAACACTTGAGCCCAATCAAGCATATAATGACTTCTTCTCCACTAGTCTCCCTCTAACATTTTAGTCTTAATTTTTTATCTGTTGGCAAAATTGCCAATATTTTAAATCTAAGGGTTTTAGTGTTCATAGCTTATTTTTTCTGTATTAATCAACCGTATCAACACTGCTATGTCTGTCTGCCTGTCTGCCTGCCTGTCTCCCTCCTTTCCCTGTCTGTGTGTCATAGTGATAAACGATGAGGGGGACATAATTGTGATGTAAATGATGATGATGTTTGTCGCTTTCATCACCTCTCTGGTGGGAGGAATTTTATAGACACATAAATATGGGCTGTCTCCCAAAATACACACTGTAGTAACATGCTATTACACCATACTAAAATACACATACTAGTTCCCTGTTGTCAGAAAGAATGCTCTTATCTCTCAATTCTAAGACAGGACAATGTAGGGTTGCAGTACTTGAGATGCTTTAGGACAAAATCAAGGATTGTCCACGATTTAGGAGAGAGAAACTGTCAAAACGTTGGTCAAAATAACAATTCTTCTACATTTTTTAATTGTGTAGATTCTTGAAAATGAAGTCATTCAGATGTTTAAATATAATTTAACTCTTGTGTGTAAATATTTGGTTTAATTTTAACGCTCTCAAGAGTTACAGATCTATAAGGGTCCGTTTGGTTACCAACTGTCCATCATTTAGCTGCATGGGGACCACCTGGAATGCTCTCAGGGACCACTGGTGGTCCCCGGCTCCACCTGTCGAAAACCACTGCTTTAGGATGTCAGGAAAACATAGTAGCTGGCCAGTAGTCCATGATGAAATGCATAACTTCTTAAAAGATATTATGGTTTTCAATACTGGACACGCATGCTAGTGCTGTCCATACAGTATAGAGTTCGCAACAGGCTACAGGCCTGTATAATAACAGTTAAACTAACACTGAGGATGTTCTACAGGGGTCCCAGAGGGGAAACACTTTCGAGAGGTTGAGAATCACTGTTTTAGAACACCATGTGTTTACATGCATCTGCCTGTGTCTGCGTCATGTCTGCGTCACACTGTGTGCGCCTGCTGCTCACAGTAGTACAAGTCATTAGTAATCCATTTTCACAATGATGAAAAGCCACCATTTCCATAATGACGCATTTTCTTATCTCTCTGTGACACACACACACAGTCTCGTATTCTGCTGCTGTGTCAATGCAATCATTATTTTTTTATAATTATGAATCCAGGGACAGATTAAACTTTAAGGTATAATGTCAGCATCACAGTTGGCACACATTGTAAAAACAAAAATAAATATAATAAAATAAAAAAAACAGTACAAAATATAAAAACAAAACATGGAGGAGACAAGAAGTAATTTACTGGACTATAAGGCATACTTAAAAGCCTTTAATTTTCTCAAATGACAGTGCGCTTTATAATCCAAAGCTCCTTATGTATGGATTATACATGTGTAAATATGGATATATGTATAAAAATAAATCTAAAAAAAACATTTATAAATAAATAATAAATAAATAAATCATCATAATTATTCTATTCTGAGGGCCCCTGGCACAAAACAGTACATGGAACATGGGTAACTTAAAGGGGAATTCCACCCATTTTCATTTTCCTGAGAGGATACAAATGTGAACCAAATGGACCCTAGCGGGTCCATTTGGTTCCAGGATACAAATGTGTACCCTCTCAGGAAAAAAGGGTCTGAAAGAGAAATCATTAACATGCTGAAACGCAACTTAATGATGTCATCAAGTTGTGTTTGACCATGTTATTGTGTTGTTGTTTTTTTTCAGAGCTCCATTTCTAGGAAACAGAATGGGGGGACTTTTGTATCATGCTCACACAACATTTCTAAGGGATATTAATGAGAGTAGAGTAGTAGAGAATAGAAAATGGTGCAGTTCCCCTTTAAATACAATGCCCCTCTCTCTCTATGTCTCTTTGTCTCTCCACAGTGGACTATGAGTCCATCTCTCTCCACGGGGGTGACGGGGACTCCATTTCCCTGCACCACATGCGCCTCAACAGCAGCGCAGGCCAGTCGGACTTCGACAAGTCCTCCACCATCCCACGCAACTCTGACCTGAGCTTCCAGTACCGCAAGCTGATGCAGTCCAAGCGGCCCGCCTCCACCGTCAGCCTATTGGCCGAGCCTGAGCGGATGGGCGGCGGCCTCCTGCACCACTCTCAGTCCCACACGGCCACCATCAGGCGGAAGCCGCAGTCAAAACCGGCTTACCGGCGCGGGACCATCAGCGGCGGGGTTCCCATCCCCATCTGTACTCCCCAGGTCAGTGGTGGGAAAGGAACTACTAAGGTTGATTGTAGGTGATTAGCGTTATTTTTTTAAGCACGATTGGCTAATGTAAGGACCCACTCACCCATAAATGACCAAAATCGTTGGGCAATCACTCGTACTTGCACGCGTGCGGTCTGTATGTCCATCGCTGCTCATAATCCAATAATTGTCATGTCAATACGACTTGATTGGGCCTATTTCACGAAAGGTGGATTAGGGGAAAAGCCAGGATTTAACTGATATCCCGGTTTATTATATCCTGGATTAGCGTTCATTCGGTTTCATGAAAACTGGTTAATCTTGCCAGATTAACTTGACCAGTTAACCTGGATATGTTGCGGCTTGATTTGGTTTCATGAAAGCAATGCCACATTAGTTCCCATGGAAACTAATGCTATGGACTTAGCCTGCTCCGGACCAGGCTAACAGTCAGGTTTACCTTAATCCTGATGTCTTTACTGGGCATTAGACAGTCAATCTGAGTACAAACCAATGAGTTTTAACACTTCTTCAATTATTAAAGGTTTATGTTGTCTTATTTATCAGTCTGCAGTCATATTGCAGATCAATAAATAACACCATATTGGTCATTAAAGAAAAAAAAAGTCCTATATTCCAAAGAACTACAGTACATACAGTACAGCACAATACAGTGTGGTACAGTATGGCACAGTGCAGTATGGCACAGTACAGTACAGTACAGTACAGTATGATACAGTACAGTACCACCTTGTGCTTTCCTGTACTGCATCATACAGTACTGTACCACAATGCTCTGTACTGTACTCTATGCACTATACTGTATAATACTGTATCATACTGTATTGCACCACAATGCACTGTATTGTATTCTATGCTCTGTACTGTATCATACTGTACTGTATATACTGTACTGTACTCACTGTAGGCCTACTGTGAGTACAGTACTGTGTCATACAATACTACATATTGTACTGTCTACTGTGTCATAAAGTTCATAAAGTTACTGGTATAAATAATTGCATTGAAAATAAATAAAAATGATTACTTAGTTTTAAGGATTCCATTTAAAAGTATGAGGATTTTTATTCAGGATTTCAATTCAAATATAGCAAAAATAGACACTCTACAAGCTCTATTTTTGGCAATGGCAGTAATATGCATTGTGGCCCCTCTTGAGTGAGTGTGGAAATACATGTAGGCCTATCTATTATGACATCAGTATTTGTCTTAGAAGATTAAGTCATTGTATCAATGTAGCAGTAAGTCTGTGGGATAGATGGAAGTTCTTCTACTAAGTAAGATATACAGAAGGAGGCGGTACGCAACTATTAAGGATGCCAGCTTCCATAACACCCCACAAAGAAGAAGGATCAGTGATTCTGCCTTCTACCAAAGGGGTCTAGAAAGAAAAAGCCAAGCTGTTTTTTTTTTAGCCAGGCTTGACTATCCTGGCTTGCTAAATCCTCCCATTTTAAGCCTTGCTTGGCTTTAGTGGAACAGAATAAACCAGGCTCTACAGACCAGGCTTTAATAAGCCTGGTTTTGGCTTAAATCCCCGATTTGCTAATCCACCTTTCGTGAAATACCCCCTTGATTTGACTTATTTATTTATTTATTTATTTATTTTTAACATATTTTTTATTTCATTTTATAAAGAGAAGGAGAAAAGACAATCCCAGCTTACAGAAAGTATAGGTGTCTTACCATATATATACATTTTCTTTCTTTTCTCTTTTAAAAACAGAGACCCTCCCGTCCCCCACCCCTGCACCAACCACCATTAGGAAAAAAACAAGAAAACAAAAAAAAACACAAGATATACATGTACTGTATATACATATATACACACATACATATACATACATACCTAAATACACACACATATACATACATACGCACATACATTATACAATAATGTTAGGAATAATAATAGTACACATTCACATAACTTCATATGAAAATATTACAGTAACATAATTGGAGAGCAATTAATTACACTAAACATTCCCTCCCAACCCACCCCACCCCGGGCCTGTAAAATAAGTATCATTGGGATTTATTTTTATTTTTATTTGACTTATTTATGATAATAAACATTATTGCAACGATCGAGACCAATCAGCTGATGATGATTATGCCACCATTGCCCGGCCGCTATATGACCCCGTTGAACCGGAAGTACTACTTCCGAAAGTGCTACTTCCAGCGGTCATCCACTTACTGACACCTACTGGTTATAGTTATATAGACCATAATGGATAGAGTAACGGTGGACCTATTTGGAATTATAGACTTAATTTGAATGGGCATCATTTAAATACCTTTGTGGCCTTTGAAGGGTTAAAACACCTTTACATTTTAGTACTTTGAGTAGTGTCCTTGTATCCAAGTAAATTTCAAAGTACTTTTGCGTTGTTTGAACATTCCCCTGCCTTTCTTGTACATATGTCGTGCATTATGAATATGAGTATCATATGACATTATGATATTTTATAGCTTGTAAATGTCTCTTGTAGATGTCTCCGCTAAGCACAGTCTGTCTTAACCCATTGTACACCGCGTTCCAAATTATTATGCAAATCATGTTTTTGTTTGATTTTCCAACATATTTGATGCAAATGATGATCAGTATAATTTTCAAGTCATTAGCTGTCAATTTTTATTTCAAATGTTATTGAACAAACCTACTAATGAAAACAGAATTTAGATAATAAATTAAAAACTTGGAAAAGTGCGTTTCGCACTGTTCCAGATTATTATGCACATCATAGTTTCAAGACATTTTCTAGTTTGTAAAGAACTGAAAATAGTAATTTATTGAATTCATAGCAATAATGAGGTCATATGTACTGGGAAAAAAGCTATTTCAATCTATAACATCTTAACAGGTCAAGTTACATGCTAACATAGGACCCCTTGTTTGATAGCAGCTTGCATCCATAAAACTTGTGAGTTTATGGAGAGTTTCTGCTTGAAAGTCTTTGCAGGATGTCAGAACAGCCTCCCAGAGTTGCTAATTGGATGTGAACTGCCTCCCACCCTCATACTGTACATGAAGACCATTTTTCAAAACAGTCTTGTTCACTGATGAGTGCCGTGCAACCCTGGATGGTCCAGATGGATGGAGTAGTGGATGGTTGGTGCATGGCCACCATGTCCCAACAAGGCTGTGACGTCAGCAAGGAGGTGGCGGAGTCATGTTTTGGGCCGGAGTCCTAGGAAAGACCTGGTCGGCCCCTTTAGATCTTTCGCTCGAGGATGCTCCACACATTCTCAATAGGATTGAGGTCAGGGAGGGGGGGATGGGGGCCACACCATGATTTTTTTCCCCTTTTATGCCCATAGCAGCCAATGAAGCTGAGGTATTCCTTGCAGCATGAAATGGTGCATTGTCGTGCTTGAAGATGATTTTGTTTCAGAAAGCATGATTCTTCGCTTTTGTACAGTGGAAGAAAGTGGTCAGTCAGAAACTCAACATACTCTGCAGAAGTCATTTTCACACCTTCAGGGACCCTAAAGGGGCCGACCAGATCTTCCCCTAGGATTCCGGCCCAGAACATGACTCCGCCACCTAGTTGCTGATGTCGCAGCCTTATTGGACGGCACTCATCAGTGAACAAGACTGTTTGAAAATTGGTCTTCATGTACAGTATGAGGGTGGAAGGCAGTTCACATCCAAGCAGCAACTCTGGGAGGCTGTTCTGACATCCTGCAAAGACATTCAAGCAGAAACTCTCCATAAACTCACAAGTTTGATGGACACAAGCTGCTATCAAACAAGGGGTCCCATGTTAACATGTAACTGGACCTGTTAACATGTTTTGGATTGAAATAGCTTTTTTTCCCCAGTACATATGACCTCATTATTGCTATGAATTCAACAAATTACTATTTTCAGTTCTTTACAAACTAGAAAATGTCTTGAAACTATGATGTGCATAATAATTTGGAACAGAGCTTTTTAAGTTTTTAATTTATTTTCTAAATTCTGTTTTCATTAGGAGGTTTGTTCAATAACATTTGAAATAAGAATTGACAGCTAATGACTTGAAAATTATGCTGATCATCATTTGCATCAAATATGTTGGAAAATCAAACAAAAACATGATTTGCATAATAATTTGGAACGCGGTGTAGACTATCCCGATTCTAAAAATGTCTCTGAAATACTAACCTAAGTGTACTGGAAAACTTCAAATTATTGTGTAACATCACCAAATTTTGACATTTTTTGATACTGTACATACTGTACAGAACGCATATTGGTGTTCCCGTCAACTAGGGTAAAACTACCACTAGGGGTTCCCGTCTACAATGGGTTAAGCAGCTGGAGTATGATTATAGTCTTAACACATTACTGTAAAAAAGACAAACAAGCAACACACACACACACACACACACACACACACACACACACACACACACACACACACACACACACACACCACACACACACAATTGTGATGTGAGGTCATCAATGTAATTCTATTAATTGTGAAAACGTGGCACAAATCTTTCAATATGTTCTTTCAGAGTGAATGTTTTGTGGAATTTACAATGTCAGGATGAAATGGGTAGCAAAGAATGTGAATGGTTGTCCCACTGTGTCCAGGTTCCTCTGAAGGCCACAGGGCAGGGAGGCAGCGATGAGAACGTGTTTGTGGCTCCGTCCTGTGCAGGAGGTGGAGGGCTGGGCGCGCACACTGCCAAGCTGTGCACATCCACCCAGAGTCTGAGCGCTCTGCCCCCTCCTTCACCCTCTCCTTACTACCAGCTGGTGCCAGGGCAGATGCCCATTCCTGTGCCGGTGCCCACTGTGCCCAACTTCCAAGGTAATTGATTTGAAACTTAGTACGTTTTTTTTTAGATAAGGGTGATCTGACAGGACCAGTACGCATGATGGCTGTACTTTTGGAAAACAGGTTTTTGCCTGTTTTTGGCCGGGCTCCGCCACATTTCTACTTGTACAGGGATATCCTGACAAGGAACCTCTTCTCTGAGCTAAAGAGCAGATATGAAGTTCCAAATGAAAATACAGCATTAGAAGGTTGTGGTTTATTTGTTGGCTACGCAATACTACTATACTAACAACACCTTCTTCGGACCAGCAGACGGCAGTGGTGTACAACAGCTGCAACAGCGGAAGTACCAACAGCAGCAGCAACTGAACCAGCAACAACAGCAACAAACTCAACTGAGTCAGCAACTAAATCATCATCAGCAACAACAGCAACTAAACCAACAGCAACTAAACCAACAGCAACTAAACATGCAGCAGCAACAAGCCTGTGCTTTACAAGTGAGCATACTTAACATTTTTAATAACATTATCTTTTAGTGCCCGAAACAAACATTACAATCAGTAGACGTGGCTGGCCAATAATTTACATAATAAGTCTACTAAACAACCCTTCAAAAGCCATGCATTAGTGAGGCTGTGCTAGTAAGTCTCACTTCCTCCCTTCCTCGGAGACTCTTAACTGCTCATTTGTAAGTTCTGTAGCTTGTTTTGTGCCTACTTGAGATTACTGCAACAGGGGTTGCTGTTAACACCACAAGCGCCCAGGATTAGGACGTAGGTCTCCGTCCTGGTAGCTCAAAGTGTTAACACAGAACTATTCCATACAAGTCAATAAAAACTCCTTTTGGCCCTCTGGATCACTGGTTTGTTTAACTCGTCCTTAGCAGTAGTTCCCTGCTAACACAGCATTCAATCCGTCAATCCAACAGCAGCTGAACCAACAGCAGCAGCAACAGTTACACCATCAACAGCTTCAACAGCAACAGCAGTTAAACAACCAACAGCAACTCCACCAACAGCAGTACCATCTACAGCAGTACCAGCAAGCACAGCAACCCGTCCAGCAAAAGGTTAGAATATTTTGAGCTACTAGTTAGAGTATTGTTATCTAGGAACTTTTATTTTATTCCTCCTCCGCCCAACGTTTGGCACAGTTTTTGCCACTTTTGCACTCGAGCCATGTGTCAAATCACCAGCTTCCTCGGGAGAGGTGTGCTTGCATTTTTCTAAGAGATCCGTCGTTTCTAGGAGTCCAAGGGAGCGATTTTTGACACCTCCAGGGGATAGGGTAATAATAGTCTGGTTGCCAGATTGGGCAGCAAATTGGTTGCCCAATTGGTGAAGTTTTTGCTGGCAAAATTCCACCAATTGATACGAGAGCAAACAAAATAACCAATCTCCTAGAGCAGTCGTGTTTACTTCCTGTTTCACTGTGAGCGGAAAAACACTGGAAGGTCTTGAATGGGAGTCTATGATAGCGCTTATGGACCTATGGAACAACAATGAACCCTGAAGGCGAAAGCAGGAGGAGCAATTTGTTGATTGCAAACAGAATACATTTTCAGTGGGTTTTATTGTTAACTTTTTGTTATTGTAGTGTTTCTTTATTGTTATTTTGCTAACTATGACATCCTTGGTCCTGCAGACCAATCAACAGCACCAGTTCAAGGAGCCACACCCCCCACCGCCACATTACCACCACCCCCACCAGCCACAGTCCCAGCCACCACCACCCCAGCTGCCACCTGCTGCAGCCACCACACAGGGACAGAGCTGCTCCCCCGAGGACCCGGGTCTCCCCCAGGCGCCCTACCCCGCCCCGCCCCAACACACAGAGGAGCCTGACGGAGGAGGAGGAGGAGGAGAGCAAGCAGAAGAAGAAGTGGAGAGAGAGCGGGGCCCGCTGGACATGGTGACGCTGATCCGAGGGGTCAAGCTGCGACGGACCGTGTCGAATGATCGCTCGGCTCCCTTCCTGCCCCCTCCCGCCAATCACAAATGAGAGCCTGTTGCTTTGATGTCACAGGTCCCCCCCCCCCCCCCCCCCCCCCCCCCCCCCCCCTTTTTTTTGTCAAGTAATATCTCAGCGACATTAACCTCTTAAAACTCCAGCTTCCGTATTGTGGGAAAACATTCGCTGAAAACATCAGATCAACATAAATGAGAAAACTGTAAAGACTATCATATAGGCCTGTAGGGACTCCACTCAACCATAATGGGGTTTAAGTGGTTAAATCTGCAATGCCAAATGGCACACAGTAATCCATGTGTGAGTTGTGTGTGGGACTGTCTGGACTGATTTCATGCTTGGCCGAGCGCCATGTTGCCCTGTGAAAATGGCTTCAATTTACAGGATCACAACCTTGTGGTCTTGTAAATCTCAGAGACTTGTCGGTTTAGAGATTGTGTGCTTTGGAACAATAAGGAATCCACACAAGCCGCTAAAATATACGTTTGTTCGACTTCCCGAAGTTCATTTGGGTTTTGGTTGTGTTTTTACAGAAATCTTCATGATTTTAGTTTTTTTGGCCTACAACAAAACCGGATGTCTTTTGTTTTTAGCTTTTTCTTCTGTCTGCATTTGCATTTCGCTTCGTCGATAAAGTTTCATTGGACTCTGTCTTACCTAATCAGAGTGTCCGGTAGCACTGTGTCAATTGTTGATTGGAGGTTTTATTTCACTATGTTTTTATTTTATTACAGGGGCACTTGGCCGGTTTTGAACCCAAATGCCAGTTTTTCTGCTGTGAGGTCATTTTGTGGCAAAAATGCGGCCTAAGATCTAAATACATAGAATACATATTTTTGTTTTGCCACACATGTACAGCAACAGGATTTAGGTTCAATCGACAAAAGTGTGCCTATAAACCTCCTGTTCGTTAATATGTGGCCTGTTGATTGGACCAATGTGGACCAATTAGCTTCTGATATGCAGGTACCTCTACCTTAGCTTAGTTAAAATATTTTGGGGCCATGTGTTTGCGGGTATGAAAGGAAAGGTGCTATTTTAGGGGACGTGTCCACAGACAAAGGTTTCATGAGTGGAGGGGCATGTTGAATATCAAATCCAGGGCTCTCGCCGTCAGAGTGTTTCTAGACCTAACCTCGAAGGTCCTTTGGTGGTGTCATTATCACAACAATATCCTAGCCCAGTGGTTTTCAACCAGTGATCCGGGGAGCACCAGTGGTCCTTAAGAGGATTCCAGGTGGCCTCCAGGCTAAATGATGGGCTTAGCCAGATGCTGGTTAGCCAGATGTAACTCTTGACAGCGTAAACATGAAACCAAATGGAATATTCATGTGAATTAGCCCAAGTCTACACAACTAGAGAATGTAGAAGATGTAAGATTGTAAGATTAATGGTAATTTTGGTCTCGATGTCTGACTGTTTTGTTTCCCAAATCCAGCCTAGAATTGTGGACCATAACAAAATAAATCTTTAGTTTTGAGTCCGTGGGGCCGAGGCCGGTGGTCCGTGGCTTAAATTCTAAATAAATAGTGGGCCCTGGTATGAAAAAGGTTGAAAACCACTGTCCTAGCCAAAACAACATGACATGAACATAGACTTCAGTGTCTTAACCACTGAAACCCCATGTATCTGCAGCATCCGCATGGTGGGGAACACCTTCACTGAGAGATAGCATATCGACAATTAATGATAACAGAAAATATACCAGTACAGAGCCCTCAGGTACTCTGATGAATCACACTAGACGCCAAAATCCGCTCGCAGCACGGAGAGAGATGAAATGTGATGCTTGATGCGGAATAGACGGTGTCTTTAGTGTCTTTAACCATAGACATGCATGGGAGGAAAGGCACACTCCAAAAAATAGAAACATTTTCTCTGTGAACTTGGCCCCTTTATAGGACACTCTCCTTTGAGGCCTTCGGGCCGCTGATGCTGTTACAGTGACGCAGTGGTTCTCAAAAGTGGAGTCAAAATGGACACCTTCAGGCCAATGCAAATCCTTGCAACATGCAGCAACTTGAAACCGTTATCCCCAAAGTAAGTTGCAAGGAGTTGCATTGGACTGGCCTAGTGTCCTTTAAAAACAAATCTGTTGCAAGGAGTGCATGGTGTGAGCCTGTTCATTATAGGTCCGTACCTCTGAGAGTGTACAGATTGAAGCAAACTGACCTGTACTTCCATCTGTACACACTCAGGTAATTTTAAAAAGGTTTGAGAACCACTGATATGTCTTGTCCTCAGTTTTGTACGATTATTTCAAAGTTCATCTCTTGCCACACCAAAGGTGTTGTTGGTACAAAACCACATAGTTCATCCTTTAGCGATATTTATGGATATAATGTTTTTTTTTTTTTGTAAACATGTTGTGACTGTTTACAAAACGTTTTGTAAACAGTCACAACCTCTTTTTGACTTTTATAACGCTGTTCTTTGCCTTTGTCGGACAAGCAACAGGTCTACTGCTTAAAGGGGCACTTTACACCCATTTCTAACCTTGTTCATTTAAGTGGTCCACCACTAATGCTCATAACACAACTGGTTCCGTTCTTTATTTTTATACAATGGTTTATATCACCTCTGAATCTTCCAACCTGAATAGTGAACACTCCCACTTTGGCTCCAGATCCGAACCAACGTTTTGAGATCTGACTGAGCCATATGGGAGGGGAAAAAGAACAGAACCAGATAAATGATGGTGGAAATGGAGCCTTCTGTTCCTCATTGTTTCTATTAGTTGATCTCCATCAACGATGCCATTGGTAGGCAGGTTTCAAAGCTGTCCACAGCAGTCTACCAATGAGACGGAAAGTGAGTAGAGTAGAAATGGTGCCATCTTATAACACAACAAGCATTAGAGTGAGCCTGATGTTGAACGTTGGGTAAAGTGCTCCTTTTTTCTATCATCTCAATGTGATCCACAACGACCAACAACCAATAAGCAGCTTATATCTCAGATACGGGCGTCTGTAGTGTTGCCTAGCAACAGCGACGTAGATCGGCAACTTTTGAAATTGGAAAGGTCTAGATAATCATAGCTGGCTATGAAGAACGAGTATAATAATATTGTCTCTGTAGGATGGAAACCTCAACCTGCTAAATCCCAAACAGTTTTCATGATACCAATACAAAACAAATAGCAAATGGACAAGCTTGTAGTATGAAGTCAGGCTTTAATTTATGGAGGAAAAAAAGTGCTCAAAGTTAAATATGGACTTAAGAGGTTTCTGGCCGACAGCTACAATATAAAAGTGTTACTTATGAATTTGTGTGTGATATATATATATTTTTTTCCTGTATGTAATTTGCCTGTAAATGTCGCACCCCGGTGTTGATGATCTGTAACCTCCAGAGTTGTGTTTGGAAAATACAAGTTGAGTAGAGAAAAATACTGTTTATATTGTTAATGAGAGAATTAAGGATGCCTCGCTTATTTCAGTCTTTGCGTTTGTGTTCATCAATCGATGTACAGTATGGATGGACAGATTTATTGTTTGATTTACCTGGACCGATGAGCCCCACATCAGCAGTTGTGTGTGTGTATATATTAGCTGTACTATTCCTGGGAGAGATATCTGTCTAAATCTAAATGTCTGGGTTGTATTTTTATTTGTGGGCTTGTCGATGATAATTAGAGAATGATAATTAGATGGTAAATTGCAGCACTGGCATACTTTTCTCCATCCACTTATTTTTGTACAAAAAGCTTAAGAAAAACTAAACAAAAATTATCGTTTGATCTGGGATCAGCTAAGAAGATACGAGGATTGGGAAGTGAGCCTGGCTCATGAGCAGGTGTACACACACACGCACAAACACACACACACACAGCATTTGTGCACTTGTGAGGTCATCAGCATTTTGGTGGTGATTTTCTGAATGGATTTGTTTGGTGGCGCTGTATAACCAGCAGCCTTTAGCCAAAAAGTTGTCTCATCTATACGATGTGAGCTCGTAGATCAGCTACTCAGCTCCCAACACCAGTGTACAACTAATCAGGTATATCTTGATCTCTTAAAAACTATCAACCAAACCTAAAAATGTCCACCCAATTCTGATGGAAGAAGAGAAGCGTATGGCCAAAAACGTTTCGACGATAAAAAACCATTTTTCATGGTGCACGTACCTCTGTGCGCATGTGTGTCCAGAATCTGCCTGAAGGTTTCAGACCTACAGCCGGATGGAGAGAAGGAACAAAGGATTAAATGATGATCCAAATGTTTTCATGATTGTTAAAAAAAAAAAGAATTCACAATGGGATCAATAATAACAATGAGAATCGATTGATTGGTTGGTTATTGTTTTTACATAGACTTATTAGCACCCTTCTTTTGTATTGTGTGTGTGTGTGTGTGTGTGTGTGTGTGTGTGTGTGTGTGTGTGTGTGTGTGTGTGTGTGTGTGTGTGTGTGTGTGTGTGTGTGTGTGTGTGTGTGTTGTGTGTGTGTGTGTGTGTGTGTGTGTGTGTGTGTGTGTGTGTGTGTGTGTGTGTGTGTGTGTCCACCCAACAGAGATGATATAATAGTCCCACACTGTGTGGACCCCCCCATCAGTGGCCTGATGACTGGTTCCGGGGTCCAGAGCCTCAGTTTGGATGGATGGTTTCGACAGAGCAGGTCTGGTTGAGATGATCTGTTCTGACTCTGAGTACACCATGATTTAAACCCCAAACCTATTTAACCACACTCCCAAGGGTGTCATTTAGGCACAGGGTGGGACAGTCACACACAAACACACACGCACACAATGTATCATACTTTCTGCTCCCTCACTCTCTCTCGCGCGCACACACACACTCTTTGGGGCGTGTGCGTTGGGTGGATCATGCCGTTTGTGGCTTCAGAATACCCCCTAGGGTGTACCGTGTGTGTGTGTGTGTGTGTGTGTGTGTCTGTCCCAGCCCAGTAGTAGGGTTATGGTTTAGTGTTAGGATAATTTCACACTAATTTTCTCTATGAGAAACATATGTGATGCTATTGTGACAGAGAAACCCAACGCAGATGGGTTCAGAGTTGAACCACACGTCACACACACGCACACACAGATATTGTTACGGGAAAAACGTGGCACTACTCAGACAGTGATTCACAGCCTCATATGAATCATATTCATATATTTGGCTATTTTAGAGCGTAGCTGGTATGAATATGAGGAAATGTTTGTTTACATGATTTCAGGTCATTGGAAGAGAAAGTGTGTTGTAGGATCTCTGCTGCACCATGCCACCTTTCATGGGAGCCAAAATCTCACCCCTGAAGTTACAGTATATGAATAAGCGCAGTGAATAGAGGCCACTTCACCAGCTCATAACAAATATTATTACATGGCTTGAATGAATGCTCCAATCAGAAGCCAGCGTTCTGGTCATGTGAGCGGTGACATATTACACTATAATTCACCGCTCCGCTCTATATTGGACCACTGCATAATCAAGGTCCCCAAAGTGCAAACAGCTGTGTTCATATCAATCCGCGGTGCGCTCCAGCACGCCGTTAGCGGGTCCATTTGGTTAGCTACGTATCTGGTTGTTTACATGCCGTTGCCGTCACCCTCTCAAGGACCACTGGTGGTCCTCAGACCACTGGTTGAAAACCACTGATGTAAGCCATGTAATAAGCGGGATAACACCCTTCGAACCGGTGATTTAATTCCTAACTAACTGACCTCGGCTGCGTCTCGGCCAGTTATTAGGAAACAAATCACCGGCTCGTCGGGTGTTA
>CM076971.1:26388500-26456000 GCA_039105355.1 Benthosema pterotum | reverse complement strand
TGTCACTCTCTTACTGAGAAGACATGGTGTACTCTACACATGAGGAAGTTGACATGGGTACACACGCGCGCACACACACACACACACACACACACACACACACACACACACACACACACACACACACACACACACCTTAACATGCGAATCTGGAGATGTGGGTTGATTTGGGTTCACATCAGTATTCCTTTTTGGTGTACAAATCGTATCGTTTGTTCAGGTCTATCGAATACTATTTAATTTAGTTTTTGTCATATTCTAGTCAACCGAAATGGCGTCATTTCACTCTTGATTGCCTGCTAAAAATTGACAGTCGGGTCTACAAGCTATCAACACAGGACAATTACTTGGTCTTTTAGTTCTATACTAGGTCACTTCTCCACTAGACACGCTCAGACAGACAGACAGAGAGACAGATGGAGAGACAGAGATGGCATGGGGGTTCAGGCTGAGTGCTGGGTGTGTGTGAGAAGGGGTGAATTTGCTTGCGGCTTGCCTAAATTACAGCAGTGCGTTGCTCAAGAGCACGCTGCCAGAGTCAGATGGGGGGGCACCCATGTAGGGTGGAAGCATCATGCTGCATCCATGCAGCTCCCACAACAGCAGCACATACAGTACTGTAGGTGGCTGCTGGGAATGATTAAAGACACCAGAGTGCTATAATGGCTCCTTTCCTGCACCAACTTAAATGTAGCCTTCTTCCCTACAATGTCTCCACTGCTGCTTCGTTCTAATGCAGGGGTTTTCAACCTTTTTCATACCGGGGCCCACTTATTTATTCAGCATTTGAGCCACGGACCACCATTTGAGGACACTTTAGACCACAGACACATAACTAAAGATTTCTTTTGCTCTTGTCCACAATTCCAGGCTGGATTTTGGAAACAAAAGAGGCAAACATAGATCAGAAATGACCATTGATCTACATTCTTTAGTTGTGTAATTGTGTAGGGCTAATTCGGATGATGAACATTTTAACTCTTGAGAGTGTAAATGATGGACAGTTGGTTAACCAAATGTAACTCTTTGAGAGAGAAAATTAAGTAATTCAGATGTTTAAATATAATTTAACTCTTGAGAGCGTAAAATGATCATTTTACGATCTCAAGAGTTACAAATCTATAAGGGTCCATTTGTTTACCAACTGTCCATCATTTACCTGGAATCCTCTCAGGGACCACTGGTGGTCCCCGGACCACCTGAAAATCTAAATATGCATGGTATACTTGAAGTGGGGACATTTGGGAACACATTGGATAAGATGCAACTTCCTCACATGTAAAGTACATTGTGTCGTCTTCGAGAGTCTCGAAGTCTCACATATGATATTTATGCACGAGGGGCTGTTTAAGGTCAACCGCCACTGGTTGAGGTGTGTGTGTGTGAGTCTTTGTGTGTGTGTGTGTGTGTGTGTGTGTGTGTGTGTGTGTGTGTGTGTGTGTGTGTGTGTGTGTGTGTGTGTGTGGGTGTGTGTGTGTGTGTGTGTGTGTGTGTGTGTGTGTGTGTGTGTGTGTGTGTGTGTGTGTGTGTGTGTGTGTGTGTGTGTGTGTGTGTGTGTGTTGCGTGCACGTGTTTCCATCAGAGTGGTTCCTTTCTTCTCCTGCTTCCTGTCCCTGGATTATGATGCCATCAGTGCGAGCCGAGGGTCGACAGAACAAACATGGCCGCCTCCGAGCAGCAGCGCTGTATCAGCTGATCTCTGCCTGTGTGTACCACAGGATGTTACTACAGGGATTTAACACACTGCTGGACACACTAAGGCAACACACGCTCACGCACACCAACCGGCGCTAACACACACACACACACACACACACACACACACACACACACACACACACACACACACACACACACACACACACACACACACACACACACACACACACAGACTTGTGTGGACATTGTTGTCAGTTTAGAGCAGCGATTTTATGAATTGGTGTTCATTTTTCCAGCAGCCCAGGATCGAGCTGGCAACCTTCTGGTTCCCATCTGGCCTCTTACCCATAGCCACCGCATAATTATTATTTTCATGCTGAAAATTGTAACATCAGCTTATTTTTTTTATATTTAGTTTTTGCCAATGAAGAAAGGTAGTCGACAAACATGTTTATCATAGTTGTAGTCGATGACCTCAGCACTGATTCAATCAATCAACATTACTTTAACCCCCTAAATCTAACCACTAAGTATTCAGGTAATGAATCTAACTATATGTGAAACAACCACTTTTCTTATTATTTCTCCCATAATGTCTATTTTGCACATTTAACGAGACGTGTGGGATGTCTGTTCCCCGCAAGTATAGCAATGCCAGTGCTGCACACACTGCAAAGTTGAATACCCAGTCTGTGCTCACTCACTCACATCACATGCACACAACATAAGCGTGCACGTGCGCGCACTCACATGCAACAAACACACTCTCTCATACAGGCAATCAGCAGATCACAGATCCTATCTGTCTCTCTCATACAGTGCACAGACTGCACATGCACACACACTGCCCATGTGTGTATGTGCTTCTGTAATTCACCCTCAGACTCATATCAAGTACTGTGCATGCGTGTGTGTGTGTGTGTGTGTGTGTGTGTGTGTGTGTGTGTGTGTGTGTGCGTGTGCGTGTGTGTGTGCGTGCGTGTGTGTGTGTGTGTATGAGAGAGACAACACCCTGTCATGTATTCCTCATGTCTTACTCTCTCTCTTTCATGCACATCCCTGTCTTTGTACAATGATCTTTATGTATGCATTAATCAGGGGGTTCAGATCAGTTCACGTAACAGCTGTTCAAAGGAGAACGACAGAAAACGCTACAAAAATAATCCTATTAGGAGACACAAGTTCCCGTTTTCATCCTGTCTGTTTAGCTGTGATGAGCGTCTTTTATCCTGTTTATACGCCATGCGTTAGTTTGTGGAAAGTCCCCAATTCCCCATCATAGACAGACAGGCTTATACAGCAGTTTAGAAAATACTCATACTATCAAAAGTACCAGAAGTAGAAAGTACTCTTCATGCAGACTGTTCCATTTCACAATTTTAAAACTGAAATGGTTAATCTATGCTATATTTTCTCATAATAATCTCAATCGATAAATTAACTAGTAGCTGAAAGTACAATATTTGCAGTGTATTTGTGATTCCACTACATCTGAGATCATAGTGGAAAACTGGAAATACTAAAGTAATATATATACATATATAGAACTACATGACTGACAAACAGATAGTCCAACAAATAGACAGACAGACTGTGAGTCATGTTAACACTCATCTGTTTGGAGAGAGAAGGAAGTAACTTTGTGTTTTCCAAAGCATTGTATACTAATCCCTATAAATATTCCGTCTCTGCTGGGTGTACAAAATGGATTACATAAATAGAGTGTACAAATGGAAATGGTTCATTGGAAATCCTAACGGTTGAGATTCACTGTTATATTTTGCACCTTTCTCCAAAGCACACAGTGTGTGGATGGGGTCCAATGGGAGTCCTTGAGGGGATGCGGTTAACTTTTTGTTCTTTTGTTTTTCCAAGGACATACCGGTATCCATCATATCTCACTCTGTCTTTGAGAGATATGAAGTAGGAAACCACACTATACATATTGTATACCAGGGGTTTTCAACAGGTGGTCCGGGGACCATCAGTGGTCCCTGAGAGGATTCCAGGTGGTTCTCAAGTAAATGATGGACAGTTGGTAACCAAATGGACCCTTATAGATCTGTAACTCTTGAGAGCGTAAAAAGAAACCAAATGGACCCTTACAGGTCCATTTGGTTTCATTTTACGCTCTAAAGAGTTAAATTATACTGTATTTAAACATCTGAATTACTTAATTTTCAAGAATCCACACAATTAGAAAATGTAGAAAAATTGTTATTTTGACCAACGTTTTGCCAGTTATCTCCTAAATTGTGGACCAAAAATTAAAAAAAGGTTGAAAAACACTGTTTTATACATTTGTGCTGCGTATTAAAACATTTCCATACATTTAATGGCTAGACACTATCATCGGCACAAGTATGATTTTTTTTCCTTTTATACATATGTTTTCTATTACTATTTTGGATTCACATTCATGATAAATGACAATCCAAATTGTGTGATAAATTATCACACAATCACACAAAGACTTTGGCTGCGCCACTAACTTTGAGGACTCCCTGTTGAAGTATTTAAGAATTCATTCAAGTTTGGCCTATTTGGAGATGATTTTCCATGAGAATATTCCAACACTATGTGGGGATGTGATCGTTACACATGGTCATCATACTGCATTCTTTGACTTGTCATCGGCCTCCTATATGGAGGAAATGTAAAGACACAGAGGAAGACATTTCCTGGCCAGATGATCCCATCACATGCAACATGTGGTGGGAGCGGTGCGCCTATTCTTTACTTAACCCAGTGATCCTTTAAAGCAGTAATGAATGTGGATATGGATTGAATATATAAAAGTAAATTACCTCAAAATAATACTCAAGTGTAAGAGCCATTCATTATAACTGAATGCTTTCCTGATTGATTAACCACTGCAGCTTGGTAAAGCCCAGGTATTTAAGCAGGTTGCTAATCGGCTGTCAGGTGTTGCCAGTGGCAGAGGCCAACAGTTTTCCACTGTTTTGGTTGCCTGCATTTGTTGTTTCTTTTTTTTATAGCTGTATGTCAGTATACAAATATGCAACATGAGTACGAAAAATCGAAAATTACTGCAGAGAATATAGCAAAGTTAAAGCTAATGGACACGTTTGGTAAGAACTTCCACCTGGCCACCGGCAACCAGTAGTGCCTTTTAGTATAGGACTTTTAGGCACTACATTAAGGGGGAAAACTACTAACTTTTAAGCACAGAAAAGTGCTTGACGCCCAATTCCAATGAGTCTGTTACTAATGTGACATTAGTTTTGGAATGTGTGGTTGTCAATCTATCTGTCAGTATTGTATTTGTTACAACACATGAACCACATGAAAACTTTTTTTAAACAAACATTATATTTTCCCTACTCATTGTCTTTAATACAAACAAACATCATATTTTCCGTACTCATTGTCTTTAATATATTCTGAAAATTCCAATTGTTGGAACACCCCAAATTAATGGGGAATGTGTAAACTTGCTGATATATAATTTTGGCTTGCTTGGAGGGGAGCAAATGTAAAAAGTGTCTCACATTACTTTGCTCTCCCCTAACTGGTTCTGTACCCCAATCTCAAAACAGTGTGGCAGTCAGACTGGTGCTGTGTGATATAGGCTTGTATGTAGATCTGCTATTGTTCAACCCTGGAATGGGTTAAAAGTTAAATCCTAGGAACACACTCCTGGAAATCTCCCCAACTTTTTTTCCTCTCCCAAACAACATTCCATTGAGCCATGTGTGTACAGTCTGCCACGTAGTATACACTACTGTACCGGAGAGAGTTCAGTGAGAGAGAAGGAGAACGGGAAGAGGTAGAGAGTAGGGAAAGGGGAAACTTCAAACTTGGTATATGAGCGCATGAAGCATGGATTTACATGCAAATATTATTCATTCTAAATTGAGATTTGGTTTAGACCTGTGGTTTTCAACCCGTGGTCTGGGGACCACCAGTAGTTCCTGAGAGGATTCCCGGTGGTCCCCAGCTAAATGATGGAAAGTTGGTTTAATCAGATATAACTCTTAAAGAGTGTAAATATGAGTCCAAATGGACCGTTACAGATCCATTTGGTTTCATGTTTACACTCTCAAGAGTTAAAATATTCATCAGTATCTGAATTACCCCAAGCCTACACAATCAGATGAATGTAGAAGATTAATGGTAATTTTTGATCTATTGTTTGAAGATGCAAAGCTACTGCACCTTTCAGTCACTGTCAACTGAAACTAACTAACTCAAAGTTGACTATGGTCATCTTCAGATGACTAAATTTTATATATATGACTAACACTAAATGGAATTTTATTCTAATGGCTGTCTGTGACTAAAACTAAATCCATCTTTGCTGTCAAAGTAAACACTGATTCTGTTATGTGTGTGTGTCTCTCTGGATTCAAACTCATGACTGTGGTGTTGCTGTCACAGGCAGGCGTCTGAGCTGTCATTCTACGCAGTGAGCTATATCTGGGCTTCCTGATCTTGGTGTCTGTCCGAAAGCTGCAGAACTAAACAGGGCTGACGTCATGGGAGGCCTCATCTGTTTTAGAGGTAAATAACACCACATTTTAAACACATAGAACAAAATCATGACTTGTAAACAGCCCCAACCATTATATGAGGCTGCAGCTTAGGCCTACTGAGAAGACATTAAGTCCTTTACATATGAGGACATTTACATACATGCAGCATGCAGAAGTTGACATGCAGCAGTCAGTCGATGCTTGAGTTCACATTAGTGTTCATTTTGATGTAGCCAAGCCTATTGAATAAGATTTCATTTAGTTTTTGAGATGTTTTACTTTTTAGTGTAGTTTTTTGTTGAATGAACAAGCTCCAATTAATTTGACATTTTACACTCGGTTGCCTGATAAAAAATGTTGGCTTACGTGATGTGTTGTGAATTTGTATATCTGCTATTTTAAGTGTGCAACCAGATATAAAATGACTTGTCTTTTAGTTATTTAGGTCTGTCAAAGACGCAACAGCCTGTGACAGACAGACAGACAGACAGACACTGCTCAAGAGCACGCTGCTAGAGTCAGATGGGGACCTACGCAGGGTGGAAGCATCATGCGTGCTCCTTCATTTGTGATTAGTTAACTTAAACTAGTCCACCCAAACTCTTCAGATGACTAAAACATGACACTAAATGGATTTTTATTGTAAAGATTATGACCAAAGGACTTTTCACACAGGGACCTATAAAACATGACTAGCTCATTTGCAAAGAGACCTGCGTTTTTTGACACCATGCGATGACGCAAGTGTACAACACATGCCGTGTTGTTTGTTGCATGCATGCTCATTTTGTGTACACATGGTTCTGTTGTGTGTGTCTCTCTGGATTCAAACTCATGACTGTGCTGTTGCTGTCCCAGGATGGCATCTGAGCTGTCATTGGTGTATTGGCGTCTGTCTAAGAGCTGAAGATCTAACAGGGACGACATCATGGCAGGCCTCACCGTTTTGGAGGTAAATAACCCCCACATTTTAAACATGCTGAACAAAATTATGAGTTGGTTTCAGCCTCTGTCTGCATGTAGGTATATTACGTTCTCAATGTGGAACTTGGGTGGGTCTAGGTATGAAAAAGGTGGTTTTCAACCTTTTTCATACCTAGACCCACCCATACCATCCCCTGCATTTGAATCTCCCCCCTTATGTCCATGTTGTCAGCAAATCAGCTATTTCCAATGGGACTGAATGGCACAGGCGGGCCACAGGAACAAGATGTTCTGGCACAGAGGGTTAGAGAGGGCAGAACGGTCAAGACACCAGAATCACAATGCCGTCATCATACATCCGATTTCGGAGATCTATCACAACAAAACATGACATATTCTGCAGTACCAGGGACTTTTCACAGCACCCCTGGACTGACATCACCGCACGGTGCAGTGTATTATCTCCTGAAGGAGTTGCCCTCTGCTCATGCACAAGTAGGCTCCCCTACTTGTGTACAATGTACACAAGTTGGTACTCGTCAAAGTGCAGTTCTAGTTAATAGCTGGGAGAGGCATGCATTTCCAACTTCCATCATTCCAAGTAGGCCAGCGTAATGCAAACCGTAATAACGTAATAATCATAAGTACACAGTGTGTACTTTAACTGCACACGTACAGTATGTGTGAGGGTGCGCTGCATTTGTCTGATGTAAGAACAAGGGCCTTGAGAGAAAGAAAAGGAAAAAACGCTGGCTCTTAGCAGAGTGGTTGCATGAGTGTGCCTCTCTCTAGATTCGAACTCATGACTCCTGGCATTCTAAGCTGTCATTCTACACAGTGAGCTAAACCTCGCTGCTAGCCGGCAGCAGCAAAACTTTAAATAGACCGAGAGAGACAGAGAGTGGGATTTCAGCCTAGTGAGCGAAGAGGCAAGGCGCTCTCTGCTCAGGTCCGTATATAGACCTGCATATCATAGCTACTACTATGACATAGTAGGATGTTTTATTCTCGGCCTTCTGGGTGCAACATGGTAGCCATATATCTTACACTATAAATATATACAGTACATATATCGGGGGTGGGAACCCTTGTATGTCCAAAACGTTTTACTCTCCAGGAACTGCTGGGAGGTAAAAAATAACCTTGTGGAATGTAACTATAAGTACATTTATGTATAACACTAAATCTCAGATCCAAATATTGTGCTTTTGCTCTACTTACTTTGTAGATTTTGTATGTTGACATTACATGCAAAATCTGCAATGCAAAAAAAAGAAAAAAATCTGCAATGCAAAATGTCAAGTTTGTAGACTCGATATTTTCTGCTAACTTCAAGTTAGCAGAAAATATCGATTCTACAAACGTCATCTGTCATGACAAGTTATTGTCATGACAGATGACGTGCATGTGCGACAAAGTAGGGTGGTGGTTTATGACACCTGACCCCCTACACCCCCTGCCCTCCTTCCGGATCCAGGGGACCAAAGCATAACTAGTTAATATATCATCACATTCATTTTAACCACTTTTATACTTGCTATTTTTGAAGTCTGGCGATGATGGAGGGTGTCTGTCTGCCCAGCGACAGACATTGTAGAGGTGCTATACTGTGACATGCCATAGTAGGAAATGTTGTTCTGACTTCTGTGAACTATAGTTCACAGAAATGTGTGCATGCGTGCGTGTGCAATATATTTTCTACAGGTACACTGTGACATATTTTCCCTTGTGGCCAGGCTATCGGGTCACAACTCGGAAGGGGATGAGCCGCCTCAAGCTAACTTTGCAACGTTCCTCACGACAACTCGCTCGCTTTAGTTCCCATAAGACGCCACCCTTCCATCATGTTCTAAAAGGGAACATGAAACGAAAGTCCGTCACGAAAGTCCGTCCCACCTCGGGGCAGAAAACTGTGTTTTCGGGGGGGGGGGGCAACAGTCTACAAGTACTGCAACACTAACATCGCGATATTAGTCTGCTCTACAGTATAGCCACTCCAAGCAGACCAGACTACTGTGAACACGACCCTCTCACACTCACACACCTCCGCTCTCCCTCCTCTCTTCCCATGTACTCATCAATCAACCAGCTGAGAGTACTAACATGCCAAGGGTGCGATTCCCAGAACATGACCCACTGAACCCAGGAGAGGTCACTCTGCTGTTCCGAACTGCCTGCTCCTGGATCGCTTACTCTCTGCGTGCGTGCGTGTGTGCGCGTGCGTGTGTGTGTGACAGAGAGAGACCACAGTCATGAGACTACTCTCTGGCATCTGAAACATCTCTCCTCTCCCTCGCTCTCTTTATTCTCACCTTTCTCACTCATTCCATGAGAGACGGCAAAATAAATTTGCGACCACGACATACGTTGCAACGGGTGGCAAAGTGGCCGCGACCATTATACATTTGTCTCCACTGGTGAACCATCGTAACCATTTTATAACAGTCGACCGTTTTGGCGGGCGTTGGCCAAAAACAGTCGTGACCATTCCCTACTAAACCTAGCCGTAACCCCTAACCCGAAACAACATCCGTAAAACCTATGTCTAAACCTAACCTTATAGATCTGTCTGTCTGTTATGCATGTCTGATATTGGCCTTGTAACATGGGCATAAGCAGATTTTCGATCGGCCCATTTTTGGCAAAGCTTTCCCCGCAATTCGGATGCTGGGGATTAAGTGGTGAATGCGCTGAAGAATGTTGAGAGATATGCATGGTTTGACGTGTCAGTCAGTCGACACTTGTCGCCTCTGAGCATGACTTGCCCTTCAGCACGGCAGAAAAACACTTGGCAGTGGATAGTGAGCAGGCAGAGAGGAGAGCAAGTGAGTGGAAGCTGGTGAGAGGTCGGCTGGTCGCCCTTGCTCTCTGTGTGCCACTTTCTTTCAGCCGACCATGAGACGTGTTTTCTCAGCTCTGAGGGTTTCAGATCACCAAGGAGGGACACAGGATGTCTGTTGGGAGAAGAGACGGCAGAGAGAGGACAGGGAGGACAACAGTGGCCTAATCTTTAGGGTCGACCCCCAAATGACCCCCATTGCCAATTGGACCGTTGTGGGTCCATTTGGTTTAAATAGTGTGTGTCTTGTCTATCAAGATGAATACGAGTTTGTCCAGTCATTGCATGTAAATGCAGTACATATGTATACATGCCATCACCGCTTGTGTGTGCGTGTGTGCATGTGTGTACGTGCACAGTGCACACACAATCAATCAATCAACCAAGGGCACTGCATAAAAGGGGTGACCAGGTTTGAGGCCTTATGTTTGGCCAGAAAACTTGAGCCTATACTTGGTGAGAAAATTCCCCCAAAACGTTGATGCTTTGGTAATAATTACTGACATTTATATTCCATTTTAAATGTTCTGCACAGGTGTGATGTTTGGTGAACGCATTCTGCCAGAGTCAGTAATGATTAAGGGAAGGGGTTCACCGGTATATCTCTTCCATATAAAAAGATCTAATTAAACTGTTGACCTTTGTCCTGAGGTTTATCTTGAATAAATCATTTCATCCGGAGATATATAATTGATAGCAGGGACTCTTTCCAAAGCTAAAGGTTTGACATTTAATAAGCTAATTTGCCAGTGTGATGCATGATCAAGAGGATCCTTGTATCAAATCTTTGCCCGGAAAACCATTTACAAATGCTTCATTGTATAATTTAAGGCAATTCTGGGGAAACTTCTGCTGACAAATGGCTGTCAAGTTCCGGGACTTCTGGGATGTGACGGTGGTTGTAGGCAGTCATTCAACAGTGATGGGTCACTCTAATCGTTTAACCAAATCAGAGATGAGTTGACTCAAGTGAGAGAAATTACCAAATTCCAACACATTTGCTTGGTTTTCAGAAGTATACAAAGACCGATCTAACCTGTTGAACTAATCATGATCAAATGATATCCAATACCACAGAGGAATTCTAGAAATCTGAATGCATATCTGACAGTAATTGGGAATCTGAGGAATTTGGTGATGAATGAAATGACTTGAAGTGGAGAAGATGTGGAGTAAGTATAAAGTATAAAAATCACACCCATGTGAAGTGAGTGGCTCTTACAACATAATATACAGGTATATACAGTATACATCTGTATATGAGGGGCTAGGGATGCATGTTGAATGACGCATCTGCTTTTTCAGGCCAATACCCCCAAAATAATCGTATTTCATAATTATCTTTTGTATTAAAATGCACCCCCCCCCTTCATGTGCAGGTTGAAGACCTATAGAACACCATTGGCCTGTGTGGGGAGGGCTGGAGTTCCTGTCACCGAGGAAGGCTCTGAGTCTACATGCTCAGTGAAAGGTGAGCAGTAGTAGGATGCAACATCACACATGTGTTTGAGGAGTAGTCAATTCATGGAACATGTACGTAATAAGGACCTGCTCTGCCTAGAAGTCATTCGTTCCAACTAATGTTTATGTAAAATATCGATTAATGCAGCAAAATAGTCCTTTCATGAGATGGGTGCGTGTATCAAAACTGAAGGTTTTCTATAAAGAGTGTGTGTGCGCGTGCACATGGGTGTGTGTACATAATATGTATGTGTGTGTGTGTGTGTGTGTGTGTGTGTGTGTGTGTGTGTGTGTGTGTGTGTGTGTGTGTGTGTGTGTGTGTTTAGCATGCAGTGAGAGTGAGTGGAGTCCTAAAAATAGACAATAACTGCAACACCATTCCACCACGCTAACCCCGACCTCCAGCTCTCACTGTCTCTTTTTCTATCTCCCGCTCTCTCCTGCTCACCTCTCTATCTCTATCTCTCTATCCATCTCTCTCTCGCTCTCTCATTCGCTCTCTCCTGATCCTTATTCTCATGTTTTTCTTTTCCCTCAAAGTTCCTAGAAATCTTCTTATGGTTGGAAAGTCACAAAACTCTCAGCCATACAAAATAAACTGTGTGGCCTGGCTGTCCTTCACAGGCAAGCAGACAGACAGACAGTGATCTCTCTCTCTCTCTCTCTCTCTCTCTCTCTCTCTCTCTCTCTCTCTCTCTCTCTCTCTCTCTCTCTCTCTCTCTCTCTCTCTCTCTCTCTCTCTCTCTCTCCTCTAGTGTGTTTGTATACACATGCAGTCAACATCATCCCTGTGATTGTCAGCCAACCTAGGAAAGATAGCCTCCGTTTAGCCGATTCAGCAATCATTGTGATGAAGAAATGCTGAGCTTGTAGATTTTACGGTGCGTGACACACTGTTGTATGGCAGAGAATTGAATTAGGAATTTCTGATTCACAAAGCTGTCACAGAGTTTGTCTGTCTGTCTGGTGCATACACCCATATACAGTATGTTAGATTTACCGTTCCTAATCTTTGTGTTGTGTCTCCTTCTCAAGATGTGAAAGATTGTTGAAAACTGCTACAATTCCAAGAAAGGACTTCATTTGCACTGTAGTTAAATTGTTATGCCTGCATAGGTATAACGTGACTTTGTTATGGTCCAAAGAGTTGGCTAGGTACTCGCCTAGTTATTGTCATATTTGCCAGTAATTGAAGAGATTTTGACACTGCTGCCATCAGTAATATTGTCGTTTTAGCACTGTAGCTGTTTAATATGAGAAGAAGAGGCCGGGATGTTTTTAGCAGGCTGAGATGTACAACATAGCTTCCTTACATAACAACCTCAGTAACCTCAGTAGCGGAAAGTTAAACATAAGTAATATTTTTTTTCTCAAGTACAGCGATGACACACAGTATATTTGTGTCATGTGCTCCTGCAGTGTAATTACTAGAGTTCCTAGAAGGAGCGAGGACGCTGGGATCTTTAGTGTTCCATGAAGTCTGCTCTTTCCTGGCACACTCCATTCCCTCTCTCTCTCTCTCTCTCTCTCTCTCTCTCTCTCTCTCTCTCTCTCTCTCTCTCTCTCTCTTTCTTAGACATTAATCTCTCAGACAGATTCAGAGCTCCTCAGCTGTATCTCAAATAAAGCTTACTCGTGTTACGTGCCGGTTTGTTTATTGTCAGTAGGAATGAAAACAAAGACACAACAGCAGTACAGGCAGGCTGAAATATAGAGTAACATCCGATTTCTACACGTGGACACAGGCCGTGCCCCCAGAGGCATTTTCTTTGCCCATGTGTTCCTAGCCTGACTAATAAGCCAGACCGTAATCAGCTTTTGGCAATAAAGTTTTTTTGTTTTGTTTTTGTTTTTTTGCCTCAGTGGGGTATAAAGATCCTGGCTTATTAGCCCGAACTACACAATAACATGCCTGCACACTCATAGGAGCACGAACATAAGTCTCTCTCTCTGTCTCTGTCTCGCCCTCTCTCTTTGTTCCGACATAACTTGAATACAGAATGCTTGATGTGTGCATACACATTCTCTTGTTTACAGGACAGATTTGTTGTGCAACCATACAAAAAATCCTGTTTTTTTAAGAGCTGCCTTCTGTCTTGGAATTGGAAGGTTCCCAGTTTGTCGACAAACAAAAAACAGAATCAAATATTGGAGAAGAGATCCCGTTTATGTTTGGTTGAACTCTGCTGGCGTTGTGCTCTGAAAATATCAGAACTGCTATTTTCAGCATTCCTTCAAGAGTATAAAACAAGCCATACAGGTTTTGTCCACAAAATCAACTTGACTAAAACTAATACTATAGCCTACTACTACTACTACTACTACTACTACTACTACTACTATAGCCTACTACTACTACTACAACTACTACTAAAACATTTCAGATGAATTAAAGGAGCATTCTTTGTGCACATCTTAAAGGAGCATTTCTTGTGCACATCCTGTTTCAGTGCCTCCAGGAACAGGATGTGCACATGCACACACTCTACAGTGGTGTCAAGTCAAGTCCCACCCCCATTCCATCCTGACTGGAGTAAGGCCCCTCTCACCGTGATTGAATGAAGGCTTTTCTCCCACTGCCGAAACTGGAAGTAGGTGTTTTTTACCCCAGGGGCTCACTGGGGAGAGGGAGGAACTCCTTTTTTGGTCACCAATCTCTATACTATGGAGGATTAGCCCCAAAAGTGTGTGTGTATGTGAGTGAGTGAGTGAGTGAGTGAGTGAGTGAGTGAGTGAGTGAGTGAGTGAGTGAGTGAGTGAGTGAGTGAGTGAGTGAGTGAGTGAGTGAGTGAGTGAGTGAGTGAGTGAGTGAGTGAGTGTGTGTGTGTGTGTACACATGCACACTTTACATAAATGTACTAAATGCACCATTTACCGTTGTGAGTTGAATCAAGGTCATGTGACCAGTCACTGTGCCACAGACAGACGGTGTGCGATGGAAGTGTGACCTACATCGGCCGGAGTCTGTTTTACTTTACGACGTCCACAGAACAAAACAAACAGAATGTGATCTGCTCTGGAGGGACTGGGCCTGGCAGCAGAGGGACTGCGTGGGGCTGGCCGCTCTCCAACAGTAGCTAGCCCAGGATACTGTGTGGAACTCCATGCAGCCGTGGACAGAAAGAAACTGTTGTTTATGACAGCTAAGTTTGATTTAGCTTTAGTCATATAGGCTACATTAGTCCTCTAAAATGTTTTAGTTTTAGTTGCGACCACAGGTCGCAGTTAGTATGTAAAGCAGGAGGAAGCTTGTCATGCTGTGACGCCCAGCTGTAAACATGCTTAACACACACACACACACACACACACACACACACACACACACACACACACACACACACACACACACACACACACACACACACACACACACACACACACACACACACACACACACACTTTACCTGTCTGTACAACAATTGCCCTTTCCAGTGATAATACCGACCTGCGATCGCTTCTTGTCCATAAGGCATTAAATGCCATGAGATTTTAGTCAACTGAATCTACAGTCAATTTTGTCAACCATACATTATTTGGGATGGCCATGAACTTAATGACTCATTTTACACTTGGTTGCATGCTGAAAATAGCTGATCTACAAGCTCTCAATGCAGCGTCGAACTGCTATTGGCTGGTATTCTCGAACGCTTTGGTGTATCAAGGTATAGTGCAAGTCTTCTCTTCTCATAATAACCCATAATAATTAAAACCAGCCATCACGAGCTTCAACTCATGATGAACAAAGCATAGGAGTACAGTAACATTTTCATTTGTGGGGGTCGGGTATCTTATAGACTTTTTGAATTGCAGGTTTTAATTATTATGGGTAATTATTTGGTAAGCCCACGTCTGGTGGTACAGGCACAACCAAACAAAATTACATATTTTACTACTGGATCTCCACTATAGTCCGTCCATGAGATTTTGGTTTTTATTTGTTGAAGACATGACCATACTACAGCCCCCAGGAAATCCCCTTAAGAAGTTCCCACTTTGCAGGGAACCACTGCTGTAAAAAGGGTCATTTGGAACGGCCTCTCAAGGCCCCCATTAGAGCCACATTAGAGAAGCAATGTAATTTAACTCAAAGAAGTGAGACTTCTCAGTTCTGCACCCATTAATGTCATTTCCCCTCACTCCATTTCACATTTCACACTGAAGTGACAGGGACTATATAAAAACTAAGACCTTGATTTCATGCTTAGTTGTACTCCGGCAATAGTGAGCATTGCCTGAAGCTGAGTGACGTGTTTTCAAACGTTTTTGGTAACATCAATGGCCGTTTCTATCAGCCACTATGAATGAAGCGTTGTGTAATGATTCTGTTGGCAGCAGGATCACAGACTGACCCTGTCCACCTCTCAATGACCATGACTACTGTGGTCGTAAACAAAACAAGTTTTACTTGTTTTGTTGTGAAGTGGTGGGCATTAAAGCATATTTACTTGAACTTAAGTACTGCAATGAAGTACATTTTCTTTTTGTATCTTGCTATTGTTAGGCTAGTCTCGCGTAGTCGCGTTGTAGAAAACTATTCCACAATCTCGGAATGCTGGCATTTGGAAATTGCAAGATTCAACAGTCTGGCAATGTAATGTCAGGCAGAAACCTCTTCTCTCCATATTATTCCTTTCAATGTTTTTTGTCCCGTGAATCCACAAGCTGGAAATGCATGCCTTTGAATTATGAACAACAACAGTTCATATGGACATAGGCTATGACACAATGATGAACTATAATGCAGATGATTGCAATGACGACTGTCCTGTCAGAAAACGTGACCCCCCCCCCCCCCAATATTCAAAACTTTACACAATTCTACCAATAATCATGTGAGAGTGCCACATAATTGTGTGCCAAATAAATTGCATGGGGAATCCATGACTTTAAACTGATTTGAGAAGCACTGAAGACAGGGCCGCTACAGGTCTATAAGTAGGCTGCATTCCATGGCGGGACATGTACTCTTGTGAAAGTAGCGCCTTCTCAACTCCCGCCAATGGGTCTTCTTTCAGAATGAAGTCTAGACTTGGGTTCATTGATGGTTTTGTGTGAATGAATTCACACAATCTACAAAACCACAGGTTCCCTGTGTGTGTGTGTGTGTGTGTGTGTGTGTGTGTGTGTGTGTGTGTGTGTGTGTGTGTGTGTGTGTGTGTGTGTGTGTGTGTGTGTGTGTGTGTGTGTGTGTGTGTGTGTGCCTGCACGTGCATGCGTGTATGTGTGCATGCATGGGTCATGTGTGTAATGTGTCACATGGGTTCATTCATAGAATAGTATGTAAAGTACAGTATGTAGTATATGTCCTTCATGTACCCAGGGATCTACAGTATGTGCATACTGTACTTTTCCTCATTTCCCCAATTGCTAATATCGAATCTGAATTAAATAACTTTTATGTGTGTAAATGAACAGATTGTTCAAGGTGGGTGGGCCCATTGGGCCGTACGTGCAGGTGCAGCTCTTCGGGCTTCGGTGCCTATAGGGGCCCTCAGGGAGGTGCTAATCCAGCCTGCATCTGTATCTAAATAAAGAGGCAGATCTTTAAAAAAATGTAACATTGTAGTCACAAATGTGCAGTTGGCAGGTAGGAAACCTGAAGACTTCCACACCCTCGACTTACTATAATCTTTAGCAGGTGCCTATAAGCGATAACGTACTATAGTATACCTGTCGTAGAAGGAGAGGCCCGCACACTGCCACTTGCTGGATCAATTTACAACAGGAAACGTTTTGGAAACCTGAAGACAGGAAACCTGAAGACAGGAAACCTGAAGGCGGAATAAGAATTTTCACCATACTGATTCCTCCTTGAGGTTTCCTGTCTGCCTACAAATCCGTTTACAAAATGATTGCCATCCGTACCAGATAGTTCACGACTTCACGCAGAGATTTTGGAACACAGAACAGTTACGCAAGCTGTGTACGGTGAAACAGCTCTCAAATCACTCTTTTATAAAAGAGTGATTTACATGCTATAGCATGTAAACCTGAATTTGGGAATTGTATTGCTACCAGTATTTCTTCCAGTATTGATACTTTTACTCATAAGCAAAACCTTTGGCTGCTGTGTCTACCACTGGTGGTAGACTGACCATGCATGGCATGCCAGCTAGAGAGGCTATAATGGAACCAGGCGCTGACCTCAGCAGTGTTTTCTCACCTGATAAGACCTTCCTGCCTACCAGACAAGACCGCCATACACACATAGCCTGTGAGGAAACACTTTACGACATGTCACACATTGTCATGACATGTCACAATCTGTCTGGATGCACTCATCTGTGCATCCTGCGTTACAGCTGGACACAAACACAGGCACCAGCTTCGTTATATTGCTCTTTGTCCCACAATCTCACCATGTGATTGATCCTATGGAGAGGTGCCATCTGCCGTGTGTCTATTGTACTACTGTAGTCACTACATGCAGATGTGTCTATGCATATTTTTGTACTTGAGAACTATACTTTCAAAAGGACTGGCTCAGCAAGATCTTACCACAAAATATTATCGTATTGCTGAAAATAGTTTTTTTCATTGTAGTGGGGGGGTTGGAATGGTGAGAGAGACACTATTCCGCGGTGCCTGACAATGACGGAAAATGCACTCACTCTCTCATGTTGAGGCTGACAGGCCTTTTTTAATGCCATCCAGGATCTATACCTTTATATGGTATAGATACCGATAGATATTGCCGGTTTATCTCCATGTTTGCTCATGGAGAACATTTTTTGTCAAAATGAAAAATAGACAAAAAGACAATTATAGGCTATAACCAGAAACACAAAGAGCTCTAGCTGGTCTTGGCCAAGACAGGTGCACAAACAGTGTTCAAAGTGTTTGGTTCCACTTTGGTTGACATTTGAGGACTAATACGATCTAGTCTGACTCCTATATATGAAATTCATGAAAAACATCTGAAGACAGACATCCCTGGATGAATCAGAGAGGCAGATTGAGGCCAGTCTGATTTAAATCAACCATAACTATTCTGGCCCAGAATAGCGTAGATATAGCTTTATTATTTCAACTATTGAAGTCGTCCTGGAAATGATGTAATGATCGTCCCGATATGAACTGTGATCTGGCCGAGTCTTGAGCGTCACTGGAGTCATTGGAGGACGTTAAGATGACAATGTGGGATAATGTTTACGTCATTCCCCAAGATGTCTTCCCCTGTTGAAATATTAAAGCTTACTCTGGGCCTGATCTGATCGATTTAAGTTAGTCCGGCCTCAATCAAACTCTCTCTGATTCATCCAGGGACGTCTGTCTTTAGTGGACAGGATTTGTGTTGGTTGAAATCAGGTGATATTCTGGGCTGGATTTGGTCTTGGATTGCCTTGATCTGGGCACAATCAAGATGTCACTAATTCGTACATTGTGCTGGGATGATGTAATGCATTACCTCATGTCTACCATTGTTAATGTGAGTCCCTCTGGATTAAGAGCATCTTCTAAATCCAAACACCTAAATTGTAGTATGCTGTATAAGATTGAGCATTTTTATCTGTAGTGAGATAAGATAACAGTAAACAACCATCAGTAGGCTATACTGACCCACTGTAATCCTCTTAAAGACCCCCTGGGGATTCTCAGACCCCACTATGAGAACCATAGAAACATCACTAATATAAAGATACAAGTAAAAGTAATCAGAGACTACAATTTAAGGGCTTTTCAGACCGCAACGATAAACGCCTGCATAAACGCGGCGATTCTCTATTCTCTCTGCAGTGCCGACATAAAGAAAATCGGCCGTCGATTAATGCCAGGCGTTTTAAAAAGCTCACTTGATTGAGCTTTCAAAAACATTGAACAACAACAAACACAAATCACTGGACGCCGTGCGATAAACGACCGCCGTTACACGCTCTCTTTATCGCAGGTTGTTTTCTGAGCACAAAATGCTCCATTTTAATCCATTGAAAATGATTTATTACTCACCGCCTGTAAGTCACTTGTAATTAAAACATGCAAATTGTAATGAATGTAAAATGTCTATTCTATGCGCGCGCGCGCGTGTGTGTGTGTGTGTGTGTGTGTGTGTGTGTGTGTGTGTGTGTGTGTGTGTGTGTGTGTGTGTGTGTGTTTTGAGATAACAGATATGTGAAGACACAGTTTGGAAAGCGTTTCCTGCTTGCTGTGATACTCAATGTGGTTGTGGTATCAGGGCAGCTGTCTGGACCTTCTGGATGGCATCAAACTATTGTACATCTGCTAAAACACTGTACTGGTCTGTGGAGCAGAGGCACCTCATTCATATTTAGTTCTTTCTTTTTTTGGAAATCAACACCATATTGATCATACTATATAGTTATAAAAGCATCAAAAGTAGCAGAACTGTAATTCGCGCTTTGAATTTGTAGATCGGCTTTGCTGTTGTCGTTTTTTGGTTGGAATCCAGTAGAGTAACAGTTTAGACATTGAGTTTTTACTCCACTCCAAATGCACACTTTCAAGGATATACTGTAGTTGATAGACAGAACTTATACTTTGCTGATTTGGGTTATTTTACAAGAGAACACTAACCCGTCATGCCCTTTGTATATGGCATGAAGTGAGAGCTTTTGAACATATAACAGCAGAGGTCTGGCGGTTTTGCATGACTAACACATTTGTGTGTGTGTGTGTGTGTGTGTGTGTGTGTGTGTGTGTGTGTGTGTGTGCGTGCGTGCGTGCGTGCGTGCGTGCGTGCGTGCGTGCGTGCGTGCGTGCGTGCGTGCGTGCGTGCGTGCGTGCGTGCACACATTTATATGTGCAAACACACACATGTTCATTTCCTGTGACATGGTCCAGCCTTCTATAGAAGCTTCTGCTTCATCTATAATTAAACAGAAAGAGGAAGAGAGAGACAGACGTGTGTGTGTGTGTGTGTGTGTGTGTGTGTGTGTGTGTGTGTGTGTGTGTGTGTGTGTGTGTGTGTGCGTGCGTGCGTGCGTGCGTGCGTGCGTGTGTGCGTGCGTGTGTGCGAGAGACATAGTGGGAGTGCCTCTCTTTTTCGCAGCTCACACACTTTATGAATGAGCAGGGCTTGGAATAAAAAGTAAGGGCCTTCCAGACGAGGAGTGATAAACAAATGCATTATTGTGGAGCTTGCACCGTGCCCCACAGTGTCTACCTAACCACAATCCCTCAGCGTAAAAAAGCTCATCGGAATCGATGTCTAGAATCACATGCAGGCATATCATATGCATGAACCAGGGGCGGATTGGCACATATTTTCCCACCGGGACAATTTTGCCTTTGCCAGGCCACCCTGGGGGGGCAGCTGGTTAACCAGATGTAACTCTTTGAGAGCGTAAAAATGAAACCAAATGGACCCTTGTGGGTCCATTTGGTTTCATTTTTACACCCTCAAGAGTTAAAATATTCATCATGTGAATTAGCCCAACTTAGTCTACACAACTAGAGAATGTAGAAGATTAATGGTCATTTTGATCTGTATGTTCCAGGCGAGCATTTAGCGCATTCTAGTGCATTTTGGAAGTGCCACTAGTGTATTTTGGATCTTGTCCAGGCCACTAGGTGGCGCAGGCCACCGGGAAAACTCCCTGTACTCCAGATGGCCAATCCGCCCCTGGCATGAATGACCACACATACCATTAAATCAAGGGACGCCGTGTGATGATGCGCTTGTGTCATCGCGCAGCATCTTCTCACCATACAACATAGTAGAGTTCTCAAACTCTGCCCGAACCCGACCAGGACCGAACCCGAACAGGCCCGACCCGACATTTAGGGCCGGGTAGGGCCGAAAATCTATCCTAATCAATAGGGCCGGGTAGGGCCTAGGGCCGCATGAAAACATAATATATATTGAATTATTTTAATATAGTAAGAATAATAGTTATTTTCTGTATTTACCCATTATGAAGATGGTGCTGATTGCATTTCAATTTTAATCTGTGGTGAATTCTCAAATTCTGCCCAAACCCGACAGTTTAGGGCCGGGTAGGGCCTAAAATGTATTCCATTTAGTAGGGCCGGGTAGGGCCTAGGGCCTGAACTGTTAGGGCCGGGTAGGGCCGGGCCTTAATTTTCAGGCCCGTTGAGATTGAAAATGAACTGGCACATTTTATTGATCCACGTGTGAAAGGCCCTGTACTGATTATTTACTGTACATAACCCATTGTGACTTGAGGCTGATTCTACTGTATTGTCTTCTAAATCCTAAGCAGTTTTCTGAAGAACGTATCTTACCGGTATACAGTTTCATGTCTGCAGACCCCCATCTTAGAATATTTGTTTCCAGTTATGTCCAGAAGCAAATATTTGAGTCAAACACACACACACACACACACAAACACACACACGCGCACACACACACGTGTGTGCGCGCGCACACTCACGCACGCATGCACACACACACACACACACACACACACACGCACGCACACACACACACACACACACACACACACACACACACACACACACACACACACACACACACACACACACACACATACACATATAGTGTTACAAGAAAACACATAGCTATATGTATTTTTTATTTTTGCTGGAATCTCTGTTTTTACAGTAAAAGTAGCAATACCACAATGTAAAAATACACTCTTACAAGTAAAATAGCCTGTAATAGTACAAGTAAAATAGCCTGTGAGTACTAAATAAATGTGGAAAAGCTTTGTTTTTGAAAATATCTGGTCTGATATGGTGATGCCATAACAAAATTTAATGGATACATTGTAACAATCGAAATGTGCATATTAACATAAAGCTTACAATTACAAATAATCATAGCGGTGTGAAAAGTACCATATTTTGCCTCTGAAGTGTAGTCAACCCTCAAAACATGGAAATACTGCTTACTGTAAGTGCCACACTTGAATAAATGTACTTAGTTACTAAGTTTGCAGAACTACAGAGAGGCAGATGATGACAGGCTATGTTTGTGTGTGTGTGTGTGTGTGTGTGTGTGTGTGGGGGGGGGGGGGGGGTGCGCGCGCGTGTGCATGCGTGCGTGTGTGTGAGAGAGATACAGGGACTTGATGTGATTTTGATCGCAGCATCAACTGGGCCATAAAAACTCTTTCCTCTTAATCTGTTTAGGATTTACGACGCGGAAAGATATGTCAATGACATGCAGAGATGAAATCCCTCTGACGCGGTTATCAATTAAGAGTTTAATAATCACAACAAAGCATCTTTTAACTGTGCTGAGAGACTTTGATCCGTTCAGAATGACATGATATCTCAAATGTGTCGGCTGGAAACCTTGTGTGTCCAAAACACTTGTGCTTTCCAGGAAACGGAGGAGAACAAATAATGTGTAATTCAGTAATGTTCCAATCAGTGTTCAGTGGTTCAACTACAACTATAACAAAAACATGTTCATCGGCTACCTTTTTTTAGTGGCAAAAACTAAATAAAAACATAGCTATGATGCCTAAAAGTATGGCTAAACTATGACTATAGCAGTCTGAGACATTACTTAAAGGAGAATTCCACCCGTTTTCAAAATTTCCTTTTTCCTGTGACGATACTAATGTGAACCAAATGGACCCTAGCGGGTTCATTTGGTTCCATTTGTACTGTAACAGAATGGGATGGAACTTTTTGATCATGTCCACACAACATCTCTAAGGTATATTAATGACAGTACAATGTTGAAAATGGGTGGAGTTCCCCTTTAACCAATCCACTTTTCAAAGTCAGTTTGCAGCACCCTTCAAGCACAGGTAAACAGACAGATACAGACTTCTCCATATACAGGGTGGGCACAAAAGTGACACAGACAGTTGAATGGGTACTGTGACAAGTTCAAAACGTTGTATTATTATAGTAGGTTTCAAAGTTTCCTTGTTCTCCAGTAGGCCATGCAGTGGCCGATGGGCAGGTACAGGTAAAAAGAAAACATGAAAAAAGCAGAATGATGGAGTTAGGAGGTTTCCACACGATTTTAATTGTGACAAATTCACATGGAGCTAGAGAAAGGAAATGGCCGTTCCATTCTCGACACGCGTGATCAGTGCAGGAAATAGTTATGTGATTCGTTAAGGTTGGTAGGCATATTTGTGGGGATTAGTTTAAGTAAGTACTCATTTAGTCCAGTACTCACTATGCAAAACGTCCCATTTCAAGTTTTGCATTAGACAAACCATACAGTTTGTCGATTGGCTATTTCCAAAAGGCCGTAGGGCAGAAGTAGGTCAAGTATGTTGTGTAATAATAATTCAATAATCTACAAATTAACTAAATTAAAGTTTTCTCATAATTGAAGTGGAGAAAAAGTATAATATTGGACCCAATAAAAGTGCCTCAAAATTCACTCAAAGTACTTAAGTAAATGTATACTTAATGTTGCGTGTGATCATCATGTGGGTTGAACCAATGCGAGGAATGCAAGGCGACATTGCAATGCAGTGACGCAGCATTCCTGTGAAATCAATGAAAGTTCTTCATCCAGGAATCCATTGTACTTATTGCGTAATGTTACGGTATGTCAGGGCTATCTATAGCATACACTATTACACAGCATACATTCTGGAAAATGTTCTTCCTCTTTCAGGGTAGAAGACAGAGAATTGGTCTTTTTTTTATTATTTATTCTCCAAGTCTCAGTTTTTGGTCAGTAAGTAGCACAAGTCTACCTGTCTTTCCAGCACATTATTATATCCATAAACATAACTTAACATAACTCAGGTGGGTTACACATTTCATCCAATCAGGACAAAGAATCCAGAGAATGAAGCTCCTTTGAATTGAATCCCACCAAAATCATTTCGTTGCAATTAGAGATGTCCGATATTGTTGTTTTTTTTTACCGATATCCCAATATTGTCCAACCCTTAATCTCCGATACTGATATCAACCGATACCAATATTTACAGGCTTTTTTGGTGGACAAAAAATAAATAATGGGAGCATTCAGTGATTTGGATGATTTGGAAAACCCCCAACAGACCAACAGCACGTGGACCAGTTAAGGCATGCCACCACTCGATCATAATTAAAGGAAGGACCCCCATATATCTTTTTTTCCGATTATGTGGCTCTATACATGTCTGTAAATTGTGTTTTATGGATTAAAAAAAAAACTTTATCATATTTTTCCCCAATACCGATATTTTCTGAGAGAAAAGAACAAGAAGAGAACAAGAGTCTAGAAGCTTCGAGATCAACAACAGCGTTTAGCTCTTATTCATCCAGGGTCAACAAGTGTGACTTGCAACAAGCAGCATGAACATATAGTACAATATATGGAGCTGACCGTTCGGGCATTATATATCCATCTCACCTCATGAAACCCTGTACAGTGTACACACAAGACATGCTCCAAATATGACCAATGCATGCGACCTTGCCCTTTAGTGCAGACACAAACTTCAGCATTGTCATGACAGCAGTATTTCAGTACCCTGCATCCATCCATCCATCCATCCCAGAATCTGTCTTGTGTACGGTGGTCCATGGCTCTCACTTCTTCTCATGCCTTCCGCTTCCTCTTCCTGTCCTCCGTTACAATCTAGCTGAGTGCACATGGCGAGGAAGGATCTAGTAAAGCATGGATGAAAACATTTTGTACTGGACTTTGTTCCATCCATACTTCTTCTGTCTCACCCCCTAAGTCTACATTAATTTATGCAACTGTTGCCAAACTGACAATTTGTGGTGTGTTCATTGTGTCGGTGAAGCAGTTCTATAATGTAATATGGGAGAACTGAGATTTTCCCTTATTTTTGTCATATTTGGGGACATGAAAGAAAGATGTGGTATTTCTGCCTGTATTTCTATGGGACCACATGGCAGATTCTCTGTTCTGTGGGCTAACCAGGTTTTCTTCAATGTCTTACTTCGTTTGTCTATTTCACGGTTCTGGTCGTTGGGTCTGTATTTAGTGAGTTTGGTTTGTGGAATGGTCAGTTGCTTGGCCAGGCCAGCACTGTAATGTTTGATAACAATGAAGCATATTCACTTGTTATTTCAGTTCTAGAAATAGCTGTGGGCATCTGTTTTCAGTTGGAAGACACAAAACGTTTAGTTTTCGTCTGTTTCTCTGTCAATTCCAAGACAATTCAATTCAAGATAGCCTTATTGTCATGGGAAACATGCACTTGCTAAATGATACATACCGTATCATAAGATATACAGTAGTAGACATCTTAATGGCTGATTTTGCATTTGGTTGCATGCTGAAATATGGTGCATAGTATTGTGAGCTTGTAGATCTGCACTTTTATAGTTCTATTGGATCTTGTCACCACTATCCATCCCTCTCTAGCATTACAGTGCAGTTTTGAATTGTCAATGAAACATATTTATTCTTATCGTTATTCATCATAGCTTTAATTTCAGTAGGGAAAAGGTAGTCGACAAATATTTTTCAGGATAAATGTAGAACGTTTAAGTGGCTGGTTTTCTTTGATGAATAACAGATCGGCTTGCTGGAAGCTTACTGATGAGCTGCACAGAAGTGAGAGCTGTGTGCTAATTGGACATCACTACCGCAATGTCACACATGTATGATGACCTTCAACACATGACACACATGTCACATGTCGTCATTTGTTTGTCTGTCTGTCTGCTGGTCAATAGCATCCAGTAGATGTTGGTACTTAAGCCTCAGCATTAAACAACATCTGGTGTATTAGCACGCCAATCTTAAGCCAACTTATCTGTGAACTTTTCTCCTCTAAATTCTAACAGAAGGTAATCAGTTGTTTGTCACAAGCAGAAAGATCCTCCTCCTATCTGCTTTAGAACAGTAACTGATTACTGGACGTGCCTACGCCTGTGTGTGTGTGTGTGTGTGTGTGTGTGTGTGTGTGTGTGTGTGTGTGTGTGTGTGTGTGTGTGTGTGTGTGTGTGTGTGTGTGTGTGTGTGTGTGTGCATGCGTGCATGTAGCCACAGCCGTGTATAGGCTTAATTAACAGGGGTGTCAAACTCAGGTATACGGCAGGTCAAAATAGAACAATTGGTACAAGTCGAGGGCCGGAGCCTCCGGAATGCGTTTCAACACACGGGGCACTGGTTTACGAGGACGCCCCAGGAAAACAGCAAAAGTAATTTTAATTCAAAAATCATGAATGTCCTTTAATAGCAAGATACATGCAAAGATGAAACGGCATGCATTCAAATCTGATTGCATTATTAAAGCTCAGTTTCCTGTTCTATGATCCTCACCAAGCACTGCTTTCATAGTATAATGAGAAAGATAATTAAATAATTTGAGAAAGTTACATATCATCCCACAGGCTGAAAATAATTCATTTGTGGGCCTGATTTGGCCCCTGAGCCTTGAGTTTGACATACAATATGTGGCTTAATAGATCTCAATGTTTTCCTCACAAAATGAATGCTGAGCTTTATCCTGAAGTTTCTGAATCTTTCTCAATTAACTGTCGACCTTTACCTTGACCAGGCTTCATATTCAAGGAATATTTATTTCACCAAAATCTATTGTTTAGGTACCGATTTTGACCCCTGACTTGCCTTCATTTTGACACTATATGTCACAATATTCCGGCTAATCGTGTTACCCAATGTGACCTTTTTGCCACACATGCACGGACACACGCACACATACATGCGCACGCCGCACACACATTTTATCATATGGCCTCAGGCAGCAGCCCACTTCCCCCTGCCCCAACACACACACACACACACACACACACACACACACACACACACACACACACACACACACACACACACACACACACACACACACACACACACACACACACACACACACACAGGGTATGTCGTTACACAGTCAGTGTCGAAACCTCTGATCTGATTTCACATTAAGAGAAGAAACGTTACAGGGGCCGTTTTCCTCAGAAATACCACCCAACACACACACACACACACACACACACACACGCGCGCGCATACATGCATACATGCATACATATGCTGTATACACGCACGCAAGCACACCCACACGGGGTCCTACTAATTGCCCAAAAGTACCCAAAACTACACAAAAACATACCCCAAACTACCCAAAGGTACCCAAAAGCATATCCAAAAGTACCCCAAAGTACCCAAAAGCATACCCAAAAGTACCCAATAGCATACCCAGAACTACCCAAAAGTACCCCAAACTACCCAAAAGTACCCAAAAGCATACCCAAAAGTACCCAAAAGCATACCCAAAAGTACCCAAAAGCATACCCAAATGCACCCAAAAGCATACCCAAAGGCATACCCAAAAGTACCCAAAAGCATACCCAGAAGTACTCAAAACTACCCAAAAGCACCCCAAAGTACCCAAAAGTACTCAAAAGCATACCCAAAAGTACCCAAAAGCATACCCAAGAGTACCCAAAAGCATACCCAAAAGTACTCAAAAGCATACCCAAAACTACCCAAAACTACCCAAAAGCTACCCCAAACTACCCAAAAGTGCCCCAAACTATCCATGAAGTCTAGGAAAAAATAAAATTGGTTCAGGAAATAAGCAATAGGTATTGGTTCAATAAAATAAGCAATAGGCGTTCACGGCTCAAAATAAGCAATAGGCGTTCACGGCTACAGAGTGGTGCGCTATGAGCCGTGAACACCTGCTATTTAGGTACCCACTGCACTATGGGCAGGCAGTCCATAATAGACTGCCTGCTTTCCTATTGAACTATAAGTCCTTTGTGCTGTCCAGATCGGCTGTTCTGGCTCTGCTGTAGCAAGCTAAAAAACAATAATTATTTTCCTGAACCGGATCGCTTGTGAGACTCAGTAGCCTGCTGATTTGTTGTAGATCTACTTTGTGCTATTGTAGACAACATCATGTTATTTGCAGCATGACACATGCAGGGAAAAAGGCTTGAACTTTATTAACGAAATGATTAATATCTAAGGGCAGAGCCTGGCCATGTAAAGCAGCTGTTTATGTATGATATCACTTGCATATCATCAGCAGCTATCATGCATGATGATACAGATACTGTAAATATAGGACCTGTAGTTGCCCTGTGACTTTCATGAACAAACGTGATGTACATAGTATACGTGTCTGTACATTTAGGCGAGGCGAGGAGAGTCTCCTTGGATGTCTGCATCTGAGCGGTTTTGTAGAACTATAACTTACATTAACAATGCTCTCATCGGCAGAGCAGAACTCTTCAAATGTGTTATAATGCGTGTCCAGTGCTTTCCAATTAGAAATCTTTTCGCAAGCTGTTTCCATCCCTCATTTGCTCATTAGTCTTTTTCAATACGCTCCAAAATCCGCATTATTTTTGAGGAAAATGGAAACTTATTCGCATTTTGAAGTTTTTCCATTCATCATTCTCTTTGCAAGAGCCGTTTTTGAGCATGGAAACCTGGCTACAGACTGAATAGAAAAAAGGTGGCATTTTATCATGTACATTATTGAGGACCTACAGTATTATATGAAGATACATCGTAAAGTGATGAAGTGGTCCTTTAAGTTATGAGTAGAAGCTGGTACAAAATATCAAACAAAAATATCAAGGGAAAATAAACCTCCTGGTAATAGGACAAACCTATCAAATGACATTCAGACAGTACTAAACATGCTCCAAGATGACAACTACAGCTTTGTTGTTTTGGGTATGCTTTTGGGTAGTTTTGGGTAGTTTTGCGTATGCTTTTGGGTACTTTTGGGTATGCTTTTGGGTACTTTTGGGTATGCTTTTGGGTACTTTTGGGTATGCTTTTGGGTACTTTTGGGTATGCTTTTGGGTAGTTTGGGGTACTTTTGGGTATACTTTTGGGTAGTTTTGGGTAGATTAGAGAGATTAGAGATCTTTATTATCCCAGAGGGAAAGTTGCTTTGCTCAGGTCAAATACATACACACATAGACAAAAGTACAAATACTATAAAACTTTTGTGAAACACACTATAAAATGCATAGTTTAAAAACATTATCTTGTACATTATCTTATGCCTTTGGGTACTTTTGGGTATGCTTTTAGGTACTTTTGGGTTGTTTTGGGTACTTTTGGATATGCTTTTGGGTACTTTCGGGTATGCTTTTGGGTAGTTTGGGGTACTTTTGGGTACTTTTGGGTATGCTTTTGGGTAGTTTTGGGTGCTTTTGGGTATGCTTTTAGGTAGTTTGGGGTACTTTTGGGTAGTTTTGGGTACTTTTAGGTAGAGATTAGAGATCTTTATTATCCCAGAGGGAAAGTTGTTTTTCTCAGGTCAAATACATACACACATAGACAAAAGTACACATACTATAAAAACACTATAAAATGCATAGTTCAAAAACATTATCTTTTGGGTAGTTTTAGGTACTTTTGGGTATGCTTTTGGGTACTTTTGGGTATGCTTTTGGGTAGTTTGGGGTACTTTGGGGGGTATGCTTTTGGGTAATTTTGGGAACTTTGGGGTAAGCTTTTGGGTAGTTTTGGGTAGATTAGAGAGATTAGAGATCTTTATTATCCCAGAGGGAAAGTTGTTTTGCTCAGGTCAAATACATACACACATAGACAAAGGTACACATACTGTAAAAACACTATTGTGAAACACACTATAAAAACACTATAAAATGCATGTATCTTATTGTACATTATCTTTTGGGTAGTTAGTTTTGGGTACTTTTGGGTATGCTTTTGGGTAGTTTCGGGTACTTTTCGGTACTTTTGGGTATGCTTTTGGGTACTTTGGGGTATGCTTTTGGGTGCTTTTGGGTAGTTTTGGGTATGCTTTTGGGTAGTTTGGGGTATGCTTTTGGGTACTTTTGTGTATGCTTTTGGGTACTTTGGGGTATGCTTCTGGGTACTTTTGGGTGCTTTTGGCCTTTTGGGTACTTTTGGGTGCTTTTAGGTACTTTTGGGTATGCTTTTGGGTACTTTTGAGTAGTTTTGGGTATGCTTTTGGGTACTTGTGGTTGTGGGTAGTTTGGGATATGCTTTTGGTTACTTTTGGGTACTTTTGGGTATGCTTTTGGGTACTTTTGGGTATGCTTTTGGGTACTTTTGGGTAATTTGGGTTGTTTTGGGTACTTTTGGGCAATTAGTATTGTGTACATGTGTACACAAATGGAAGAGTCGAACAGGATGCAAGGCTGTAGGTCTGTCCTTTTTATGACTACGAGAAAACGTAAGCGTGCACACATACACACACTCATGCACACCCACTCACACACACACATGCACATATTAAAATAAACATGTACTCTAAACATATACTGAAAATCCCTTTCACCAATGCGCATGCACGCACGCGCGTGCACACACACACACACAGGCATACATTACCATAACCATGACCATATGCGCGCACACTCCCACATGCACACATGTGCGCGCACACACACTCCCACACACACGCACGTGTGCACACACACACACACACACACACACACACACACACACACACACACACACACACACACACACACACACACACACACACACACACACACACACACACACACACACACACACACACACACACACACACACACAGCGGCCAGCAGCCACACATGCGTGCCCCCATGCGACCACATGAAAGGCCTTTCCCAGCAGAAATACCAGAGCGTTCTCCCACTTCAACAAATGACGTCTATAAATTCCTCCCTGCTGGAGACAAAAGGCTGAGCGGACCTGCTGACACACACACACACACACACACACACACACACACACACACACACACACACACACACACACACACACACACACACACACACACACGCGCGCACACACGCACACCACAAGACCCCCAGAACCTGAAACCACATGCACTGTGCAGCAGCAGTTAAAGTCTCCTTGCCCACAAGAACCCCAAATACAATTATGTTTCCAAGCTGTTTGTTTCTAGATGTATATCCACGCAGATACATTTGCTGTTGGGCAGAAACCTCTTATCTCCATATTCCACACGTTTTGTGTGTTTGTCTTTTCATAAATCATTGCCCTGGCTATACTGGATCATACCAAAGGACTACACACAAAATTGAAAATTGTAGCTGATTGGAGCTTGTAGATTTGCTATATTTTTTCTGCCGTTTTGAATTTGAATCATTTTTGGACACATGACTCTAGGCTTAAAATGATTAATATAAATATTTTTGAAAATGTCTGGCCGCAACTACTATGCCATAGATGGGGTACCATTTGTAGGCTATAGTGTCAAGGGTTATGGTGGTCCTTGACATTTGAAATATTTAGAACTACCAGTATTGTATAGCAGATGATGAAGTCCTTGTACCAGCTCTGTTGATAAGCTGGTCCTGTAAACCAGGGGTTTTCAACCAGTGGTCCGGGGACCACCAGTAGTCCTTGTGAGAGTTCTAGGTGGTTAACCAGATCATGTAACTCTTTGAGTACGTACAAATGAAATGGTTTCATTTTACACTCTCAAGAGTTAAAATATTCATCATCTGAATTAGCCCAAGTCTACACAACTAGAGAATGTAGAATATTTTAACCAGTTTTTTTTTTTTGTCTTGAATGATGGTGTTGGTTTAGTGATGCCACAATTGTAGTTATAGACAGTTATAGCAGTAGTAGTGTTTCAAATAATTTTAAATATAAGTACGTACTATAAGTACTAATTTGAAATATCTTGGGTTGTTTTGCATGCCAGCGTGTTTGGTGGGGCAGTCAGGGAATTTAGGGGGGCATGGCCCCTGCATGCCCATGCCTAGATCCGCCCCTGTTTGATGTGACTGGTATGACGATCTTGTGGCTTAGTCTTTCTTGTCGCCTTTGGTAAGACCCTGATATCAGGTAGGGCGAAATCCATTTGCGACTGCGACAGGTGAACTGGTTTCATAAACGGTCGCGACGGTCATAAACCCTTTGTGAACGTTTTGCATAACGGTTGCGACAGCTTGCATAACGGTCCAGGGTTACAGTTAGGATTAGGCATAGGTTTTACTGGGGTTCTAAAACCGGTGCGACTTTCACTTACATCAAGGTCACACGCGGATTCCGCTGTCTCTCCTTGATATGTTTTGGTTCCAGTTGTACAACATACTCTCTTGGGATAAAATAAAGCCCAGCCCTAACAGTGTAGATTGGGGTCATGGTCCCCTGGAGCTTGAACCCATTAACTCCTAGCCTGGCTAATAAGTCACTCTCATATCACACTGTCTGTGGTATACCAAAGGCCATTTTGTTTTGCCAAGGCATATTTGTGTCTGACATATTAGCCAGGCTAATTAGCACCAGGGAAAGCATTAGTGCCATTTTAGATTTTCACCTGGCTATTCTAAAATAGCAGATATTCAAGCTCACAGAAATGGGAGACATGAGTAGCAGTGCTGAGACTGAGGGAGACAATGTAGGCGAGACAGACAGTAGGCCAGCTGAGAGATGGACAGTGTATAGGGACAGGCAGTAGGACAGAGAGGAAGACCATGTTGGAGGGAGAGAGCTAGAAGATATAGGACATCTGAGAGACATCTCAGTTTGAAGTCTTGAAGTGTCCTTTTTGGAGAGAAACAGGCACTGTAACAGACAAAGGCACAGAGAGATACTGTGTGAGGTTTTAGTTTGTGTGTATGTGTGTGTGCGTGCATGTGCGCACATGTGTGCGTGCACGCAAGCTCTATCATTATATCATTACAGCTGTGTGGTAAGCATATGAGAGCTGTAATTTGTGAGGAATGAAGGTAAGGCGAGGACATGTTTCTCTTCCCTCCCTCCCTCATCCCTCTATATCCCTGACTCTCCACTCTTCCCTGCATCACTTCTATCTCGTCGCAGTCCTGAACATGGAAACCTCTTATATCCACATTGTAACATTTTTGTGATTTAGAATAGCCTATAGATTAGTGTTTTACAGAGCAACAGAGAGAAAAAGACATGAATAGCAACAAGAATTTTAAAAGCTCAACGAAAAAATCCCTGCAGAACATATAGTGCCCCGCATTAGCCCTGTTACAAAAGCCAGCCTGCATCTGTGTGTGAGCGTGTGTGTTCCACACAGCTGATAGTGACAGACACACACACACACACACACACACACACACACACACACACACACACACACACACACACAGTTGTAATTCCATTCCGTGGCATGGACCCTTTTACTATCTCTTTCCCCTGGGCTTTGGGACGTGTGTGTGTGTGTGTGTGGTGTGTGTGTGTGTGTGTGTGTGTGTGTGTGTGTGTGTGTGTGTGTGTGTGTGTGTGTGTGTGCGTGTGTGTGTGTGTGTGTGTGTGTGTGCGTGTGCATGAGTGTGTGTGGTAGACTGGTGATGTCACTGGGTTCACTAGGCCAGTCAGCCCTCCGGCTGGTCACTTGGTTAGTTGGCCATTATGTCCAGGGTTCAAACTGTGCAATCCCTCTGGGCTGTACTGTACATTAGTGTCTTTTCTGTTTTAGCTCGACATTAAATATTTCGGCTGAAAATAGCCGATCTACAAGCTTGCATGTATACAGCTTTTTCTTGTGGTGCACAATGGGAGGCTTAAAGTGGCCTACAATGATGCCCTGGGGGATTCTACTTATAGTCCGTAGATAGGATAGTGCCAGTCATTTGTTTGTAATGTGGGCGATCCACATATGTGCACTCTATGAAGTATGGATTCATGTCTCTTTTGGATGAGTCCCGGAACAGTTATTATTATGGAATACGTGAAGGCTTGGCCCAAATAATACTCGGACTAGCCGAAATGTTGCGACATTGAGGGGTCAGAAAACAGAGTCCTCTCGGGAGGGCTGTTGCAGCCTGAAAAAGGGACAAAAGAGTGACACTTCCAAAAATGTTACTGAGAGTGTACAAATGTGAACCAAATGGACCCTCGCGGGTCCATTTGGTTCCATTTGTACACTCTTAATAAATAAATAAATAAATAAATAAATAAAAATAAAACTCCCATTTCATGGGATCAGCCAATCCCATGGCTGATCCCGTAACTCTGTCTATACTGGGCCGAGCCTTCCTGTTACCATTATTGAGGATATAGTGTATGTGAGTGAATCAGTCAATCAGGCAGTACACACACACACACACACACATGCAGACGCACACACAGTCTTGTTATATTCTTGAGCAGTTCTGAGCTGCATTCAACTTTTAGCAACAAGCCTGCTCCTCTAACCTTTAGCCTCAACTCAAATGGAATGTTCTTGTCAAATATTAGAGTGCTGCCTTTCGAAAGAAAATTGAAATGCCAACATCGAGTTGCTTGTTGATGTGGTCACCAGGTGTCATGGACAAATACGCCCGTGGCCCTGTCCGTTCAGACATTTCGGCCATTTGAAAATATCCAGGCTTACATTGTGAGTTTGTACTGGTATATCTTCTATTTCTATTACTAAACAGAGATGTTTAGTACGTGTTAAGCATTTGAAAACTTGTTACTTTCCACATTTGGTAATTTTAAGTACCTTACTTTTTGTACCAGTACTTATTAGTTACTTGTAGTTCAAGTAAGTATTTGTATATTGCAATATTCAACTTTTTCCGCCCCTGATAATCAAGGTCTTTTAAGTCTGTGGTGCTGTTTGTTTTACGCTGATAGAGGTGGACAGATACCTTTGTTTTAATGATTACTTGTGTGCTCATCAGGGTGTTAGTGTGCATGTAAATACACTCACACAGACATTGAACCCATTAGTTTTGATTGCTTTGATCCATAGTGCCATGGTGAGGACGATGAGGTCGGAGGCAGTGCGCGTCATGTGTGCACGACGTGTACTGTATATGTTCAAAGGAACAGGCCCGGACAATCAATCATTTGGGGAGAAAAGTCCAACTCCTACGCAATGCAGATGTTAAATGACAGCCCCTAGTTGTATGTTTTATTTACATTTAGATCCATGGGACAGGGACCACCAGCGATCCTTGAGGAGGCCTCCAGCTTAAATTGGAGAGTTGGTGATCAAATGGAACTTTAACTCTTGAGAGCTTAAAATGAAACCCTTTGCTTTGGTTTAATTTTATGCTCTCAAAAGTTATGTTTGTAAATGAAATTTAAATAGGAAATTATTTGGGTAAATCTTTTGCCTGTTGCCTCTCCTACGGTGCCACATCAATACAGCATGGAATCGTGGACATAATCGTAACAAACAACAACAGAATATTCTACATTTTGGATTTGTGGATCTTAATAATCAGTGGTCCTTACCATTCAAGTAGAGCTGTGGCATTAAGAGATATGAGGTATGGGATATGAGGTTTCTACAATACACTGCATGGGGGAAGGTGGCAAGAACACAACACACCCTTTAAATTAGTATGGCCTATCAAGCACAATAAAGGTACAAAGAGGGATGGTGTATACCTTTTCCAATCACAACAGCCTTCATTTTACTGAGGATAGAAATAAGTGAAAGGTTAGAATTTCACTGAGGTTGTACATTTAAGAATGTCTGAATGTTTAGGGAGGTCTGTTTCATATCTGAAATATCATATCTATCTTCAAATCTGAAAAACTGAATCGTGGGCAGCTTAATGGTTCATTTCATCAAGACATTAAGAGACATGCACAATTACAATTATTAACAAAGCATCATAGTGGAGGTAAAATCATAGTGGGGGTAAAAAGGGAATACAGAAATAGGCCTATACGAAGAGGAGAAAGGGGTGGGTGATTATTGTTTTACAGTGGCCAGTTTCCAATTGCAGCCGTCGGTATGTGCCCTTTAATACTTACTTTTACATTGCCAAAAGCAGGTGTCAAAATATAGTCACAGACAGACAGACAGACAGACAGACAGACAGACAGACAGACAGACAGACAGACAGACAGACAGGTGAGTGAGTTCATCATCCGCAGTCAGTAGTGTGCTGGTCGGCCTGTAGGTGGCACATTAACCCACAAAATTGTGTGTCTGTGTGGCGTGTGTGGCGCCCGGTCATTTACTCATTCTGATCCTATAGCATAGCTCAGCTGTATAGCCAGCCGTAGTGAGTCGCCAGTAGCTACTGCTGTTACAAAATGTTCTATTCCGCTGCTCTAGCTAACTGCCCTGCATTGCACACACAAACCGTTACTTATAGCTCAGCCAACGCACGCATGCACACACATGCTGCAATGCTTATGTGCATTGCATATCTAAAATATTGCAGTCACCGAGCAGCCTAATGAAAACCGCACACGTGCACACAACAAAAATACCCCACCACAAATCGCTACTGTACTCTACTATTCTGACATTCCTGTGTGTGTGTGTGTGTGGGGGGGGGGGGGGGTACACGCACGCCTCCGTTGCACACACACACACACACACACACACACACACACACACACACACACACACACACACACACACACACACACACACACACACACACACACACACACACACACACACCGCCCACCGATCCCGTTGTGTTGCGTAACGCTGGCCGTGGGACCAACTGTAGTAGCCAAGGATCTTCTCTGACTGGCTGCCTCCTAGGAGGTGTCTCGCCCCGTTCATTCATGCCTTCTATTTTTTGTCTCTCCGCCAAGAGAATAGCCGATCAACAAGCTCGTTGTCATTGTGGTTAATGATTGATGACGAGTGATGACTTCAGTCTCTTTTCACGCTCATCCACACACCGTTTCGGCATTTCACGTTCGTAAGCAGCGCGTTGCACGTGCACACATTAAAGGGCAGAATATGCATAATATCCTTCCATATCCTATGATCCCTCCACTGAAGTTCCACGTGTGTCCAATATTAGCCTATTATTGGACGTTTGTTTGCAATGATGCAATGATGGAGGGACAATAATGTAGCCAATCTTTTGGCATATGCTTTGTTGTGAGCCTGCAAAGACGAGTGTGTGTGTGTGTGTGTGTGTGTGTGTGTGTGTGTGTGTGTGTGTGTGTGTGTGTGTGTGTGTGTGTGTGTGTGTGCGTGCTTGTTCATATATAGGTTAGTACGCAGTAGGTTAGTAGCTCTGCAGAGATGACCAAATATGTGTAACTACTAGTAACAACTATGATTAGTAGAGTAGAACAACTGGAAATACTCCGATTAAATACATAGCATTTGACTTAATCATCATAATTAACTCGTGATTTTTTTCATAATTCACAACTTGATTTAGTTTTTCAGACCTCCATTATTTTTGCCCAGACCTCCATTTCTTCAGCAAAGAATGGCGGTGGGTCATTAAATTATTTCCACATTACTCTAAGATATATTAACGACATTAAAATGTTGTAAATAGTGTAATAGTAAAATGTTAGTAAATTAGTGTAATTCCCCTTTAAGTACAGAGTAAAAGTACTTTACAACAGTGGGGTTGAGACGCATAAGTCATAGAGTTGGACAGGGAGAGAGAGAGAGAGAGAGAACGTTTGAGAAAGAGCGAGAAAGAGAGAGCGAGAGAGCTTGATATGGAGTCGGAGAGAGAGCGAGAGACCTAGAGCGAGAGCAAGGAGAGAGAGAGGGAGAGAGAGACACCCGGCTTCTGCCGGGAGTCCACGTGTTGCTTCTGTTCCCACATTTTACCCGCCATCATTTTCCGGGAATTCCAGCGCCTCACTGTGACAGTGTGTGCTGTGCATATCACTACGCCGCCTTGCCTTGCCCTCCGCCGGTGCTACCATAACATAGACCCTGGCTCCCCGATCCGATTTGCCCATCACGCGCATCCCCGCCGCGTTTGCGCCTGGACGCGATCGATCGGACCCTGCCGGAGGATAATATTGGCGTGAATCATATTTTATGCGGTGTTGACGTGGCGTTATTGAAGTTTTGGCGCGATTTCGCTCCGCGGAAGGACACGGTGCGAGAGCCGGTGGTATAAATTTAAATGTCTCCGGTCAGCCACACCCACTCTGTCTGGTTGTAGAGAGAGAGAGAGGAGAGAGAGAGAGACACTTTGGTTTATTAAAGAGAGAGGATAAACGTGGGCTGTATTTTACCCCCAGTGGCTCTACCATGCGGATCTAAAGGACATTTGGAACTCAAACAGCACAGCAGTGACTACTTGTAGCAGCATTTTCCCTCTGCCTATTGGGGACCCTTATCCATTTGGTGTCTATTTCTGGGTGGACGTGCGATTTTCTTGTATTTTCTTCAACTGACCAATTCAACGCAAGCTTTTGAGGTAAGGATGATCGATTTCGCACACAAACAAGAGCATTTCTTGTGACATGGACGAACGAACATGGGGGTTTAAATAGTTAATAAGGGAAATAAGAGGGGTTTGGTGTGCATATTTCTGGGGACGTTGCCTTTTGCCTTTTATAGGCTATGTTGTCACAAGTTGTGAATCTCATTTGAGGTAGATTTCTCTTAGACGTGTTGGGTTGGGGATTTTTGACAGAAATCCAAGCGAGTCCTGGACAGCTGTGTGATTTAAATGATGTTTGCTTGTGTTGTTTTAACAATAACGCACAAGTGAGCCGAGATATAGCATACTAGTATATACTATTAAAGTGTGTGTGCACGCTGCTTGTAGTGTGTGTGTGTGTGTGTGTGTGTGTGTGTGTGTGTGTGTGTGTGTGTGTGTGTGTGTGTGTGTGTGTGTGTGTGTGTGTGTGTGTGTGTGTGTGTGTGTGTGTGTGTGTGTGTGTGAATGGGAGTGCTGTTCCATGCCGGCCGGTGTCTGTCTGCATGGGCTGCCTGCATGCTTTTCACATGGCTCTCACGTACTATCAGGGCTTTGCAGGGGTTGTGGACAGGCAGTGTAGTGGGGAGAATTCTTGCACACATGTGACACTTGCAGCGGATGGGTTGATGATGGATTGGGGGAAAAACGTCTGACGTTATATATTTAATAATTATCCACCAATCGCCGGTCGATCGATCGATCGATATTAAAAGTCATATGTTTCATACATTGGATTTCAACCAGTGGGTTCCAGGTGGTCTCCAGCTAAATAATGCCGTGTCTGTCTGTAACCAAATGGTTACAGACTCTTGAGAGCGTAAAATGAAACACGATCAATAAATACAGTGGTTTGGGTCTGAGAGGCTTTTTTAATCAAAATGGTAGAAAAACGCTGGTAAAAATGTGGTTATGTTGTGAGTGGAAGGCATGTCGCAGTTTCTCTGTCAGACGCCGGCATTTTTTTTTTAGTTTTGGGTGCGTCTGTGACTCTTGGTCTTCTTGGTCGATCGGTCAACATCGATATGTGTTAATGTTGGGAAAATATATACGTATGTAACGTGTTTCTGATTATCTGGTCTAGACTTGTTGTCGTCACGGTTGAAATTTCTCTCTAGATTGTTCATTTTGTATCACCCCCCGATGGCTTCGCTTCTTTCTCGCCGAGTCAGAAAGCCCATAAGGCAAGCCTTTTAACTTGCGTCCCAGAGTGTGTGTATGTGTGCGCACGTGCGCGCAGAGCTGGCTGGCTGCTGGTGGTTGACGCACCCATGCGCGCGCGCACGCACACACTGTGACTTTTGTTCAAAGCGAGTGCCAAAGTGCGTCCCCCCCCCCTTTTTTAACCCTTTCATGCACTTTCATGCGAATTATAATATTTCATTTCTTCTCCTTATTATTTATGTATTTATTGTGCCGAAGCTTTGAAAATGTCACATATTCAGACTATATGCTGCATACATAAAACGGTATGGCACAAAAATACTTTTCTGATGCCAATATATGTGTCCCTCCTTTGTCTAGAGCACTGCTTATGCAATGTGTAGGCTCACTGTCTGCTCACCGCAGATGAACTCGTGTTCATGTTATGGTGCATGCTAGGTGATGGTCTGTTCTACATAGAGGGGCTTACATTATTCATTACTCACACAGCGAGGAGGGGGGGGGGTCTGTTTGTGTACTGTGATGGAATTCAACATTTACTTACAAAATTACAAAAATTACAAAAGCATTGGCCATCAATCAAAAATGTTCTTCAAGTACAACAAAGACTACGTTTCTGAATGTATGCAAAAGCTTGTAGATCTGATATTGTGGCTGTTGTGTTTTGTGATAATAATCAACAACTAAGATAATGTAGTGGAGGAGTACAAGGAGTTCAACCTTTGGAACATCTGAGACATAGTGGAAATTGGAACTACGGATACCTCAAAATTCATGTATTTACCACCTTTCATAGGCTATATATACAATGGGCTATTCACAGGGGTGGCAACTTGTAAGCTTATAGATCAGCTGTTTTCGCAACACAAAAACTAGTTAGAACTAACACCGCTAATTCATTCAGGGGGCGAGAGAGAGATTGTGTGTGTGTGTGTGTGTGTGTGTGTGTGTGTGTGTGTGTGTGTGTGTGTGTGTGTGTGTGTGTGTGTGTGTGTGTGTGTGTGCGTGTGCGTGCGCATGCGACAGTGCAATTATTGCTCAACTGGGTAGCAAGATTGTGATGATGATAAGCACTGCAGGTGGTTAAACTAATCCCAGCCCCCCTCTCTCTCTTGTATTAAAACTACTAGCATTTGGGGGGGAAGTCCTTATTATTAAGGATCATCCATGTAGTTACCCTTTGAACACACTCTGAGTTTTAACTGTGGGGTTCCGGCAGCTGTTGTCCGTGATGTCATGGGGAGAGAGAGAGAGGAGGGGGGGCGGGACTCTTCGGGTTGATTTACGGATCTTGCCGAAGTGGGCGGGATTTCAATGTAAACACAGATAAAAAAGGAGGTGTCTTGCCTGTCTGGGGTTTATTTTATTGAAAAACTTTCACTGGTGTACACACACACGTGTCTGTTCGCTGCTGCTGCGGAACTTTAAAGACTACTACTCTGGTACTCATTCTATCGGATATATAACCAGGATTTTTTTTTCTGCTTTCTGTCTTCTGCAACGTTTTTCTTTTTTCTTTTAGACTTGGGAGTTTTCCACGATGTTGCAGAGCTTCGCCCAGTCTCAGGACTGGCTGTACACAGAGCCGTTGCTCTTTGACGATGAGTTCTGCCAGAGTCTGATGAAGGACCTGCAGTCGCTGCCCACGCCCCCGCAGAGCCCCCCCATGAAGAGCGGCGGGGTGGGGGGCGCAGGCGGCAAGCCCCTCTCCAAGGAGGACCAGCTCAGCTACGTGTCGGACATTCTCCTGGAGGACCACGACATGCAGCTCAACTGGAACTGCGACTTCTTCGACCCTGACTACTGCGACGATGATAAGTAAGTGAAGGGGGAGGTTAGCTGTCACCAGCAGGGCTCTCTACTAGTTCAAATATGTCACAGCCTGAAAAGGTTGAGAGCTCAATCAGTGTTAATGAGATTACGACATTAAAATAGCTTTTGCATTTTTTTTCTTTTTTTATGTGATGGTGATAAGCATCTCACCAAAACTGAAATTTTCACATTCTGGCTCAAACAAGTGCTCTGATTTTCCTCCCATTTTGTGATGCGATAACCTGCAAGTCCCATGTCAATGGGTCTTGCCAGCAGATGTCACTGTATTCTCTGTTTTCATTGTAGCTCAAAAGGTTTAAACCGCAGAGAAAACGTCAGACCGAGAAAAATCCGCTCAATGTTCAAAGTTCAGCTTTTGTGGGTGTAATTGAAATCATAAAACATGAATAGAAAAACAAAAAAAAAAATGAAAATGAATCTCACAAAACCTTTAACCCATGGTTGAGCGGAGGCCCCCCAAGGCTCTATGAGGGTGTATACTGTTGTTTTCTGTCATTGTGGGCTATTTTCAGCCAAAGCTTTGGCCACAACAACAGATGCTGTGGATTTTTTTACTAAGTGACTGACCGTGTACTGACCTGTCGACAGGCCTCTGGACAAGGAGTTGCCCCGCATCCGGGCCGGGTCCCTGGGCTCCCTGGGCGGCGAAGAGGAGAGCCTGTGGCGGTGCCTTGGCGTAGGGGGAGGCGCCCTGGAGAAGGGCCTGGTGTCGCCCTCGTCGTCCGTGCTGGGCTCCAGCCCACTGCTCTCCGACATCGACACCAGCATCTTCGAGGAGATCGCCGGCTCCACGCTGGCGGTCCACGCCGCGGCCGCCTGCATGGCCCTGGACGGAGACGACCAGATGGACAACAGCCAGGAGCATAGCATCGAGTCCACGTCGGACTACGGCTCGGCTGGCGGAGAGATGTCGATGTATTCCTCCTCTGACTCTGGTAAGTTCATTCCTAGGCTACGAGTTTATTGTGTTGGTTATAGAGGGTCATTAAGTGTTTCCAGGAAACTACAAAGGATTCTCGTATGGACCATGTACTTTCCTGTGCTACAGTATTATTATATATCATCCAAAGTGCTGCAGAGTCCAACAAACAAGTACAAAATCAAAACTGTCTGAATACATAGTTTTATTAATGTTGGTGTGACATCTTAATCAAATTACTTGACCATTATCACTGCACCTTTATCATGTGTCTGTGGTATTAATTGGTCAGCTGGCGCCATCATAGCCGTGTTATTGATAACAGTAAGTTGGCATCTGCTCGTGTTCATCACCTGCTCTTTTTGTACGGTCATGGTTTATTATTACAGTAGGGCCAAGTTCATTTCCGAGTCTTTATCTTGATGTAACATCATAACATTGTATACTGTATCGCAAGCCCATCCCTGTGGGATTACTTTACGACTGTCAAAGAACAAGTTAGATAGTGTGTGTGTGTGGAGGGGGGGGGGGGGGGGGGGGGGGATAGCAACAATCACTGAGTGACATGAATAGATTAGAGAGTTTTTGGCAGTTAAGTGTTCTTAATAGGTTAGGTATGTGTGTGTGCGTGTGCGTGTGCGTGTGCGTGTGTGTGTGTGTGTGTGTGTGTGTCATATGAGTCATGCTTGGCGGCTAACATCTGTGATGTCTGTCATTAACATTGTAGTGAGTCACCCTACCAGTGCATGAATGCCCTCTGGCACGCCTGACTGTACTGTACTACTTTTGGGCAGGGAAGTGCTGTTGGCAAGCCTTCAACTTTGCCTCCATTGCTCATTGACCAAATACGCTCTGTTTATTTTCCTCTCCCTCCTTCTGGGTTTCCGACTTCTTTTCTTTCTGACACATGTAGGCCTATTATTTGCCGACTCATTCCCGGCAACTTTTTTTTCTCCAAAAACCTCTTTTCCGCAAAATCACGTCGGACCTATAAACTGTATTTGACCACATTTTCAGCCTCGAGTCCATATTTTGTAAAACTGGAAAATGTACTATAATAAGTACTATAATCTTTTTTAAAGGGAGGGGGTGTGATATTCGTCATTATGATCCATATATAAGTCACTAGATGTGATTGTTATTACTAAAGTATATACATTTTACTGGCATTCCACCACAAATTAACTTTAATGATACAACACTTGAGTCGTCGGGAAGGGATAATCACAGTTTTGTATTCACAGAACTGCAAAACAATGTCCCGTATTGTCAGCAAGCTATTATTTTTCCTTTCCTTTGTTGCCATTGGCATCTTGGAGTAACAATGAACAAAGAACAAAAGGCAACACCCGAGAATCTTTCATTGGAAGGAAATGTTCCGCAGCACTAACATGGTTTGTTACAGCCACAGTGGCGAGGCTGTGCAGGGCAGCTGGCAGCGGCCAATACTGTGCACGCGCGTGTGTCTCGTGAGGGAGTTGTGTACAGTGTATGTGTCGAAGCTGTTGTTTGGAGTGTAAGCTGTTCTCTTCTGAAATGTCAGACGTGACACTTCATGTCATCATTATAACCTCTAACCAAGTGAGGTGTGGGGGCCCTTGAAGGAACAGTGTAAAATTTGTATCAATGTGGTCGCTCAAACCTCTCCATTCTTCCTCCAAACAGAAGAGGAGATCGACGTTGTCACCGTCGTTCGCTGCTCCTCTGGCCTGCCCTCATTGGCTGACCTGTCTGCCCGGCAACAGCGAAAAGAGGAGGAACAGAGGCGTGCTCAGCAGCAGCGGTTCAACTTCGACATCCAGCAGCAGCATAACTACGCCGCGCCCTGTCCTGCATCGCCACCACCGTCATCAGCATCCTCGTCGTCATCCTCATCCTCCATGTCTTCCAAAAAACGGTCGCGAGGCCGCGACTCGTCCCGCCACCACCACAGCCACAGACACCGCCACTACTCGCCCTCCCATTCGTCGTCGTCGCGCCACCATCACCACCACACGTCGTTGCGGCAGTCGACGGAGACAGAGGATGAGGAGGAGAGGCGGAGGACACACAACGTCATGGAGCGCCAGCGCCGTAATGAGCTCAAGAACTGCTTCCTGCGCCTGCGCGACAACGTACCCGAGCTCTCACACAATGACAAGGCATCCAAGGTGGTGATCCTGAAGAGGGCGCGCGACAGCATCCACAATCTCGAGTTGGAAGACCACAGGCTGTTGGCCAAGAGGGACCGGCTCAGGGAGAAACAGCAGCGTCTCAAAGCACGGCTAGAGCAGCTGCAGAGTTTTTAGAGAGGAAAGAGAGAGCCGAGGTTAAAGACTATGGACAATTTGATCCCGGACGAGCCCACAAAATGTTACGTCCCTGCCTGCACCGACCCCTCTGTTGGACATTGTTGATGGAGAGGGGACTTTGTTGATGGGGAGGGGAGGGGATGGACATTGAATGGAGAGTTGAAGACAGAGGGCAGAGATACGGAGAGAAGAGCGCACAAACTTGACATTTCATAGATATTGTTGTTTTCCTTTTTCAACGTTTTAATGTTTTTTGTTTATTTGTTTGGAGACTAGTATCTTAAATGCACGCAGGCGCACACCCAGACACACACATACACAGTGAACCTTTGCCATCAATGCACACGACTTTACACTTCCAACTTGTTGGTGTGAACACACACACACACACACATAACACACATGTGCGCGCAACTCAGCGTTTATTATATTCATGCCTTGACTGCTGACTGTTGTAAGAGTAGGTAATTTAAAGTTTGACTAGTTATTAAAAAGAACTTTTATCCTCCATTATAGTTAGTTATTTTTTTATTAGGGTGAATACTCACTAGAAGACACCTGCACAAGATTTAGCCCCAATACTTTAGCAGTCCCGCTATAGAAACAACCTTTATAGAAAAATGATGAATCGAATAATTATGTATAATTTGTGGGGCTTGATTTTGTTCAAGTAAGTTTTCTTCGATAGTGTGCATTCACCCTCTTTTATGTCCTCAGGCGGACCCTTTGGCCCAATTCTGTTATAATAACCCAGGTTTATTATGTTCAATACAATACTGTATATATATATACCAGTTTAATTACTGTATGCATAATGAATATTGGCCTCAGTTCTCTCTCTTGTTAAAATCACTTCACAAAGGACACGTTTTCCCATTCACGAAATGAGAACCTAATGCATATTCTTCTAAACATCCGGTGTGAATTAAGGGAATAATTATGATCCTGATCATTTTGAAAGCTACTTACCACTGTTGCATGCTGTAAGTGGTTGATTAATTTGGAGAAAACTGATCTGAGTCACTAAGCTATGCTAGTCCTAGAAATCTTGCCAAAGTCTTTCTGTACACACATGCCATTTAAAACAAGCCTAAAGCCCGGTTTTATACTTCATTGCATATCGGTGTGGAGCGGTGAACATAGCTGATCCACAAGATAAATGAGCTGTGTTCACCACGCAACAGTGTCATGTGATGAAACAAAAATGTATTGACACTCTCAGCTTGCAACGCATTCAGGAATTCTATATGGGTTGATTGATCCTTATATTTGGTTTCATATCATTTGTCAAACGGGGTCACAAAAATCACATTTTTAGACTATTCTATCTACAGTGAGACAGCAATGTAGTAATTAATTTTAGTCCTGACACAACTGGAAGAACAATTTAGAAAACTATCTATGGAATTCACAGACTATATTAGCATTTTTTAAAACTATTATCGATACACAATATATTGGACAAACATTCCCCTGCTGATCTCTGGCTTCGAAAATGATTGGTGGCTTTCGCTGGCAGTAACCATTTTGCCTCCAACTAGATGTCATGTCACAGTAGATGGGGCACAAAATGGCGAATAACGAAAGCTGCGATATCAATTGCACTCTCCGCTGCATGGCACTAACAATTCGGCATGGTTTAGGTGCAAGTACTAGATGTTCAAAGTAGTCCAACTTTGAAGACAAAGACAACCATAACAATGCTTAAAACCTTTCACTTTTGTTCACTAGCGACATCACAAACCATGATAAGTGCTTATCGTTTCCTTCTTTTTTAGGTAGTGCTACAGCTAAGCCAGTGGACACAATTATAAGTTCCTATGAATAACTTGTTTACTTTGGGCTGGATCTGAAGTTTGTATTTTTGACGACGAGTATCACATTTGAATGCCAATAATAGTTATTCTCATAATAATTGCTGTTCGTAAATGTGCCATTTGTGGCCAAAGTGTCGTAAAAACGGCAAATATTTGTTAATTTGTGTAATAAGAAAAATGTCTTAAAATGCATCCGGTTTTGTAATGCAAACCCTTTTGTTTGTCTGCGCGTGAACTTGAAAAGACTCTGATTAATGTCTATCTCATTTGTTTTCCTCTTTTTGGGGGGTGTTTGATAGAGAAAAAACTGTTGCAAAGAAATGCATTTCCTGTCCAATGTTTGTTATTTCTTATATTATAAAACTATATAGGCTAGGTGTTTTTCCATTTTGCCAGTGTCGTGTGTATTTATCGTGAGGTACAATCCATTGACACATTCATTTTTTAACATAAAAACAAAAGGATTTGTGAGCCAATGTGAAACATGAGCCATATGCAGCAGTGGTTAACAAACTTCTTTTTTAATTTCAAGCTTTTTTAATTTCAAGGACTCCAGTAACTCAGGTCATACAAATGGAACCAAATGGACCCTTTTGAACGCTCTGAGTTACAAACCTGTAAAGGTCCATTTGGAACACCCCTCAAGGGGTGCTGGCACTTTGAAAACCACTGCTACAACCGAAAGTTGCTCTAAATTGAAGTTTAAAACAAAGTTGAGACTCTCCCAGAATTGTGACTTTCTGAGGTTTTGACACAACAGTGGCAAAATAATACTTTTTTAGCATGATAAAAACCTACCTCTACCCTGGCTGCAGTCAGGCAATTTTTTGAATTAATAAAAGCATTTGTTTTGTTTTGTTTTGTTAATGTCTATTGAGCTTGAAATAAATGTACAGATTTTCTTAAATATGTAAATGTTTTGTTTATTGTATCATAAATTATTTTAGTTTTCCTTTTCCCTTGGTTCATTTGAATTTCAGAGTAAAGATGGGGGGAAAAACGTGTTCTGTTGTTTTCCCTAGGAGCACTTTGTGTGTTTTTTTATATTGAGTTAATAAAAGAATGGACAAGAGAACTGGTCTGTCTCTGTTTCTGATTCTGAACACACCAATATTATACACAGTATTTACAATTTGTAGCACTGTTGGAGGAAAATTCTACAAATACCAACATATTCTGTAAATCCAGTTGTTTACATACCAAAGGTCCAGTCACCAAACAATAATAACAGCAACACTAGGTGGTAACAGGTTGTGAATGTTTAACATTGAGTAGAAGTTAGTGGAGGATAGAATGACCAATTGTAATTTACGCACAGCTGCTTTTTTGGCTAGATTTGAACAATTGGCAATTGATCACTTTGATGGCTTTAGGACTCTATTTTCCTATTGTTTCGCCATGGTTTTCAGATTATAGGTTTAAGATATATTTGAGATGCTTTGGTACTCAAAGTTTTTGGTTCAATGCAAAGGGGTTCAATACAAAGGGTCATTCGGCTCAAACATCTCAGGGTTACAGAATAGGTTATGAAACATATTGGCTCCTTGGTTACGACTGGTCGCGTTTAGATGAAAACCTAGACCTCCCGTCTCTTGGTTAAACGTGTACTCCACTTTCAAAAAAAACTTTTGGTCATTTTATGGTCTACTCAGTCTCATGTGAACACACCAGACAGTTTATAAGTTACTCCTTTCAGTATTTAGATATTTGATGTTCATTAGTCTGCCGGAACGTCCTTCCCATAGAAACCCATTATAACTTAAAACTCCATTTTAACCATGACAGATTATTCGAAAACAACCAATCTTTTTTCTGGTGACTGATATTGTCCTCCTAATACGTGAGAGGGCTGTGGAATTTCATTTACAGTTTTTATTTATTTTTAAAATATTGTTTTATTCATTTGGGTAGGCCTACCCAAATATGGAGGTGGCTACATTTTCCAAAACAATATTTTAAAAATAAATGAAAACTGTAGTTGCAATTCCACAGCCCTCTCACGTATTAGAGGACAATATCAGTCACCAGAAAAAAGATGGGTTGTTTTCAAATAATCTGTCATGGTTAAAATGGAGTTTTAAGTTATAATGGGTTTCTATGGGAAGGACGTTCCGGCAGACTAATGAACATCAAATATCTAAATACTGAAAGGAGTAACTTATAAACTGTCTGTGTGTGTTCACATGAGGCTGAGTAGACCATAAAATGACCAAAAGATTTTTTGAAAGTGGAGTACCCCTTTAAGCCTGCACGCCTCCATATCCTCCGTATGGCTGCAACTACATTACCAATTGCACAATCACGTGTCTCGGACCGGGTGTGATGTCACGTCCTCCTTTTTTTGAATGGGTTTCTATGGGCACTTCCTGCTACTTCTGTCTGAATTTCGGACGGTGGCCAGGCAACAGGAAAGACCCGCCCACGGCCGAAATTCAGACAGGAAGTAGCAGGAAGTGCCCATAGAAACCCATTCAAAAAAGGAGGACGTGACATCACACCCCGGTCCGAGACGGGAATGTGCAATCCAATAGTCTGGATGAGCGGTATGTTCACGCCTCGCGGCACCTCTATATGGTCAGGCCTTGTGATATCACCCCTCATGACATGTCACACCTATAAACACCATATATGAAGCCCACAACACCGACCTCATCTAACTTCGAATAACCGTGCATGGAGAAAACTGCATCACCTACAAAATGGCACCTAAGGAGCTAACCTAGGACCTAGATTAATGCTTTGACAGATTAGCAGATTAACTATGCTCACTCTCATTAGGCTCAATAGTAACAAAATAATTCATAGAAAATCCTCTGTTGTGAATTTGTGCAAATGAATGATATCCAAAGACAGCTTAAGGTGTCTAGTTTAAGGGAAAAAATAAATTAGTTGATGATGTGTTTCAAGTATTTTTTTTTAATACATTTTACTAAACAGCCTGTATTTACACATTTCACTGTTTCCAGGGCCCATTCAGAGATAGATGCATTTAATGTTATATCATTTATCAATGTTGTAAAGTGAGTGAGTTATTTTCTGGGTTTTGTAGTGCAATCACCACTTAAAGGACGTGAGGTGGTGTGCAGGGAGTTAATGAGCTTTCTTAATAAAACAAAGCCTAAAACGACTTTTGGAGTGATAAGCAGACAGTAATCAATCACTCCAAAAGTCGCGGTAAATCTGTCAAGGAGTTAACATACTGTATATGAAGCTGGCGAGCTGGCCAGCAACTACATACTGTATGACTAGATCTCCATATGAGAAAAACATTAACAACAACATTGATGTTGACAAGCTTAACGATGTTCACCTAGAACACCGCAAATATCTCTAACAAGCATGAAGGTCAAATCAATGGTGTGACACTTAATTGCATCACACACACACACACACACACACACACACACACACACACACACACACACACACACACACACACACACACACACACACACACACACACACACACACACACACACAGTCACACGTATGTGAAACACCTGTACACACATTCAAACACATGGACAGAGCTCAGGTTGCACAATATCAGTATACTCGCTGACCTCTATAACACCCACGTATCTGCCTCATGGGAGGCCAACAGGTGTGTGTGTGTGTGTGTGTGTGTGTGTGTGTGTGTGCGTGCGTGCGTGCGTGCGTGCGTGCGTGCGTGCGTGCGTGCGTGCGTGCGTGCGTGTGTGTGTGTGAGTGTGTGTGTGTGGGTGTGTGTGTAGTGTGTGTAGAGGAATGTATGTAGGTTATGGCTATCATTCAGGCTGATAGAGTGTTGACAGATAGAGGCGGTCTTCCATAAAAGCTACTTGATGTCAGGCTGACAGATAAGCTTTGTTCTCATGGGTGCGGCTGCACCTACCACTTCATGTTCAACCTCACCTACTGGTGAGGTATAACTGGTCCTCACTAATGGCTCATTGTGTCTCATAGAAGGGCTGTGGATGGTTCAGAAACCTGCCACCCAGTGACACCGATGGCGGCGAAAAACATGCAAGGCACGTCCATCGCATCGGGAACAATAGAGCTGCACAGTCCTGCCCCTTTCATGACGTCACCCTATTTTCCTCATAGACTTTTCGAAAATGGTTAATAAAAACACGATTGTGCCGCGGACAAAGCCAACTTGGGTCGTGACAGAGCACGACAACAAACACCATATTATCATGCAATATCTAATAAGAAAACGGCAGAATACAACACTTTTTGTTTCATTTTTCATCTTAGAAATTATTTGATTGTCCCAAAAGATTGTGTGTGTCATCATGATTTGTCACGACCTGAGTTGGCTTTGTCTGCAGCGAAATCGTCTTTATATGAATCATTTTCAAAAAGTCTATGAGGAAAAAAAATGAATGGGGAATACATTTCTGGAACAGGGGCGACGTCACGAGGGGGCGGGACTGCACAGCTCTATATGGAGGTGTCTTTTGCCCAGGAGGAGCTGGGATTCAATCCACCGACCCATATGGATCCTTGGAAGACCTTCTCTAGCTCCTGAGCCATAGACGTTTTCTGCTATACATGCATGTATAATTGTCATGGTCTGAGGCATAAGATGGCTTCATGTCTGCCACTCACTCTGCAGCCCAACAGTATCACACTGACACCTGTGAAGTTTGCAATCAGCCTGCTCCCTTTAGGACTCATTGCTTACTCACCTTGTCAGTTCATTCATTGTTGTTGTCGTAGTCTAGCTCAGTGATTTGCAACCTTTTTCATACCAGGGCCCACTATTTATTCAGAATTTGACACACAGACTTGTCCACAATGCCAGGCTGGATTTGGAAACCAAAATAGTCAGACATACAGATCCAAATGACCATTAATCTACTATGTTCTCTAGTTGTGTAGACTTGGGCAAATTCAATTCATGAATATTTTAACTCTTGAGAGTTCGCTCTCAAAGAGTTACATGATCTGATTAACCGCAACTTTCTATCATTTAGCCTGGGGACCACCTGGAATCCTCTCAGGGACTACTGGTGTTCCCCGGACCACCTGTTGACCACCCCTGGTCTAACTGAGAGGACTTGCCTTGTTCGTTCTTGGACCCTGTTTGGTGCTGATCTGGTAATTTCCTACAACTTTGTATTTTGACTGCTTGCTGTAAATTGCTTACAGCATTACCTTTCTGTTGATGTATCTATAAATATTAGCTTTTGAAATGCGTTTGCTCGTCACTCTGCGTTTGGGTTCAATGTTCATGCTACCGTAACAATAATAGCCTATTTAAATATGAAAATAAAATGGCTGAAAGAAGAAAGAACAGTTGGAAAACAACAGTTTGCGTGTTATGAAGGGTTGTTGTGCTCCCTCTCCCTCTCTCCCTCTCCCCCTCTCTCTCTCTTGTGTGCATGTGTAAGTCTCGAGACAGTCAAATACAGTAGTCAGCTTTTCTCTCAGTGCAGCAGAAAGCTGGAAAGAATAACACAAAGAAATCATAAAGAATGAGCAGGCCGCCACGTGTTCGCGAGCGTGTGTGTGAGTCTGAGGTTCAGTGACCCAGATATTTTGAATCCCTCAGGCTCAGCTGGTAGGACCCATCCTGTCAGGAACATGCACGCACGTGCACACGCACGCAGAGATGAGATGAGATGAAATGAGTATAGGACATATTACCATATTAACTAAAGCCAGAACATCTCAGATTACCTAACTAAATGTGGCTAACAAAATGTTTTTTTTTATTATTCAAAATGCTATATGACCAAAATTAAATCAAAATTTGCCAAAACAACAAAAAACGGAGCCCTGGGGCTATCGGTGCACTCAACCGTGTGGGATTTAAGTGGTTAAAGACTTAATGGAATAACTTAAGTCCTAGACACAGTCATTTCATGCTGCCATATTTGGTAAACCTAGAAATAAAAGCCCCCTTAAGGTAGGCAGAGTTCACAGAGAGATGCAGATGCATGCAGACATATAGGCTATACAGCGCGCCACATACAGTACAAAGACTCTGTCAGGGATTGGGTTACATAATGAGAGCACCCAAGGACAGAGTGGAAGGAGGGAGGGAGAGCCGGGAGGGCTGGGATGTATGGAACAGACGGGGGGAGGAAGGGGAAAGAGGGGAAGGGGGTGGAGAGGAAGGGGAAAGAAAGGAGGAGGAGGAGGGCTGGCATGGAGGGGAAGAAGGACAAGTGAGGACAGAGAGGGTAGAGGAGGGGGGGTTGGTGGTGGTGGGTGGGCTGTTGGGAGTGGGATGTATATGGGAGAGAAGAAGGGAGGAGGGAGGTCACGGAGGGTGGGGTGGGGGGTGGGGTGGATTTGAGATGGGGAACAGGGGACGTGTGAGGACAGAGAGGTGAGAGGGGTCGCCGGTAATATGGGGGAGAGAAGAGAGGGGGAGGGGAGGAGGGCTGGGAGGATGGAGACAAAGGAATCAGAGAGGGGAAACAGAGGATGAGAGAAAAAGAGGAAAAAGAGAGCGAGCGCACGCTCGGGCGGCCGCACGCATGTATACGTGTTTGTGTGTGTGTCTGTGTGGACGCAGACTGTGCACGTTCACGTGTGCGCTCACTCAGCCTGTGGCTTGGTACTGTACGTACTGTACTGTATATATGATGGCACGTGGACGTCTGTGGGCGTGGGGAGAGCTATAGAGAAAGGCACTAAATGTGTTAGAGCTGTGCAGTCCCGCCCCCTCGTGACCAGTGTTGGGCAGTAACTAATTTTAGATTACATATTACTGTAATATTATTACTTTTGCTCCAAAAAGTAAAGTAATGAGATTACTCTGCAAAAATGGGTAATAAGTAATGCATTGCTCTGCAAGTAACGCCAAGTTACTTTTTTGAGCTTGTTGTTGCATGCAAAAATAGATCAGATTTACAAGTTATCGACAGGTACTGTAACAACAGAGATGTGCACTAGTTTGTAGATCCAGTCCACACGCTGCATCCTGCGCACAGTTATGTACACTACAAATCGCTTGCTGCTTTATTTTGTATTTTATTTTTAAATAAAGACCTCAACTGTCTTTGAAAACAATTGTGAAAAAGTTTAAAAAGTGAAAGAGACAGATTTTGTTGGCTTTGTTTTCAGGTGCAGTTTGTGGGATTGGAGACTATTATTATTCCAATAAATTGGATTCAGTTCTAAAAAGAGCTCGCTAAACAGATTATGTTGTGCATCTCTATTTTTTCAAAGGCGGTGTTGAGAACTTGGAAAAGTAATAATGTAATATGTAATATATTACTCTTCGATTCGAGTAATAAGTAAAGTAATGATATTACTTTGTCTAAGGGGTAACGAGTAAAGTAAAGAAGTTACTTTCCTAAGTAATATTGACCAACACTGCTCGTGACGTCGCCCTTATTCCAGAAATGGAATCCCCATTCATTTTCCTCATAGACCTTTCGAAAATGATCTAAATCAAGACAATTACGCCGCGGACAGAGCCAACTCGGGTTTCAACAAATCTTGACAACACACACAATGTTTTGGCACAAGTCTTGTATCCTGCCATTTTCTTTTTTCTTGCTAATTAGATATGGTATGATAATATTGTGTGTGTTCAGACTGCATCCATCTTGCCCACAAGGTGCTAGGTGCAACTTTCCATAGACAGTCCATTCATCCAAACAGAAACAGAAGAGTCCTATATATTGTAATGCTATTAAACAACATCAAACTCACCAACATAGCAGCTGTATGGAAAGCTTGAATCATCTTTATATCCATCTGTAAAGTTTTCTGTTTCATAAAAATCCATTTTGGACTTTTTATGAGCTACTGATACTTCCTGTCAAGAGATTCTGTGCAGATGTTTGGAACGGCTTGTTAACTATCACTCAACAGCCGGTGCGTACTACCAGTTGCATTTGCGCATAATGCAGGAGGCAGCATTAGGGTTCTATACTGATAATGAGTGCTTCCAAACTCCAATACTTACTGTAGAAAAGAAAAATCACCTGCAAGATGCTTTTTCACAGGAAGCAGCTCATAAAATGTCCAAGGTGGATTAACGAAAGCTGAAAGAACATTGATTCAACGTTGAATTTTGGTTATCTAACCAAAATTCAACGTTGAATCAATGCATTTTGCTATCTGGGATTTTTATGACGCGAAAACTGAATGAGAACAATTCAAGGTGGTGAGTGAAATGTTTTTGGCCTATAGGGCGGGCGGGGTGCCGTCAAATTTGGACGGCAGATGAGCTGATCTGATTTGATCTCACCAACGTGTTGTCATCCCCAGCCCCTCCCCCGCCCCTCCAATGCTGTGCTACGTCACATCATTTGGAGCCACGCCCAGTCGTCCACCCAGAAAGGTTGACCCCCACTTCTAGGTCACCATGGGTAACAAATTAGTCCAGGATTTCTGTTTTCGTGCAACGCGGACAAAAATTAAAGCCTGGGTGTCGAGGCTATGTGAGCTTTAACACAATACTGTTTCTGTTTTCCTTTTTACATTATATTCTGAAATCATATATGGTCTTTATCCATCCCTGGGCCACCAGTTAGCCAAGCTCTAGACCAAGGGTTGTCATGTGTGGTCCTTGGGGTTGTTCCAGTGGTCCACAGCAAAGATGTGTCTACCAAGAAATTTAGTCTTGCACATCGACCTTGGAGAAAACAAATCAATTTACTAGGCGCAAAATATTTTCAGATGGGTTCCACGGTCAAAATACATAAATGTAATGGGGTGGTTCACATGAAAAGGTTTGCAAGAATTAGACCACAGAATGTCACAGTCAGCCAGTGAGCCAGCGTCTATTGAATGCATAACAAAGTAGTTTTCACCGTATCTTAAATGCTTGGCTGAAAAAAAGAACAGAATATCAATCACCTGTAGGCCTTTGAATGTCCTAAAAGTCATCTTGAAAACACACTTGGTGGTATTGACGTGTGTCATACACCTCCATAGGGATTAACAGCTAGCATGAAAAGCTTGGTATGAGTCACACCTATTATTCATAAAGTCTTTTCACAATCTGCTAAATCTGAGGAGAGTGCAGGGATTTCCCCTCCTATTGTCTTGTCCTTCCCCGTTCACCACTTTCAGTCTCTCTCTCTCTCTCTCTCTCTCTCTCTCTCTCTCTCTCTCTCTCTCTCTCTCTCTCTCTCTCTCTCTCTCTCTCTCTCTCTCACTCACATGCACACACACGCACAGCCTCTCCTCTTTATTGAAATGTAGACTAGTATAGCACCGTCTATTGTACTCTCCTGTGTTCTTGTTACTAGTATGTGTTTCACCTGCATAATTACAATACGGAAGTCAGAATAATATTTCTATTTGTCTATACTTTATGCCATTTAAAAAAAAATAACTAAACCTGGGACAAACGGCAGGCTATATTACACAGCTTTTGATGAGTAATTACTAGGTACTTTTACTGACAACCAGGGCTTAATTTATGCTGGAACACTTGCGTTGCGGCTGTCGAAATTTCGAAAAAACGCAAGGCTATAGCCTTACATCACATCTTTACATCATTTTGATGATTTTTGAAAAATGACGAAACCTGACAAAAACGCAAGGCTATAGCCTTGTGGTCTTGCAGAGCATGCTGTTTTTCATCGTTTTGAGGATTTTTGAGGATTTTAGAAAACCTGGAAAAAATGCAAGGCTATAGCCTTACGGTCTTGCACACATGCCGTTTTTCATCGTTTTGAGGATTTTTGAAAAATGTCAAAATTTCGAAAAAACGCAAGGCTATAGCCTTACGTCTTTTCATCATTTTGAGAATCTTTGAAAAAATGACGAAATCTGGCAAAGGCTATAGTCTTACGGTCTTGCATAGCATGCCGTTTTTCATCGTTTTGAGGATTTTTGAGGATTTTCGAAAAATGTTGAAATTTCAAAAAAACGCAAGGCTATAGCCTTACGTCTTTTCATCATTTTGAGGATTTTCGAAAATGACAAAAAAAGACGAAACCTGGCAAAAACGCAAAGCTCTAGCCTTACCGTCTTGCACAGAATGCCGTTTTTCATCGTTTTGAGGATTTTTGAGGATTTTCGAAAAATGTCGAAATTTCGAAAAAACGCAAGGCTATAGCCTTACGTCCTTTCATCATTTTGAGGATTTTTCGAGAAATGACAAAAAATGACGAAACCTGTCAAAAACACAAGGCTATAACCTTACGGTCTTGCACAGCATGCCGTTTTTCATCGTTTTGAGGATTTTTGAGGATTTTCGAAAAATGTCGAAATTTCGAAAAAACGCAAGGCTATAGCCTTACGTCTTTTCATCATTTTGAGGATTTTCAAAAAATGACGAAACCTGTCAAAAACGCAAAGCTCTAGCCTTGCGGTCTTGCAGAGCATGCTGTTTTTTATCGTTTCGAGGATTTTTGAGGATTTTCGAAAAATGTCGAAATTTCAAAAAAACGCAAGGCTATAGCCTTACGTCTTTTCATCATTTTGAGGATTTTCGAAAATGACGAAAAATGAGGAAACCTGGAAAAAACGCAAAGCTCGAGCCTTGCGGTCTTGCACAGCATGCCGTTTTTCATCATTTTGAGGATTTTCGAAAAATGTCAAAAAATGACGAAACCTGTCAAAAACGCAAAGCTCTAGCCTTACTGTCTTGCACAGCATGCTGTTTTTCATCGTTTTGAGGATTTTTGAGGATTTTCGAAAAATGTCAAAATTTCGAAAAAATGCAAGGCTATAGCTTTACGTCTTTTCATCATTTTGAGGATTTTCGAAAAATGACAAAAAATGACGAAACCTGTCAAAAACACAAGGCTATAGCCTTACCGTCTTGCACAGCATGCCATTTTTTATCGTTCTGAGGATTTTGAGAATTTTCGAAAAATGTCGAAATTTCGAAAAAACGCAAGGCTATAGCCTTACGTCTTTTCATCATTTTGAGGATTTTCGAAAAATGACAAAAAATGACGAAACCTGTCAAAAACGCAAGGCTATAGCCTTACGCTCTTGCACAGCATGCCGTTTTTCATCGTTTTGAGGATTTTTGAGGATTTTCGAAAAATGTCAAAATTTGGAAAAAAAACGCAAGGCTATAGCCTTACGTCTTTTCATCATTTTGAGGATTTCGAAAAATTACTAAAATGACAAAACCTGGCAAAAACGCAAGGCTCTAGCCTTACGGTCTTGCACAGCATGCCGTTTTTCATCGTTTTGAGGATTTTTGAGGATTTTCGAAAAATGTCGAAATTTCGAAAAAACGCAAGGCTATAGCTGTACGTCTTTTCATCATTTTGAGGATTTTCGAAAAATGACAAAAAATGACGAAACCTAGCAAAAACGCAAGGCTATAGCCTTTCGGTCTTGCACAACTTGCCTTTTTTATCGTTTTGAGGAATTTTGATGATTTTCGAAAAATGTCGAAATTTCGAAAAAACGCAAGGCTATAGCCTTACATTTTTTCATAATTTTGAGGATTTTCGAAAAATGACAAAAAATGACAAAAAATGACGAAACCTGGAAAAAACGCAAGGCTATAGCCTTACAGTCTTGCACACATGCCGTTTTTCATCGTTTTGAGGATTTTTGAAAAATGTCAAAATTTCAAAAAAAACGCAAGGCTATAGCCTTACGTCTTTTCATCATTTTGAGGATTTTCGAAAATGACAAAAAATGACGAAAAATTAGGAAACCCGGCAGAAACGCAAGGCTATAGCCTTACAGTTTTGAACAGCATGCCGTTTTTCATCGTTTCGACGATTTTTGAGGATTTTCGAAAAATGGTGAAATTTCGAAAAAACGCAAGGCTATAGCCTTATGTCTTTTCATCATTTTGAGGATTTTCAAAAATGACAAAAAAACACGAAACCTGGCAAAAACGCAAAGCTCTAGCCTTACCGTCTTGCACATCCTGCCGTTTTTCATCGTTTGGAGGATTTTTGAGGATTTTCGAAAAATGTCGAAATTTCGAAAAAACGCAAGGCTATAGCCTTACGTCTTTTCATAATTTTTGAGGATTTTCGAAAAATGACAAAAAATGACGAAACCTATCAAAAACGCAAGCTATAGCCTTACCGTCTTGCACAGCATGCCGTTTTTCATCGTTTTGAGGATTTTTGAGGATTTTTCGAAAAATGTCGAAATTTTGAAAAAACACAGGCTATAGCCTTACGTCTTTTCATCATTTTGAGGATTTTCAAAAAATGACGAAACCTGTCAAAAACGCAAGCTCTAGCCTTGCGGTCTTGCAGAGCATGCTGTTTTTTATCGTTTCGAGGATTTTTGAGGATTTTCGAAAAATGTCGAAATTTCAAAAAAACGCACGGCTATAGCCTTACGTCTTTTCATCATTTTTGAGGATTTTCGAAAATGACGAAAAATGAGGAAACCTGGAAAAAACGCAAAGCTCGAGCCTTGCGGTCTTGCACAGCATGCCGTTTTTCATCATTTTGAGGATTTTCGAAAAATGTCAAAAAATGACGAAACCTGTCAAAAACGCAAAGCTCTAGCCTTACTGTCTTGCACAGCATGCTGTTTTTCATCGTTTTGAGGATTTTTGAGGATTTTCGAAAAATGTCAAAATTTCGAAAAAATGCAAGGCTATAGCTTTACGTCTTTTCATCATTTTGAGGATTTTCGAAAAATGACGAAAAATGACAAAAATGACGAAAACGTGGCAAAAACACAAGGCTATAGCCTTACCGTCTTGCACAGCATGCCATTTTTATCGTTCTGAGGATTTTTTGAGGATTTTCGAAAAATATCGAAATTTCGAAAAAACGCAAGGCTATAGCCTTACGTCTTTTCATCATTTTGAGGATTTTCGAAAAATGACAAAAAATGACGAAACCTGTCAAAAACGCAAGGCTATAGCCTTACGCTCTTGCACAGCATGCTGTTTTTCATCGTTTTGAGGATTTTTGAGGATTTTCGAAAAATGTTGAAATTTCGAAAAAAATGCAAGGCTATAGCCTTACGTCTTTTCATCATTTTGAGGATTTTCGAAAAATGACAAAAAAACGACGAAACCTGTCAAAAACGCAAAGCTCTAGCCTTACGCTCTTGCACAGCATGCCGTTTTTCATCGTTTTGAGGATTTTTGAGGATTTTCGAAAAATGTCAAAATTTTTAAAAAAAAACGCAAGGCTATAGCCTTACGTCTTTTCATCATTTTGAGGATTTTCGAAAAATTACTAAAATGACAAAACCTGGCAAAAACGCAAGGCTCTAGCCTTACGGTCTTGCACAGCATGCCGTTTTTCATCGTTTTGAGGATTTTTGAGGATTTTCGAAAAATGTCGAAATTTCGAAAAAAAGCAAGGCTATAGCTGTACGTCTTTTCATCATTTTGAGGATTTTCGAAAAATGACAAAAAATGACGAAACCTAGCAAAAACGCAAGGCTATAGCCTTTCGGTCTTGCACAACTTGCCTTTTTTATCGTTTTTGAAGGAATTTTGATGATTTTCGAAAAATGTCGAAATTTCGAAAAAACGCAAGGCTATAGCCTTACGTTTTTTCATAATTTTGAGGATTTTTGAAAAATGACAAAAAATGACAAAAAATGACGAAACCTGGAAAAAACGCAAGGCTATAGCCTTACGGTCTTGCACACATGCCGTTTTTCATCGTTTTGAGGATTTTTGAAAAATGTCAAAATTTCAAAAAAAAAATGCAAGGCTATAGCCTTACGTCTTTTCTAATTTTGAGGATTTTCGAAAAATGACAAAAAATGACAAAACCTGGCAAAAACGCAAGGCACTATAACATCATTTTGTGTGTATTTTGTATCTTTCAGGAATTGTGATGACATGACTACATTCAGCAGCATTCAGTGATCTGGATTCCAGCAGCAGGGAGAAGCAGCCATTCAGATTTGGAGAATGCAGCATCAAACTGTTCTCTTCTCTGTTCTTTTTGATGGAGGTTGTTGTGGACTGTAGCATACTTGTTCATCTCAGTTATGTACCAAGACAATGGGTTGGCATTTAACTTATTGATTTGATTCACCACACACGTTTTACTTGACCTAACTACTATGTGTACTTAAATAATTACATTATTCATCTCTGTATTCAATTCCAGTCACATTATAAAAGAAAATCCACCCAAAATACAACATGCATTCTATTTTCCTCAATACATGGCTAACTATAGATGCAAGAGGATAGTATCTGTATTGTCCAGGTGTATTTGAATAAAGCTGACACTGACAGACATCCATGTGTTTTAATTGAATGACTGAAATGATGGATTACAACATATACTTCAAGTGCATGTAAAAGTTAAAACCGTGATGACAGAATGATTTGTATTGATGTACATCTCCTGAGACCATGTAACCTGAAAGACAAAGAAACAAAAGAAAGTTAATTTTTTCCCTATGTGGAAATAATTTTGAACTTTGAGGTAAAATGACTGATATGTTCTGTTGTCCAGTGTCATGGGCAGCAGAGTTGGCACCTCAATATTGGTAGTTCTACAAAACGTGTGGATAGGTCTGAAAATGAAGGTACCGCAGATGTTTACATGTAACTAGTATGTACCATACATGGTACATTACATATTATTACTGAAATACTTTTAAAAATAAATATATATACTAAACATGAAAAAGAAGTCAATACAAACTCTGCTACTTTGAGGACAAAACCAACTTATTATTCAATATATTATTGAAGCAGGTACTCTTGAGACTTTGAGTAAATAGTAGTAGTATAAAGGGGTCCCTAGCTAAATATAGCTTGGAACCAAAAGGACCCTACATTTGGTTGGATTCAAACTGGGGTGGTTTGGGTTATCCACGACATGAAAACGTTTGGTCTGCTCTAATGTAACTTCTTGGGATATGAATAATGCATTATCACAAGTGTGATATACGGTATAATGGCCAATGGCAGGCTAATATGATGCAAATTTGTATTACCAAGCTAGTCTGTATGGGTGTCTAAGAAAACGCGATGGTTAATGTCTCAATGATCTACACAAAGCCAGCAGCTCTAGATCAACAAAACAGTAGGCATAATCGTCTGTGTATTATAATAGTTATCATTATGTACATTAAATGACTCACCAAAGCCAAGACAACATTGATAAAAGCAGTTAACAAACGTTAGATTATAGTAGAATAACGAGAGTTTACCTGTTACACAGCAGCCTAGACCAGTGTGGTGGTGGGGGCAGAATCCACATGTTTTGCTTTGTAAATAAACACACATTAACCGAATTCCAATCGAAACGAACGGTAAATTAATGAAGCATACTAATGTAAGTTATGTTACAAAGTGGTGAAAATAGAAATATATGACGCGAAAATAATTGTATGTCTGTAGAAAAACGACTCGGTCAACTCCAGGCTCTGCTCCATGTAAAGTTAATACAGTACTGGATGGGGACAAACCGCAAGTGAACGAGCGTGAACCGGAAGTTCGCCCCGCCCACTCCAGCAAATTGTGCAAGAGGTAATAGCCTTACGGTCTTGCACAGCATGCCGTTTTTCATCGTTTTGAGGATTTTTTAAAGATTTTCGAAAAAATGTCAAAATTTCGAAAAAAAAAACGCAAGGCTATAGCCGTACGTCTTTTCATCATTTTGAGGATTTTCGAAAAACCGACAAAAATGACAAAAAATGACGAAACCTGGCAAAAAACGCAAGCTATACCTTACGGGTCTTGCACATCCTGCCGTTTTTCATCGTTTTGAGGATTTTTGAGCTGGCAAAAGCGCAAGGGTATAGCATTACAGTCTTGCTCAGCATGCCGTTTTTCACCGTTTTGAGCATTTTTGAGCATTTTTGAAAAAGAATGTCGAAATTTCGAGAAAAAAAACGCAAGGCTATAGCCTTACGTTTTTTCATCATTTTGAAGATTTTCGAAAAATGACAAAATCTGGCAAAAGCGCAAGGGTATAGCATTACAGTCTTGCTCAGCATGCCGTTTTTCACTGTTTTGGGCATTTTTGAGCATTTTCGAAAAAATGTCGAAATTTCGAGGAAAAAAACGCAAGGCTATAGCCTTACGTTTTTTCATCATTTTGAAGATTTTCGAAAAATGACAAAATCTGGCAAAAGCGCAAGGGTATAGCATTACAGTCTTGCTCAGCATGCCGTTTTTCACAGTTTTGAGCATTTTCGAAAAAATGTCGAAATTTCGAGAAAAAAAACGCAAGCTAAGCCTTACGTTTTTTCATCATTTTGAAGATTTCGAAAAATGACAAAATCTGGCAAAAGCGCAAGGGTATAGCATTACAGTCTTGCTCAGCATGCCGTTTTTCACCGTTTGAGCATTTTTGAGCATTTTCAAAAAAATGTCGAAATTTTGAGAAAAAAAAACCAACTATAGCCTTACGCTTTTTCATCATTTTGAAGATTTTAGAAAAATGACGAAATCTGGCAAAAGCGCAAGGGTATAGCATTACAGTCTTGCTCAGCATGCCGTTTTTCACCGCTTTTGAGCATTTTTGAGCATTTTCGAAAAAATGTCGAAATTTCGAGAAAAAAAAACCAAGGCTATAGCCTTACGTTTTTTCATCATTTTGAAGATTTCGAAAAATGACGAAAAATCTGGCAAAAGCACAAGGGTATAGCATTACAGTCTTGCCAGCATGCCATTTTCAACCGTTTTGAGCATTTTTGAGCATTTTCGAAAAAATGTCGAAATTTCGAGAAAAAAAACGCAAGGCTATAGCCTTACGTTTTTTCATCATTTTGAAGATTTTCGAAAAATGACGAAATCAGGCAAAAGCGCAAGGGTATAGCATTAGTCTTGCTCAGCATGCCGTTTTTCACCGTTTTGAGCATTTATGAGCATTTTCAAAAAAATGTCGAAATTTTGAGAAAAAACGCAAGGCTATAGCCTTACGTTTTTTCATCATTTTGAAGATTTTCGAAAAATGACGAAATCTGACAAAAGCGCAAGGGTATAGCATTACAGTCTTGCTCAGCATGCCGTTTTTCACCGTTTTGAGCATTTTTGAGCATTTTTGAAAAAATGTCGAAATTTCGAGAAAAAAAACGCAAGGCTATAGCCTTACGTTTTCATCATTTTGAAATTTTCGAAAAATGACGAAATCTGGCAAAAGCAGAGGGGGATAGCATTACAGTCTTGCGCAGCATGCCATTTTTTCACCGTTTTGAGCATTTTGAGCATTTTCGAAAAAATCGAAATTTCGAGAAAAAAAAACGCAAGGCTATAGCCATACGTTTTTTCATCATTTGAAGATTTTCGAAAAATGACGAAATCTGGCAAAAGCGCAAGGGTAAAGCATTACAGTCTTGCTCAGCATGCCGTTTTTCACCGTTTTGAGCATTTTTGAGCATTTTCGAAAAAATGTCGAAATTTCGAGAAAAAAACGCAAGGCTATAGCCTTACGTTTTTTCATCATTTTGAAGATTTTCGAAAAATGACGAAATCTGACAAAAGCGCAAGGGTATAGCATTACAGTCTTGCTCAGCATGCCGTTTTTCACCGTTTTGAGCATTTTTGAGCATTTTTGAAAAAATGTCGAAATTTGAGAAAAAAAACGCAAGGCTAAAGCCTTACGTTTTTTCATCATTTTGAAGATTTTCGAAAAATGACGAAATCTGGCAAAAGTGCAAGGGTATAGCATTACAGTCTTGCTCAGCATGCCGTTTTTCACCGTTTTGAGCATTTTTGAGGATTTTCGAAACATGTCGAAATTTTGAAAAAAACGCAAGGCTATAGCCTTACGTCTTTTCATAATTTTGAGGATTTTCGAAAAATGACAAAAAATGACAAAACCTGGCAAAAACGCAAGGCTATAGCCTTACGGTCTTGCACAGCATGCCGTTTTTCATCGTTTTGAGGATTTTGAGGATTTTCGAAAAATGTCGAAATTTCGAAAAAACGCAAGGCTATAGCCGTACGTCTTTTTCATCATTTTGAGGATTTTCGAAAAATGACAAAAAATACGAAACCTAGCAAAAACGCAAGGCTATAGCCTTTCGTCTTGCACAACTTGCCTTCTTTATCGTTTTGAGGATTTTGATGATTTTCGAAAAATGTCGAAATTTCCGAAAAAAAGCAAGGCTATAGCCTTACGTTTTTTCATCATTTTGAAGATTTTCGAAAAATGACGAAATCTGACAAAAGCGCAAGGGTATAGCATTACAGTCTTGCTCAGCATGCCGTTTTTCACCGTTTTGAGCATTTTTGAGCATTTTTGAAAAAATGTCGAAATTTCGAGAAAAAAAACGCAAGGCTATAGCCTTACGTTTTTTCATCATTTTGAAGATTTTCGAAAAATGACGAAATCTGGCAAAAGCACAAGGGTATAGCATTACAGTCTTGCTCAGCATGCCGTTTTTCACTGTCTTGAGCATTTTTGAGCATTTTCGAAAAAATGTCGAAATTTCGAGAAAAAAAACGCAAGGCTATAGCCTTACGTTTTTTCATCATTTTGAAGATTTTCGAAAAATGACAAAATCTGGCAAAAGCGCAAGGGTATAGCATTACAGTCTTGCTCAGCATGCCGTTTTTCACCGTTTTGAGCATTTTTGAGCATTTTCGAAAAAATGTTGAAATTTCGAGAAAAAAAAACACAAGGCTATAGCCTTACGTTTTTTCATCATTTTGAAGATTTCGAAAAATTACAAAATCTGGCAAAAGCGCAAGGGTATAGCATTACAGTCTTGCTCAGCATGCCGTTTTTCACCGTTTTGAGCATTTTTGAGCATTTTCGAAAAAATGTTGAAATTCGAGAAAAAAAACGCAAGGCTATAGCCTTACTTTTTTTCATCATTTTGAAGATTTTCGAAAAATGACGAAATCTGGCAAAAGCGCAAGGGTATAGCATTACAGTCTTGCTCAGCATGCCGTTTTTCACCGTTTTGAGCATTTATGAGCATTTTCAAAAAATGTCGAAATTTTGAAAAAAACGCAAGGCTATAGCCTTACGTCTTTTCATAATTTTGAGGATTTTCGAAAAATGACAAAAAATGACAAAACCTGGCAAAAACGCAAGGCTATAGCCTTACGGTCTTGCACAGCATGCCGTTTTTCATCGTTTTGAGGATTTTTGAGGATTTTCGAAAAATGTCGAAATTCGAAAAAAACGCAAGGCTATAGCCGTACGTCTTTTCATCATTTTGAGGATTTTCGAAAAATGACAAAAAATGACGAAACCTAGCAAAAACGCAAGGCTATAGCCTTTCGGTCTTGCACAACTTGCCTTTTTTATCGTTTTGAGGAATTTTGATGAATTTCGAAAAATGTCGAAATTTCGAAAAAACGCAAGGCTATAGCCTTACATTTTTTCATAATTTTGAGGATTTTCGAAAAATGACGAAATCTGGCAAAAGCGCAAGGGTATAGCATTAGTCTTGCTCAGCATGCCGTTTTTCACCGTTTTGAGCATTTATGAGCATTTTCAAAAAAATGTCGAAATTTTGAGAAAAAACGCAAGGCTATAGCCTTACGTTTTTTCATCATTTTGAAGATTTTCGAAAAATGACGAAATCTGGCAAAAGCGCAAGGGTATAGCATTAGTCTTGCTCAGCATGCCGTTTTTCACCGTTTTGAGCATTTATGAGCATTTTCAAAAAAATGTCGAAATTTTGAGAAAAAACGCAAGGCTATAGCCTTACGTTTTTTCATCATTTTGAAGATTTTCGAAAAATGACGAAATCTGACAAAAGCGCAAGGGTATAGCATTACAGTCTTGCTCAGCATGCCGTTTTTCACCGTTTTGAGCATTTTTGAGCATTTTTGAAAAAATGTCGAAATTTCGAGAAAAAAAAAACGCAAGGCTATAGCCTTACGTTTTTTCATCATTTTGAAGATTTTCGAAAAATTACGAAATCTGGCAAAAGCGCAAGGGTATAGCATTACAGTCTTGCTCAGCATGCCGTTTTTCACCGTTTTGAGCATTTTTGAGCATTTTCGAAAAATGTCGAAATTTCGAGAAAAAAAACGCAAGGCTATAGCCTTACGTTTTTTCATCATTTTGAAGATTTTCGAAAAATGACGAAATCTGGCAAAAGCGCAAGGGTATAGCATTAGTCTTGCTCAGCATGCCGTTTTTCACCGTTTTGAGCATTTATGAGCATTTTCAAAAAAATGTCGAAATTTTGAGAAAAAACGCAAGGCTATAGCCTTACGTTTTTTCATCATTTTGAAGATTTTCGAAAAATGACGAAATCTGGCAAAAGCGCAAGGGTATAGCATTAGTCTTGCTCAGCATGCCGTTTTTCACCGTTTTGAGCATTTATGAGCATTTTCAAAAAAATGTCGAAATTTTGAGAAAAAACGCAAGGCTATAAGCCTTACGTTTTTTCATCATTTTGAAGATTTTCGAAAAATGACGAAATCTATCTGGCAAAAGCGCAAGGGTATAGCATTACAGTCTTTGCTCAGCATGCCGTTTTCACCGTTTTGAGCATTTTTGAGCATTTTCGAAAAAATGTCGAAATTTCGAGAAAAAAACCACAAGGCTATAGCCTTACGTTTTTTCATCATTTTGAAGATTTTCGAAAAATGACGAAATCTGACAAAAGCGCAAGGGTATAGCATTACAGTCTTGCTCAGCATGCCGTTTTTCACTCCAGTTTTGAGCATTTTTGAGCATTTTTGAAAAAATGTCGAAATTTCGAGAGAAAAAAACGCAAGGCTATAGCCTTACGTTTTTTCATCATTTTGAAGATTTTCGAAAAATGTCAAAATCTGGCAAAAGCGCAAGGGTATAGCATTACAGTCTTGCTCAGCATGCCGTTTTTTCACCGTTTTGGGCATTTTGAGCATTTTCGAAAAAATGTCGAAATTTCGAGAAAAAAAACGCAAGGCTAAAGCCTTACGTTTTTTCATCATTTTGAAGATTTTCGAAAAATGACAAAATCTGGCAAAAGCGCAAGGGTATAGCATTACAGTCTTGCTCAGCATGCCGTTTTTCAACACGTTTTGGGCATTTTTGAGCATTTTCGAAAAAATGTCGAAATTTCGAGAAAAAAAAAACGCAAGGCTATAGCCTTACGTTTTTTCATTATTTTGAAGATTTTCGAAAATGACAAAATCTGGCAAAAGCGCAAGGTATAGCATTACAGTCTTGCTCAGCATGCCATTTTCACCGTTTTGAGCATTTTTGAGCATTTTTGAGCATTTTTCGAAAAAATGTTGAAATTTCGAGAAAAAAAAAACGCAAGGCTATAGCCTTACGTTTTTTCACATCATTTTGAAGATTTTCGAAAAATGACAAATCTGGCAAAAGCGCAAGGGTATAGCATTACAGTCCTTGCTCAGCAT
>CM076971.1:26361639-26388000 GCA_039105355.1 Benthosema pterotum | reverse complement strand
TTGGGTGTTATCGAGGGATGGATCTGAGTTAGAGTTCCTGTGGGGGGGGCTTTGCTGGCTCTAGAGGGCTCTTATTGAGGCTGTGTTGCAGCCGTGTACGTCCCACACCATTGTACTACTGCTATAAGAAGTTGTATGTGCACTGGCAGGCTGTTCCTGTGTGACACACCAACTAAACCAATGTCAGCATGTTCTAAGTCACACCATATAGAATTGCCTTTTATAGCACAGTAAGCGTTGTTGGAGCCTGGCACAGCCTGCTACATTGGAAAACAACCATGTTGGACTTTTAGGGCATAATGCATTGCGGTCTGGGGCACCCAAGTCTGCCTAGCTGCCTGGGGTGGTAGGAATACAAGGCCAGGGGGTGTACTATGCTGTAGAGAATGGATAATACTAGGGGGTGGACTAGGTGTACTCCACAATTGCAAGGACTGTGTGCATAGACAATATGTTTGGGTGCACGGCAAGAAGTTTTTAATGGACATTTCTAGACCATGGTAGAGTTCTGCTTGTGCACCCTGACAGAGCGTATAGCTTTCTAAAGCTGAGCTAGTGTGTTGGAGTCTGATGGAGTCTAATACGGTACACAGGTACAGCCTGGTGCAACGAGTCTTGCCTGGGCCCACCAGGTGTCCACGGACTAGAAGAGAGTGTATACTGGACTATAATGGGATGGATCTGGTTTAAGATGCCTTGGGGGGCTTTGCTGGACATACTGGGCTCTATTAGGCTGTTGTCAGACCTGTATGTACTTACACCATTGCAACTAAACGATGTGTGCACGGGCAACATTTCTGTGTGCACGGCCATTATTGAGTATTTCTAGAACACCATACAGATTTGCCTTGTAAAGCTTGTAGAGCCTGTTTGGGCTGGCACAGCCTCCTACAGCTAGGACTGTAATGGGGTGGATCTGGTTAAGATCCCCTTGGCGGGGGGCTTTGCTGGACTCTAGTGGGCTCTATTAGGCTGTTGTCAGCCGTGTACGTACCCACACCATTGCAACTAAACGATGTGTGCACGGGCAGCAGGTTCCGTGTGCACGACCAATAGTTTTATAAAGTAATTCTAGTCCACCATACAGAATTGCCTTTTATTAGCATAGTAAAGCCTGTTGGAGCCTGGCACAGCCTGCTACATCTGAAAACAACATGTTTGAGTCTTTTAGGGCATAATGCATTGCGGTCTAGGGCACCCAAGCTCTGGCCTAGTCCTGCCAGGTGGTAGAATTGACAAGGCCAGAGGGTATACTATGCTGTAAGAGAATGGATCACACCAGGAAAGGCTGGGCTAAGTATTCACCATGTTAATAGAGTATGTTGGGGTGTGCTGAGCTGTTGTCAGCCCTGTATGTACTCACACAATTGCAACTAAACACTGTGTGCATAGACAATAGTTTTCGTGTGCACGACGAGTGGTTTTAAATTGACATTTCTAGACCATGATAGAGTTCTGCCTTGTGCACCCTGACAGAGCCTATAGCATAGCCTTCTAGAGCTGAGCTAGTGTGTTGGAGTCTGATGGAGTCTAATACGGTACACAGGTACAGCCTGGTGCACTCGAGTCTTGCCTGGGCCCACCAGGTGTCCACGGACTAGAAGAGAGTGTACTACTGGACTATAATGGGATGGATCTGGTTAAGATGCCCTTGGGGGGCTTTGCTGGACATACTGGGCTCTATTAGGCTGTTGTCAGACCTGTATGTACTTACACCATTGCAACTAAATGATGTGTGCACGGGCAACATTTCTGTGTGCACGACCATTTATTGAGTATTTCTAGAACAGGTGTAGGGCACCCAAGTCTGGCCTAGTCCTGCCTAGTGGTAGAATTGACAAGGCCAGGGGGTGTACTCTGCTATAAGAAAATGGATCACACCAGGAAGGGCTGTACTAGTTGTTCACTGCGTTAATAGAGTATGTTGGGGTGTGCTGAGCTGTTGTCAGCCCTGTATGTACTCACACAATTGCAACTAAACACTGTGTGCATAGACACTAGTTTCGTGTTCACGACGAGTAGTTTCAAATGGACATTTCTAGACCATGGTAGAGTTCTGCCTTGTGCACCCTGACAGAGCCTATAGCTTTCTAGAGCTGAGCTAGTGTGTTGGAGTCTAATGGAGTCTAATACGGTACACAGGTACAGCCTGGTGCACTCGAGTCTTGCCTGGGCCACACAGGTGTCCACGGACTAGAGAGAGTGTACTACTGGACTATAATGGGATGGATCTGGTTAAGATGCCCTTGGGGGGCTTTGCTGGACATACTGGGCTCTATTAGGCTGTTGTCAGACCTGTATGTACTTACACCATTGCAACTAAACGATGTGTGCACGGGCAACATTTCTGTGTGCACGACCATTTATTGAGTATTTCTAGAACAGGTGTAGGGCACCCAAGTCTGGCCTAGTCCTGCCTAGTGGTAGAATTGACAAGGCCAGGGGGTGTACTCTGCTATAAGAAAATGGATCACACCAGGAAGAGCTGTACTAGTTGTTCACTGCGTTAATAGAGTATGTTGGGGTGTGCTGAGCTGTTGTCAGCCCTGTATGTACTCACACAATTGCAACTAAACACTGTGTGCATAGACACTAGTTTTGTGTGCACGACGAGTAGTTTCAAATGGACATTTCTAGACCATGGTAGAGTTCTGCCTTGTGCACCCTGACAGAGCCTATAGCATAGCCTTCTAGAGCTGAGCTAGTGTGTTGGAGTCGGATGGAGTCTAATATGGTACACAGGTACAGCCTGTGCACCCGAGTCTTGCCTGGGCCCGCCAGGTGTGAGAACATATTAGATCTGTGCCTATTAGATCTGTGAAAGGTATGGATTGACCAATTAGATCTCCAAAACATGCAGAAGGGCCATTTAGATCTTTAAAGTGTGTGGATTGTCCAAATAGATCTGCAAAATACATTTTATATCGGGTAGAGCTGGCTATGTAGTGTTGTCCAAAACTATTGGAAGTGCACACGTGCACTTCCAATAGTTTTGGAAATAGCCTGCCACCCTGTGGAAGTATGCTTGAACTGCAGAAAATGACCCTAAATACAAAACAAATGAATAAAATGGAATAAAAACTAATCTGTGGGATTGATGGGCGAACTAGTGGATGCACACGCAGAGGGGGACACAGAAGAAATTTAGAATCCAACCGGTGATTTTTCACGGCCCCACAGTCTGCACCATGGGGCGCGGAAGTTTGATGTGTGCACCAGCAGGAGTTGATAAGCGTTGTGGACGCAAAATACAATGGGGTAATAATAATAATAATAATAAAAATAAATAAATAAAATAAAAAATCTAGTAGTAATAAAACAGTTATACAGCATGTGCCCTGTAAGGACACAATTACAGTACAGTAAGCTACGTGACTTCACTTTAATCCATTAAATCAGTTTGGACACTTCTGTTCCTGCTATGTCTCTAATATGAAAACCTATTTAACTCAACAACGTTCTCGTTTTCATTTAATTTCAAAAGGGAATTCGCTGATTGCAAAGTACGGTTCTATGGTGTCGTGGTTATCACGTCCGCTTTACGCGCAGAAGGTCCTGGGTTCAATCCCCAGTAGAACCACTCTTTAAAAAAACAAGCTCTGTGATGTTGTGTTATTAACATCTGCTTCACATGCAGAAGGTCCATTCTGTAATCGTACCTTGATTCAAATCCAAACTTGTTCTCTGGCGTAAATGTCCACAAAATTCAATACATTGAAATGCAAGATTCTATGGTGTAGTGGTTATCACGTCTGCTTTCCATGCAGAAGGTCCTGGGTTCAATCCCCCGTAGAACCACTCATTAAAACAAAACAAGCTCTCTGATGTAGTGTTATTAACATCTGCTTTACATGCAGAAGGTCCTACGTTCAATCTCCAGTAAATCTGCCAAATGTTGTCATTGTACCATAATTCAAATGCAAACATGTTCTCTGACATACATATCCTCACATCTCAAACACATTCTAAAGCAAGGTTCTATGGTGTAGTGGTTATCACGTCTGCTTTACACGCAGAAGGTCCTGGGTTCGATCCCCAGTAGAACCACTCCTGTCATGAAATAGCCCTCTGTTGTACTTTTTTCACAAATCCGTACATGCAAAAGGTTCTGGGATCAATCCCCACTAGATCTGTCATGCTACCGTAATTCAGATTCAAACATGTTCGCTGGCGTAAATGTCACAAAATTCAATACATTGAACTCAAGGTTCTATGGTGTAGTCGTTATCATGTCTGCTTTACACGCAGAAGGTCCTGGGTTCAATCCCCAGTAGAACCACTGCTTTAAAAAAGCTCTCCGATGTAGTGTTATTAACATCTACTTTACATGCAGAAGGTCCTTTGTTCAATCTCCAGTAGATCTGCCAAATTGTGTCATCGCACCATAATTCAAATGCAAACATGTTCTCTGACATACATATCCTCACATCTCTAACATTGAAAATCAAGGTTCTATGGTGTATTGGTTATCATGTCTGCTTTACAAGCAGAAGGACCTGGGTTTGATTCCCAGTAGAACCACTTCTGTCATGAACAAGCTCTTTGTTGTAGTGTTTTTCACAAATGCTCTATATGCAGAAGGTTCTGGCATCAATCCCCACTAGATCTGCCATGTTGTGCCATGCTACCATAATTCATTCAAACATGTTCGCTGGCGTAAATGTCAGCAAAATTCAATATATTGGAAAGCATGGTTCTATGGTGTAGTGGTTATCACGTCTGCTTTACACGCAGAAGGTCCTGGGTTCAATCCCCAGTAGAACCACACCTTTAAAAAAAGCTCTCTGATGTAGTGTTATTATCATCTATTTTACATGCAGAAAGGTCCTTTGTTCAATCTCCAGTAGATCTGCCAAATTGTGTCATCGTACCTTAATTCAAATACAAACATGTTCTCTGACATACATGTGTCCACATCTAAACTCATTCAAAAGCAAGGTTCTATGGTGTAGCGGTTATCACGTCTGCTTTACACGCAGAAGGTCCTGGGTTCGATCCCCAGTAGAACCACTCCTGCCATGAAATAGCTCTCGGTAGTACATTTTGTCACAAATCCGTACATGCAGAATGTTCTGGGATCAATCCCCAGTAGATCTGTCATGCTACCATAATTCAGATTCAAACATGTTCGCTGGCGTAAATGTCAGCAAAATTCAATATATTGAATAGCATGGTTCTATGGTGTAGTGGTTATCATGTCTGCTTTACACGCAGAAGGTCCTGGGTTCAATCCCCAGTAGAACCACCCTTTAAGCTCTCTGATGTAGTGTTGTTAACATCTGCTTACCTGCAGGTCCTACGTTCAATCTCCAGTAAATCTGCCAAATGTTGTCATTGTACCATAATTCAAATGCAAACATGTTCTCTGACATACATATCCTCACATCTCAAACACATTCTAAAGCAAGGTTCTATGGTGTAGTGGTTATCACGTCTGCTTTACACGCAGAAGGTCCTGGGTTCGATCCCCAGTAGAACCACTCCTGTCATGAAATAGCCCTCTGTTGTACTTTCTTCACAAATCCGTACATGCAAAAGGTTCTGGGATCAATCCCCACTAGATCTGTCATGCTACCGTAATTCAGATTCAAACATGTTTTCTGTTACTCTGTCCGTGGTGCTGAAATGAGCTTTCTGTTATGGTACCTGTAGTGACTCTGTCCCTGGTACTGAAATGCGCTTTCTGTTACTCTGTCCGTGGTGCTGAAATGAGCTTTCGGTTATGGTAGCTGTAGTGACTCTGTCCGTGGTGCTGAAATGTATATTTACTAAGACTGTTGAAAATAGTTAATTAATGGGATTAAATTAATTTTGTTGATCAATCTGATTAAAAATTGTAACGCAATTAACTCATGTGCACCATGACTCAACCCACTGAGCATTTTCTCATTGAGACAAAAGGGAAGCGCACGGTTTCACGGAGACATAGCTGTGTGTCTTCCTGTAACCAGAGCCATAAAGTATAGCTGGAGGATCTACAAGCATTGAGGGCTTGTAGATCACCTATTTTTTTAAAGATAAATGTTTTTTTTCACAGATTCTGTTTCTTTTTTAAATGTTGAAATCCTGTACAGGAAAACATGCATATTTTGGACATAGTTCGAATGGTGATTAATCATGATTAAATTAATTTTGAAGTTGTGATTAATTTGATTAAAATTTTTAATCATTCAACAGCCCTAATAAATACTGAAATGTATATTTACTTGCCCCCTATATATTTTAGGGGCAAGTGACCATGAGCTGAGGGCAAGTAGAACCTGACTTGCACTTGCCCGATGGGCAAGTGCCTCCGAGACCTTAGTGTCAACCCCTGCCATACTTTAAATCCAAACGTGTACTCTGGCGTATATGTCACCACATCTCAAGAACTCCTAAACAAGGTTCTATGGTGTAGTGGTTATCACGTCTGCTTTACACGCAGAAGGTCCTGGGTTCAATCCCCAGTAGAACCACTCCTGCCATGAAATAGCTCTCGGTTGTACATTTTTTTTCACAAATCTGTACATGCAGAATGTTCTGGAATCAATCCCACTAGATCTGTCATGCTACCATAATTCAGATTCAAACATGTTCGCTGGCGTAAATGTCAGCAAAATTCAATACATTGAAAAGCATGGTTCTATGGTGTAGTGGTTATCACTTCTGCTTTACACGCAGAAGGTCCTGGGTTCAATCCCCAGTAGAACCACTCCTTTAAAAAAAGCTCTCTGATGTAGTGTTATTAACATCTACTTTACATGCAGAAGGTCCTTTGTTCAATGTCCAGTAAATCTGCCAAATTGTGTCATCGTACCATTATTCAAATACAAACATGTTCTCTGACATAGATGTGTCCACATCTAAACACATTTGAACTCAAGGTTCTATGGTGTAGTCGTTATCATGTCTGCTTTACACGCAGAAGGTCCTGGGTTCGATCCCCAGTAGAACCACTCCTACCATGAAATAGCTCTCGGTTGTACCTTTTTTTCACAAATCCGTACATGCAGAAGGTTCTGGCATCAATCCCCACTAGATCTGCCATGTTGTGCCATGCTACCATAATTCAGATTCAAACATGTTCGCTGGCGTAAATGCCAGCAAAATTCAATACATTGGAAAGCATGGTTCTGTGGTGTAGTGGTTATCACGTCTGCTTTACACGCAGAAGGTCCTGGGTTCAATCCCCGGTAGAACCACCCTTTACAAAAACAAGCTCTCTGATGTAGTGTTATTAACATCTGCTTTACATGCAGGTCCTACATTCAATCTCCAGTAGATCTGCCAAATGGTGACATTTTACCATACTTTAAATCCAAACGTGTACTCTGGCGTATATGTCACCACATCTCAACAACTCCTAAACAAGGTTCTATGGTGTAGTGGTTATCACGTCTGCTTTACACGCAGAAGGTCCTGGGTTCAATCCCCAGTAGAACCACTCCTTAAAAAACAAGCTCTCTGATGTAGTGTTATTAACATCTATTTTACATGCAAAAGGTCCTTTGTTCAATGTCCAGTAAATCTGCCAAATTGTGTCATCGTACCATTATTCAAATACAAACATGTTCTCTGAAATAGATGTGTCCACATCTAAACACATTCTACTCAAGTTTCTATGTTGTAGTGGTTATCACGTCTGCCTTACATGCAGAAGGTCCTGGGTTCGATCCCCAGTAGAACCACTCCTGCCATGAAATAGCTCTCGGTTGTACTTTTTTTCACAAATCCGTACATGCAGAAGGTTCTGGGATCAATCCCCACTAGATCTGCCATGTTGTGCCATGCTACCATAATTCAGATTCAAACATGTTCGCTGGCGTAAATGTCAGCAAAATTCAATACATTGGAAAGCATGGTTCTGTGGTGTAGTGGTTATCACGTCTGCTTTAACACGCAGAAGGTCCTGGGTTCAATCCCCAGCAGAACCACCCTTTAAAAAAACAAGCTCTCTGATGTAGTGTTATTAACATCTGCTTTACATGCAGGTCCTACGTTCAATATCCAGTAGATCTGCCAAATGGTGACATTTTTACCATACTTTAAATCCAAACATGTACTCTGGCGTATATGTCACCACATCTCAACACATTCAAAAGCAAGGTTCTATGGTGTAGTGGTTATCACGTCTGCTTTACATGCAGAAGGTCCTGGGTTCAATCCACAGTAGAACCACTCCTTAAAAATCAAGCTCTCTGATATAGTGTTATTAACACCTATTTTACATGCAGAAGGTCCTTTGTTCAATCTCCAGTAAATCTGCCAAATTGTGTCATCGTACCATTATTCAAATACAAACATGTTCTCTGACATACATGTGTCCACATCTAAACGCATTTGAACTCAAGGTTCTATGGTGTAGTGGTTGTCACGTCTGCTTTACACGCAGAAGGTCCTGGGTTCGATCCCCAGTAGAACCACTCCTACCATGAAATAGCTCTCGGTTGTACTTTTTTTCACAAATCCGTACATGCAGAAGGTTCTGGCATCAATCCCCACTAGATCTGCCATGTTGTGCCATGCTACCATAATTCAGATTCAAACATGTTCGCTGGCGTAAATGTCAGCAAAATTCAATACATTGGAAAGCATGGTTCTGTGGTGTAGTGGTTATCACGTCTGCTTTACACGCAGAAGGTCCTGGGTTCAATCCCCAGCAGAACCACCCTTTAAAAAAACAAGCTCTCTGATGTAGTGTTATTAACATCTGCTTTACATGCAGGTACTACGTTCGATATCCAGTAGATCTGCCAAATGGTGACATTTTACCATACTTTAAATCCAAACATGTACTCTGGCGTATATGTCACCACATCTCAACAACTCCTAAACTAGGTTCTATGGTGTAGTGGTTATCACGTCTGCTTTACACGCAGAAGGTCCTGGGTTCAATCCCCAGTAGAACCACTCCTTAAAAGACAGGCTCTCTGATGTAGTGTTATTAACACCTATTTTACATGCAGAAGGTCCTTTGTTCAATCTCCAGTAAATCTGCCAAATTGTGTCATCGTACCATTATTCAAATACAAACATGTTCTCTGAAATAGATGTGTCCACATCTAAACACATTTGAACTCAAGGTTCTATGGTGTAGTGGTTATCACGTCTGCTTTACACGCAGAAGGTCCTGGGTTCAATCCCCAGTAGAACCACTCCTGCCATGAAATAGCTCTCGGTTGTACTTTTTTTCCACAAATCCGTACATGCAGAAGGTTCTGGGATCAATCCCCACTAGATCTGCCATGTTGTGCCATGCTACCGTAATTCAGATTCAAACATGTTCGCTGGCGTAAACGTCAGCAAAATTCAATACATTGGAAAGCATGGTTCTATGGTGTAGTGGTTATCACGTCTGCTTTACACGCAGAAGGTCCTGGGTTCAATCCCCAGTAGAACCACTCCTTTAAAAAAGCTCTCTGATGTAGTGTTATTAACATCTACTTTACATGCAGAAGATCCTTTGTTCAATCTCCAGTAGATCTGCCAAATTGTGTCATCGTACCATAATTCAAATGCAAACATGTTCTCCGACATACATATCCTTACATCCTTATATACAATTGGCAAGCTGCACCGGAAGCTGCAATTGTTGCACTGGCTGCGTTACAATGGGTTGCAATGGTGCGTTGCAATGGGTTGCGCTGGTGCAACAATGGTGACGCTAAGCTGCACCGGAAGCTGCAATGATTACGCTGGGAAAACGGCTGCGCTGCAATGCTGACGCTATGCTGGCTGTAGCTCCTCACAAGTAGCCTACCGTTCCGTGAGCAAGGGTCTCGGAACGCTGTTCTCCTCACATCCCACCTCCAAACAAACCATGGATTTTAACACGACATTTTGGAAACGACATCTCTAAGGCCAAAAGTTGGAAAGGACATCTAACGGCAGCAAAAAAAGGTAATACTTAACACTTATACTTATGCTTGCGTGTTTCTCTCTGCAAAGACATATCAACTTTCAAGTCTTTCTCAACAAAAACACTGCATGTAAAGCACATCATTGTGCATGCACGTATGCATGTGTTCCCAGCAAAGACACACAAACTTTTCCACTTTTGCTCAAAGTAAGGATTCCTAACTTGCGAATATTTACCACACTGCTTCTACCCATTTAATCACATGATGCGCGCGTGCGTGCATACATGACTGCGTTATCAACTTTACAGGTATAAATGCATAGGACCGAGGCAACAGCCCAGCAGAAATTACCTTAAACCTCTATGTATATTTTACATTGTTTCTGTAGTAGGCCTACGACATAGACATGACAACACATTAGTTGTCATTGTACTGAACGTATTGTTCAATATCGACGTCTTTGCCACACGCCTCATTGATTACAATGTAGCCTATTTCAAACCCCTGCAGAACAGTCTCAGTTTCTGACCCCTCATTGGCGAAACTTTACTTTGATTTTAGGGGCAGCGTTACACCAACTCCGTTGACTTCATGGGGCCAGTCCAATGGCGGGTACTCTATATAGCATTCTACTAATGGCTGTGGGATGGCATGCTACTACGGCGGCGGTGCTCTGATTTCAGTGTTTAAACACGGACGCATTGCGTTCTCATACACTTCAATAGGCGAGCTGCACTGTTTTCACTTGACAGAATACTTGGTTAGAACGGTATCAAAGACGATACGTCGTCACGCTGGTTTTTAGCCAAGCTATGGTCATTGTTGCGCAACTTGCGACAACGAGGGGCAGAAAACGGGCTGGTCACGTGGTTCATGTATTCGCGTGAGCTCATAGACTCCAATGCATTCCCTACACGGTTGACCCATTTCTTTGTCCCTATTCAATCCACGTCTATGTAGAAAATCGGCCATTTGACGGGACCTATAAAGTGAACTGAGTTTTCGTAACTCAGTTGTTCTCCCATGCCGCCGTCATATGTCCGTTCATCTCCAGCTGTGAACAATGTTTAATGATGTTTAATGATATTATGATGTTGGCGATCTACAAGGTGTGTGTGTGTGTGTGTGTGTGTGTGTGTGTGTGTGTGTGTGTGTGTGTGTGTGTGTGTGTGTGTGTGTGTGTGTGTGTGTGTGTGACATGTCAATTGCACTTAAAGGGAAATTCCACCCATTTGCAACATTTTACTGTAGTAATACACCTTACAGACACATTCAAAACAAATACTCCCATTCTGTGTCCTCTAACCAACACATTAAGTGCCATTGCCCAGTTTCATTGTACTTCACACCCAGCAGAGAACAATTGCCAATCCAATAGCCAATCGCACTCATTATGCAAATGCTTAATGGCAGCTCTATACCAACACTCACTTTAAGCACTGACTGGCCCAGGGCTATGTTGGATTACACCAATGTGTTGTTGAGACTTTCTTCATCTACAGTCTGTCTTTTGCTATTGCATGCACACTTTCCCATTCTCATTTCTATCTACTGTATATACAGTACATGGATGGTGTGTGACTCTAAACCTGTTTGTTACATTGATCATTCAAGGCAATGACTGATAGTTACTATTGACATCAATAGCTATGTACTCACTCTCCACATTTTTCTGTCTTCCATTTAACAGTTTCATGGGCTCATATCACAGACCACCAAGTGCAGATCAAGACTGACCTCCCAACCTACTTCCAACAACTTCAAACCACTCTACAGCCAGGATCTGCCTGATGTTTCTTTCGGTTAAGAAGGACTCATTCTCTACCACTGTTGCAAAACTGCTTGCTCAGGGTGTACACATCACTTAAGACAACCTCTTCAGATTTCATATGTCAATAAAAATATTTTGATTTGTAACACCATTTATAATATTACTTCTTATTTATGTGTTGTCTATGTCAACGTTGATTACTTTAATGTATGGTTTGCAATCCACTACTTCAGAACCCCTGCAGTTTTCCACCAACTAGCTATTTGATTAAAAACAATGAACTCATGACATTTAGTTCCTCACAGATCCAACGCGTGGCGCTAGAGGTTCGGGGCGCGAAGCGCCCCGAACTTCTAGTCTCAAACATTGGAAATTAAGGTTCTATCCTGCAGGATCCTTGCCTGCAGGATCCTGCAGGCTTCCCGTGAGCCGCAGCCGTTACCCTCTCAGTAGATCTGCCAAATTGTGTCATCGTGCCTTAATTCAAATACAAACATGTTCTCTGACATGCATGTGTCCACATCTAAACACATTCAAAAGCCAGGTTCTATGGTGTAGCAGTTATCACGTCTGCTTTACACGCAGAAGGTCCTGGGTTCGATCCCCAGTAGAACCACTCCTGCCATGAAATACCTCTCTGTTGTACTTTTTTCACAAATCCGTACATTCAGAAGGTTCTGGGATCAATCCCCACTAGATCTGTCATGCTACCATAATTCAGATTCAAACATGTTCACTGGCGTAAATGTCAGCAAAATTCAATACATTGAAAAGCATGGTTCTATGGTGTAGTGGTTATCACGTCTGCTTTACACGCAGAAGGTCCTGGGTTCAATCCCCAGTAGAACCACCCTTTAAAAACAAGCTCTCTGATGTAGTGTTATTAACATCTGCTTTACATGCAGGACCTACGTTCAATATCCAGTAGATCTGCCAAAGGGTGACATTTTACCATAATCAGAGCTTGACACTAACACTTGCCCGCTTGCCCGGGGCAAGTAAAAAAATGGTGGGGCAAGTGAAGACTGCTACCTGGTTGCCCGATCGTGCAAGTGTGCAACTTAGTGCACTATAACACAACACAAGATAAAATTGTCTTGAAGGCAGTCATTGCACTCTGCCTCTGTGTCTTTCCCTGCTTTCTAGCTATCCACAATTCCAGGCTGGATTTGGGAAACAAAACAGGCAATTTAACTTTCACATCAAAATGACCTAATCTTCTACATTCTCTAGTTGTGTAGACCTGGGGTAATTAAGATGATGAATTGTAACTCTTGGGAGCCTAAAAATGAAACCAAATGGACCCGCAAGGGTCCATTTGGTTTCATTTTTACGTTCTCAAGAGTTACATCTGCAAAATTTACAATATATTTTAGGGGGCAAGTGACCATGAGCTGAGGGCAAGTAGAACCTGACTGCAGAGACTCTGTCCATGGTGCTGAAATGAGCTTTCTGTTACTCTGTCCGTGGTGCTGAAATGAACTTTCTGTTATGGTAGCTGTAGTGACTCTGTCCGTGGTACTGAAATGAGCTTTCTGTTACTCTGTCCGTGGTGCTGAAATGAGCTTTCTGTTATGGTAGCTGTAGTGACTCTGTCCGTGGTGCTGAAATATATATTTACTAAGGCTGTTGTAAATAGTTAATTAATGGGATTAAATTTATTTTGTTGATTAATCTGATTAAAAATTGTAACGCAATTAACTCATGTGCACTATGACTCAACCCACTGAGCATTTTCTCATTGAGACAAAAGGGAAGCGCACGGTTTTACGGAGACATAGCTGTGTGTCTTCCTGTAACCAGAGCCATAAAGTATAGCTGGAGGATCTACAAGCATTGAGGGCTTGTAGATTACCTATTTTGATAAACATTTTAAAGATAAATGTTTTTTTTTTTTTTCACAGATTCTGTTTCTTTTTTAAATGTTGAAATCCTGTACAGGAAAACATGCATATTTTGGACATAGTTCGAATGGTGATTAATCATGATTAAATTAATTTTGAAGTTGTGATTAATTTGATTAAAATTTTTAATCATTCAACAGCCCTAATATTTACTGAAATGTATATTTACTTGACCATGAGCTGAGGGCAAGTAAAACCTGACTTGCACTTGCCCGATGGGCAAGTGCCTCCGAGACCTTAGTGTCAACCCCTGCCATACTTTAAATCAAAACGTGTACTCTGGCGTATATGTCACCACATCTCAACAACTCCTAAGCAAGGTTCTATGGTGTAGTGGTTATCACGTCTGCTTTACACGCAGAAGGTCCTGGGTTCAATCCCCAGTAGAACCAATACTGCCATGAAATAGCTCTCGGTTGTACTTTTTTTTTCACAAATCTGTACATGCAGAATGTTCTGGAATCAATCCCCACTAGATCTGTCATGCTACCATAATTCAGATTCAAACATGTTTGCTGGCGTAAATGTCAGCAAAATTCAATACATTGGAAAGCATGGTTCTATGGTGTAGTGGTTATCGCGTCTGCTTTACACGCAGAAGGTCCTGGGTTCAATCCCCAGCAGAACCACCCTTTAAAAAAACAAGCTCTCTGATGTAGTGTTATTAACATCTGCTTTACATGCAGGTCCTACGTTCAATAACCAGTAGATCTGCCAAATGGTGCCATTTTACTATTCTTTAAATCCAAACATGTACTCTGGCGTATATGTCACCACATCTCAACAACTCCTAAACTAGGTTCTATGGTGTAGTGGTTATCACGTCTGCTTTACACGCAGAAGGTCTTGGGTTCAATCCCCAGTAGAACCACTCCTTAAAAGACAGGCTCTCTGATGTAGTGTTATTAACATCTATTTTACATGCAGAAGGTCCTTTGTTCAATCTCCAGTAAATCTGCCAAATTGTGTCATCGTACTATTATTCAAATACAAACATGTTCTCTGACATACATGTGTCCACATCTAAACACATTTGAACTTAAGGTTCTATGGTGTAGTGGTTATCACGTCTGCTTTACACGCAGAAGGTCCTGGGTACGATCCCCAGTAGAACCACTCCTACCATGAAATAGCTCTCGGTTGTACTTTTTTTCACAAATCCGTACATGCAGAAGGTTCTGGCATCAATCCCCACTAGATCTGCCATGTTGTGCCATGCTACCATAATTCAGATTCAAACATGTTCGCTGGCGTAAATGTCAGCAAAATTCAATACATTGGAAAGCATGGTTCTGTGGTGTAGTGGTTATCACGTCTGCTTTACACGCAGAAGGTCCTGGGTTCAATCCCCAGCAGAACCACCCTTTAAAAAAACAAGCTCTCTGATGTAGTGTTATTAACATCTGCTTTACATGCAGGTCCTACGTTCAATATCCAGTAGATCTGCCAAATGGTGACATTTTACCATACTTTAAATCCAAACATGTACTCTGGCGTATATGTCACCACATCTCAACAACTCCTAAACTAGGTTCTATGGTGTAGTGGTTATCACGTCTGCTTTACACGCAGAAGGTCCTGGGTTCAATCCCCAGTAGAACCACTCCTTGAAAAAAAGCTCTCTGATGTAGTGTTATTAACATCTACTTTACATGCAGAAGGTCCTTTGTTCAATGTCCAGTAAATCTGCCAAATTGTGTCATCGTACCATTATTCAAATACAAACATGTTCTCTGACATAGATGTGTCCACATCTAAACACATTTGAACTCAAGGTTCTATGGTGTAGTGGTTATCACGTCTGCTTTACACACAGAAGGACCTGGGTTCGATCCCCAGTAGAACCACTCCTACCATGAAATAGCTCTCGGTTGTACTTTTTTTTCACAAATCCGTACATGCAGAAGGTTCTGGCATCAATCCCCACTAGATCTGCCATGTTGTGCCATGCTACCATAATTCAGATTCAAACATGTTCGCTTGGGTAAATGTCAGCAAAATTCAATACATTGGAAAGCATGGTTCTGTGGTGTAGTGGTTATCACGTCTGCTTTACACGCAGAAGGTCCTGGGTTCAATCCCCAGCATACCCACCCTTTAAAAAAACAAGCTCTCTGATGTAGTGTTATTAACATCTGCTTTACATGCAGGTCCTACGTTCAATAACCAGTAGATCTGCCAAATGGTGGCATTTTACCATTCTTTAAATCCAAACATGTACTCTGGCGTATATGTCACCACATCTCAACAACTCCTAAACTAGGTTCTATGGTGTAGTGGTTATCACGTCTGCTTTACACGCAGAAGGTCCTCGGTTCAATCCCCACTAGAACCACTCCTTAAAAGACAGGTTCTCTGATGTAGTGTTATTAACATCTATTTTACATGCAGAAGGTCCTTTGTTCAATCTCCAGTAAATCTGCCAAATTGTGTCATCGTACCATTATTCAAATACAAACATGTTCTCTGACATACATGTGTCCACATCTAAACACATTTGATCTCAAGGTTCTATGGTGTAGTGGTTATCACGTCTGCTTTACACGCAGAAGGTCCTGGGTTCGATCCCCAGTAGAACCACTCCTACCATGAAATAGCTCTCGGTTGTGCTTTTTTTTCACAAATCCGTACATGCAGAAGGTTCTGGCATCAATCCCCACTAGATCTGCCATGTTGTGCCATGCTACCATAATTCAGATTCAAACATGTTCGCTGGCGTAAATGTCAGCAAAATTCAATACATTGGAAAGCATGGTTCTGTGGTGTAGTGGTTATCACGTCTGCTTTACACGCAGAAGGTCCTGGGTTCAATCCCCAGCAGTACCATCCTTTAAAAAAACAAGCTCTCTGATGTAGTGTTATTAACATCTGCTTTACATGCAGGTCCTACGTTCAATAACCAGTAGATCTGCCGAATGCTGACATTTTACCATTCTTTAAATCCAAACATGTACTCTGGCGTATATGTCACCACATCTCAACAACTCCTAAACTAGGTTCTCTGGTGTAGTGGTTATCACGTCTGCTTTACACGCAGAAGGTCCTGGGTTCAATCCCCAGTAGAACCACTCCTGAAAAGACAGGCTCTCTGATGTAGTGTTATTAACATCTATTTTACATGCAGAAGGTCCTTTGTTCAATCTCCAGTAAATCTGCCAAATTGTGTCATCGTACCATTATTCAAATACAAACATGTTCTCTGACATACATGTGTCCACATCTAAACACATTTGAACTCAAGGTTATGGTGTAGTGGTTATCACGTCTGCTTTACACGCAGAAGGTCCTGGGTTCGATCCCCAGTAGAACCACTCCTACCATGAAATAGCTCTCGCTTGTACTTTTTTTCACAAATCCGTACATGCAGAAGGTTCTGGCATCAATCCCCACTAGATCTGCCATGTTGTGCCATGCTACCATAATTCAGATTCAAACATGTTCGCTGGCGTAAATGTCAGCAAAATTCAATACATTGGAAAGCATGGTTCTGTGGTGTAGTGGTTATCACGTCTGCTTTACACGCAGAAGGTCCTGGGTTCAATCCCCAGCAGAACCACCCTTTAAAAAAAACAAGCTCTCTGATGTAGTGTTATTAACATCTGCTTTACATGCAGGTCCTACGTTCAATAACCAGTAGATCTGCCAAATGGTGACATTTTACCATTCTTTAAATCCAAACATGTACTCTGGCGTATATGTCACCACATCTCAACAACTCCTAAAGTAGGTTCTATGGTGTAGTGGTTATCATGTCTGCTTTACACGCAGAAGGTCCTGGGTTCAATCCCCAGTAGAACCACTCCTTAAAAGACAGGCTCTCTGATGTAGTGTTATTAACATCTATTTTACATGCAGAAGGTCCTTTGTTCAATGTCCAGTAAATCTGCCAAATTGTGTCATCGTACCATTATTCAAATACAAACATGTTCTCTGAAATAGATGTGTCCACATCTAAACACATTGGAACTCAAGGTTCTATGGTGTAGTGGTTATCACGTCTGCTTTACACGCAGAAGGTCCTGGGTTCGATCCCCAGTAGAACCACTCCTACCATGAAATAGCTCTCGGTTGTACTTTTTTTTCACAAATCCGTACATGCAGAAGGTTCTGGCATCAATCCCCACTAGATCTGCCATGTTGTGCCATGCTACCATAATTCAGATTCAAACATGTTCGCTGGCGTAAATGTCAGCAAAATTCAATACATTGTAAAGCATGGTTCTGTGGTGTAGTGGTTATCACGTCTGCTTTACACGCAGAAGGTCCTGGGTTCGATCCCCAGCAGTACCACCCTTTAAAAAAACAAGCTCTCTGATGTAGTGTTATTAACATCTGCTTTACATGCAGGTCCTACGTTCAATAACCAGTAGATCTGCCAAATGCTGACATTTTACCATTCTTTAAATCCAAACATGTACTCTGGCGTATATGTCACCACATCTCAACAACTCCTAAACTAGGTTCTCTGGTGTAGTGGTTATCACGTCTGCTTTACACGCAGAAGGTCCTGGGTTCAATCCCCAGTAGAACCACTCCTGAAAAGACAGGCTCTCTGATGTAGTGTTATTAACATCTATTTTACATGCAGAAGGTCCTTTGTTCAATCTCCAGTAAATCTGCCAAATTGTGTCATCGTACCATTATTCAAAGACAAACATGTTCTCTGACATACATGTGTCCACATCTAAACACATTTGATCTCAAGGTTCTATGGTGTAGTGGTTATCACGTCTGCTTTACACACAGAAGGTCCTGGGTTCGATCCCCAGTAGAACCACTCCTACCATGAAATAGCTCTCGCTTGTACTTTTTTTTCACAAATCCGTACATGCAGAAGGTTCTGGCATCAATCCCCACTAGATCTGCCATGTTGTGCCATGCTACCATAATTCAGATTCAAACATGTTCGCTGGCGTAAATGTCAGCAAAATTCAATACATTGGAAAGCATGGTTCTGTGGTGTAGTGGTTATCACGTCTGCTTTACACGCAGAAGGTCCTGGGTTCAATCCCCAGCATAACCACCCTTTAAAAAAACAAGCTCTCTGATGTAGTGTTATTAACATCTGCTTTACATGCAGGTCCTACGTTCAATAACCAGTAGATCTGCCAAATGGTGGCATTTTACCATTCTTTAAATCCAAACATGTACTCTGGCGTATATGTCACCACATCTCAACAACTCCTAAACTAGGTTCTATGGTGTAGTGGTTATCACGTCTGCTTTACACGCAGAAGGTCCTCGGTTCAATCCCCAGTAGAACCACTCCTTAAAAGACAGGTTCTCTGATGTAGTGTTATTAACATCTATTTTACATGCAGAAGGTCCTTTGTTCAATCTCCAGTAAATCTGCCAAATTGTGTCATCGTACCATTATTCAAATACAAACATGTTCTCTGACATACATGTGTCCACATCTAAACACATTTGATCTCAAGGTTCTATGGTGTAGTGGTTATCACGTCTGCTTTACACGCAGAAGGTCCTGGGTTCGATCCTCAGTAGAACCACTCCTACCATGAAATAGCTCTCGGTTGTACTTTTTTTTCACAAATCCGTACATGCAGAAGGTTCTGGCATCAATCCCCACTAGATCTGCCATGTTGTGCCATGCTACCATAATTCAGATTCAAACATGTTCGCTGGCGTAAATGTCAGCAAAATTCAATACATTGGAAAGCATGGTTCTGTGGTGTAGTGGTTATCACGTCTGCTTTACACGCAGAAGGTCCTGGGTTCAATCCCCAGCAGTACCACCCTTTAAAAAAACAAGCTCTCTGATGTAGTGTTATTAACATCTGCTTTACATGCAGGTCCTACGTTCAATAACCAGTAGATCTGCCAAATGCTGACATTTTACCATTCTTTAAATCCAAACATGTACTCTGGCGTATATGTCACCACATCTCAACAACTCCTAAACTAGGTTCTCTGGTGTAGTGGTTATCACGTCTGCTTTACACGCAGAAGGTCCTGGGTTCAATCCCCAGTAGAACCACTCCTGAAAAGACAGGCTCTCTGATGTAGTGTTATTAACATCTATTTTACATGCAGAAGGTCCTTTGTTCAATCTCCAGTAAATCTGCCAAATTGTGTCATCGTACCGTTATTCAAAGACAAACATGTTCTCTGACATACATGTGTCCACATCTAAACACATTTGAACTCAAGGTTCTATGGTGTAGTGGTTATCACGTCTGCTTTACACGCAGAAGGTCCTGGGTTCGATCCCCAGTAGAACCACTCCTACCATGAAATAGCTCTCGGTTGTACTTTTTTTTCACAAATCCGTACATGCAGAAGGTTCTGGCATCAATCCCCACTAGATCTGCCATGTTGTGCCATGCTACCATAATTCAGATTCAAACATGTTCGCTGGCGTAAATGTCAGCAAAATTCAATACAGTGGAAAGCATGGTTCTGTGGTGTAGTGGTTATCACGTCTGCTTTACACGCAGAAGGTCCTGGGTTCAATCCCCAGCAGAAACACCCTTTAAAAAAACAAGCTCTCTGATGTAGTGTTATTAACATCTGCTTTACATGCAGGTCCTACGTTCAATAACCAGTAGATCTGCCAAATGTTGACATTTTACCATTCTTTAAATCCAAACATGTACTCTGACGTATATGTCACCACATCTCAACAACTCCTAAACTAGGTTCTATGGTGTAGTGGTTATCATGTCTGCTTTACACGCAGAAGGTCCTGGGTTCAATCCCCAGTAGAACCACTCCTTAAAAGACAGGCTCTCTGATGTAGTGTTATTAACATCTATTTTACATGCAGAAGGTCCTTTGTTCAATGTCCAGTAAATCTGCCAAATTGTGTCATCGTACCATTATTCAAATACAAACATGTTCTCTGAAATAGATGTGTCCACATCTAAACACATTTGAACTCAAGGTTCTATGGTGTAGTGGTTATCACGTCTGCTTTACACGCAGAAGGTCCTGGGTTCGATCCCCAGTAGAACCACTCCTACCATGAAATAGCTCTCGGTTGTACTTTTTTTTCACAAATCCGTACATGCAGAAGGTTCTGGCATCAATCCCCACTAGATCTGCCATGTTGTGCCATGCTACCATAATTCAGATTCAAACATGTTCGCTGGCGTAAATGTCAGCAAAATTCAATACAGTGGAAAGCATGGTTCTGTGGTGTAGTGGTTATCACGTCTGCTTTACACGCAGAAGGTCCTGGGTTCAATCCCCAGCAGAAACACCCTTTAAAAAAACAAGCTCTTTGATGTAGTGTTATTAACATCTGCTTTACATGCAGGTCCTACGTTCAATAACCAGTAGATCTGCCAAATGGTGACATTTTACCATTCTTTAAATCCAAACATGTACTCTGGCGTATATGTCACCACATCTCAACAGCTCCTAAACTAGGTTCTATGGTGTAGTGGTTATCACGTCTGCTTTACACGCAGAAGGTCCTGGGTTCAATCCCCAGTAGAACCACTCCTTAAAAGACAGGCTCTCTGATGTAGTGTTATTAACATCTATTTTACATGCAGAAGGTCCTTTGTTCAATCTCCAGTAAATCTGCCAAATTGTGTCATCGTACCATTATTCAAATACAAACATGTTCTCTGACATACATGTGTCCACATCTAAACACATTTAATCTCAAGGTTCTATGGTGTAGTGGTTATCACGTCTGCTTTACACGCAGAAGGTCCTGGGTTCAATCCCCAGTAGAACCACTCCTACCATGAAATAGCTCTCGGTTGTACTTTTTTTTTCACAAATCCGTACATGCAGAAGGTTCTGGCATCAATCCCCACTAGATCTGCCATGTTGTGCCATGCTACCATAATTCAGATTCAAACATGTTCGCTGGCGTAAATGTCAGCAAAATTCAATACATTGGAAAGCATGGTTCTGTGGTGTAGTGGTTATCACGTCTGCTTTACACGCAGAAGGTCCTGGGTTCAATCCCCAGCATAACCACCCTTTAAAAAAACAAGCTCTCTGATGTAGTGTTATTAACATCTGCTTTACATGCAGGTCCTACGTTCAATAACCAGTAGATCTGCCAAATGGTGGCGTTTTACCATTCTTTAAATCCAAACATGTACTCTGGCGTATATGTCACCACATCTCAACAACTCCTAAACTAGGTTCTATGGTGTAGTGGTTATCACGTCTGCTTTACACGCAGAAGGTCCTCGGTTCAATCCCCAGTAGAACCACTCCTTAAAAGACAGGTTCTCTGATGTAGCGTTATTAACATCTATTTTACATGCAGAAGGTCCTTTGTTCAATCTCCAGTAAATCTGCCAAATTGTGTCATCGTACCATTATTCAAATACAAACATGTTCTCTGACATACATGTGTCCACATCTAAACACATTTGATCTCAAGGTTCTATGGTGTAGTGGTTATCACGTCTGCTTTACACGCAGAAGGTCCTGGGTTCGATCCCCAGTAGAACCACTCCTACCATGAAATAGCTCTCGGTTGTAGTTTTTTTTCACAAATCCGTACATGCAGAAGGTTCTGGCATCAATCCCCACTAGATCCGCCATGTTGTGCCATGCTACCATAATTCAGATTCAAACATGTTCGCTGGCGTAAATGTCAGCAAAATTCAATACATTGGAAAGCATGGTTCTGTGGTGTAGTGGTTATCACGTCTGCTTTACACGCAGAAGGTCCTGGGTTCGATACCCAGCAGTACCACCCTTTAAAAAAACAAGCTCTCTGATGTAGTGTTATTAACATCTGCTTTACATGCAGGTCCTACGTTCAATAACCAGTAGATCTGCCAAATGCTGACATTTTACCATTCTTTAAATCCAAACATGTACTCTGGCGTATATGTCACCACATCTCAACAACTCCTAAACTAGGTTCTCTGGTGTAGTGGTTATCACGTCTGCTTTACACGCAGAAGGTCCTGGGTTCAATCCCCAGTAGAAACACTCCTGAAAAGACAGGCTCTCTGATGTAGTGTTATTAACATCTATTTTACATGCAGAAGGTCCTTTGTTCAATCTCCAGTAAATCTGCCAAATTGTGTCATCGTACCATTATTCAAATACAAACATGTTCTCTGACATACATGTGTCCACATCTAAACACATTTGAACTCAAGGTTATGGTGTAGTGGTTATCACGTCTGCTTTACACGCAGAAGGTCCTGGGTTCGATCCCCAGTAGAACCACTCCTACCATGAAATAGCTCTCGCTTGTACTTTTTTTCACAAATCCGTACATGCAGAAGGTTCTGGCATCAATCCCCACTAGATCTGCCATGTTGTGCCATGCTACCATAATTCAGATTCAAACATGTTCGCTGGCGTAAATGTCAGCAAAATTCAATACATTGGAAAGCATGGTTCTGTGGTGTAGTGGTTATCACGTCTGCTTTACACGCAGAAGGTCCTGGGTTCAATCCCCAGCAGAACCACCCTTTAAAAAAAACAAGCTCTCTGATGTAGTGTTATTAACATCTGCTTTACATGCAGGTCCTACGTTCAATAACCAGTAGATCTGCCAAATGGTGACATTTTACCATTCTTTAAATCCAAACATGTACTCTGGCGTATATGTCACCACATCTCAACAACTCCTAAAGTAGGTTCTATGGTGTAGTGGTTATCATGTCTGCTTTACACGCAGAAGGTCCTGGGTTCAATCCCCAGTAGAACCACTCCTTAAAATACAGGCTCTCTGATGTAGTGTTATTAACATCTATTTTACATGCAGAAGGTCCTTTGTTCAATGTCCAGTAAATCTGCCAAATTGTGTCATCGTACCATTATTCAAATACAAACATGTTCTCTGAAATAGATGTGTCCACATCTAAACACATTTGAACTCAAGGTTCTATGGTGTAGTGGTTATCACGTCTGCTTTACACGCAGAAGGTCCTGGGTTCGATCCCCAGTAGAACCACTCCTACCATGAAATAGCTCTCGGTTGTACTTTTTTTTCACAAATCCGTACATGCAGAAGGTTCTGGCATCAATCCCCACTAGATCTGCCATGTTGTGCCATGCTACCATAATTCAGATTCAAACATGTTCGCTGGCGTAAATGTCAGCAAAATTCAATACATTGTAAAGCATGGTTCTGTGGTGTAGTGGTTATCACGTCTGCTTTACACGCAGAAGGTCCTGGGTTCGATCCCCAGCAGTACCACCCTTTAAAAAAACAAGCTCTCTGATGTAGTGTTATTAACATCTGCTTTACATGCAGGTCCTACGTTCAATAACCAGTAGATCTGCCAAATGCTGACATTTTACCATTCTTTAAATCCAAACATGTACTCTGGCGTATATGTCACCACATCTCAACAACTCCTAAACTAGGTTCTCTGGTGTAGTGGTTATCACGTCTGCTTTACACGCAGAAGGTCCTGGGTTCAATCCCCAGTAGAACCACTCCTGAAAAGACAGGCTCTCTGATGTAGTGTTATTAACATCTATTTTACATGCAGAAGGTCCTTTGTTCAATCTCCAGTAAATCTGCCAAATTGTGTCATCGTACCATTATTCAAAGACAAACATGTTCTCTGACATACATGTGTCCACATCTAAACACATTTGATCTCAAGGTTCTATGGTGTAGTGGTTATCACGTCTGCTTTACACGCAGAAGGTCCTGGGTTCGATCCCCAGTAGAACCACTCCTACCATGAAATAGCTCTCGCTTGTACTTTTTTTTCACAAATCCGTACATGCAGAAGGTTCTGGCATCAATCCCCACTAGATCTGCCATGTTGTGCCATGCTACCATAATTCAGATTCAAACATGTTCGCTGGCGTAAATGTCAGCAAAATTCAATACATTGGAAAGCATGGTTCTGTGGTGTAGTGGTTATCACGTCTGCTTTACACGCAGAAGGTCCTGGGTTCAATCCCCAGCATAACCACCCTTTAAAAAAACAAGCTCTCTGATGTAGTGTTATTAACATCTGCTTTACATGCAGGTCCTACGTTCAATAACCAGTAGATCTGCCAAATGGTGGCATTTTACCATTCTTTAAATCCAAACATGTACTCTGGCGTATATGTCACCACATCTCAACAACTCCTAAACTAGGTTCTATGGTGTAGTGGTTATCACGTCTGCTTTACACGCAGAAGGTCCTCGGTTCAATCCCCAGTAGAACCACTCCTTAAAAGACAGGTTCTCTGATGTAGTGTTATTAACATCTATTTTACATGCAGAAGGTCCTTTGTTCAATCTCCAGTAAATCTGCCAAATTGTGTCATCGTACCATTATTCAAATACAAACATGTTCTCTGACATACATGTGTCCACATCTAAACACATTTGATCTCAAGGTTCTATGGTGTAGTGGTTATCACGTCTGCTTTACACGCAGAAGGTCCTGGGTTCGATCCTCAGTAGAACCACTCCTACCATGAAATAGCTCTCGGTTGTACTTTTTTTTCACAAATCCGTACATGCAGAAGGTTCTGGCATCAATCCCCACTAGATCTGCCATGTTGTGCCATGCTACCATAATTCAGATTCAAACATGTTCGCTGGCGTAAATGTCAGCAAAATTCAATACATTGGAAAGCATGGTTCTGTGGTGTAGTGGTTATCACGTCTGCTTTACACGCAGAAGGTCCTGGGTTCAATCCCCAGCAGTACCACCCTTTAAAAAAACAAGCTCTCTGATGTAGTGTTATTAACATCTGCTTTACATGCAGGTCCTACGTTCAATAACCAGTAGATCTGCCAAATGCTGACATTTTACCATTCTTTAAATCCAAACATGTACTCTGGCGTATATGTCACCACATCTCAACAACTCCTAAACTAGGTTCTCTGGTGTAGTGGTTATCACGTCTGCTTTACACGCAGAAGGTCCTGGGTTCAATCCCCAGTAGAACCACTCCTGAAAAGACAGGCTCTCTGATGTAGTGTTATTAACATCTATTTTACATGCAGAAGGTCCTTTGTTCAATCTCCAGTAAATCTGCCAAATTGTGTCATCGTACCGTTATTCAAAGACAAACATGTTCTCTGACATACATGTGTCCACATCTAAACACATTTGAACTCAAGGTTCTATGGTGTAGTGGTTATCACGTCTGCTTTACACGCAGAAGGTCCTGGGTTCGATCCCCAGTAGAACCACTCCTACCATGAAATAGCTCTCGGTTGTACTTTTTTTTCACAAATCCGTACATGCAGAAGGTTCTGGCATCAATCCCCACTAGATCTGCCATGTTGTGCCATGCTACCATAATTCAGATTCAAACATGTTCGCTGGCGTAAATGTCAGCAAAATTCAATACAGTGGAAAGCATGGTTCTGTGGTGTAGTGGTTATCACGTCTGCTTTACACGCAGAAGGTCCTGGGTTCAATCCCCAGCAGAAACACCCTTTAAAAAAACAAGCTCTCTGATGTAGTGTTATTAACATCTGCTTTACATGCAGGTCCTACGTTCAATAACCAGTAGATCTGCCAAATGTTGACATTTTACCATTCTTTAAATCCAAACATGTACTCTGACGTATATGTCACCACATCTCAACAACTCCTAAACTAGGTTCTATGGTGTAGTGGTTATCATGTCTGCTTTACACGCAGAAGGTCCTGGGTTCAATCCCCAGTAGAACCACTCCTTAAAAGACAGGCTCTCTGATGTAGTGTTATTAACATCTATTTTACATGCAAAAGGTCCTTTGTTCAATGTCCAGTAAATCTGCCAAATTGTGTCATCGTACCAATATTCAAATACAAACATGTTCTCTGAAATACATGTGTCCACATCTAAACACATTGGAACTCAAGGTTCTATGGTGTAGTGGTTATCACGTCTGCTTTACACGCAGAAGGTCCTGGGTTCGATCCCCAGTAGAACCACTCCTACC
>CM076971.1:26347511-26352511 GCA_039105355.1 Benthosema pterotum | reverse complement strand
TGGACGGGGCCTAGTGGCAGTGCTTGATTATGGGCGGTGCTGGTGGTAGTTCCAGCCCGGCCCCAAACCCCCTATACCGGCTGTATTTATTGTGAAATAAGTGCGAGAGAACATCGCTCATATACATATAATCTTTATTAATCAGTTTGAATGAGGGCAAGTGTCAATCAGCTATCGCCTTCTGCTTCCGCGGCCGTCCGCGGGGTCTCTTGGTAGCCGGAGCGCTCTGCGGTGCTGGCTCTGGGCTCCCCCAGGCCCTGAGCTCAGCTTCTGCGGGAGAGAGTAAAGGAACGCGAGTGACTCAAGCACTCGGAGACAGAACACATTGGAATACAGTGACTCATTTGGGGCTCACCTCCAAGGCGCCGGAGCGATACTCTTAGTACCGGCGCGCTGGACGATGCGGAAGCCGGCTGGCTGTTTCCCATGACCGCCCGGTCGATCAGATGCCTGGTGGCGATAGCCTCTTGGTTGGTCCTTCGGGCGACATAGAACCGGTTCCGTGTTGCGAGTGAATGTCCCATTGATTTGCTGACATCTGTCTGTTCCTCCTGGCTCAAGGTCCGATCGGCGGCTGTGGCGACGGCACTTCTGATGTGGGTCAATGTAGTACCGGGGCGGTTCAGAAGCTTGAGTACCTGCGCCTTAACGTGGGTCCCCATCTTCTCGAACGCGCGCGCCCGTTGAGCTGAAGAAGAACGCTCCATCTTGTCGGGCGTAGCCGGCCATGTACCGCCGCTGTTGCAGGAAGCGGCGTAGCCATGTATACTCAGTATCTGTGAGCACAAGCCTCGCGGCTCCGTAGGTTCTGCGGGTCTTGTGGTGCTCTAAGCGAATGACATAGCGGCCGGGGCTCGCTTGGACGGCGGAGGACACATCCGTGTCCCGCATGTATACGAAGCACCCGCGCCGCAAGCCGCTCACTGTGGCGAGATAGGTGGCGAGGAGACCTGTGGCACAGTGAACAGTTGTCAGGCAGCCAGGGTCTTCTTCCAGCAGATCTAGTGCGGCTGGGATATGCCGTTTGGCCTCGGCGAGTAATTGTTGCAGCTCTGCCGGGGTCATCGTAAGTTCGGATTTTCGGTCCAGGGTTCGGTTCCTGTGTTGTGCGACGGCGTCGGCGAGCCCCTCACGCTCCATCCGGAGCCACCGTAGAAGCCGGTCCAGATCCGGCGCGGAGGGTATCGCGCACGCCGGCCCCCGCTCTTTGAGATAGTTCATGAATCTCCTCAGGTCGGAGATGTAGTTGAGAACGGTGGTCGGAGCCCAGCGCGAATTAATGACTTTAAAGAAGTTGAGGAAACGGCCGCGGTGGGTGATGCATTGAATACCCGCGGCCGGCGTGGGTGGCTCCGAACGGCACATGAAGTCAAGGAAGGCCCGGACATGTGTCACCCTTTGAGACATGTTCCGTACCCTCTGTTGGGTGGGCCTGGACGGCAGCAGATCTGCCCGAAAATCCTCCAGGAGTGAGGCTATATTGTGAGCTAAGTCGTCCCCCCTCTCCGTGCTGCTGTGGGACGTAAAACATAAACATATAAGCGAGACCGAATAACCAAACTATAAGTTAAAGTTAGGCTAGCGTAAGTCAAACTCAAACCCACCTTTGCGTGTGGTTGGTCGGCGTAGGCGGCGGTGCTGGACCTGCCGCTTCGCTGGTGATAACATCGTGATCGTCAGGTAGCATAGTAAACAAACAGGAGAGACACCCGCGCTTCCGCGTTTAAGTGCAGGCGCGGCGGTGACGTGGTGGCGGTGACGTGGTCAACGCGCACCGCCACACACGCTGCGGCTCCGAGGGCAAGCTGCAGCGGGCTAGACACTTGCCGAGCACCCGCATACACGCGCGGCGCATGCGGGTGACGTCGTTTGTTGGTGGTGCATGGCCTCCAACTCCCAGAGGGGGGTTGGGGTGGAGGGAGTTGCCCGGAAAAGCTGCACGGTATCCAGCCGAGTGGCCTCATGATTAGAGTGTCTGCCTTTGAACTCGGCTGCCCGGGTTCGACTCCCGGCCGGGGCATACCCAAATTCTGTAAACATGGGTCCGAGTGAATTCCAAAGCTTACCCCGCCTTAAGCGGGACACGGTATAACTGCTCTACCGTCGTGCACGCCCACGCGGTAGCCCATAATAAGTAAGTAAAGTTCCGGCGCGGTGACACTTGGCCACCGCGGCCGATATCAAACGATGGCAGCAGTACGCTCGGCCGGCGGCGGTGGGGGGTGGTGGGTGGTGCATGGCCCCCAGAGGGATGCTCTCTGGGGGTTAGGTTGGAGAGAGTGCCCCTGGACGGGGCCTGTCAGTGGTGCATGGCCCCCAGAGGCATGGTCTCTGGGGGTTGGGTTAGAGTGAATGCCCCTGGACGGGGCCTGGTGGGTGGTGCATGGCCCCCAGAGGGATGCTCTCTGGGGTTGGTTTGGAGAGAAGGCCCCTGTCTGGTGCACTTGGTACTGGCGGCAGTACCCTGGACAGACGGCCAGAGTTGTTGCAGTGTCCATCGGTATGGCCAGGGGCGCGGGCCCCGGCCAGAATTGTTTCAAAGTCCATCGGTATGGCCAGGGGCGCGGGCCCCGGCCAGGATTGTTTCAAAGTCCATCGGTATGGCCAGGGGCGCGGGCCCCGGCCAGAATTGTTTCAAAGTCCTACAGTATGCCCAGGGGCGTGCGGTCCCTGCGGCGCGGTACATCACTCTTTATGCCCCGAGAGGGGTGCTTAAGGGTGGGTGCACATGTTCGAACGGAGCGCCGGGTGGTGGCTCTCGGCCGGGAGGGTGCCTGACCCAGGGCCTGGGCCCCCGCCCGGCGGTCAGTGGGCCCTGGGCCTGGGCGGTGGCCTGGTGGTTGTGGTGCATGGCCCCCAGAGGCTGTCCTCTGGGGGGTGGGTTGGAGAACGTGCCCCTGCACGGAGGTGTGCCTGGAGCACTGGGTACTGGCGGCAGTACCCAGGACAGGCGGCCTGGTGGCGCCCTTCGGGGGCGGCGGCGTTCTGGTAGTGGTGCATGGCCCCCAGAGGTTCACCTCTGGGGTTAGGTTGGAGAAAGAGCCCCTGGACGGAGGTCCTCTGGGGTCCATTTGGTGCGGGGCGCAGTACCCCGTGCGGCCGCCTGGTGGCGCCCTTCGGGGGCGGCGGCGTTCTGGTAGTGGTGCATGGCCCCCAGAGGTTCACCTCTGGGGGTTAGGTTGGAGAAAGAGCCCCTGGACGGAGGTCCTCTGGGTCCATTTGGTGCGGGGCGCAGTACCCCGTGCGGCCGCCTGGTGGCGCCCTTCTGGGGAGGCGGCAGTCTGGTAGTGGTGCATGGCCCCCAGAGGTTCACCTCTGGGGGTTAGGTTGGAGAAATTGCCCCTGGACGGAGGTCCTCTGGGGTCCATTTGGTGCGGGGCGCAGTACCCCGTGCGGCCGCCTGGTGGCGCCCTTCGGGGGCGGCGGCGTTCTGGTAGTGGTGCATGGCCCCAGAGGTTCACCTCTGGGGGATAGGTTGGAGAAATTGCCCCTGGACGGAGGTCCTGTGGGGTCCATTTGGTGCGGGGCGCAGTACCCCGTGCGGCCGCCTGGTGGCGCCCTTCTGGGGCGGCGGCAGTCTGGTAGTGGTGCATGGCCCCCAGAGGTTCACCTCTGGCGGGTAGGGTTGGAGAGAGTGCCCCTGGGGTCCATTTGGTGCGGGGGCGCAGTTCCCAGTTTGGCCACAAGGCGGCGCCTGACCTCCAGCCCCCCCAGGGGGGGCGAGCGGCCGGCTCATGCCCGGCCGAGGTGCCTGCTTAAACGTGGAGTTTCCCCCTCTCCGCATGAGCAGCCTGGAGCTTCGCATGTGCAGCTCTCCCCCACGTGAAAGTGGCCGGAGCCCCGAGCTCCTGGGCTCTGCTTCCCTCTTCCCCCCTCTGTGCCCAAGGACCCCCAGAAGCCCCCGACTTGGGCCATTCCGTATGTAGGAGAGCGCTCCTCCGGCCCTTGCCGACCCCCGGGCGGCCCCCGAGCCGCCCCGGGCCTGGAAAAAAAAAAAAATTTTGGGACCTCCAGAGCTCGCGCCGAGCACCCAGGCGCCGCGCCGTTTCTACCCAGGGAAGAGTGCCTGCTCGCTGGGTGCGAGTGCCTGCTCGCTGGGTGTGAGTCCTGGAAGTCCGAAAAAATCCGAAATATTTCTAAGCGCTCCTCCGGCCCTTACTGACCCCCGGGCGGCCCCCAGAGCCGCCCCGGGCCTGGAAAAAAAAAAAAATTTGGGACCTCCAGAGCTCGCGCCGAGCACCCAGGCGCCGCGCCGTTTCTACCCAGGGCAGAGTGCCTGCTCGCTGGGTGCGAGTGCCTGCTCGCTGGGTGCGAGTCCTGGAGGTCCGAAAAAATCCGAAATTTTTTCTAAGTGTCTGAGCGCCCCCGGTGCAGCCGGGAGGCTTCCCCGGCGCGGCCGGCACGCGTCCCCCGCGCGGCCCGCCCCCCCCGGGCGGCCGGCGGCCGGCGCCCGGCCCCCAGAGCCAGCTTCGGGCCCCGCAGCGCCAGAGTGGCCGGAGCCCAGGAGAGAGGGGAGAGGCGAAAGAGGGGGGAAGCCCAAAGCTCCTGGGCTCTCCCCCCCCCTCTCCCCCCCTCTCCACCGGCACCCACAAGACCGATCGCAGACTTTTCCCATCCCGGATATAGGAACCAGGTCGGGCGGCCGACCTGGCCTGGAAGTGAGCCGGCCGGGCAGCAGAACCCCGGCCCGGGGAAGACTTCGGGAGCCTCGCCCCCCCCCCGGCGCGAGCTCCGGAGCTTACCCCGTCCGATCGATTGGAACGCGAAGCCCGCCTCTGGCGAGGGCCCCCGCCGGCACCCCGTGTGCTCCGGCGGACGCTGCTCGCCGCCTGCGGGCCCGACCAGGCGCGGCGGAACCTGCGCCCGGAGAGCTCGCTCTTCGGGCCTCCCCGCGGCCGACCCCGCCTAGCGAGACCGAGTAGCCCCGTCTGTCCAAGCGGTCCTCCACGGACCGCCCCGGGCGGCTCACGCCGCGGGTCGCCGGCCCCTCGCGCTCCTCC
>CM076971.1:26310011-26337511 GCA_039105355.1 Benthosema pterotum | reverse complement strand
ATTTTTGAGCATTTTCGAAAAAATGTCGAAATTTCGAGAAAAAAAACGCAAGGCTATAGCCTTACGTTTTTTCATCATTTTGAAGATTTTCGAAAAATGACGAAATCTGGCAAAAGCGCAAGGGTATAGCATTACAGTCTTGCTCAGCATGCCGTTTTTCACCGTTTTGAGCATTTTTGAGCATTTTCGAAAAAATGTCGAAATTTCGAGAAAAAAAACGCAAGGCTATAGCCTTACGTTTTTTCATCATTTTGAAGATTTTCGAAAAATGACGAAATCTGGCAAAAGCGCAAGGGTATAGCATTACAGTCTTGCTCAGCATGCCGTTTTTCACCGTTTTGAGCATTTTTGAGCATTTTCGAAAAAATGTCGAAATTTCGAGAAAAAAAACGCAAGGCTATAGCCTTACGTTTTTTCATCATTTTGAAGATTTTCGAAAAATGACGAAATCTGGCAAAAGCGCAAGGTATAGCATTACAGTCTTGCTCAGCATGCCGTTTTTCACCGTTTTGAGCATTTTTGAGCATTTTCGAAAAAATGTCGAAATTTCGAGAAAAAAAACGCAAGGCTATAGCCTTACGTTTTTTCATCATTTTGAAGATTTTCGAAAAATGACGAAATCTGGCAAAAGCGCAAGGTATAGCATTACAGTCTTGCTCAGCATGCCGTTTTTCACCGTTTTGAGCATTTTTGAGCATTTTCGAAAAAATGTCGAAATTTCGAGAAAAAACGCAAGGCTATAGCCTTACGTTTTTCATCATTTTGAAGATTTTCGAAAAATGACGAAATCTGGCAAAAGCGCAAGGGTATAGCATTACAGTCTTGCTCAGCATGCCGTTTTTCACCGTTTTGAGCATTTTTGAGCATTTTCGAAAAAATGTCGAAATTTCGAGAAAAAAAAACGCAAGGCTATAGCCTTACGTTTTTTCATCATTTTGAAGATTTTCGAAAAATGACGAAATCTGGCAAAAGCGCAAGGGTATAGCATTACAGTCTTGCTCAGCATGCCGTTTTTCATCACCCGTTTTAGGAGCATTTTTGAGCATTTTCGAAAAAGTCGAAATTTCGAGAAAAAACGCAAGGCTATAGCCTTACGTTTTTTCATCATTTTGAAGATTTTCGAAAAATGACGAAATCTGGCAAAAGCGCAAGGGTATAGCATTACAGTCTTGCTCAGCATGCCGTTTTTCACCGTTTTGAGCATTTTTGAGCATTTTCGAAAAAATGTCGAAATTTCGAGAAAAAAAACGCAAGGCTATAGCCTTACGTTTTTTTCATCATTTTGAAGATTTTCGAAAAATGACGAAATCTGGCAAAAGCGCAAGGGTATAGCATTACAGTCTTGCTCAGCATGCCGTTTTTCACCGTTTTGAGCATTTTTGAGCATTTTCGAAAAAATGTCGAAATTTCGAGAAAAAAAAACGCAAGGCTATAGCCTTACGTTTTTTCATCATTTTGAAGATTTTCGAAAAATGACGAAATCTGGCAAAAGCGCAAGGGTATAGCATTACAGTCTTGCTCAGCATGCCGTTTTTCACCGTTTTGAGCATTTTTGAGCATTTTCAAAAAATGTCGAAATTTCGAGAAAAAAAAACGCAAGGCTATAGCCTTACGTTTTTTCATCATTTTGAAGATTTTCGAAAAATGACAAAATCTGGCAAAAGCGCAAGGGTATAGCATTACAGTCTTGCTCAGCATGCCGTTTTTCACCGTTTTGAGCATTTTTGAGCATTTTCGAAAAAATGTCGAAATTTCGAGAAAAAAAACGCAAGGCTATAGCCTTACGTTTTTTCATCATTTTGAAGATTTTCGAAAAATGACGAAATCTGGCAAAAGCGCAATGGTATAGCATTACAGTCTTGCTCAGCATGCCGTTTTTCACCGTTTTGAGCATTTTTGAGCATTTTTGAGCATTTTCGAAAAATGTCGAAATTTCGAGAAAAAAAACGCAAGGCTATAGCCTTACGTTTTTTCATCATTTTGAAGATTTTCGAAAAATGACGAAATCTGGCAAAAGCGCAAGGGTATAGCATTACAGTCTTGCTCAGCATGCCGTTTTTCACCGTTTTGAGCATTTTTGAGCATTTTCGAAAAAATGTCGAAATTTCGAGAAAAAAAACGCAAGGCTATAGCCTTACGTTTTTTCATCATTTTGAAGATTTTCGAAAAATGACGAAATCTGGCAAAAGCGCAAGGGTATAGCATTACAGTCTTGCTCAGCATGCCGTTTTTCACCGTTTTGAGCATTTTTGAGCATTTTCGAAAAAATGTCAAAATTTCGAGAAAAAAAACGCAAGGCTATAGCCTTACGTTTTTTCATCATTTTGAAGATTTTCGAAAAATGACGAAATCTGGCAAAAGCGCAAGGGTATAGCATTACAGTCTTGCTCAGCATGCCGTTTTTCACACCGTTTTGAGCATTTTTGAGCATTTTCGAAAAAATGTCGAAATTTCGAGAAAAAAAACGCAAGGCTATAGCCTTACGTTTTTTCATCATTTTGAAGATTTTCGAAAAATGACGAAATCTGGCAAAAGCGCAAGGGTATAGCATTACAGTCTTGCTCAGCATGCCGTTTTTCACCGTTTTGAGCATTTTGAGCATTTTCGAAAAAATGTCGAAATTTCGAGAAAAAAAACGCAAGGCTATAGCCTTACGTTTTTTCATCATTTTGAAGATTTTCGAAAAATGACAAAATCTGGCAAAAGCGCAAGGGTATAGCATTACAGTCTTGCTCAGCATGCCGTTTTTCACCGTTTTGAGCATTTTTGAGCATTTTCGAAAAAATGTCGAAATTTCGAGAAAAAAAACGCAAGGCTATAGCCTTACGTTTTTTCATCATTTTGAAGATTTTCGAAAAAAAACGAAATCTGGCAAAAGCGCAAGGGTATAGCATTACAGTCTTGCTCAGCATGCCGTTTTTCACCGTTTTGAGCATTTTTGAGCATTTTCAAAAAATGTCGAAATTTCGAGAAAAAAAAACGCAAGGCTATAGCCTTACGTTTTTTCATCATTTTGAAGATTTTCGAAAAAATGACAAAATCTGGCAAAAGCGCAAGGGTATAGCATTACAGTCTTGCTCAGCATGCCGTTTTTCACCGTTTTGAGCATTTTTGAGCATTTTCGAAAAAATGTCGAAATTTCGAGAAAAAAAACGCAAGGCTATAGCCTTACGTTTTTTCATCATTTTGAAGATTTTCGAAAAATGACGAAATCTGGCAAAAGCGCAAGGGTATAGCATTACAGTCTTGCTCAGCATGCCGTTTTTCACCGTTTTGAGCATTTTTGAGCATTTTCGAAAATTTTATCGCGAAATTTCGAAATTACGAAAAAAAAACGCAAGGCTATAGCCTTACGTTTTTTCATCATTTTGAAGATTTTCGAAAAAAGACGAAATCTGGCAAAAGCGCAAGGGTATAGCATTACAGTCTTGCTCAGCATGCCGTTTTTCACCGTTTTGAGCATTTTTGAGCATTTTCGAAAAAATGTCGAAATTTCGAGAAAAAAAACGCAAGGCTATAGCCTTACGTTTTTTCATCATTTTGAAGATTTTCGAAAAATGACGAAATCTGGCAAAAGCGCAAGGGTATAGCATTACAGTCTTGCTCAGCATGCCGTTTTTTCACCGTTTTGAGCATTTTGAGCATTTTCGAAAAAATGTCGAAATTTCGAAAAAAAAAAACGCAAGGCTATAGCCTTACGTTTTTTCATCATTTTGAAGATTTTCGAAAAATGACAAAATCTGGCAAAAGCGCAAGGGTATAGCATTACAGTCTTGCTCAGCATGCCGTTTTTCACCGTTTTGAGCATTTTTGAGCATTTTCGAAAAAATGTCGAAATTTCGAGAAAAAAAATGCAAGGCTATAGCCTTACGTTTTTTCATCATTTTGAAGATTTTCGAAAAATGACGAAATCTGGCAAAAGCGCAAGGGTATAGCATTACAGTCTTGCTCAGCATGCCGTTTTTCACCGTTTTGAGCATTTTTGAAAAAAATTCGAAATTTCGAGAAAAAAAAAAAACGCAAGGCTATAGCCTTACGTTTTTTCATCATTTTGAAGATTTTCGAAAAATGACGAAATCTGGCAAAAGCGCAAGGGTATAGCATTACAGTCTTGCTCAGCATGCCGTTTTTCACCGTTTTGAGCATTTTTGAGCATTTTCGAAAAAATGTCGAAATTTCGAGAAAAAAAAGCAAGGCTATAGCCTTACGTTTTTTCATCATTTTGAAGATTTTCGAAAAATGACGAAATCTGGCAAAAGCGCAAGGGTATAGCATTACAGTCTTGCTCAGCATGCCGTTTTTCACCGTTTTGAGCATTTTTGAGCATTTTCGAAAAAATGTCGAAATTTCGAGAAAAAAAAACGCAAGGCTATAGCCTTACGTTTTTTCATCATTTTGAAGATTTTCGAAAAATGACGAAATCTGGCAAAAGCGCAAGGGTATAGCATTACAGTCTTGCTCAGCATGCCGTTTTTCACCGTTTTGAGCATTTTTGAGCATTTTCGAAAAAATGTCGAAATTTTGAGAAAAAAAACGCAAGGCTATAGCCTTACGTTTTTTCATCATTTTGAAGATTTTCGAAAAATGACGAAATCTGGCAAAAGCGCAAGGGTATAGCATTACAGTCTTGCTCAGCATGCCGTTTTTCACCGTTTTGAGCATTTTGAGCATTTTCGAAAAAATGTCGAAATTTCGAGAAAAAAAAACGCAAGGCTATAGCCTTACGTTTTTTCATCATTTTGAAGATTTTCGAAAAATGACAAAATCTGGCAAAAGCGCAAGGGTATAGCATTACAGTCTTGCTCAGCATGCCGTTTTTCACCGTTTTGAGCATTTTTGAGCATTTTCGAAAAAAATGTCGAAATTTCGAGAAAAAAAACGCAAGCTATAGCCTTACGTTTTTTCATCATTTTGAAGATTTTCGAAAAATGACGAAATCTGGCAAAAGCGCAAGGGTATAGCATTACAGTCTTGCTCAGCATGCCGTTTTTCACCGTTTTGAGCATTTTTGAGCATTTTCGAAAAAATGTCGAAATTTCGAGAAAAAAAAACGCAAGGCTATAGCCTTACGTTTTTTCATCATTTTGAAGATTTTCGAAAAATGACGAAATCTGGCAAAAGCGCAAGGTTATAGCATTACAGTCTTGCTCAGCATGCCGTTTTTCACCGTTTTGAGCATTTTTGAGCATTTTCGAAAAATGTCGAAATTTCGAGAAAAAAATGCAAGGCTATAGCCTTACGTTTTTTCATCATTTTGAAGATTTTCGAAAAATGACGAAATCTGGCAAAAGCGCAAGGGTATAGCATTACAGTCTTGCTCAGCATGCCGTTTTTCACCGTTTTGAGCATTTTTGAGCATTTTCGAGCATTTTCGAAAAAATGTCGAAATTTCGAGAAAAAAAACGCAAGGCTATAGCCTTACGTTTTTCATCATTTTGAAGATTTTCGAAAAATGACGAAATCTGGCAAAAGCGCAAGGGTATAGCATTACAGTCTTGCTCAGCATGCCGTTTTTCACCGTTTTGAGCATTTTTGAGCATTTTCGAAAAAAATGTCGAAATTTCGAGAAAAAAAACGCAAGGCTATAGCCTTACGTTTTTTCATCATTTTGAAGATTTTCGAAAAATGACAAAATCTGGCAAAAGCGCAAGGGTATAGCATTACAGTCTTGCTCAGCATGCCGTTTTTCACCGTTTTGAGCATTTTTGAGCATTTTCGAAAAAATGTCGAAATTTCGAGAAAAAAAACGGCAAGGCTATAGCCTTACGTTTTTTCATCATTTTGAAGATTTTCGAAAAATGACGAAATCTGGCAAAAGCGCAAGGGTATAGCATTACAGTCTTGCTCAGCATGCCGTTTTTCACCGTTTTGAGCATTTTTGAGCATTTTCGAAAAAATGTCGAAATTTCGAGAAAAAAAACGCAAGGCTATAGCCTTACGTTTTTTCATCATTTTGAAGATTTTCGAAAAATGACGAAATCTGGCAAAAGCGCAAGGGTATAGCATTACAGTCTTGCTCAGCATGCCGTTTTTCACCGTTTTGAGCATTTTTGAGCATTTTCGAAAAAATGTCGAAATTTCGAGAAAAAAAACGCAAGGCTATAGCCTTACGTTTTTTCATCATTTTGAAGATTTTCGAAAAATGACGAAATCTGGCAAAAGCGCAAGGGTATAGCATTACAGTCTTGCTCAGCATGCCGTTTTTCACCGTTTTGAGCATTTTTGAGCATTTTCGAAAAAATGTCGAAATTTCGAGAAAAAAACGCAAGGCTATAGCCTTACGTTTTTTCATCATTTTGAAGATTTTCGAAAAATGACGAAATCTGGCAAAAGCGCAAGGGAATAGCATTACAGTCTTGCTCAGCATGCCGTTTTTCACCGTTTTGAGCATTTTTGAGCATTTTCGAGCATTTTCGAAAAAATGTCGAAATTTCGAGAAAAAAAACGCAAGGCTATAGCCTTACGTTTTTTCATCATTTTGAAGATTTTCGAAAATGACGAAATCTGGCAAAAGCGCAAGGGTATAGCATTACAGTCTTGCTCAGCATGCCGTTTTTCACCGTTTTGAGCATTTTTGAGCATTTTCGAAAAAATGTCGAAATTTCGAGAAAAAAAACGCAAGGCTATAGCCTTACGTTTTTTCATCATTTTGAAGATTTTCGAAAAATGACGAAATCTGGCAAAAGCGCAAGGTATAGCATTACAGTCTTGCTCAGCATGCCGTTTTTCACCGTTTTGAGCATTTTTGAGCATTTTCGAAAAAATGTCGAAATTTCGAAAAAAAAAACGCAAGGCTATAGCCTTACGTTTTTTCATCATTTGAAGATTTCGAAAAATGACGAAATCTGGCAAAAGCGCAAGGTTATAGCATTACAGTCTTGCTCAGCATGCCGTTTTTCACCGTTTTGAGCATTTTTGAGCATTTTCGAAAAAATGTCGAAATTTCGAGAAAAAAAAATGCAAGGCTATAGCCTTACGTTTTTTCATCATTTTGAAGATTTTCGAAAAATGACGAAATCTGGCAAAAGCGCAAGGGTATAGCATTACAGTCTTGCTCAGCATGCCGTTTTTCACCGTTTTGAGCATTTTTGAGCATTTTCGAAAAACGAAAAAATGTCGAAATTTGAGGAAAAAAAAAAAGGCAAGGCTATAGCCTTACGTTTTTTCATCATTTTGAAGATTTTCGAAAAATGACGAAATCTGGCAAAAGCGCAAGGGTATAGCATTACAGTCTTGCTCAGCATGCCGTTTTTCACCGTTTTGAGCATTTTTGAGCATTTTCGAAAAAAGTCGAAATTTCGAGAAAAAAAACGCAAGGCTATAGCCTTACGTTTTTTCATCATTTTGAAGATTTTCGAAAAATGACGAAATCTGGCAAAAGCGCAAGGGTATAGCATTACAGTCTTGCTCAGCATGCCGTTTTTTTCCGTTTTGAGCATTTTTGAGCATTTTCGAAAAAATGTCGAAATTTCGAGAAAAAAAACGCAAGGCTATAGCCTTACGTTTTTTCATCATTTTGAAGATTTTAAAAAATGACGAAATCTGGCAAAAGCGCAAGGGTATAGCATTACAGTCTTGCTCAGCATGCCGTTTTTCACCGTTTTGAGCATTTTTGAGCATTTTCGAAAAAATGTCGAAATTTCGAGAAAAAAAACGCAAGGCTATAGCCTTACGTTTTTTCATCATTTTGAAGATTTTCGAAAAAATGACGAAATCTGGCAAAAGCGCAATGGTATAGCATTACAGTCTTGCTCAGCATGCTGTTTTTCACCGTTTTGAGCATTTTTGAGCATTTTCGAGTATTTTCGAAAAAGTCGAAATTTCGAGAAAAAAAAAAACGCAAGGCTATAGCCTTACGTTTTTTCATCATTTTGAAGATTTTCGAAAAATGACGAAATCTGGCAAAAGCGCAAGGGTATAGCATTACAGTCTTGCTCAGCATGCCGTTTTTCTCACCCGTTTTGAGCATTTTGAGCATTTTCGAAAAAATGTCGAAATTTCGAGAAAAAAAACGCAAGGCTATAGCCTTACGTTTTTTCATCATTTTGAAGATTTTCGAAAAATGACGAAATCTGGCAAAAGCGCAAGGTATAGCATTACAGTCTTGCTCAGCATGCCGTTTTTCACCGTTTTGAGCATTTTTGAGCATTTTCGAAAAAATGTCGAAATTTCGAGAAAAAAAACGCAAGGCTATAGCCTTACGTTTTTTCATCATTTTGAAGATTTTCGAAAAATGACGAAATCTGGCAAAAGCGCAAGGGTATAGCATTACAGTCTTGCTCAGCATGCCGTTTTTCACCGTTTTGAGCATTTTTGAGCATTTTTGAGCATTTTCGAAAAAATGTCGAAATTTCGAGGAAAAAAACGCAAGGCTATAGCCTTACGTTTTTTCATCATTTTGAAGATTTTCGAAAAATGACGAAATCTGGCAAAAGCGCAAGGGTATAGCATTACAGTCTTGCTCAGCATGCCGTTTTTCACCGTTTTGAGCATTTTTGAGCATTTTCGAAAAAATGTCGAAATTTCGAGAAAAAAAAACGCAAGGCTATAGCCTTACGTTTTTTCATCATTTTGAAGATTTTCGAAAAATGACGAAATCTGGCAAAAGCGCAAGGGTATAGCATTACAGTCTTGCTCAGCATGCCGTTTTTCACCGTTTTGAGCATTTTTGAGCATTTTCGAAAAAATGTCGAAATTTCGAGAAAAAAAAGTGCAAGGCTATAGCCTTACGTTTTTTCATCATTTTGAAGATTTTCGAAAAATGACGAAATCTGGCAAAAGCGCAAGGTATAGCATTACAGTCTTGCTCAGCATGCCGTTTTTCACCGTTTTGAGCATTTTGAGCATTTTCGAAAAAATGTCGAAATTTCGAGAAAAAAAACGCAAGGCTATAGCCTTACGTTTTTTTCATCATTTTTGAAGATTTTCGAAAAATGACGAAAATCTGGCAAAAGCGCAAGGGTATAGCATTACAGTCTTGCTCAGCATGCCGTTTTTTCACCGTTTTGAGCATTTTTTGAGCATTTTCGAAAAAATGTCGAAATTTTGAGAAAAAAGCAAGGCTATAGCCTTACGTTTTTTCATCATTTTGAAGATTTTCGAAAAATGACGAAATCTGGCAAAAGCGCAAGGTATAGCATTACAGTCTTGCTCAGCATGCCGTTTTTCACCGTTTTGAGCATTTTTGAGCATTTTCGAAAAAATGTCGAAATTTCGAGAAAAAAAAACGCAAGGCTATAGCCTTACGTTTTTTCATCATTTTGAAGATTTTCGAAAAATGACAAAATCTGGCAAAAGCGCAAGGTTATAGCATTACAGTCTTGCTCAGCATGCCGTTTTTCACCGTTTTGAGCATTTTTGAGCATTTTCGAAAAAATGTCGAAATTTCGAGAAAAAAATGCAAGGCTATAGCCTTACGTTTTTTCATCATTTTGAAGATTTTCGAAAAATGACGAAATCTGGCAAAAGCGCAAGGGTATAGCATTACAGTCTTGCTCAGCATGCCGTTTTTCACCGTTTTGAGCATTTTTGAGCATTTTTCGATTTTCGAAAAAATGTCGAAATTTCGAGAAAAAAAACGGCAAGGCTATAGCCTTACGTTTTTTCATCATTTTGAAGATTTTCGAAAAATGACGAAATCTGGCAAAAGCGCAAGGGTATAGCATTACAGTCTTGCTCAGCATGCCGTTTTTCACCGTTTTGAGCATTTTTGAGCATTTTCGAAAAAATGTCGAAATTTCGAGAGAAAAAACGCAAGGCTATAGCCTTACGTTTTTTCATCATTTTGAAGATTTTCGAAAAATGACGAAAATCTGGCAAAAGCGCAAGGGTATAGCTATTACAGTCTTGCTCAGCATGCCGTTTTTTTCACACCTTTTGAGCATTTTGAGCATTTTCGAAAAAATGTCAAATTTCAAGAAAAAAACGCAAGGCTATAGCCTTACGTTTTTTCATCATTTTGAAGATTTTTCAAAAAATGACGAAATCTGGCAAAAGCGCAATGGTATAGCATTACAGTCTTGCTCAGCATGCCGTTTTTTCACCGTTTTGAGCATTTTTGAGCATTTTCGAAAAAATGTCGAAAATTTCGAGAAAAAAAACGCAAGGCTATAGCCTTACGTTTTTACATCATTTTGAAGATTTTCGAAAAATGACGAAATCTGGCAAAAGCGCAATGGTATAGCATTACAGTCTTGCTCAGCATGCTGTTTTTCACCGTTTTGAGCATTTTTGAGCATTTTCGAGTATTTTCGAAAAAATGTCGAAATTTCGAGAAAAAAAAACGCAAGGCTATAGCCTTACGTTTTTTCATCATTTTGAAGATTTTCGAAAAATGACGAAATCTGGCAAAAGCGCAAGGGTATAGCATTACAGTCTTGCTCAGCATGCCGTTTTTTCACAACGTTTTGAGCATTTTTGAGCATTTTCGAAAAAATGTCGAAATTTCGAGAAAAAAAACCGCAAGGCTATAGCCTTACGTTTTTTCATCATTTTGAAGATTTTCGAAAAAATGACAAAATCTGGCAAAAGCGCAAGGTATAGCATTACAGTCTTGCTCAGCATGCCGTTTTTCACCGTTTTTGAGCATTTTGGAGCATTTTCGAAAAAATGTCGAAATTTTCGAGAAAAAAACGCAAGGCTATAGCCTTACGTTTTTTCATCATTTTGAAGATTTTCGAAAAATGACAAAATCTGGCAAAAGCGCAAGGGTATAGCATTACAGTCTTGCTCAGCATGCCGTTTTTCATTTTTCACCGTTTTGAGCATTTTTGAGCATTTTCGAAAAATGTCGAAATTTCGAGAAAAAAACGCAAGGCTATAGCCTTACGTTTTTTCATCATTTTGAAGATTTTCAAAAAATGACGAAATCTGGCAAAAGCGCAAGGGTATAGCATTACAGTCTTGCTCAGCATGCCGTTTTTTCACCGTTTTGAGCATTTTTGAGCATTTTCGAAAAAATGTCGAAATTTCGAGAAAAAAAACGCAAGGCTATAGCCTTACGTTTTTCATCATTTTGAAGATTTTCGAAAAATGACGAAATCTGGCAAAAGCGCAAGGGTATAGCATTACAGTCTTGCTCAGCATGCCGTTTTCACCGTTTTGAGCATTTTGAGCATTTTCGAAAAAATGTCGAAATTTCGAGAAAAAAACCGCAAGGCTATAGCCTTACGTTTTTCATCATTTTGAAGATTTTCGAAAAATGACGAAATCTGGCAAAAGCGCAAGGGTATAGCATTACAGTCTTGCTCAGCATGCCGTTTTTCACCGTTTTGAGCATTTTTGAGCATTTTCGAAAAAATGTCGAAATTTCGAGAAAAAAAAAAAACGCAAGGCTATAGCCTTACGTTTTTTCATCATTTTGAAGATTTTCGAAAAATGACGAAATCTGGCAAAAGCGCAAGGGTATAGCATTACAGTCTTGCTCAGCATGCCGTTTTTCACCGTTTTGAGCATTTTTGAGCATTTTCGAAAAAATGTCGAAATTCAAGAAAAAAAACGCAAGGCTATAGCCTTACGTTTTTTCATCATTTTGAAGATTTTCGAAAAATGACGAAATCTGGCAAAAGCGCAAGGTATAGCATTACAGTCTTGCTCAGCATGCCTTTTTTCACCGTTTTGAGCATTTTTGAGCATTTTTCGAAAAAATGTCGAAATTTCGAGAAAAAAACGCAAGGCTATAGCCTTACGTTTTTTCATCATTTTGAAGATTTCCAAAAAATGACGAAATCTGGCAAAAGCGCAAGGGTATAGCATTACAGTCTTGCTCAGCATGCCGTTTTTCACCGTTTTGAGCATTTTTGAGCATTTTCGAAAAAATGTCGAAATTTCGAGAAAAAAACGCAAGGCTATAGCCTTACGTTTTTTCATCATTTTGAAGATTTTCGAAAAATTACGAAATCTGGCAAAAGCGCAAGGGTATAGCATTACAGTCTTGCTCAGCATGCCGTTTTTCACCGTTTTGAGCATTTTTGAGCATTTTCGAAAAAATGTCAAAATTTCGAAAAAAAAACGCAAGGCTATAGCCTTACGATTTTTTCATCATTTTGAAGATTTTCGAAAAATGACAAAATCTGGCAAAAGCGCAAGGTTATAGCATTACAGTCTTGCTCAGCATGCCGTTTTTCACCGTTTTGAGCATTTTGAGCATTTTCGAAAAAATGTCGAAATTTTGAGAAAAAAAATGCAAGGCTATAGCCTAACGTTTTTTCATCATTTTGAAGATTTTCGAAAAATGACGAAATCTGGCAAAAGCGCAAGGATAGCATTACACAGCTTGGCGCATGCCGGTTGACGTCGTTGTTGGTTTTGCATTTTCTCCAACTCCAGAAATTTCGAGAAAAAGGGAGTTGCCTGCCCGGCGACAATTTGCACGTTTAATCCAGCGAAATGGCCTCAGATTAGAGTGTCAGCCTTGAACTCGGCGTCCCGGGTTCGACTCCCGGCCGGGGCATACCCAAATTCTGTAAACAAGGGTCCGATGAATCCAAGCTTACCTACGCCTTAAGCGGGAACAAAAAAGAATAAACTGCTCGAATATTACCGTTCGTGCACGCACCGACGCGTAGCCCATAATCAGTAAGTAAAGTTCCGGCGCGGTGAACACTTTGGCCACCGCGGCCGATATCAAACGATGCAGCAGTACGCAATTCCGCGGCGGTGGGGGGGTTTTGGGTGGTGCATGGCCCCCAAGGCATGGTCTCTGGGGGTTGGTTAGATGAATGGCCCCTGCCGGTGGCCTTTTGGGTGGTGCATGGCCCCAGAGGGATGCTCTCTGGGGTTGGTTTGAAAGAAGGCCCCTGTCTGGTGCACTTGGGTACTGCGGCAGTACCCTGGACAAACGGGCCAGAAGTTTGTTGCAAGTGTCCATCGTTTTGGCCAGGGCGCGGGCCCCGGCCAGAATTGGATTCAAAAAAAAAGCGGTATGGCCGGGCGCGGGCCCCGGCCAGAAAATTTTTCAAAGTCCTACAGAAATGCCCATGGGCGTGCGTCCGTGCGGCAGCGCCGGTACAGCACTCAGTTCTTTATGCCCGAGATTTTGCCTTAAGGTGGGGTTTCAAATGTTTTCGAACGGAGCGCCGGGTGGTGGCTCCGCCGGGAGGGTGCCTTGACCCAGGGCCTGGCTCCTGGCAAACCGCCCGGCGGGTCAGAGGGCCCTGGGCCTGGGCGGTGCCTGGTGAGTTTTTGAGCATGGCCCCCAAAGGCTGTCCTTTTGGGAAAAAAACGGAAAACGTGCCCCTAGCCCGAGGTTTTGCCTGGAGCACTGGGTACTGGCGGCAGTACCCAGGACCAGGCGGCCTGGATGGCGCCCTTCGGGCGGCGGCGTTCAGGTAGTGGTGCATGGCCCCCAGAGGTTCACCTCTGGGGTTAGGTTGGAGAAAGAGCCCGCTTGACGAGTTCCTCTGGGGTCCTTTGAGCCGGGCGCATTACCCCGTGCGGCCGCCTGTGGCGCCCCCTTCGGGGGCGGCGGCGTTCAGTAGTGTGCATGCCCCAAGGATCCCTCTGGGGGTTGGATGGAGAAAAAGCCCCTGGACGGAGGTCCTCTGGGGTCCATTGGTGCGGGGCTGGCAGTACCCCCGTGCGGCCGCCTGGTGCGCCCTTCTGGGGCGGCGGCAGTCTTGGTAGGTGCATGGGCCCCAAAGGTGAATCAGCTCTGGGTTAGGTGGAGAAATTTGCCCCTGGAACGGAGGACCTGTGGGTACCAAATTTGAGCGGGGCGCAGAACCCCTGCGTCCCGCCTGGTTTTCCCGTTCGGGCGCGCGATTTCTGGTAGTGTGGCATATGCCCCCCGCAGGTTCACCTCTGGGGGTTAGGTTTTTGAGAAATTGGCCCTGGACGGAGGTCCTCTGGGTCCATTTGGTGCGGGGCGCAGTACCCCGTGCGGCCGCCTGGTTGCGGCCCCTTCTGGGGCGGGCGGCAGTCTGGTAGTGGTGCATGGCCCCCAGAGGTTTCACCTCTGGCGGTAGGATTGGAGAAGTGCCCCTGGGGTCCATTTGGTGCGGGGGCGCAGTTCCCAGTTTGGTCCACAAGGCGGCGCCTACCTCCAGCCCACCCCAGGGGGCGAGCGGCCGGCTCATGCCCGGCCGAGTGCCAAGCTTAAACGGGAGTTTCCCCTCTCCGCAAGAGCAGCCTGAGCTTTCGCATGTGCAGCTCTCCCCCACGTGAAAGTGGCCGTAGCCCCGAGCTCCTGGCACTGTGCTTCCCTTTTCCCCCCTCTGAGCCCGGAGGACCCCCAAAGCCCCGACTTGGGCCATTCCGTATGTAGGAGAGCTCCTCCGGCCCTTGCCGACCCCCGGGCGGCCCCCGAGAAGCCGCCCCGGGCCTGGAAAAAAAAAAAAATTGGTTGGGACCTCAGAGCTCGCGCCGAGCACCCAGGCGCCGCGCCGTTCCTACCCAGGGAAGAGAGCCTGCTCGCTGGTGCGAGTGCCCTGCTCGTGGGTTTGAGTCCTGGAAGTCCGAAAAAATCCGAAATATTTCTGAGCGCTCCTCCGGCCCTTACGACCCGCCGGGCGGCCCCCCGAGCCGCCCGGGCCTGGAAAAAAAAAAAAATTTTGGACCACCAGAGCTCGCGCCGAGCACACCAGGCGCCGCGGCCGTTTCTACTCCAGGGAAGAGTGCCTGCTCGCTGGGTGCGAGTGCCTGCTCGCTGGGGTGTGATTCCTGGAAGTCCGAAAAAATCCGAAATAATTTCTAAGCGCTCCTCCGCCCTTAACTGACACCCCGGGCGGCCCCAGAGCCGCCCCGGGCCGGAAAAAAAAAAAAAATTTGGGGACCGTTACCTTAAGAGCTCGCGCCGAGATTTCGACCAGGCCCGCGACGTTCTACCCAGGGCAGAGTGCCTGCTCGCTGGGTGCGAGTGCCTGCACGCTGGGTGCGAGTCCTGGAGGTCCGAAAAAATCCGAAATTTTTCTAAGTGTCTGAGGCGCCCCCGGTGCAGCCGGAGGCTTTCCCCGCGCGGCCGGCAACGCGTCCCCCGCGCGGGGCCCGCCCCCCCCGGGCGCGGCGGCCGGCGCCCGAGCCCCAAGAGCCACTTCGGGCCCCGCAGCGCAGAGAGCTGGCCGGAGCCCAGGAAGAGGGGAGAGGCGAAAGAGGGGGGAAGCCCAAAGCTCCTGGGCTCTCCCCCCTCTCCCCCCCTCTCCACCGGCACCCACAAGACCGATCGGCGCAGACTTTTCCCATCCCGGATATAGGAACCAGTCGGCGGGACCGACCTGGCCTGGAAGTGAGCCGGCCGGGCAGCAGAACCCCACCGCCCGGGGAAGACTTCGGGAGCCTCGCCCCCCCCTCGGCGCGAGCTCCGGAGCTTACCCCGTCCGATCGATTGGAACGCGAAGCCCGCCTCTGGCGAGGGCCCCGCCGGCACCCCCGTGTGCTCCGGCGGGACGCTGCTCGCCGCCTGCGGCCCGACCAGGCGCGGCGGAACCTTCGCCCGGAGAGCTCGCTCTTCGGGCCTCCCCCGCGGCCGACCCCGGCCTAGCGAGACCGAGTAGCCCCGTCTGTGTCCAAGCGGTCCTCCCACGGACCGCCCCGGGCGGCTCACGCCGCGGGTCGCCGGCCCCTCGCGCTCCTCCGGGGCGCGTCGGAGCCCGGCCTGTCCCCAGCCCGGAGCCTGTCCCGAGGCGAGCTCCGAGACTCGTTTTCCTCAAACCCCCAGCTCGCGTGGCAAGCGCTCCGCCACCGAACCGAACAGCTGCGAACCAGGGCGGAGGCCGCAACCCCCCTCCGGTAACATGCCCCTCGACCCGGCTACGGGGCAACGCGCGAATGCCCGACTGACCAGCGCACGCCCCCGGCCTTGCACGCCGGCCGCCGTCCGCCGGATCTCCGGCCCTGGAGACGGCGGGCCCCTGCTCGCTGCCGCGGCGCGGCAACCCCGCGCGCCTGCGCCTCACCTGGGCCCGGCGCGCGGCGTCAACAGAGGCCTACCTGGTTGATCCTGCCAGTAGCATATGCATGTCTCAAAGATTAAGCCATGCATGTCTAAGTAACAAACGGCTTGTACAGTGAAACAGCGAAAGGCTCATAAATCAGTTATGGTTCCTTTGATCGCTCCACCCGTTACTTGGATAACTGTGGTAATTCTAGAGCTAATACATGCAAAAGGGCGCTGACCTCCGGGGATGCGTGCATTTATCAGATCCAAAACCCTCGCGGGGCGGCGAGCCTCTCGGGCGCCGCCTCGTCAAGCTTTGGTGACTCTGGATAAACTCGGCCGATCGCCCGCCCTCCGCGGCGGCGACGTGTCATTCGAGTGTCTGCCCTATCAACTTTCGATGGTACGCTACGTGCCTACCATGGTGACCACGGGTAACGGGGATCAGGGTTCGATCCGAGAGGGAGCCTGAGAAACGGCTACCACATCCAAGAAGGCAGCAGGCGCGCAAATACCCACTCCCGGCACTGTGAGGTAGTGACGAAAAATAGCAATCCAGGACTCTTTGGAGCCCTGTAATTGGAATGAGTGGACTTTAAATCCTTTGACGAGGAGCCATTGGAGGGGGCAAGTCTGGTGCCAGCAGCCGCGGTAATTCCAGCTCCAATAGCGTAATCTTAAAGTTGCTGCAGTATAAAAGCTCCTAGTTGGATCTCGGGACCGAGCTGACGTCCGCCGACAGGCGAGGCCACCGTCCGTCCCGGCCCCTGCCTTCCGGCGCCCCCCCGATGCTCTTAGCTGAGTGTCGAGCCTGGGGTCCGGAGCGTTTACTTTTGAAAAAAATAGAGTGTTCAAAGCAGGCCCGAGTCGCCTGAATACCGCAGCTAGGAATAATGGAATAGGACCCCCGGTTCTATTTTGTGGGTTTTATTATCTGAACTGGGCCATGATTAAGAGGGACGGCCGGGGCATTCGTATTGCGCCGCTAGAGGTGAAATTCTTGGACCGGCGCAAGACGGACAAAAGCGAAAGCATTTGCCAAGAATGTTTTCATTAATCAAGAACGAAAGTCGGAGTTCGAAGACGATCAGATACCGTCGTAGTTCCGACCATAAACGATGCCGACTCGCGATCCGGCGGCGTTACACCCATGACGCCGCCGGGCAGCGCCCGGGAAACCAAAGTCTTTGGGTTGTCCGGGGGGAGTATGGTTGCAAAGCTGAAACTTAAAGGAATTGACGGAAGGGCACCACCAGGAGTTCTAGCCTGCGGCTTAATTTGACTCAACACGGGGAAGCTCACCCGGCCCCGGACACGGAAAGGATTGACAGATTGATAGCTCTTTCTCGATTCTGTGGGTGGTGGTGCATGGCCGTTCTTAGTTGGTGGAGTGATTTGTCTGTTGATTCCGATAACGAACGAGACACCGGCTTGTTAACTAGTTTCGCGGCCCCGTGTGGTCGGCGACTAACTTCTTAGAGGGACAAGTGGCGTTCAGCCACACGAGAAGGAGCAATAACAGGTCTGTGATGCCCTTAGATGTCCGGGCTGCACGCGCGCCACAATACTGAGCGGATCAGCGTGCGTCTACCCTTCGCCGAGAGGCGCGGGTAACCCGCTGAGCCCCGCTCGTGATGGGGATTGGGGATTGAAATTATTCCCCATGAAACGAGGAATTCCCAGTAAGCGCGAGTCACCAGCTCCGTTGATTAAGTCCCTGCCCTTGTACACACCAACTGAAAAGGTTTCATCACAGGGACCCCCGATGAGACACTTTTAGATAAAAACTTTTTAGATAAAATAAAATGGATGAAAAATAAATGGATACAACACTTTTGGATTAATAAAAAAAAACAGGGATAACTGATCTACAGTGCTGGTTCCGTTACTTTAAAAAAGTAATTAGTTATGTTACTCACTACTTCTTCCAAAAAGTAACTGAGTTAGTTGCCCAGTTACTCTAAAATAAAGTAATTAATTACCAAGAAAGTAACTATTTCCGTTACTTTAACCAAAAGGTGTTGTATGTCAAAGAGTTTGAAATTTTCAGAGCAATATGTTCAATATGTTTATAGTTAAAGTAGGCATGCAGGCACTACTGCACTAGTGGCAATACTAGGCATTGGTATGGTTAGGTATAGTTAAGGTACAGTATTTTTCCCTCTTTTGTTCATGTCTCACAGACACATTATTATCAAATATTAATAATCTTAACTAGTGTACTAGTAATAAGTCTTGATGCAGTTTGTGTCAGGCACAGCTGCCACAGCATGCTCTTATTCATGGGTCAGTGGGTAGCAGAGCCATGCATAATGTAGCCTATGCCTTGCGTTCTCAAGGCCAAAAAATACCCCGTTCCCGACCAGTAGAGTATAAACAGAGTTACGACATCTGCTCTACATAGACTCCTATTGAGCACGGGGGCACTTTTGTCCCTATTCAGGCTGCATGAACAGCGCCCAGGCGCCCAGTTTCTGGCCCCTCAATGTCGCATTTCTGATATTAGATGGCTTTTCCTGAGAATCCCTATACGCTTTGTTCTGCCGTCGTGTATTTAGCCCCTCTAAAGTTATTTAAATGTTATCCTTTGTCGCACGTGTTTTTGGACCTGCTTCCATGGAATACTGTAACTCTTGTTGGGGAATTGAGGATTTATACTGGACCACACTTTTTTACGTGACAACGTTACAAACGCAAAGCTACTACAGCACACACACACACACACACACCCCACACACACACACCCCCACACACACACACACCCCCACACACACACACAACCCCCCCACACACACACACCCCCACACACACACACCCCCACACACCCCCACACACACACACACACACACACCCACACACACACCCACACCACCCACACACACACACACACACACACACACACACACACACACGTCTTCTCCGTGTAGCGTTGGCAACCGGTAGCGGAGGTTGAAAATAATGTCCGTCTGCTCCTTATATCGTGGTCCGTTGTAGCCCTGATACATGACGGTCGGTATACATCTATACGACCGTATAGATCTGTAACGATCTGTATTCGACTGTCAGCAACGGCAACGCCGTTATAGATATGGGGAAAATAATTAGTTAGATTAGTCCGTTGCTGAAAAAATAACGCCACTACGAAACGCCGTTTATTTGAACGGCGTTATGTCCAGCACTGCTGATCTACTTGTTTTGTATAAAACACTAAATGCAGAAGGCTTTTTTTGGGGAAAAAAGGAATTCCCCTGAATGCATGTCATGGAAAGGATCTGTTCCTTTCCATGACATTTTTGCAAGACAATTGCTCCTGATCAGCAGGTCAGTGGTTTGCACGGATTATGAATCGCAGAGCATGAATGTGTGTGTGTGTGTGTGTGTGTGTGTGTGTGTGTGTGTGGTGTGTGTGTGGGTGTGTGTGTGTGTTGTGTGTGTGTGTGTGTGTGTGTGTGTGTGAATGAATGGAATGGAATGGAATGGAATGGAATGGAATGGAATGTTCAATCATAAAGTAAAGTGTTTGGATGAAGATGCTGAATGCACCATTCATTTGATCATTTCTGATGTTGCGCAAAAAGGTACAGGCCTTGTTTGTTACGTTTTAGCTTGAGCGCCAAAGGAGAATACTGATGTCGCTTGGTGGATGTCTGTCTCCCAGTGTGTGTGCATGGACATCTGTTGCTATCTCCCAGTGTGTCTTTGTGCATGGATGTCTGTTACTGTCTCCCTGTGTCTCTCTGTGGACATCTGTTACTGTCTCCCAGTCAGGGCCTCAGGGCCGGATCTAGGCATGGGCAATGGGGGGGGGGGCATTGCCCTTGCCCCACTGAACATGATGGCATGCAAACAACCCAAATTTCAAAGATATTTCAAATTAGAGTGCTTATATTTAAAATATTTTTTTTGAAACACAACTACTGCTACTAACTACAATTGTGGCACCACTAATACCATTTCATCATTCAAAACTCTGCTCTATTTTTATTCATGCTGTGTGTGCCTGTTGCAACTTCAACCACGACTGTATTATTGATGCTTACTTGCCTAATATAAGTCCTGTGCAAGATATAAATCTTGTGGGTCACAGAACTAAAGACTATGAATGGAAATGGTATGGCGGCGGCTTCATCACCCACGGCGCGAAGTGACACGTGCGATGAAGCCGTCCTCATGCCATTTTCGGCTTCCCCCCAATTGGGAAATGTTACATCTGGGCCTGCCCCTAGTGTCTGTTTCTGGACTTCTGTCACCCAGTGTCTCAGAGGCTGTCTGTTACTGTCTCCGGACACTGTCTGTTTGTGTTACTGTCTCTCAGTCTATCTCGTCATGACGGAGTCGCCTGCCGACAAGGCATCTTCAAACCAAACAGCATCGACATGCGACACCGTTGTGCAATGGACCGCATTAACATTATCTCTGCGGAATGTCTCCCTTTTCCTCTGTCTGTCTGTCTGTCTGTCTGTCTGTCTGTCTGTCTGTCTGTCTGTCTGTCTGTCTTGCTGTCTGTCTGTCTGTCTGTCTGTCTGTCTGTCTGTCTGTGTCTCTCTCTGTCCCCACACTTGTGTTGCTTTCTAGGTAAAAAAAAATAAAGGAGTGTCTTTATTTCATGTGTGCATGCACGTGCGCGTGTGAGCTAGTTTGTGCGTGTGTGTGTGCATGCTGTTCCATGTGCACGGTGCCCACTGCCTGAAATGTCAACATTTTTGCGGCTTTGGAAAAAGAAATATAAATTATACGAACGCTCAATTCCAAAATGTTTTCCACGGGCCTCGTGTCATTCCGTATGTGTGTAACATTCTGAGCTGCCATTCCATAGCGGAAAAATGGGGGAGAAAGCACAACAGTAGAAGGATGTGTCCAAATTCACATACACACACACTTCACAATGGTCCTTTTCTGGGTCATTAAGCAACAATTTGAGGTCATTGAAGGTGGACTGTGGTATCCCCCGACGCTAATTTAGGCCAGTTCTCAAAGCCCCAGGGGTGGGGGGTGCTCAAACTCACTAAAGTGACAATTTACAGACTTTTAAGATCTTTTAAACACCTTGAGATTGACATTTAGAAGTTTAGACGATCTACAAGCTTACAACAGATTGCGATGCCAGGTGTCATGAGCTTGTAGATCAGCTATTTTCACAATATATTCCATGACATTAGTATATCCTGAAGGGATCGAGAACGGCTGTATTATGCCATTTAAGAGATTTTATGTCATGCAGGGACCCCAAAAGAAAAGATGTGTATTGTTCAAAATGTTTTAAAAATTTGTTGAATTGGCCTAATTGTCCCTCTGGAACCCCCTCAGGGACCTACAGGGGGTCCCCAGACCACAGCTTGAGATCCAGTTGGGACCTGTTGGTGCAAAGGCTGCTGCTGATTCGGCTGTGGGCTTTGATTGACAGCTGTGGGGGAGCGGGATTAGGTTATCCACTCATTAGGATGGGATTTTGTCTGGGAGATTGGGAAATGATTTTAAAACATACGTGTGTGTGTGTGTGTGTGTATGCATGCGTGCATGCATCCGTGCGTGAGTTTGTTTTTTCTCCACCCATGACTAATTCATAATTGATGCCCTTGTCATTCTTAAGCCATGATCAAGCATGATAGACTATGTATGAAGCCACACCCATCAACCCCGCACACACAGCCATGCAAGTATTGCAATACTTGTGAGCGCATCAGCTTTTAGGCTGAAAACATAGCATGTAGATCTATAAGCTCACAATGTTTTGCTGGGATGCATTGTGAGCTTGTAGTTCAGCTCAAACGGACCCAGCCACTGGTTGAGCTAGCCCGTTTGCCAACCACACAAACACAGCCAGCGAGCTAGGATGTGAATAAAAGCAGTGAAATATGTCGGATGATGATGTTTATACAACCCGACGCTTCTTTAGTATATAGGTCAGTTTAATGAACAGACTGATACGTTCACAATTAACAGCAGCCCCCATGTTTGCTGTGTGACACTGCAACTGTTGCACTGTAGAGAGGCGGGGCTGCGTCTGTTCGGATTTGTCGTTATACCAACTCCGACTCTCATTAGTTAATTAAATACATTTTGGTACCGAAGTAAATCAGAGGTTGACAATAGACCAAGAGGCTTGGTCTGAATGAGGTTGATGGTATCAGTAACAGCATACATGCAGTGGTGGAAGAAGTAGGCCTACTCACATTTTAACTATCAAAAATATTTATACTGCAATGTAGAAAGGTATACTTGTACTGAACAGTACTTGAGCAGTCTACCAGTACATGTACTACACGTTATACCTCTGCCCACAGGTACGTACTACACACACACACACACACACACACACACACAACACACACACCACACACACACACACACACACACACACACACACACACACACACACACACACACACACACACACACACACACACACACACACACACAAAACAACTGGCCTTTTGTTGAGCTGACTTCTTCGGTTTATGGGAAAATTAGAGGTGACCCTGCATCTCCAATGGCTCCCTTTTCATTTAAAAGCAGCCGTAATTTGAGGGCAATTTTGGTTTCTACGTGTGTGTGTGTGTGTGTGTGTGTGTGTGTGTGTGTGTGTGTGTGTGTGTGTGTGTGTGTGTGTGTGTGTGTGTGTGTGTGTGTGTGTGTGTGTGTGTAGGGTTGACTGTTTATTTACTGTCGTCTGTTGCTGTAGAAAGTTGTATCGGCCGCAATTGCTGCATTCTGATTCCTGCATGGTGTTTCCCAAAGCATAAAACATAATCATAAATAAAGCAATGCATGGTTATGCTTTGACAGTGTGTTCTGTTGTTAGTGTGAGGTCTGTCACTAGCAGTTCTTGATGTTTAAGTTTGTTTTTATAAACATAGCGACCAAGTCCATTCCCATCCTATAAGCGGAGCCAGCGGAGCAGAGCTCACCATGCCCACGTTCACCACCAACATGGGAGGAACAGTAAGCTGTACCAGGGGCGGATGTAACATTTGCCAGTTAGGTGGGGCAAGAGAAAATGGTATGGATGCGGCTTCATCAGGCGATGAAGCCGCACCCATACCATTGTTTTGCATGCCATTGTGTTTGGTGGGGCAGTCAGGGCATTTAGGGGAGCACCCCCCCCATGCCGATGCTTAGATCCGCCCCTGAGCTGTACCTCACTATCCCTGAGTCCTGAATGTAATAGCTTCAGTTATAGTAGTAAAGCAATTCTACTGTATGTAATTACTGTATGTTGTAGGCCAGTGGTTAATTCCCAAACTTTTTTGTGTCAATCTAGGTCCGCCAAAGCCCTTCAATGCCCATTTGAAAATCTATGCCATCGAAACCACGAAAGAGGCCATTTTTGTTTGTTTGTTTTACAACTCTGGCAGTGATTTTCAGCGACTTCCATTTCAAGCCCCCCCCTCCCCCTGATTTGGATCCCCATTTAATGACATTTCTGTTTCTGGGACCCCAATGTACAAGCACAATGTAAAACAAATGTACTGTGTAAAACAGATGAACTAACTAATGAATTCTATATGATCTGATTTGATATGATTTTTACAAAATTATATCAAACAATTTCACTTCAAGGACCACCAAAGCAATCCTGTATATGTCCTTTTTCTGTGCTGGTAGATTGGTGGTTGAAGTGGTGGAACTGATCAGCTATTTTCAGCATGCAACCAAAGTGTAAAATCAATCATTATGCCATCAAGGCTTGCCATAATGCACTTTTGTTGACCACCAGTCTCAGGGCTTATAATGTTTTTTGTGCCTTGTTCTTAAAATGCACTGTAAAAATAAACCGGCCGCGTCTTGCAGAATTATCTGCACAATAATTCAACTTGTTCAAACTGAATACGCAGGGATTAAATGTTGACTTTCCCTCCAATTCTCCCCTCTTTATAAAAGCAAATCCATGTTGTAATTTGCACTGAGAAGCAGACTGCTCTCCCTTCTCATTTACAACATAATTACTCCCTATTTTATGGGGGTCTAAACCGACATTGACTCAATTGCTGAGACTGAGAGGTTGAGCTTTAACTGAGGGAATGTCCCTTTGCCATGTTAACAGCAGCTCTAGTGTTACATTAGTATTTTAGTGTCCAGAGTAACTATTGTACTTGAGTATAGTTTTGAGATACTTTAGTTCAGCATTTTCATTTTATATAGCTACTTTTAACATGTTTTGCAAGTTGCAAGTTTTGCAAGTAAGTGTAAATTTTACAATGTAACAATAATTAATTGCTTTAAGCAATTGATCCCTACTGTATGTTATTCCAAAATAGCAGATCAACTAGTGTCTGACATGAATGTCTGACACTGTGCAGTGCTTTCATGATTTGAGATTTCCAATAACAATTTCAGAAATCCATCCATTAAAGGGGAATTCCACACATTTTCAACATTTTTTCAGAGAGCGTGCAAATGCAACCAAATGAACCCTAATGGGTTTAATGTTGCTTGCACTGTTACTGTATTTTATTGTACATATTACTAATTGAACCACCCAAAAAATCTCCAATAAGTCATAAATGTGACGGTTATGCAGTTGCACACAGTCGCGGGAAACGCAACAGTTTTAAAAGAGGAACTTTACAGTGAAGAGACCCCTGGCCTCCCCCCGGCACCCCACCCACCTCTTCTTTTACAGTAAGAACCACCCCGGAGAAGGGAAATCAAAAAACAGAACTGAAAGTGTGTGTGTGTGTGTGTGTGTGTGTGTGTGTGTGTGTGTGTGTGTGTGTGTGTGTGTGTGTGTGTGTGTGTGTGTGTGTGTGTGTGTGTGTGTGTGTGTGTGTGTGTGTGTGTGTGTGTGTGTGTGTGTGTGTGTGTGAAGGTGTTGCAATGAAAGGAACGGTGAATGTTTTCCCCAGAATATGGATGCTGGGGCCCATGTGGTTTAACGTAACTTTAAGTAAAGTTAGTTTCAATCTTATAATGGGAACACATTATACTGTATATTCTGTCCAGTTTCCAGGGGTTTCCAAAAGGTGGTCCAGGGGCCAACAGTGGTCCCTGAGAGGATTCCAGGCGGTCCCCAGGCTAAACGTTGGAAAGTTGGTTAACCAGATGTAACTCTTTGAGAGCGTAAAAATGTTTGCACTCTCTAGAGTTAAAATATGCACCATCTGAATTAGCCCAAGTCTACACAACTATATGTGGAAGATAAGTGGTCATGTTTATCTGTATGTTTGCCTGTTTTGTTTTCTCAATAATCCAGCCTTGTATTGTTGAAAAAGAAAAAGAAATCTTTTGAGCTCAATGAAATACTGGCGGGAGAAGCCTACATGGGGGGAGAGGCCTAGAAGTAGTCATATTAGTTTGATATGAGAAGTCAAAAGCAGTTTTGTTTTTTTAGTGACATTAGGTCAGGTGTTCTTAGTCATCAGGTGCAAGCATAGTCAAAATGATATTGAATGAGCCCAGCCACCATCTGAGTCATCATAGCACCATTTAGGCCTGGAGATCCTGCCCCAAATTTCTGTTCTTTGTTGAACTTTCATAATGACTTTTGATGAAATTTTTCATCTGAAAGTTTATCTAAAATGCAACCCATACAGGTCATCTCTAACACTCTTACTGTAACTTACTTTTTACTCTAACTTTTTTACTTTTTACAAAGCAGTGGTTTTCAACCTTTTCCATCCAGGGCCCACTATTTATCCTACATTTTGGCCACGCCACAGTCCACCATTTGATGTTGTCTCTCGGGCCTAAAACTAAAAATGTTCAAGTTTGTGTTTCCACAATAACTGGCAAAACGTTCTTCTAGATTTTGTAATTGTGTAGATTCTTCAAATTTAAGTAATTCAGATGTTTACATATAATTAAACTCTAAAGAGCGTAAAATAAAACCAAATAGACTCTTAAGGGTCCATTTGGTTTCATTTTACAATATCAAGAGTTACAGATCTATATCATATACTTGACATTAGACATTAGAGCTGAAGCCTTTCCCAACATGCACCTCATGTTCCTGTTCCAGACTGTAGCAGTGTTGATCAGTCTTCCGCAGACAGGAACATTTTGCAATTTCATGCTGATTTCATGCCAGGGGCGGATCTAGGCATAGGCATGGGGGGGGGGGGGGGGGCAATGCCCCCCTAAATGCCCAGTCTGCCCCACCAAACATGATGGCATGCAAAACAACCCAAGATATTTCAGTGCTTATATTTAAAAGTATTTGAAACACTATTGAAAATGGTATCATTTTCTTCTGCCAACCCAATTGGGAAATGTTACATCCGCCCCTGTTTCATGCCATTAACACATTTAGTACAGTAACAGTGTGTGTGTGTGTGTGTGTGTGTGTGTGTGTGTGTGTGTGTGTGTGTGTGTGTGTGTGTGTGCGTGTGCGTGTGTGTGTGTGTGTGTGTGTGTGTGCATGGGTGTGCATGGGTGTGTTTTGGTCTTCTACAGTACATCCTCTCATCTTCTATTGGTTGCTAGATGAAAGGTGGTCATCTGTATGTCAAACACCTTTTTGGTGTCGCTAACCCACGCCTTCTCCTCCCCTAACATCTCCCATCTCACCTCCTCCTCTCCTTCACACCTAGCGTGTCAACAGCAGAGGAAATTGTGTGCCGTTTACACTGACCACTCTTTGAACTTTGCTGAGCTCTCCTCTAGTCAGTCAGTCAGTCAGTCAGTCAGGCAGGCAGGCAGGCAGGCAGGCAGGCAGGCAGGCAGGCAGGCAGGCAGGCAGGCAGGCAGGCAGGCAGGCAGGCAGGCAGACAGACAGAGGACGGGTTGTGATTTGTGATGACAAGTGGGGGCAGGTGGAGCATTTTTCAGCAACAGGTGTGTGTGTGTGTGTGTGTGTGTGTGTGTGTGTGTGTGTGTGTGTGTGTGTGTGTGTGTGTGTGTGTGTGTGTGTGTGTGTGTGTGTGTGTGTGTGTGTGTGTGTGTCTGTGTGTGTGTGTGTGTGTGCGTGCGTGTGTGTGAGTGAATGCACTCGTGTGTGCCTATGTCCCTGCAAGTGTGTTAAAAAATGCACATACTGACAGCAAGTCAAATGGCAGTAGCAGATGCATAGCGTATGTCACACAACGGACAGTGTGTGTGCAAATGTGCATGCATGTGCATGTACGTGAGCTTGCGGGTGTGTGTGTCTGTGTGTTTTTTCCGTTAGAGAGAAAAAATCTTCTTAAACATTGTTCACAAAAATAGAAAGTTTACATACAAATTGCACTCATCCATATGTAACTAAGAGGATTAATGCTTGACTTGGGCCGATTGTAAACCTGACTTAGCCCAAAGAGAGTAAAGTGACTTAAAGGCAAAAATGAATAGTTGTTAAATTCCATACGTCACTTTGTCTTGTGACTTATAGCCGCAACAATAAAACGGCCTATAGGTCACACTGTTGACATAATAGGCCATTATTGTACTATAGGGAGCGAACAACGTGATCTTTTCAATAGGGACAATAGGCAATTTGATCAGAGGTGGCCATGGTGTCACGAAAAGCTGATTTAAGAAAAAAATCTGCAGGCCATTATTTCTTTCTCTCTCTCTCCCTATCTCTCTCTGACTTTGGACAAAGTGAGTCAGCACCCTTAGTTCAGGGTGACCATTATATCCATCCCCTCAGAGCAGGACCTGTTGAGCAGAATTACACACACTCAGGCCGCTTTTACACTGAACCGGTTTAGTT
>CM076971.1:26232511-26305011 GCA_039105355.1 Benthosema pterotum | reverse complement strand
GGCTGCCTGTTGAATAGGTGTGATCAAAAGTCTCAGAAAATCTCAAATTCGGATTACCCCTATATCTTCATATATGGAGATGAGATCTATGGGTAATCAATTTTGTACTGCACTACCAGTGGTAGTGTTAAATGTGTTGTTTTAGGTAGATGGGGTTTCCGAGATACCAAAGAGTGTTCCCTGTTGGGCACTAGCCTACTTGAAATGATGCAAGTTGGAAATGCATGCCCCACATAGTTATTCTGTTTTTTATTGTGACCATATATAGAGTTCCTGTAACAATGGAAGTTGGAGATCCATGCCCGACCTGGCTGGCTATGCAATACCCGTTGTATTTGTGTCAATAGACTCAAAATATGGAGATTTCTATATCTATCTGTCTCCCTCTTTGTATGTAATAGGCTATTACCCCTGTTCCACTCATCTGTTTCCCTAGCATTCCTTGTATGCCCACAAAGACATCACTATACTGTGTGGACAGAGAGCGAATGCTTTTTGAGTACAGGTGCTCCGGTGTGGTATACTGGGTCATATAGCCTCCCCTGATTCGCTGGATCTACACCGACAGAGACTTGCTATGGACTCTTTTTCTGCAGTTTTGGTAAATGGTAAATGGTTAGGCTACTGCGCCGGTTTTCATCTTCGTCTGTCCTTGCTCTTCTTCGGTTTCGGCCTATAGTCCTCGGACTCGCTATCGCTGCTGATAGATGGAGGTTTTTTACTCCTGTTCGTGGAATGAGATCTGTGTGTTTCCTTCTTCTTCCTCTTCAGTGACGATGACCTTTCATCTGAGTGACTGCTGTTTCCTGTGTCGGAAGAGGCGTCAGAGGAGGAAGAGGAGTCAGGGGAGGAGGAGGATGGAGGTGAAGCACTGGCTTTGCGTTTAACACTGCCACGCTTTTTTGGATCTTCCTTGCCTTGAGAGCTGCGGCTATTACAGGGTCGAACTGCTACTGACGTGTCACTATCAGAGTCACCACCTCGTCCTCTTTCTGTCTGTGTGGAAGCATCTTTCATGCAGGTCTCCGTCTGTGTGGAGGCGTGCTTCCGCAGCTCCTTGTTTTTTCCGGTAGCGGTAGGAAGGTTCTCCACGAGGACGCCTGGGGCTGACGATGATGACGATGTAGCCAAGTCCGTGGTCTTCCCTGCTCTGGTGTGGATCCTCTGCTCATGTCTCCTCATGGTAGCATTCAGAGAGAAACTCTTCTCACAATAATGACAATGGAAGGGTTGTTCTCCAGTGTGGATCATCTCATGTCTTTTTAGGTTCGCATTCAGAGAGAAACTCTTCTCACAATAATGACAGTGGAAGAGTTTTTCTCCAGTATGGATCCGCTCATGCCTCCTCAGGTTACTCAACTTTGTGAACCTCACGTCGCATTGTTGGCAACGGAAGCTTTTTTCTCCAGGGTGGATGTTGTTGTTTCCGTTTGGCAGAGTGTCCACAGGCCTGTCCTGTTCGCCGGCCAAAGCGTTTTGTTTCTCGGCCTTGACCTCGCTCTTTTTCTTCCTCTTGGGTGGCGGCGGCAATGCTAGTAGTTTCTCACCATGGGTCTCGTTGACGGCTGCGGGGATGCTCTGTTGTTTCTCGTCCTTCAGTCCCTCGGCAGCTATTGGCTGTATTTCAGGCTTCTGGCTCTTTTTCTGCCTCTTGGGCGGTGGCGGCAAGTCGGGGTCGGAAGAGGAGGACCCGGAAGAGGAGCCAGAGGAGGAGTCATGGGTCTTGTCCTCGCTATCGGAGTCACTGCTGTTTTCTGAGTTGTGGTCAGAAGAGGAGGAGGAGTCAGAGGACGACTCTCCATCATCCTTCCCAGGGGTCTCGTTCTCAGCTGCAGGGATGCTCTGTTCCTTGTTCTGTTCCTCGGCATCCTTCAGCTGTTTTTCTGCATCTGCTTGATTCATTTTTGTTGGCGTAAAAGTGTAGTAAAACTGATGTCTATAGTAGCGTAACAAAACTGTAGTCTCAGTGTGGAGGAGGTGTGTGACATTAGTGACAGCGACCTTCAATTTATACTCATCCAGAGGCCACGCATTGTGATGCGATGCTCGCATCACCTGTTTGGTGACTCCAAATATGGACGTTACTGATGAAGCACAGTGATGTCAGAGATACTGTACACAGTAGGCCTACTATCCTGTCCTACGCTCCAAATTTGGGCATATTTGGGTATGCCCAAATTTGCAGCATGGGTATGCCCAAATATCAAGTGTGTGACTCACTCACTCAGACATTTCTTTCCTAATATATGGCTTACTGTGTTCACAATAAATCTACACTGGACAGACACAAGCGTAGATTGAAAGGAAAGAGGGACAGAGAGAAGGGGAGACAAGCAGACAGTGTCATCATGAACTTTGATTGGGGATTCGAACACACGGCACGCTGTCAGGGCAGAGCCTGCCTAGACCACTAGGTCAGTGAGTGCCCCTATATATTGTGATTATTAATTCTTAATCGTCAAGCTCAATAAAATGTATGGATTTTGTTCATGTCAGAAAGACTGACAGTTATCTCGCTGCATTAAAGTGTATGATTGAACCTTTCATGGTCTATATTGTTAAAACTAGGACCTTACCCGTTATAATATGTTGATCAGATATACAGAGATCTCAAGGTTCAAGGTTCACTCCAGTGTATGTCAGGGCATATACAGGGATGAAATAGCGTTTCCATTTTCCACAGTGCAATAAGACAATAGACAGTGCAATAAGACAATAGTCAAGACAATAGACAGTGCAATAAGACAAAGTCGAGACAATATATAGACGAGACAAACAATAGTGCAGCAGACCAGTAAGGTGCAAACTGTACACCTAACTTGAGGTGAAGGTGCTAAGCTAACCATGTGTGATAAAGTGGCAGTAGTGTGAAGCTAACAGACAGCTAGACAGGACATATATACAACTACTAGAAACTACAATGTACTACAGCTAGAAACTACAACTATAAATCTAAGCTATACGGGACTATATAAAGCTACAACTAAACAAACAACATACAGCCTACTATATGAGGTGAGGTATACATGTGCAAGAGGATAGGATAGCAGCAGTTCGGTACAGTCCTTCAGTTGTATGTGTGTGTTTGTGCATGTGTGAGTGCGTGCGTGCGTGCGTGCGTGCGTGCGTGCGTGCGTGCGTGTGTGTGCGTGCGTGCGTGCGTAAAAATTAAAACTTCCCCATCGACTTAACATGGGAAACTCCGACCGCCCCCTAATATGGGCACAAAAGGGACAGAGCCATGAATACATGGCTCTGTCCCTTTTGTGCCCATACATGGAGATCTCTGTATATCTGATCAACCCGTGCCTGTAAGGGCATTCATGGCCCTGTCCCTTTTGTGCCCATATTAGGGGGCGGTCGGAGTTTCCCATGTTAAGTCGATGGAGAAATTTTAATGCACTATTAATTTAATGTTTCAGTAAAATTTGAAAAAGCGCTTCGTTAGTCTTTTCCAGATATTGTTGGTCAATGACCAATAATGAAAAGTCAAAAGAGTGATTGGTGCAGTCAGTGAGGAGTTACGTTTCAGACATTCATTCAGACATTTCCTTTTAGTTTTAGTATGGACGTTCTAGTATAATACAATATATGAGAAATGTAATAAATCGCAATATTGAATCTCGAATCACAACATAGTTAAGAATAAGAATCACCATATAAATCGATTTGGCACCATATCAAATCTAGTGGTGGTGGGTCCTGGTGAGCTCTTGGCCAGTTGCACTTTCTTCCCCCTACTGTCGAGTGTGTGCATGTGCACATCTTGCTAGGAGTTAGGGGGGACCTTATTTCATACACAATAATCGTATCCAGGTAAAGGGTGCAGTCCCTCTTCCTCCTCTCTCCTACTCTTTACCTCAATGGATGTCTTCTTACATTCTCTCTTTCCCCTCCCTCTTGCACGCTCTCATGGCCCTCTGTCTCTCATCACCCAGTGTTGCCAACTGCCAAAATCCAAAATGCACTAGTGGCACTTCCAAAATGCACTAGAATGCGCTAGAGTAGTGGTTTTCAACCATTTTCATATCAGGGCCCACGATGTATTCTGCATTTTAGCCACGGACCACCATTTGATGTTGAGTTTAGTCTCTCAGATTAATTTAGGAGAGATAACTGGCAAAATGTTGGTCAAAATGGCAATTCTTCTACATTTTGAAAATGTGTAGATTCTTGGTAATTAGGTCATTCAAATGTTTGAATATAATATAATTAATATAACTCAAGAGTTACAGATCTATAAGTGTCCATTTGGTTACCAATGGTCCTTTCTAGGAAGGAAGGAGGACTCTATCATAGGAGGAAAAATGGTGAAAAACAAGGGTTTATCTCTGGCGTCTGTCAACCAACTTCGCTCCAACTCACCAGCAAAAAAACACTACATTTTCCGCCAGGAGTTTTTCACTAATTTTGGCACTAGGGGCCTCTGAAAAAAAGCTAAATATAGTGACAAATCCGCTAAGTTGGCAACACTGACATCACCCCCCCCCCCTCTCTCCCTGTTTGAGAAAGAACATTAAGAACACCCCAAAACTAGCCCCTGAGGGCGCCACCTCCTTTGGGGTGGTGGGGGCCGGGGGGTATAGGGAGTGACTGGATTGGTATACCAGGAAACTATATGTTCTTCATGGAACCAGGGGCGGATCTAAGCATGGGTATGGGGGGGGGGGGCAATCCCCCCCTAAATGCCCTGCTAATGAATAAAAGTGCTTATAAATAAAATGATTTGAAACACTATGCTACTAACTAACTACAATTGTTGCACCACTAAACCGACATCATTTCATCATTGAAACTATCACATCACGTGTCTGTTGCAACTTCAACAACAACTGATGTTGTACTTGTTAATATTGATGCTTTTCTTGCCTCAAATAAGTCCGGTAACCGAAAACTGGTATGGGGGCGACTTCATCGCCCATGGCGCGAAGCGACACGGGCGATGAAGCAGCCCCCATACCATTTTCTCCTGCCCCCCCCCCCCCCCCCCCCCCCAATTATGGAATGTTACATCCGTCCCTGCTTGTAACAGAGCAAAGGTCACATGTAAGAGGTTCGAGTCAGACACACATGGACACTTGTTTTTTGGGTGTCGGATGAAATGTGACGGTTGATGTATATGTGACAGCCTGTGCGAGTGCGTGTGTGTGTGTGTCTGAGTGTGAGCATGACTGTTGTGCTGGGATGGTTGGTGCATGTTTGGACTATACCGCATAGGTCTACTTTATGTTGTGTATGTGGTGTGTTCCTAGAAGCAGTTATATAATATCTGTGTGCATGAGTGTTTGCGCACCCTTGCTTTCATGCATGTGCGCACCTGCATGTGTGTGTGGGCGTGCGTGCATGTGTGTGTGTGTGCGCACCCACGTGCATGTGTGTCTATATAAAGAGAGTGTGAAAGTATTCTTATGCTAATATCTAATCATATGTGTCTGTGTGCAGAACTGGACGTTTAAGAGGTCTTTCCTAGAAAACTTGTCACTCATCCAGAGCTGTTCACATATCCACACAGGCACACTGTGTTCAAAACACACGTCTGCTTATCAGCTGTTTGAGCCAGCCAGCCAGCCAGCAAACCAGTCAGTCAGTCAGGCAGCCAGCCAGTCAGTCAGCAAACCAGCCAGCCAGGCCGTCGGTCAGTCAGTCAGTCAGTCAGTCAGTCAGTCAGTCAGTCAGCCAGCCAGCCAGCCAGCCAGCCAGCCAGCCAGTCAGCCAGCCAGCCAGCCAGCCAGCAAACCAGTCAGTCAGTCAGTCAGTCAGTCAGCCAGCCAGCCAGCCAGCCAGCCAGCCAGCCAGCCAGCAAACCAGTCAGTCAGTCAGTCAGCCAGCCAGCCAGCCAGCCAGCCAGCCAGCAAACCAGTCAGCCAGCCAGCCAGCCAGCAAACCAGTCAGTCAGTCAGTCAGCCAGCCAGCAAACCAGTCAGTCAGTCAGTCAGTCAGCCAGCCAGCCAGCCAGTCAGTCAGTCAGCAAACCAGCCAGCCAGTCAGCCAGCCAGCCAGCCAGCCAGCAAACCAGTCAGTCAGTCAGTCAGCCAGCCAGCCAGCCAGCAAACCAGTCAGTCAGTCAGTCAGTCAGCCAGCCAGCCAGCCAGCCAGCCAGCCAGCAAACCAGTCAGCCAGCCAGCCAGCAAACCAGTCAGTCAGTCAGTCAGCCAGCCAGCAAACCAGTCAGTCAGTCAGCCAGCCAGCCAGCCAGTCAGTCAGTCAGCAAACCAGCCAGCCAGTCAGCCAGCCAGCCAGCCAGCCAGCAAACCAGCCAGCCAGTCAGCCAGCCAGCCAGCCAGCCAGCAAACCAGTCAGTCAGTCAGTCAGTCAGTCAGTCAGCCAGCCAGCCAGCAAACCAGCCAGCCAGGCCGTCGGTCAGTCAGTCAGTCAGTCAGTCAGTCAGTCAGTCAGTCAGTCAGTCAGTCAGTCAGCAAACCAGCCAGTCAGTCAGCAAACCAGTCAGTCAGTCAGTCAGCAAACCAGCCAGCCAGGCTGTCGGTCAGTCAGTCAGTCAGTCAGTCAGTCAGTCAGTCAGTCAGTCAGTCAGTCAGCAGCCAGCCAGCCAGCCAGCCAGCCAGTCAGCAAACCAGCCAGCCAGGCCGTCAGTCAGTCAGTCAGTCAGTCAGTCAGTCAGTCAGTCAGTCAGTCAGTCAGTCAGTCAGTCAGTCAGTCAGTCAGTCAGTCAGTCAGCAAACCAGCCAGACAGCCAGTAAAACAGCAACCCAGCCAGCCAGTAAAACAGCAAACCAGCAAACCAGCCAGCCAGTCAGCATACCACCCAGCCGGCCAGTCAGCCAAAGCATGCAGTGAATCAAACCCTTGGCCAGAAGTAGTAGTAGAATGTTATCATGTACAATACTGCTGTGTTAGCCACACCACCTGTTAAACATTACACGCAGAAGAGCTGTTCCTAGAAATACTCATGGAACGCTGCGTGTGTGTGTGTGTGTGTGTGTTTGCACACGCATATGTTTTAACTGTGAAGGTTCTATCTACTGTATGCAATGTGTGCCACTGCATGTGAGGAACAGGAAAGAGGGAGGGCCGACCTTCTTCTCCCCACAACCACCCTCAGCCAATAAGCAGCCTCCTTCCCCTCCTTAAGATGCCATTGGCTGACACCGGGTACTAGAGTCCCGTCTCAGCCTATGGCGTCTCAAGGAGGGAAAGAGCCCTGCAGCCACGTGTAGTTGAGGGCATTTTGAAAACAGAGCCGGAGTCTGTTTAGTGGACAACAGTATGGACCCCTTCGCTCGCGCGCACACACACACACACACACACACACACACACACACACACACACACACACACACACACACACAACACACACACACACACAACACAAAGAAGAAGAAAAAAAGAAAGAAAGAAAGAAAGAAAGAAAGAAAGAAAGAAAGAAAGAAAGAAAGAAAGAAAGAAAGAAAGAAAGAAAGAAAGACTAAATCAAAAGGACACTATACAATAGGACCACAATACAATGGAAACAAGACCCCAGGACTTCTTTGTGTTATTCTTTTAGCCTTGAAGTCTGACTGTACCACGTGCTGTTTACATTGTTAGACTAATAACATATTCAATCAATCAAAAAACTATCCTCTTCTTTTTATACCCCACCCTAAACTGCACATCCTCTACAATGACTAATATGATCCATAACAAAGCTATGCTAATATCAACTACAATAATACTAATAATAATCTGTTAAAATGTGTACAGTGATATTGATTTAAAGCAAACACACACACACGCGTTGTACGTACGTACGTATACACACACACGCACGCGCACGCACGCACACACACACACACACACACACACACACACACACACACACACGCACGCACACACACACACACACACACACACAGACCTGTGGATTGGTAGATTGAAAAACATGAATGAACCCAAGTCAAGACTGCATTCTGAAAGAGGACCTATTGGCAGAATTTGAAAAAGCACTACTTTCACATCAAGAGCATTCCCCTCAACTGTGCAATGTCCAGCCTTAGCCATTGTGCCAATTGATTACTTAAGCAATGTACTTTTCAATCTTTTCACCTGGCACACACAGGTCTAGGATAGTAAAAAATGCTGTTGGTGTTTGTGCGGTCATGAATGTAAGGCAGTGGTTCCTCCAAACCACTGCCAGCTCTCTCAGGTTACATTGACCTATAAGAGGAAAAACAGCTATAGTGAGAGGTAAGTTGCAGGCAGCATGCATGCCAGAGTAGAGACAGTTGTTTACTCCATGCTAGTGGAGCACTGTGGACAGTGTTGCCAATTCTTGTGAGAAAAATAAGTCAAACCAGTGTGGACTGAGCCATGCAGGGCTGCTCAACAACACCACTGGCCGGCTGCAGTTATACAGCGTACTTATACTGCTGGGATTCAGTGAATGGCCTTTTATGCTGCTCAGCAGTGCCACCTTAGGCCACCCAGCGGGATTATAAACTGTTTGTGTGTACCCCAAACAGACAGACGCACATGGCCAGTCAATGACAAGTCAAAAACAAGACAAATCTTTCCATACAAATAAATAAATAATAGCAATAATAATAATTATAATAAATAAACCAAATCTTACTAAAAAATAAAAACAAAAACAAAAAACTAGTCAAAACAAGCCAATAATAATTATGGCTATACTTAATAAATAATAAAATATTAGATGCATAATACATGCACAATTATAATGACAATCCAGGTGTAAAATAGGCAAATTTGTGTTTGGGAAATAATCATAACATTATGGATTAAATGGTAAATATTTCTTTTATATAGCGCCTTTTGGGTTAATAAGTGGCACAGCCCGGTTACCAACTGGCAACCTTGTGGCTACCATCCAGCCACTTTCCCCCTGAACCACCAACACACTTACAGTACATACTTTTACAAGGATTCTTAGCAGGCCCGGATGTAAAATTTTCCAATTTGGGGGCAGCCGAAAATGGCTTGAGGGCAGCTTCATCGGCCGCGTCACTTCGTTCCACGGGCGATGAAGGCCATAGCAGAACAGTGGCCTTGTGGTTAGAGTGTCCGCCCTGGAACTGGGCGGCCGGGGTTCGATTCCCGGTCGGGTCATACCAAAGACTCTAAAAAATGGGACCCAATGACTCCCTGCTTGGCACTCAGCATCAAAAAGGGATAGATTGGGGGTCAAAATCAGCTAATGATTCCCGAGCGCGGCAAGCCGCAGCTCACCGCTCCTTGGCGCTCACCACTCCAAGTGATGGGTTAAAAGCGGAGGTCCAATTTCGCTGCGGTAACGTAGTGACAAATCATGCGACTTTGACTTCGACTTTGACTAGCATTTTCATTTAAATTCTTTAGTTCTGTGACCCAAAGGACCGGCAAGCTTCAATAATAACATCTGTTGTTGTTGAAGTTGCAACAGGCACGCAGTATGCATAAAGCTAAAGGTCTGACTCAGACAGTTTTCTGTTTTCAATGTTGAAATGGTGTTGGTTTAGTGGTGCCACAATCGCAGCTAGTTAGTAGCAGTAGCCTAGCAGTGTTTCAAATCATTTTAAATATAAGCATATTTAATTTGAAATATCTTTGAAATAGGGGTCGTTTTGCATGCCGTCATGTTTGATGGGGCAGTCAGGGCATAACGGGGGGCATTTCCCCATGCCTATATCCGGCCCTGGTTGTTAGAAAGAAATGTTGGTTAGATTTGGCCGACAGAAGCCGACATGGCAACACTGGCTGTGGACACAGTGGGAGAGACAGACAGAGAGAGAGGGGCAGGCTATCGGGCTGCACAGGCCTCAGGGAGTTACTCCAGTTCCTAGAAAGCTGAACCATCAGATAATGTCCTCCACTGAGGGGCTCACCCCTGCTCTGACATGCCATGATTTACATAGACAACACACACGCACACACATAAGTCTTTCTGACTTTTATGTTCTGGTCTTGGGACTTTCAATGCAGCTCAACAAAGCTGACAAAAAAACAAATTAGGCTTTGTGACCTACGTATATGAGTTCAATGCACATGACAGAGCCTAGGGTTTTGAGCCTATAGATCAACTATTTTTAATAACAAACCGATTTGCACTATATCTTATTTTTTCGTCAAGGATTTCATTTGTAGGCTGGCAGCGTGGACACTGAACTTGTTCATAAATATGTATAATTAGAAATTGCAGTCACCAGAAAATAAAAATATTGACTTATTGAGCATAAAGGATTCTTATAATGTGAATCACTTCCAAAATGCATGTACAACAAATTAGAAAAGAAACTCCAGTGATTTCAGATTCGCCTGTGACCGTTGGCATGTGAATGTTTGTGAATGCATGCATGCGTGTGTGTGTGTGTGTGTGTGTGTGTGTGTGTGTGTGTGTGTGTGTGTGTGTGGGCGCGCGCGCGTGTGTGTGTGCGTCTGTCTGTGTGTGTGTCTGTGCGTGCATGTGTGTGTGTGTGTGTGTGTAGACTGGACAGAGAGAGACAGAGTAGGAGAGAATGTGTATTTGCACTCATGCACAAAACATGCAACGGTCAACAAGTTCACAGTTTGTTTAAGAGATCAAAGACTAACGTAGTGTTTAAAGACCTTCCACTAAAGCCGTTTGTACTGTAGAACCTCCAGAACACAACATACAGTTAATAGATGGAAAACAGATACAGCACAGTCTCTAGTCTAAACTAATGGTTTTCAACCCTTTATTCTGCACTTGCGTTACAGATCACCATATGAGATTTATGCTTCTCAGACCCAAAACATGACAAGATAGATAACAGGCAAACATTCATCAAAATCTTCTATGCCTTCTACGTCTAATGGTGGTAGACTTCTTGTGAATCAAGTAATGCAGATCATTTTAACTCCTGAGAAGGTAAAATGAAAACAAATGAACCTGTATTAGGGGTCATCAGAAGACTGTGGCTGTCCTTAATTGTCATGTCAAAGTGATTAGATGGTAGTGGTAGAGGTCAGCTCCCAAGACTGTGGTTGTCCGTATCCGGTTGTGGGCAGCATAATGTTGCCGTAAACATGCGTGCATGCACGGATTATACACGTGCATATGTGTTTGCATGCACAATGCTGAATAGTTTTTCTCTCAATCCTGCTTGACTGGACAAGATATGTAAAACCATTAAAGTAAGCCTCTAGGCCGGCAGAGATGGCTCTGTCTTTTTTTCCACACTCATAGAATCACTATCCCATAGTGGCTCTATGAGTGTGTATCCACTAGAGGTAAACTATGGTTTTGCTTTGGTTCCCTCCAGAGCATGGATGCTGTGGGTTCAAGTGTTTAAGCAGCTCAATGCATTTATAACATGCCAACGAGGCAACAATACAAACATGTGCAGGAAGTTGTGGAGGAACAGAAGACTCAACATGTGTGATTGATACACTGTAGCATATAACGCATACTGCACATCTATACTACCAACCGCACATGCGCATGCATGCATGCATGCATGCACACACACATATGCAACTGTGCGAGCATGCATTCTGTGTGGTTGAAAGTGTGACTGGAAGACCACATGGTGTGCTTTGCGAGTGAGTCGAGTATAGGCCTATATATAGCAGTTCATTCATAGCAAAACTGCACAGTGTGTACTATTGAAGAACTCTCTTCTGTTCTCCTTTATTATTTTGAAAGGTACAGTACATATAATTTCCTCTCCTCTAGTCTCCTCTCCTCAGACACATCAGGGAATAATAAAACACATGGCGTGCAGGATGAGGATCTATCCTCAGCTGGACTAACACTTAACTCTCATTAGTGACCAAATGACCATCTTGGGGTTGTTATCACGTTGACGCCGCTATAGGGTCAGGGTCACACGGGTCGCCCCGGACGACCCTCTGTCCCCTCTGACCTCGGTGTCACCAAATGAAGACATCATTAGTGTTAGCGCCCCCCATCCCCCCATTACCAGTGCTAATTATTTTTGACTCCGAAGAACGTGAATTGAACCAAATGGGCCATCCTGTCTCCATTCTTCGCCCCTAGGGTTTAGTTCAACTCTGAACAAATGGAACCAAATGGACATGTATAAGGTCTCACTGTGCAGGATGAAAGGTTCTTTATGATCCGCAGCATGCATGCATGCCTGTCTGGTTTAACACTGAAACCCTTTGTGGTTGGTTGTACTGTACATGTCTGCAAGTTGCATGTCACAAATATGATGTATTAAGAGCTCATAGGTCTGCTATTTGTGCCCCAAAGGTTTACACAATGACCACATGCCCAGAATATGGACGCTGTAGGGTTCATGTGATTAACCCATTTTGACATTGTAGATTCTACAAAACGTTCCCTCTGAAAGAACATATTGAATGATTTGTGCTGCGTTCTCACAATTTCCCCCCAAAATAGCAGGTGTTCACGGCTCATAGCATGTCACTCTGTGGCACGCTATGAGCCGTGAACACCTGCTATTTTTCAATAAAAGTTGTGTTGAGTCATTGCTAGAGCCATAAAAATGTACTCTTATGGGCGTCACTGGCATAAATGGGGTCTACGCAGGGGTTAAGTAGTGTCATTTTGGGGGACCTTGAATTGAAAAGGTAACGCTGTAACAGAGTATGCTTTATATGTTTTTGTGGAGTGCAGTGGTTCTCAAAGTTTTTCCAGTATTAGTCACAGCCATTCTTAACCACTTAACCATAATTTCATACTCTATTGTCTATTCAACAAAATCACATCAGAGCGTGGCTATGATCTTTGAAGTAGCCTACTGTAGGCTACAGAGGGTATTCGACTATTCACGTAACATCATCATTGTACCCAGAAGTTACGCAGGAACACCTACTGAGTGTCCTACTTTCTGGCCTTGGCATCCCACACAACGGAAAAGTTCTACCTGATTGCGTTAAACAATGTTAAACTGACTTTGCCACTCACTTTATGAGTGGCAAACTCCCTATAAGAAGTAAGGTCTGCTGCACTGTTTGTCTCGTCTATATTTTGCCTCGACTTTGTCATATTGCACTGTCTATTGTCTTGACTATTGTCTTATTGCACTGTCTATTGTCTTATTGCACTGTGGAAAATAGAAACGCTATTTCATCCCTGTATATGTCCTGACATACACTGGAGTGACAAATAAAAAACCTTGAACCTTGAGAATAATTGTCTGTCTGCATATCTGTTTCAGAAACATAATTCAGGTACCATCTAACGGTCTTATATTCAATCCATAGACATAAAGAAATACTATAAGAAATATTTTCTGTCGGTCTGTGTCCTTCAGTGGACTTATGGGCTTGCCGCTGCACACTGTCCTAACGGACCAGATGACTGGCCACCGTTTCATTTGGGGGTGTGAAATTTGTAGTCCCTGGCTGTGTCTCTACAGTATAGAATGTGTGAAAGGCACGCCGTAACTGCATGTTGGTCTGTCCATTTCTTTGCTATGGGCTACAGAACTGAGAACCTCAAGCCCCCCCTCTAAGGGCCCCACGTTGAGAACGAAACCATCAACACCCTCACAATAAATCCCCCTAAAGTGTCAGTCAACCATAACCCCTGCACCCATGGGAGGAGGTTCACGGAGGTTCAAAAAGCCCACGGTAAGTCCTCCTGCCGTGGCTCCCTCCATCACGGGACGGGCAGAGGGTGGCCATGATGTCACTAAACAGGAAGAAACACCCACACAGGAAGCAGCGCTACGCTTGTGTGGAGACGGAGAAGAGTGATGATATGGTGCACACAATGGAGCTAGGGGGGATTCCCCCAACCACTCTTTCTTCTCTCCATTATTATGATTACCTACAATACAGTAATCATCTACCCTATTAAATGAATTATGTATAATGAACAGCACACACTTACACATCATAGATTGTGGAAAAGGGTATTTCTGTTATCGGTACTAGTCTTACCATGACAAGTTTAACCTATATCTAGTGTAGAATTTTTTTTTTTTTCTGCATATAGTCTATATCTGTCCAGAAAAATAAATGTTGAAGCTGATCTATAGGCACAACCTCAAAAAGTGTTTTTTTTTTTTTTGCTTTTTTAAATATATTTTATCCCATGATTTTGTAACCCATTTTTTCACCCAGTGCCAATTCCTAATGTGATCCTGGGCTCTACACATCCTCCGCCAACCTGGGGAGGCAGCGGACTGGCCTCATGCTTCCTTCAATGCATGAGGAGTCCAAGCTGCCGTCTTTTCACCTAGTTTCCCTGGTTGGACGTAGCGCGTGAAAGGAACACGTTATTCCAACCAGTTCCAGTCGCCTCCATCAGGCACCCCGGCTGGCCAGGGGGAGGTAGTTCAGTGCCCAGGATTACTGCGTGTTTTTGTGAGGGTATCTACCCTAGGGGACACGGGGAGAACATGCAAACTCCACACAGAAAGGCCCTTTCGTCAACCCCACCTCGGGTAAGTGTTTTTGGTTTGAGTTCACTTTTGAGTTCACTTTGAGCTTGTAGATCAGCAACTTTCACTATACCTTTGTGTGACACTGCTACGACATAATTTGCAATAAAAAATAAACAAACGTGTATGATGTTGAAAGGTATGACGATTTCTGCCCAATAGCAATGCTACATAGTCATGGCATCTGGCATTTAAATAGTTTGGGAGCATCTACACTACTACAATCAATCAGCATATCAGATTATGCTAATAATACAAGATAGCTGTATGCATCGATCCTGTCCAGTGCTATCTGTGTGGTTGGTTGTGGACCCGAGTTGAAAGGAGGTGAAAGTGTTAATCCGTTATGATTATGCATCCTCATAATCGTCTATCTCTGCACCTGCCCATGCAGCTCCATATGCTGATAACAAAAGAACAGCAGCTGGGCTTTTCAATGTTCAAGTTTGGCAGATTTGGTGCCAAAAAACGGCTTATTACATCCGATTATAATCCAGTTTCCGTAGAGTGTAATCTCTCTATTCCGCTTTTCTGTGTCTGTTTTAGTGGATTTATTTATTAGCGTCTATTGTGTTGATGCTCTGTCGTTTTGAAAAAGACACACTGATGTCAGTTTTGGGCCGAAGCGGACAGATGGTTGATCTGAGCAATAGGAACAGCATACATACGGCTTGCACACCTTGTACTTTGAACCACACGGACACATGCACGCGCCATCGTGCACACAGCTTACACACACTTTCTCCGATGGCGGTGACTCAAGCCTGTGTCTTTCCTCTCCTACTCCCTCACAATGGAAAGTCCTCAGTCTGTGTGTGTGTGTGTGTGTGTGTGTGTGTGTGTGTGTGTGTGTGTGTGTGTGTGTGTGTGTGTGTGTGTGTGTGTGTGTGTGTGTGTGTGTGTGTGTGTGTGTGTGTGTGTGTGTGTTTGTGTGTGTCCTTCAACAACCTGCTTGCAATCAGCATGTGGTTCAGCTGCCTCTGTGTTGTGGCATGTTAAACATTTTTAAGCAGGTCAGTGACATCACATTAAAGGCAGCCAGTGATTTCTTTGAATAGAGGTTGTGTGGGCAAGTCAATGTAAAAATGAGCAAAATGTCACAAAAACTAGGCTATAGAAAGAAAGAAAGAAAGAAAGAAAGAAAGAAAGAAAGAAAGAAAGAAAGAAAGAAAGAAAGAAAGAAAGAAAGAAAGAAAGAAAGAAAGGACACATATACCTAAAACCAATGGTCTAGATGGATTAGCAGAAGTTTAACTACTTACTTAGAATTACTACATCACGTCCCTGGATCCCACTTTGTAAACCACTGCTTTAACAATCAAATGTTCACGTCATGGCAAACCAGTAGTTGGACTGAAAACATGGAAATCTAAGGGTTTCCACGAAGTCACATAATGTCACAAGTCGTGACCGTATATGGAGGCATGGGTGATGCAACAAAGGAATGAACAGGAAATGCAGGTGTTCATAGTAAATGCAACTTGAGGTCACAACAAAGAACCTCTTGCAGCTGCACAATGAAATCTATATTTAAACCTCTCCGTCTCTCTCTTTCTCTCTCTCGTTCATCCATGCGTGTGGTTTTCAGTTCACAAAACTATTAAAAAACAGTGTGATGAGTTGCTTGGAAATATGCACGCAAAAGTTCATGTCCTCAGTTCAACTTTGATCATCCACTTCCTATAACAAAAGTATAACAAAAGTGCAAGTTTGGTTTTCAGTAACAACTGAACCTGCAGACATTGAACTGCAAGATAAGTTCTGCCACATCCTGACCTATAGCAGTTCCAGTAAAGGGTGCTTTGTACCTGGAATGCGTCCCCATTTCGCACACCCCAAATAACAGATCTGTAAGCTCACAAGCCGTCGTAGTGCAGCACTGTGCAAGCTATTTTGGGTGTTCACTTGACGGTGTATGAAGTATAAACCAGGGAGTCGCTGACTCATATGTGTGGTTTAACTGACTCTAGAGCAGGTGTGCTGACTAATAAGCAGATTAAGGGTGTAATTCATAACGTACCGTACCGTATATGTTTATGATGGGTGTGATCATCATGGGTTTTTGTATGTTTAGTATATAGTGGTAGGTTGTAATCCTGGTTCACTATAAAACTTGGGGATACAACAGACATGAATTAAAGTGTGATTTTGATATACACACATACAACATAACTTCATAACCGTCCTACACCAGTGGTTTTTCAACCTTTTTCATACCAGGGCCCACTATTTATTCAGCATTTAAGCAACGGACCACCTTTGTCGTTGAGTTTAATCTATCTGACCCAAAAGCAAGGATTTTCAAGCTTTTGTCTATAATCCATAGGAGTGATAAACTGGCAAAACATTGGTCAAAATAACAATTATTCTACATATTCTATTTGTGTAGATTCTTGAAAATTAAGTAATTCAGAACTCTAAATATAATTTAACTCTTGAGAGAGTAAAATGGACCCTCATGGGTCCATTCAGACCTCATGCTTCCTTCTCTTGCTTCCTTCTATGCATGAGGAGTCCAGGCTGCTTTTTTTCACTGACAAGGGGAGAGTTCCTCCAACTAGACGTAGCACATGGATGGAACATACCCTTCCCCCTCCATTTGGTTTCTTTTCATGCTCTCAATAGTTAAATTATATTTAAACATCTGAATTACTTAATTTTCAAGAATCTACACATTAGGAAAATGTAGAAGAATTTGTATTTTGACCAACATTTTGCCAGTTACCTCTCCTAAATTGTGCACTGAAACTTGAAAATCATTTAGTTTTGGGTCAAAGAGACTAAACTCAACATCGAATAGTGGTCCATGGCTAAAATGCAGAAAGAATAGTGGGCCCTGATATGAAAAAGGTTGAAAACCTCTGCCCTACAGGACACAGGGACAGCATGCAAACTCCACACAGAAAGGCCCTTTCAGCAACCCCAAATCAAGAATGGGCACTGATGACGCAGAAAAGGGAACACACCCACAAGCATGAAGCATCCTCAGCAGGAATCAATACAGCATGACCTTTATCTAACCACAATAAAATATTCAAAGTTTTGGTTCTGGAGTGATTTAATCTCACAATGCATGGTCCCTGGCTCAAAGGCTGATCAAATAATGGGACTTGATATGAAAGTGTTGTAAACCCACTGTTAGAGAATGATAAAGAACATATGCAAAAATTATGTGTTTGAGCAGATTAGAGCAGCAGGAAGTGATGACTGACCAAATTGGACTCGAGTCCTACCGACTTGACTCGAGTCGAGTCCAAGTCGCATTTTTGCGGTGACTTGACTCGCTTTGGACTGAAGGTAAAATACTTGAGACTCGGACTTGACTTGAGACAACCTGACTGGGCGACTCGTCCGAGTCATCGTCCGAGTCACCATTGCCGGGAGGTAGCTAACTTAGTGCCTGATGAAAAATGAACACTATGTTAAATTAATGATCCGTGTGCGTGCAGGTATGCCTGCTCTACAAAATGCTACACAAGCACAATTGTACTGTAACTCTCATCTCTATTAATACATTTTTTCTTTCATTCATATAATTCAAGTTACACACTGCAACAAAACTGATAACTGATAAAACTGATATATATTTTTTTTACATTTGACCGTAGGAAGCCTGTGACTTGACCAGTGACTCGACTTGAAAACTTGTGACTCGACGCGACTCGAAACAACCATGCGACTTGACTCGACTTGACTCGCCCAACTGTGTGGACTCGACTCGACTTGACTCGCCCACAACCTAAAAAAAACTTGACTTGGTTGAGACTTGGGACCAAATGACTTAAGCTTGCTTGAGACTCGGCTCGGAGGGACTCGTGCAATTGTCTGGCAGGAAGTGATGAATGACCAAATATGTACTTAGGTAAAGTAGCCTGTACTGTCTTCCAGTAAATTTACAACTGTTCAATTGCTGCCAATATTTGTACCTGGGCGTGGAATAACACTACTGTTCTTCTCTTTCCTTTTACTGGGAAGATAGGGAAGCTGCCAAACAGAAAAAAAAAAACCCTGAAAGCCTTTTGTTTGCATGACTCATTACATCTGACTGCATGAGAAGTCAACGGAAAGTCAAATATTACCACTGTCTTAAAACCGTGAGTGCTCGTTTTAACTCAGAGAATGAAACAAATGGACCCAAAGGGGTACGTTTGTTCACTCTTGGGAGTTAAGATTGAACACTAAGGATTGTCTGTGCGGTCTCAATGTACAGGGCTGAATCACAGAAAGAGAAAGTGCATGTGAATCATTGACAGTGTTTAATGTTAATACTAACCGTGGAGGGATGGAGGGAGGGAGGGAACCGTTCATTCATGAAAGTGTTTTTTTCCCCCTCCTTTTGGTTCCTGTTTTCTGCTTGAGAAAGCAAGGACAGTTCTATTATACCACCCACCCACCCCTCAAAGTCTTACACTTTATTATTATTAGGGGGTTTTGGGAAGGGGGGGGGTGCAATATTTTGTATGCATGAACTTACACCTGTGCCTGAAATTGAGCTACTGTTCAACTTTAAGCACCACGTCCTTGAGATATGATGTGTTGTACATGTGATATTTTTGATTTTTTTTGTGATTTTTTGTTGTTGACTGACATGCCCCAAACACACCAGGCTGACAAGAGATAACTTCATTTTTAACATATATTTATGTATTAGTGAATTAACAACAGTGGTTTTAAGTCTAATTTGGGCACCTTTTGTTTATCTATTCATCTATGTATCTATTTATCTATCTACCTATCTTTTTGTTTGTTTATTTATTGTACAGGCCTTTATAATTTATATATAATTACATTTTTATCAGGGCTTAACGCCTTGTCTTTCCAATTTTCTACATCAATGCATTGTGAGCTTGTACATCGGTTGTTTGTAATATAAAAAAAAAATCAAAATAGTACAAAGGGAGAATTAAACAAATACATGGAAAACGTATGAAGTGTCTAAAATGAACAAATGTGCATTGAAAACAAAGGGGTGATCTGGGGGAAGCCGTTCTGAGGAGGTGGGTTTTGGGATGGGAGGATGGGAGGGTGGGTGGGTGGATGGGGTTCTCTTTGAAGTGGTTGAGGGATGCATTCCAAAGAGTCGGGGGAAGAAGCAACTGAAAACGCCCTGTCACCCAATGGCCTGGTCAGTTACAGTCCCAGGGACCACCAGGAGGTTGGCATGACACCCACGGACGCCCCCCCCCCCCCACACACACACACACACACACATTGCCATTAGGTCAGACACACTGTCTTTTGTGCCCCATAGCCCTGAAGATTTATTAAGAGGCACATGATGTTCACCATGTCCCTGTATGGAATCTGGAATTCCCCTCAATGCGATCAATAAAGGTCTTATGTTATCTTCATCTTAGGCTCCTTAGCATTTCATGTAAAACACTGGGTCTTGCCTTGTTGTTGAATTAGGCCTATAAATGTCACCTTGACATAAATGTGCATCCTTTTTGACTTGTTGTCCTAACACTTGCCCCAAGTTCTTCCGTCTGATTGGTTGGGAGCTATTTGAAATCCCAACAGCTGCAGTTGCACTTTTCACTCCTGATTGGCCTGGAAGAGCTGGGTGGGATGGAGCTTTGTCAACGAAAGGATCTGAGTGGTCAATTCAAAACAGGCGCGCACGCACACACGCACACACACACACACACACACACACACACACACACACACACACACACACACACACACACACACACACACACACACACACACACCACAGGGATGCTTCAAGACAGTGTCAGCCTGTCTCCTGTCTCCAATGAAAACAAACGATTAAGCTTCAATGTATACACACAGTATTAGAGGTTCTGTCTGTCTAAACAACTATTATCAGCCTACTTTAGCCTATACGTATAGTGTACGGAATGTGAAATGCTAGATTAGACACATGTTTGCCCATGCAGCATGTGTGCATGTGTGCGTGCTTCTGTGACTATGCCATTGATTGAACCGCTGACCTTCATTATGTGAAATACAAGTGAAACTAAACCGCAGCCTTCCCAGAAGCACAGGTAAACAAAATGCAACTACCACTCAGAACACCAAGCTCCAAGTTAAATCAATATGTGAGAGACATTCTACGATTGCATTCTAATCTAAAGCAGTCTAATTCTGAAACATTTTTGTGCCAAAAAGATCCTGAAAATTGTTAAGGTATGTGGCCACAGAAGACCTCATTTGAACCTTTTTTGCTGGGAGCCCCAGAAGAGGACACAGACTATTTAAAAATAATAACAATAATCAGATGCCCGAGATTGTATATCTGCTATTTGTTGAATAGCCAACACTAAAGTCTAAAACACAATTCCGTTAAATTCAAATGAGCTTTATTGTCTCGAGAAAACCTATGTTTACATTGCCAAAGCGTCAAAGTGTCAAACAATATAATAAAACAGTTAAAAGTGAGGAAAGTATACAGTTGTAGACAGCTTTGTGTGCATTGCCATATATTTTGGGTAAACAGAGCATAGCATGGAAAAAATATACAATACAGATTATAAAGCATTTTGAAAGAAATGGCTCCAATCTTTTGCACTGACTGTGGAACAAAATATCATTTTTTCTCCAAACTATATAAATAGTGTACAAAAATATTAAAATTTAATATTTATGATAGGTTGCTTGGTTCGGGTGCCTGTATTCCACTGGATAACCTTTACAAGAGTTCCCAAATTGTGCTGCTGTGTTTGCATATTGTGGTATTTGTCCAAATAGGTATGGGAGTTTTTTTGTTGTTTGGTTATGTTTTCATACTCAGTTTTGGTGTGTGACTGACACAGATGCTTTCCCCCCATTGAATGGGTCATGTCAAATACTACTAACTCAGTGTTCTTTGGCTTTCCAGGAACACAGGTAAACAAGCTACCTAGAAAGCTTGCCTTGTGTATACAGTGTGCAGTACAACGGTAGAGCAGAGCAGTCTCTTCCTCGTATCTATGTGGAAACTAAGTGCAAACTCAAGTTAAGAGTGTCAAGCGTAGGAGCAGAACTGGAGCCATTAAGCCCCTAACCCGCAGTGCCAGAGGTTTACAACCTTTTTCATACCATGGGGCCCACCATTTATTCAGCATTTTAGCCATGGACCACCAGTTGATGTTGAGTTTAGTCTCACAGACCCAAAAACAAAGATTTTCAAGATTTTGTCCACATTTCAGAAGAGATAACTGGCAAAATGTTGGTCAAAATAACAATTCTTCTACATTTTCTAATAGTGTAGATTCTTGACAATTCCGTAATTAGGATGTTTAAATATAATTTAACCCTTGAGACCATTTTTTGTTTCATTTTAACACTCTCAAGAGTTATAGATCCCTGACATACACTGGAGTGACAAATAAAGAACCTTGAACCTTGAACCTAGATCTATAAGGGTCCACAACTGTCCATCATTTAGCTGGGGACACCTGGAATCCTCTCAGGGACCACTGGTGGTCCCCAGACCACCTGTTGACCTGCGCTATACATATCACTGAATTGCTCAGTGGCGTATTGAAGCACCCGTAAGAACCACATACTTCCATAGTTCATGTTATAACACAGACTTTCCTCCAATTCAATCCACCCTGCAGTTCTCCCTCTCACAACTAGCGCCAAATGCTTCAACATTATCTGCGCGATTGTCTGCTCATCGCGCATGTCTAAAAATGTCTAAACTGTCTAAAAATAACCTATTGTATAAATATAACATCTTTGTGATCGGGCACCATGCTTGGGCACTCGCGCGAGGACCCCGGTAGCATGCGCGTTTTACGAAGTCTAAACTGCGCGTAACACAACACGCACCAAACAGCTGCTCCGCCTTCCTCATTCTTTATTTTCCTTGGCTTTTGTTGATTTTGTTTCTCAAAAGCACCACATCTTGCTGCGCAACAAAGTCAAAGTACTAAAACAGTCGGGTTGCCACATCCATTCAATTCTGCAGAATACAAGCAGCTTGGTATATGATTACATCGCACCCAGGCAGCTCCATTGGCACAATAACAACAGTTGGAAATGGGTAAAGTATATACACTTGGAGTGGCTAGAGCATTTTATAAACAGACCCATTGCATCAGAACAATGTCTAAACCTTATTTTGACACCAATAGCAGCATTTCCATATTAGTTTAAAGGCAGCAGATGTGTTTGTGTAAGGTCCCAGAATCTATTTAGTGAACCAGACAGGTTGCCACATCCAAATACAAGCAACTTGGTATATGAATACCTTACACCCTGTTATAACAGGTAGCCTATACAACAATGCAATGTGACAATACTCTGTTTACAAAACTTTGCACCCCCTCCAACTGAAGGTATACTTTCACCTCTTTTATTGTATTGTATTTTGTGACTTGCTTTGCCAGTGTAAAAATTTGAATTGAGCTATTTAGTCGAAAAAAAGGTGCCAGATTCATATTTTCCCAGCAACTGCATATTTGAAAACATCATGGGTTTTTCCAAGCACAAAATATATATGATATAAAAAAAAGTAAAAAACACTTCCTCACAATTGTGATGCTAGTCACACCTGCTAGTAGGTTACCTAACCTTTTTCCTCACCAAAAGCTAACCGTATTCCTACACTTAAATTCATGGAAAACTATATGCCATTTTTAACCTTATCCTCCTCAGTAAAACAAGAATACTGCTCCACTGAGCAGTCGTCAGGGGTAAAAAGAGGGCGAGAGTGTTTCAAGACGAGCATTCAGGTTACCGTAAACATAACAGCAAAGAAATGCAACCACGCATAACTCCAGTTCCCAAGCATCTGTTTGAGCGAGAGGAATGAGATCAGAGAGATACCGGTAGAAGAAGCTGTCGACTGTGGAATGTTTCTGTCAACGTTTTTAGTGTCGAAATAACACTCCTCAGGCTAAACCCCTGAGCGACCCTTATACAAACACATACACACACGCGCATGCAAATACTATACCGTATTCAAAGGAGAAGGATTTGAATAAAGTATCCTTGAGGGATTCCAAGGAATTGGCTTGTTCCTCTTACTTGATCAGACAAGATTGTGGTTGCAAGACTCCTGTGGTGGTGGGTGAAGTATAACGTACCTCCACCACTCTAATACATGTGTCAATTTACAATTTAGGCATTTAGCAGACACTCTTAATACATCAGTGACTTACATTAAACAAAAACATGGCGAATACTAGTGTAACAACAGAGTAAATTGATTTTAATTTCAAGAATCAAAGTATATCAAAAAGAAAACAGCAGCAACCAGTGGTCCTTGAGAGGGTTCTAGGTGGTCCCCAGGCTAAATGATTGGGAGGCTACTTGGATTGAGAGTTGGTTAACCAGGTGTAACTCTTTGAGAGCGTAAACATGAAACTTTAGTTTTGGGGTCTGTGGGGCTAAAATGTTATCACATGGTGGGCTGTGGCTCAAATGCTGAATAAATAGTGGGCCTGGTATCATAAAGGTTGAAAACCCCTGTCCTAGTCAAATATAACTCAAGTAAAAAGTGAGAGATGCTTAGCCACATTATGTCTTGATTTCGAGTTTGGCCATACAAGGTTTTCTGCCGACAGCGACAGCATGCTTTGACTCATGATTTGATTGACAGTATACCAGGTGAATTGACTGCAAACATGCAAAGCATCTGTGAGTTGTAAAATGGTATCCGTAGGCAAAGATCGCTCTTTGCTATGAGACTATTTGGTGTGCAACAGAGCAGGTTGACAACACTGTCAATACAATATGCAATAGTGATTTAACAACTTGAACCCTAACCCGTTCATATTCTGGGGGGAACATTGGAATAACAGATCTACAACAACCTGAGGCAAGGTTGTCAAAAGAGCCTTTCTGTGTGGAGTTTGCATGTTCTTCCCTAGGGCAGTGGTTTTCAACCGTTTTGACACCAGGGCCCACTATTTATTCAGAATTTGAGCCACAGTCACCATTTCATTTTAGCCCCACAGACCCAAAACTAATTTCTTTTGCCTTTGTCCACAAAAAACAAAAACAAAACAGACACTCATAGAGATCAAAATGGCCATTAATCGTCTACATTCTCTAGTTGTGTAGATTTGGGCTAATTCGGATGATGAGAGTATAAATTGATACCAAGTGGACCATTTGGTTTATTTTTACGCTCTCAAGGTTACATCTGGTTAACCAACTTTCCATCATTTAGCCTGGGGACCACCTGAAACCAGGGGTTTTCAGCAGGTGGTCCGGGGACCACCAGTGGTCCTTGAGAGGGTTCCAGGTGGTCCCCAGTTAAGTTGTTTAACCAGATGTAACTCTTGAACGTAAAAATGAAACCATTTTTCATTTTTATACTCTCAAGAGTTAAAACATTCATCATGTGAATTAGTCCAAGTCTACCCACCTAGGAGATTAATGATCATGGACAGAAGCAAAATAAATCTTTAGTTTTGGGGTCTGTGGGGCTAAAATGTTTTCAAATGGTGGTCCGTGGCTCAAATGCTGAATAAATAGTGGGCCCTGGGATCAAAAAGGTTGAAAACCCCTGGCCCTGAGTGAAAAATGGGTTACGAAATTATGGGATAAAAAACAAAAACAAAAACAAATACACACATGCAAAAATCATTCAAATGTGACCTCTAGGATTTGAATACCTCCACTTAAGATATGTCAGTATGGGGGTGGGGTGGGAGGCATGCAGTCAAAGCTTTCCAGTTGTTTGGTTGATTGATGGGAAAACACCGTTGGATTGAGCCTGGAGCCAGACTTGACAGATAGGCAAATGATTATGCAAATGATTTCCGCCAGGAATGTCACGTTGATCGTAAATTCATTGACTGAGTCGGTGACTGCCTTAGGTGGTACTATTCTATACTTACTTCAACTTTCACATTTAAGCATAAAAAAGAGACCAAACTCTTTGTAGATACTGTATGTTTTGTATTATAGCCTGTGTAAGGTGAGGTTGTACAATAAGCATTATACAACGTAAATGCCAATAATTACCTCCACACACACACACACACACATAGGCGTAGAATACACGGGGGTTACGGGGGTTACAACCCCCCCAAAAATCGAACCCTGGGGTAACAACCCCCCAAACTTCAAACCCTGACATTATAACCCCCCTCATATAAACATATGATTTCGGTAAATATGTTGCATGAACAACTTTAGGCTATCCATGTTATGTAAAATAGCGAAAAATAGCAGTGTTTCCCCCAGCGCTTTCTTATCAAGGCGCCCGCCTTGACCAAATCCCTCCCCCGCCTTGCCTACGTTTGATGAACCTGTAGATCAGTTATATTTCGCATGCGACGCTGCCTCGGCTCGCTAACACTGTTCCGCGCTGCCAGTATACTCTACACTCTACAGGTACGTGCACACACACACAGATTAAAAAGGGGCCTGCAGCCCGAGCTCTTTCGCATGTCTAAAACACAGAAGTGCCCTCATACGGGAGGTTGCCCCTGCCCCCTTATGTAACACGCTGTCTACACACAAGCGACAGGCTGCCACATTCGCCCGGCCCATCTCTCTCTCTCTCTCTCTCTCTCTCTAACCCGATAGTAACTTTTCCACCCACCGCGGCACGCTCGATCTTCCCCTAAGTGTTGCGACGTTCTTCGCCACCAACATGGAATATAACGATATAATCTACCATGACTATAACAGCGCTGACTCTCGCATAGACACGCACCACTCGCAGCCAACACATTTAGTGGTAACTTGTGTCTTTTCTATTAGTGCTGCGGACAGGCTAACTAGCCAGAGACAAACCGCGCGCGTGTGTGTGTGTGCGTGTGTGCGTGTGTGTGTGCGTGTGTGTGTGCGTGTGTGTGTGCGTGTGTGTGTGTGTGTGTGTGTGGGGGGGGGGGTGTGTGTGTGTGTGTGTGTCAAACATTTATCATAGTATGGTACATATTAAGTGCAGCCTAATATGACGTGTCTACTTTGATAACATGTCCTAATACGTGATACACTATACAGATAGGCCTGTTTTTCCCAGCTGATTTTGCTGACAAAATCACAGCAAAAGTGTGAAATGTACTGTAAATTCAAAACTCCAGTTTTTTACAAAAGTGAATGATTCAATAAAGAAATAGATAGTTTAACCATGTCCCCATAGGTTTTTGCTATCTGGGAAATACAATGTATGGCAAAACGGCACCGAAAAACTGATTTGGTGGTCTGCAGACGTTTAGCCATTTAATTAATTTAGATAGAAATCTTGACCCCCCCAATTGTCAACATAAAGCTACGCCCTTGCACACACACATGCACGCACGTACACACACACACACATACACACACACACACACACACACACACACACACACACACACACACACACACACACACACACACACACACACACACACGACATCAAACTGTCATGTTGTTCGTTACAAATTATGTAAGTTTAAGTTGAAGTAATGCCAGGCAGTTGTTCCTGGAAGACATGTGCATATGCGTATACATGCACACACACAAGTGCACGCGCGCGGGTGTGTGTATGTGCGTTTGTATGTGAGAGGAAGAGAGTATGTGTAAAATTGTTGAGTCATCTTTCTCACTTCTCAAGGTCCCTGGAATCTGGATAAGTGATAAGTAAAATATAATTTCCAAACACACACATGCACACGCACACAACTGATATCTTAAACCCTCACTTGCTCCATCCGTTTAGCTGGGCTTGCAGCCAACAGAGTCCACGCACACGCACACACACGCACGCACGCACGCACGCGCGCGCACGCACACACACACACACACACACACACACACACACACACACACACACACACACACACACACACACACACACACACACACACATATGCACACGGACACGCACTCACACCAGGGCCGGATGTAGAGGGCCGGGGGCAGGGGTGGGCAGAGCCAAATGGACCCTTGTGGGTCCATTTGGTTTCATTTTACACTCTCAAGAGTTAAAATATTCATCATCTGAATCAGCCCAAGTCTACACCACTGGAGATGTAGAAGATTATGGTCATTTTGATCTGTATGTTTGACTGTTTTGTTTCCCAAATCCAGCCTGGAATTGTGGTCAAAAGCAAAATAAATCTTTAGTTTTGGGGTCTGTGGGGCTAAAATGTCCTCAAATGGTGGTCCTCCGTGGCTCAAATGCCGAATAAATAGTGGGCCCTGGTGTCAAAAAGAGAGAAAACCACTGCTTCGTATGAAAAACTTTGGAAGTGCCCACCCTGCCATTCTTCCAGTCCACCCTAGTAGGGCTGGCTAGATCCGGCCCTGACACACAAACATACACACATGCACACGGACACGCACTCACACACGCACACGGGCAAACAGATAAGTGTTTCACAATTCAACGGACTGCAACAGGAAAGCCCCTGAGATTATCAGGAAATGTGACCCATGTGACTGTGAACATGACCACACAACCCTGTAGGCACTGCATGTCCCCCTAAAACACTCATCCTCAAAGTTGACCTCAGTGTCCCCAAGCTAATACACGTATTTAGATACCAGAGATACCAGACGATATGGACGATCCGGAAGGGATCAGAGGATCCAGAGGAAGTGCTGGATCCAGGGGCGGATCTAGGCATGGGCATGGGGGGGGGGGGGGCAATGCCCCCCTAAATGCCCCCCTAAATGCCCAGACTGACCCACCAAACATGATGGCATGCAAAGATATTTCAAATTAAAGTGCTTCTATTTAAAATGATTTGAAACACTACTACTGCTACTAACTAACTACAGCTGTGTCACCACTAAACCAACAGCATTTCATCATTGAAAACCAGTGTTGTGAATAACGCCCTTACAAGTAACGCCCTTACAGTAAGGGATTACTTTTTTCAGTAACTTCTAACGTAACTCCTTACATTTCTCAAATTCATAACGGCGTTATGATTAGTGTACCATCGTTACTATCGTTACTCCGCGGCGGCGGCAGGACTCGCTGCACTGTGTGCTGTCTGTCTTCTTCAGCTCGCTTCTTCACAGTCTAACATAGAGTATATTGTATAGAGAAGGCACCGAACGAAAGTTCCCCTCTCGTCCACTTGCATTGTTTCCTCCGGATGCCTGATCTAGTTTTAATATATCTATGTGTGTAACGTGATAAGTATAAGCCAATCAGAGCCAGTCTTATTCGTTGAGCAGAGCAGAGCCATCTAGTAGAACAGCTGCGACATTGAGGGGCAGAAAAAAATGCTTATGATCCCATAGACTTAAATGCATCCGGTAACCTCGGTTGTCCCAATTCAATAGAAGTGTATATAGATGAGCCGTCATTGAAGTGGCCCATGAAGTGAACAGAGTTTTCGTGTAACTAAAGGCTCTGGCCTCTTGTAAGGAAACAGACACAACCAGGAGTGTTGCTGCGCACACACACTAGCATTTGAGCTGCGGTAAAATACACTCTCAGACGCAATGATACGAGGACGACAGCGTGAATGGAGCCTTTGCAGCGCGGAAATATAAACACTATTTTACATTCTTGCTGGTAAAGCAGGGGTTTTCAACAGGTGGTCCGGGGAGGATTCCAGGTGGTCCTCAGACTCCTCACACTAAATGATGGAAAGTTGGTTAACCAGATGAATTCTTTGAGAGTGTAAACATGAAACCAAACGGACCCTTGCGGGTCCATTTGGTTTCATGTTTACAAGAGTTAAAATAATCATCATCTGAATTAGCCCAAGTCTACACAAGTAGAGAATGTAGAAGTTTAATGGTTCTTTATATCTGTATGTTTGACTGTTTTGTTTTTTAAATCCAGCCTGATATTGTGGACAAAAGAAAATAAATCTTTAGTTTTGGGGTCTGTGAGGCCAAAATGTCCTCAAATGGTGGTCCGTGGCTAAATGCAGAATAAACAGTGGGCCCTGGTATGAAAAAGGTTGAAAACGACTGTGGTATAGGACGTGGACGAAAACAAAAACATTGAGGTGAAGTGTAGACAGCAAGCATTGTCCTCAGCAAAGAAAATCTTAATACAGCCCATGCTCAGCATGATGCCATTAAAGGGGAATTCCAACCCGTTTAAAAAAAAAAGGTCCTAAAAGAAAAATCATTAACATGGCGAAACACAACCTCCATTTCTAGTAAACACAGAATGGGGAGATCTTTGTCTTGTCCACGCAACATCTCTAAGGCATATTAATGTCAGTAAAATGTTGAAAATGGGAAGAATTTCACTTTAAACTTGTAAGCATGAATACTACAGAAAAACAACCCCTTTTTTGTATGCCCCCCCCCCCCCCCCCCATTGGGAAATGTTACATCCGCCATTTAGATACCAGAGATACCAGAGAGAAAGCGGTGGATCCATCCAGAAGATGATCCAGATCCAACATTGAGGAACCCGGAATCGTTTCCATTTTGGAACAGCGTCTGTGATCTTTTTAAATCAGCCTGTCAGAGCTTGTCATGTGAACTTCACGTCTGCTATATGCAATCAGGGCACCAACCTTGGGGGGAGAGTGGGCCACCAAACGTATGTGTGTGTGTGTGTGTGTGTGTGTGTGTGTGTGTGTGTGTGTGTGTGTGTGTGTGTGTGTGTGTGTGTGTGTGTGTGTGTGTGTGTGTGTGTGTGTGTGTGTGTGTGTGTGTGTGCATGTGCGTGTGAGTGTGTGTGATATCATCCGTTAAACAAGCCATTTTCCATGGAACAGTTGTATTTACATACAGGGGCCCCCCACACCAATGTGCATGTGCAAACACACACACACACACACACACACACACACACACACCACACACACACACACACACACACACACACACACACACACACACACACACACACACACACACACACACACACACACACACACGCACGTAAGCAAGCATGGAAGTCTTAGTTGTTGTGTCTGTTAATAATTATCCTGTGACAGAAGTGACAAACCTGTCTGTCTGTCTGTCTGTCTGTCTGTCTGTCTGTCTGTCTGTCTGTCTGTCTGTCTGTCTGTCTGTCTGTCTGTCTGTCTGTCTGTCTGTCTGTCTGTCTGTCTGTCCCTGCCCACCACCATGGGAGTTGTGGGTTCAAATCCATTGTGGTTTTGTTGAGAGTTTACACGTAAAGGGTACAAAAATGTATTTTAACAATAATGTTGCCTGCAACCACTTTCAAGGGGGAGTCATTACCCAGACTAATAATAATGTGCTCTTCTCTTCAATGGGTTCTTCCACTAGTAACTACTGTACAGATATACAGTATGGCCAAGCACAAAGACAACCATTCAATAACACACACACACACACACACGGTATACTGTACAAGCTCACACTGAGAGAGAAAGAGAGTTCCCTATGGTTTTCCTGTGGACATGTACTGTACTTAACGGCTAAAAACAGGAAATTACTCATATCCCACACTCTCACACACACACACACACACACACACACGCACACGCACACGCACACGCACACGCGCGCACACACACACACACACACACACACACACACACACACACACACACACACACACACACACAATCTCTCGTCCAGATCACACTGGGCAAGACCTACCCTGTAGACGCTATAATTATTTGTGGGCATAGGTTTTTAAGATTTGGGTGGAAGTGTTTGCGATTAGTCAAAAAATATGCAGAGGATGTCCCCCATCTGTCGGATGTCCCCCAACCGACACTTCCACCAACAGTGACTCAGCTTTAGGTTGTGACCATGCTTTCCTATTCACAGAAGAGTAAGACCAAACTTGAGACTACCTCCAGATGAGGTTGGCAAATAGTGGTGGACACGTATTTATACCATGTATTGCAATGTTTTTTCTTTTACTTAACCCTTAGTGTGCTGAACGCGTTTTCATGTGCTAAGCATTATGTCTTAACTATTGAAAAATAGCAGATCTACAAGCTCATAGCGCGCCACCGAGTGGCGCGCTATGAGCTTGTATCTCTGCTATTTTTGATAGATCGTGAAAGCGTGGTGCAAATCTTTGAATATTATTTTATTCAGAAACTAGAAATCTAGACAGGACACAATGGGTTGTAAATCGCCTAAATGCCTAATTTGTAAATTGTTGGGTGACTTGGGTCATGCCCCATAGCAGACTCCATCCTCAGGTCCGTCCTCAACCAGTGTTCCAGCACCCAGGGACCACCAGTGGAGCTTTTGGGTTGCTTCCAGGTGATGTGAAAGTTTAATTTCACACCCCACTGAGAGTTAAATTATTTGTTAATACTTAATTATTTGTTAATACTTAATACTACTTAATTTACAAGAAGTCTCCAATTAAGGAATGTAGAAGATTTGTTGTTATTTTGATCAAGTTTTGTCTGTTATCTATCCTATGGTACCACACCTTTACTGCCTGGATTTGTGTGGACAAAAACTTATTCAAGGTTTTGGGCCTGAGGAGCTAATCCTCATCAAATGGTTGTCTGTGGCTCAGATGACGAATAAATAATGGCCCTTGATATGAAAAGGGTTCAAGAACCACTGGATTAGAGCAAAAATGACTCATTGTTCAATCGTCATATAAAGAAGAGGAGGAGGGGAAGAGTGAATGAGGGATATTGTAGGTAGAATGGGTGGGTATATTATATTAATCCCTGAGGGGACGTTAAGGCGTTGAAACCTGAAACCCACCCAGTAAAGTGGTTACAGTTTACAGTAAGTGTGAGCCCACTCAGCACCCAGGAATGAACGGAACATACTTTAACCACATGAACCCTAGCATCCCGATTCCAATCCAGACATGTCACAGCAGGTGGCCGGCAAACATTTGACAGAAAATATAGGTGAACACGCACAAATGATTATATATTGGTCCCCCATCTTAAGATGATTTGGCATTACTAAGTGACACGCTGTTAGCTTTGTAGGGGACTACCAGTGGTCCTTGAGAGGTTTCCAGGTGGTCCTCAGGCTAAATGATTGTGGGGCTAAAATGTCATCAAATGGTGGTCCGTGGCTCATAATGAATAAATAGTGGGCCCATGTGTCAAAAAGTTTGACAACCTCTGTTGTAGATCAAGAGAGAGAGAGTAAAAGTTATGAATTCGCAACTTTTAAAAAATAGCAGGTATACAAGCTCATAGCGTGACATACTATGAGCTTGTATAGCGCTCCATACCTACCATTTTTGAATATCCACAGCTTAAAATGGCACAGATGCGACTGATTGTAAGGCATTGAAACCCTCCCAGTAAGTGTGAGCACAGTCTGTCATAGTGGGTTCAGGCACAGTGTAATAGTGAGCCCAGTCAATAAAAGAACAGAGCATTGTTACATGTCACACTGACACGACAATGACGAGTAGGTGACAAATTGAATGATATTGTAGGTAGGGGGATTAGAAATACTATATTCATCCCTGCAGGGGAAAGTAAGTCATTGAAGCCCGCTCATAAAATCCTTTTACTGTAGGAGGTTGCCTACTCAGCATCCAGGAATGAACAGCACAAAATCACTTCTGTATGAACTCTACACAAAGAAAAATAAACATGTGAACTAGAACTGAAACTTCTTCATAATGATGCCATAGTTTGGCAAGATCTATTTTTGATTCCAGACTGAAGAACTTGATTTTGACTACTTCAACATAAGTGGTTCTTTGTGCTTTGTGTGTGCTCACAAAATAAACAAAAGTGATGAGCCTCCAATCTGGACATTATTATACTGTAGGGCCTACAGTATAGGCCACAAGTGGGAGTCGGGCTGCCAGGGCGTTCTTCTTTCGATCCAAATCGCTGTGGCAAAAATAGCCGATATAAGCTCGCAACACGTCATAGAGCATATTTCTGTTGTTATTTTTGGCGAGTGTTACCCCCAAAGTGGGGATGAAAGGGTAGCTAAAGGGGAATTCCACCCATTTTCATTTTTTTTCTGAGAGCGTACAAATGCAAGCAAATGAACCCTAACGGGTTCATTTGGTTCCATTTGTTTTTCACCATTAACATGGTGAAAATACATCTTGATGTTGTCATCAAGATGTTTCACCATGTTAGTGGTTTTCTTCAGACCTCCATTTCTTGGGAACACAGAATGGGGGGAACTTTTTTATCATGTCCAACAAGCACCTCTTGGGTATACTAATGATATATACTAATGACATATTAGAATGTTGAAAATGGGTGGACTTCCCCTTTAAGTAATAGCTGTAAGCATTTAGGAATGAAGGTCTAAAAAAATGCTAAAGCTTTGTTCAATTAATGTCAAGTGAGACTGTGTGATCGTGACGGCCGTACAGACAACAGATACTGTGCAAAGTCAGATGTACAGTAGAAGCTGGGCCTTGCTTAAAATAAGAGCACTTCTTATCGCGGCCACTTGTTTATAAGAGACCCAAATCAGCGTTTAGGAATGAAGCTCCCATTGTTCCCCGTCACTCCCCAGGATGATGGCTGGCAGCCTGGCATGTGTCACTGGACCAATGGAATGCTGTGGGGGCAGAGAGGAATGCTGGGAGGAAATGATGGGCCCTTCTGATTGGCTGAGGGTCAAACCTGCGGGTAATTCAATCTCCCACTGAGTAATGCGTCGCTTCCTCTGTTGTGCGTGCGTGCGTGTGTGTGAGCGTGTGTGTGTGTGTGTGTGTGTGTGTGTGTGTGTGTGTGTGTGTGTGTGTGTGTGTGTGTGTGTGTGTGTGTGTGTGTGCGCGTAATTCAGTTACAGTAAGACTGATAAGCAGGATTAACTGAAAAAATCTGAGAAAATCTTATCTACTGTTGTTATTATTATTAATCATATGAGTTTGGGAAACTTAATGACTCACTGAATGATGTTATATAAAAACATAGCAACCGGGTATCTTGCCCTCCAGGCAACACTCACACACACACACACACACACCAATACCCCCCCCCCCCCCCTCACACACCACACACACACACACACACACACACGTTCATTCCACTCATTTTTACTGAATACATTACAGGAATTATGTAACCCTTATCTTTAACTTGCCCAGACCCTAAATATTTGGACATGGGATGGATTGATGTGGGATGAATTCATTGGGTGTGAGCGTGCATGATGTGTCCGTCCATGCATGTGTGCGTGCATGTGTGCATGCGTGTGTGTGTGTGTGTGTGTGTGTGTGTGTGTGTGTGTGTGTGTGTGTGTGTGTGTGTGTGTTCTGACATAGGTGGTATTAAGCTGAAGAGTCTGCAGGGTTAATCTGTGACCTCTCTTTCTAAAGACAGAGCCCTCTTTCTCTGTGTCTCACACACTCTTTATGTCTCCGCTCCTCTCCCTCCTCCCAGTGGGAGATTACCCCTAAAGCCTCCATTATACTCGGCCGTGCACCGGAAATAGTTGATCTACAAGCACAGCACCCATCTAGTGTTGGGGGTCCTACGTATGGGGCAGAGGTTTTCAACCCCTCTCATGTCAGGGTCCATTATTTATTTGGCATTTGAGACACGGACCACTATACCATTTGATGAGCCTCTCACTCAGACCCAAGAACATGTGGTCGTTTGATATAGGAATTTGTCCACAATTCCATGCAAATTGGTTCATACACCTGGCTGGAACCCCCTCAACGACCACTGGTTGGAAACCAGTGTTTTGTTAGGATTTGAATGATTTCCTGTTTCCAAACGATGCCCTCTTAACAGTCTGATTCCAATTGATGGTCCGATTCCTTAAAGAGGAATTCCACCCATTTTCATTTTACTGTGTCATTAATATGCCTCATGGATGATAAAATATGCCTCATGGATGATTATAAAAAATCTGTGTTTCCTAGGAATGGAGGTGTGAAAAAATGATTAACATAGTGAAACACACATCAAGTTGTGTTTCACCATGTTAATGATTTTTCTTTATAGGACATTTTTTCCTGAGTGTACAAATGGAACCAAATGGACATGCTAGGGTGCATTTAGTTCACATTTGTACACTCTCAGGAATTTTTTGAAAATGGGTGGAATTCCCCTTTAAGGATATAAAAAAGTTTGTAAAAACAAGTGACTGACTAGAAGTAAGGCTAAGCATACTGACAATTTCATCAACAAATAAGAACTAGACCTTAATAATATTTAGTTGACCTTGAGTAAAACTAAACAGTGGTGTCAAAATCAACACTGTTATGCGTGGGGTGAGTCAGGCATAACGGTGCTGGATATAATCATAACTATCATAGACAGGCAGTGAAGAGAGTCATTCCCACATGATGAAGAAATAGCAGCAGCATGACCACTTCCACATTAAACAATGTCTACTGTATGCTCTCTGTCTCTCTCTCTCTCTCTGTCTCTCTGTCTCTCTCTCTCTCTCTCTAGACCAGTGGTTTTCAACCTTTTTGATACCAGGGCCCACTATTTATTCAGAATTTGAGCCACGGACCACCATTTGGGGACATTTTAGCCCCACAGACCCAAAAGTGAAGACTTATTTTGCTTTTGCCCACAATTCCAGGCTAGATTTGGGAAACAAAACAGTCAAACATACAGATCAAAAATGACCAAATAATAATTTACATTAATATTTTAACTCTTTCGAGTGTACATTTTTTACGCTCTCAAAGAGTTACATCTGGTTAACCAACTTTTCCTCATTTAGCCTGAGGACCACCTGGAACCCTCTCAAGGACCACTCGTTGAAAACCTCTGCTCTAGACAGTTCAAAAAAGGCTGAAAATTGCACCATTTGAAAATAAACAATCTACATATTTTCAAGATTTTGTATACATTTTATACACTTGTATGGGGCATTCTGCATATTGGAGATCATTTTGTGCTCCACTGACAACGCATACATCTGCTATTTTAGTATATATACTATTTATTTGACACCCTATTGGGGAATGGGATGACTAACATGAAACCTTTTCAGATGGGGGTCATCGACCAAACACATTTCAGTTTGAAAAACTGTGTGGGATGGATGGACCACACTCCTGCATTCCAAGGTAGGGAGTTAGTGAGTAATATTGAAACCAGTGTCTATTTCGACAACACACCCAGATGGAACACTGCCAGTTCATCACTGATTCTCCTCACAATGAAAATGGAGCTTATCACACTTTGTATCAGAAGTACAAACTTATTTCATACACGCACACACACACACACACAAGCATTCACCACAGTGTTGTGGCCACTGTACCAGGACAACCGTAAATTAATCTGGAATGAATGGATTTCTCAGAGACTAGCTGGCCTCTGACAACATTCCTAAGGTGGTGGTGCTTTCTATTGTGAGCACTTTCACTTTTTTTTGTTTATCTCCATATGCTTTGTATTGCTGATGCCTTGCATTGCTGTATACCAGGGGTTTTCAGATCAAACTCTTTGAGAGCGTAAAAATGAAACCAAATGGACTAAATGTGGGGCTAAAATGTCATCAAATGGTGGTCCGTGGCTCAAATGCTGAATAAATAGTGGGACAACAGAGGTTTAGGCTGCCTCTGTGCCACAAATGTTCCTCCATGGGATAATAAAGGAATCTGTCTAGTTCAGGTTGCGACCTGAGGGCCAAGAGTCACCATGGGTCATGCAGGATCACAGGGAATAGATACAGGACCTCTAGGACGTGACACACACACACACACACACACACACACACACAGGCAGACATGAACATATCTCACTCACTTGAACACAAACAGGTGCAAAGGTTTTGGAAACAATTCCAGGATACAGAATAGATTGTTAATACAAGAAGCATCACCTTCTCCATACAGTATTATGGTTACTGCCAGTTATCACAGATACTGATACAGAATTTAACCATTGCTTTAGGCTATAGCTCTTGGCTCGGGAATATTACTTAGCTTGTAAGTATGATTCACATGAACAAATCACATGTATATGAGATGTTAATATGTTTTTTCTTTTGTTCATTCCTTAATGTAAATCGCTCTGGATTAAGAGTGTGCTAATTAATGCCTAATTTCTGTAACTGTATAGTGGACAACACCCAAGACGTTGATACTTTTGTAATAATAATAATGGATTGCATTTTTATAGCGCTCAAAGCGTTTTACAATGGTCCATTCATTCATACATTGGGAAGAAATGCAGATCAGCTAAAACAACTTGTGGTGAATTAACTGTAGCATCTCAAAAGGCATCATTTTCATTATTGCGCATGAATGTGGCAGTTGAAGCACAAGAGTGCTTATACATTTCCGCAGATGATGAAAACATGTGAATTTACTGTATGTCCTTAACTAATTAGACCGACTATCCTGGTGTGCCATGCAATGTACGTTCCCGCAAAACATGGTATGGTACGGCTCTGCACTGACTGGTGATGAATGATGTTGAACGTTCTAATAACAGTAGCTCTCACTAAGATCAAACAGCTGGTAATAAGCTGGTAAGTCCAGTTCTTGACCGAGGTCATAGAGGTCAGGTCAATCTGAATACTCCCCAAGCCCAGTGGCATGTGTGTCCACTTTCTCCTGAATTCCAGGAAACATGACTCGAACCAGGGCCGGATCTAGGCATGAGCATGGGGCAATGCCCCCCTAAATGCCCAGTCTGCCCCACCAAACATGATGGCATGCAAAACAACCCAAGATATTTCAAATTAAAGTTCCTATATTTAAAATGTTTTGAAACACTACTGCTGCTACATGGGTACATGGCTTCATGAAGCCGCATTAATACCATGGCTTCATGAAGCCGCATTAATACCATTTTCTCCTTCCCTCCCAATGTTACATCCGGCCCTGACTGGACCTCTCTTGCCAAGGGCACAGCAGAGATCTAGCAGGTTCCCTAACAGCACGGTGAATTGGTCATCATTTTTAACATGCCTATGAGGAGTATGAGGTGGTCCGGTGGATCAGCCTTGTGGCATTACAGTAATAAGGCGCTGCAGAGATGTCAGGGAGCCTGTTTACGGAAGTGAACTCCTCATAGACTTCTCAAATTTATCGAAAGATGTTTATGCCGCGAACAAAGCCAATTTGGATCGTAACAAATCATGGCAACCAACACAATATTTAGTAAGAAGAGGAAACGGCATGATACAACACTTTTCATTTAGTCTTTTTTCTTACAAATTATTTGATTGTCCCAAAACCTTGTGCTTATTGTCATGATCTGTCATGACCCGACTTAGCTTTGTCTGTGGCATATTCGTCTTTAAACTTTATAAATAATTTCGGAAAAGTCTATGAGGAAAATTTGGCATTTGAGAGGAAAGAGGGGGCGAGGCTGCGGCACCCTATACATCCACTTTGGATTACGCAAAAATAAACCTCTGTTTGGAGTGGAAGAAAACGTCTCTGCTTCCTCATGAAGTAAGGTAAGGAAGTGTTTTACATGGTAGGTGAACAATGGAGAAGAGGTGTAGAATTTAGCCAGTGCAACCTGTCATACAAGGTAGGAGTTATTAAGTAATATTGAAACCAGAGTCTATTTCCACAGGACACATAGATGGAACACTGTCAGTTGATTGCTTTTTTCTGTCAGCTTATCACGCTTTGTATCAAGTACATACTGTACGTATTTCACACCCACTCACCCACACAAACACACACCTGCACTGACGCAAAACCTAGTTAAACAAACATGCACGCACACATGAACACACACGCCCACACACCTGGACTGACACAAAACATAGTTCAGTTGTGACCCCACACAGCAGGGTCACAACTGAACAACCAGGGGTCATGAAGGATCACAAGCAGGGGTCATAAATACAACGTATAGCCGTGCAAAGACGAATGTGTTCGCAGGCAAAGACGTGGCCCTGTCCCTGTCCCTTTTGTCAAAAGGATTTTGACAAAAACGTCTTCACAAGCCAGTAGGCACAGGTGACATGGTCATGTGGTGGTCATGTGGTGACCAAGTGACAGACGTTCACTTTTAGTACAAAATACTGTACATTTTTAACATTCCTTTAAGCATTCTGTTTCAAAACAGTCATGCACGTCATGGGCACAATAGATGGAATATTTTTCGTATTTTGAGTTTTTGTTATACAACCAAGTACAGCCTGTGAGTTTAAGTGGCTCAAGGAGCCACTTAAACTCTGTTTACCTGAATACCAGTCAGTCGGAGAGAGTACAACTGGAACCAAATGCTCCAGGCAATTAATTTAGCTCCTTCTGTACACTCTGAGAGTTATACAGACCCATGAGGGTCCATTTGGTTCTGTGTGTACACTCTCAGGGTTATATGGGAAAACACAGGATTGAAGTGAATAACTGTACTGGCTGCATGCACACGCGTGAGTGTGTGCGCGCGTTTATGCGTCCCTGCCGGGAAATTGCTGTGAAAGTGGTTTCAGCAGAATGACAACAACGCCTCAGTGTTTATTAATAGGTGTTTATGCGTGCAGTGGGACTTGAGAGTGACAGTTCAAAGACAATAGAAGGGTGGGCATGGCTGGCTGCTGTACTGTCCCACCAGGTCAGCAGGTTACCAGGCTATTAGAACACACACACCCCTTATAACTCCCTTCCAAAACAGGAACTACCGGTGTACGCGTGCACACACACGCATGCACACACATGCGCGCACACTAAACAGGCTTCACCGCCTCATTCATCTTAGACGCCACTTTCCATCTCTCTGTCTCTTCTCTCCTCTTCTCCTGGCCACTGCCCATGATTCTGACATCCCATTACTCTGGCGACGTGGCTTCTATGTGCGGTTATGGTTATGGATATAGGGCTAGTAATGGGGCCAGCTGTCGGGAATAATGAATTGTCGAAAGAATGACATGGTCTCTCTCTTTCTCTCTCTCTCAGAAGCAGTGTATGCAACCACCCGTGTCGCCACCGGAGTGGCAAGGTGGCGACTGCCGGCTATAAACCGGCTGGTGCCGCGGCGAGTGCCAGTGGCGATCGGCAAGGTGTGGCAGGACCGGTGCCTGGCATGGTGTTTCCGCATTGTGCTGTGCTTGCGGTTATGGTAAGAGTTTGGTTTAGGTTAGGGTAAAGGTTTGGGTTGCCAGATAAAACACTAAGCAGCACTGGCTATTCCCTGGCGGCTGCCTCTCTCTCTCTCTCTCTCTCTCTCTCTCTCTCTCTCTCTCTCTCTCTCTCTCTCTCTCTCTCTCTCTCTCTCTCTCTCTCTCTCTCTCTCTCTCTCTCTCTCTCTCTCTCTCTCTCTCTCCCTCTGTATAAGTTCTGACGTTATAGTTATAAAGTCAGCAACATGGGTGAGGGATGTGGGCTTACAGTAAGAACTATGTGCTACCACCTGATACTATGTGTGTTTCCTGTGTTAATTCCTGTTGATGTTCATTTTTCTTCAAGTAAATTTGTTTTTTTTTAGTACACTTCTAACAGAGTCTTTCTACATTGCAGTATTGGTACTTTGAGTTATGTAAAACATGTGGGTACAGGTTTTCCACCACATGTCATTAACCTGACGGGGGGGATGAGGGGGGACCTCCCTGACAGTACAATCCATGCTAGACTGGAGCCTCCTGCCTGTCCGCTGTAATGTAAAACCTGTGGGAACAACAGTGATCCTATGGGAAGGAGAAGGGGAGCTATGGGCCTCTGAAGCATTTCATCAAAGCAACACCTCCGTATATGTGCCCTCCATATACTGACCCTGTATGTGGGGCTTCCTGCTGGTCCCCTGAGGCCCCCCCTATGGAGGACAAGTACCCTCTCCATACTGACCCTGCATGGGGCTGCCTGGTGGTCCCCTGGGGGGGCCTGTGTAGGAAGACCCTGCCTCTGAGGCCCTAACCAATGGACAGGGGCGTTTTTGCCATTAGGCAGACTAGGCAGTTGCCTGGGGCGCCATGAGGGGAGGTGGGGGCACCGGGCGACCACCAGACATGCTTTAAAAGGATGGTAATAACAACAAGATCACTACTGTTTCAAAGTTCATCAATAACAGTTATTATCAAATTATCAAATAGGTCCTAAGCAAGAGGCAAATGTTGTTAAAATAGTCAATCAACAGAGGCTAATCTAATGCCTCAACTACAATTCCAATTAAGTGCTTGTCGGGACAATGTTTTGGCGGCCTGAAGAGTTTGAGGACACCAGAGGACCCCTTAGAGGGGACTGAATTTTCCAGGCATTCCCACTAGAAATCCCACAGCTTCTTAGAAGCCAAACTCAATGGAATTCCACCGATTTAATCTCCATTCATCCTCCTCTCCCAGCTTTTATCCCTGCTCCGTGTCTTTCATCACACCCCCCCCTCATTCATTTTAATTCAAATGGCCTTTATTGGCATGCATGGGAAACATACGTTTGTACATTGACATTGCAGGTAATAGCTTTTTTTCCTTATGCTTTTTAGCAGTGCAGCATTTACACGCACATTGCACACATGTTAACGCCTGAGCAGTCAGAAGCAGCAATAGTGTGTGTCTTATGTATATGTGTGTGGTGTGGTGTGTGTGTGTGTGTGTGTGTGTGTGTGTGTGTGTGTGTGTGTGTGTGTGTGTGTGTGTGTGTGTGTGTGTGTGTGTGTGGTGCGTGTGTGTGTGTGTGTGTGTGTGTGGGGGGGGGGGGGGGTGTATATACATACAGGTACATACATTGTGATTGTGTATATACAGACATACTGTAGTTCCCGTGCCTCTGCCGGCAGCCATTGTAATTGTCCCCGGCCAGTCCCTACTAGACCCTAGAGGAAATACAAACATACAGGTTTCTGATGTTAACAGCAGTCAAAAATGGAGTGGAGGAAACTCCTCCCTACTTCCTGTCAGAGAAGAAGAAACCACACCAAGATGTAAACAAACAAAAGACACGTGCATGGCACGCATGCGGCACGCGCACGTCCAACCACAATGCCCAAATATGGCATCACCCTTCCATGAATACAAAGAGACTGACACAATGTGTGTGTGTAGACCAAATGTCCCCACAAAATAGTAGAATATGATATATTGTGGGGACTATTTTCCTTATAACAAGCTCACAAGGCAATGCAGCACGACACATTGTGGGCTTGTAGATCTGCGATTTTCTTGATTGTTTTAAATTCACAAAATTCCTATCTTAAAATGTTGATGAAGTATGGTAATACAAATTCATTGACACATTCACGCTGACAGCAAAGGAAACAACCTGGCCATCAGAGAGTAAAGCCTGCAGCAAGAGTCAGTTGCCAGACCTGCAACTACCTTCTGAGCCACTGTCACACGTCAATCTTTCCAACTGTAAAAGAGGGGGTCTCTTGGTAAAGGCGTACAGGTTCAGGTGAGTGACTGCATCACAACTCATTTAAAATTGGAACACCCAGCTCCTCAGCTCCTTGCATTAAATAACATCAAACTCACCAAAAAATGCAACTATGAAAAGCTTGATTTATTCTCATACTATCTGGAAAGTGTTTATTTCATAAAATTCCATGGTAGGCATGTTAGTTCCTGTCATAACATTATCATATATTGTAGCATTTATAGATCATTATTACGGTAATATCAGTGACACACAAAGAAGGCATCCTCACCACCGTATATATAGCCTAGAGAACGTGCTAACCAGCTGTATATCACTACTCCACCTCCACCTCTGACCAGAACATCCTGATGAGGCCTAGAGAACAGCTGAGAAAACCGGTGGAGGGCCCCCCCCCTTCCCACGGGGAGGCCGGAGCTTACTGGGTAGAGTGGACGTCTGGTAAGGGTCTCCCATGCAGCCCACCCATCGTCTGCCCAAGTGTCCCTGAGCAAGACACTTAACCCCTAACAGCAGCACCCCCACCCCACCTCCGGCACTCATCGTAGCCCTCTGAGCAGCCGCCATGAAGCGGGAAACTGAATTTCTGCCTGTGGGTTTAACGTCGTCCTACCCCGCAGTTTCCTTGAATAATTCTATTTTATATTTTTCTATCAAAGCTAGACATAGCCAATATAAACTGCATTTCCCAGAATGCCTTTCATTCTGGCCCCTCAACGTCGCTGGTCCGAGAATTATTTGGGCCGAGCCTTCATGTATCTCCACTGAAATGCCTTCCAGCATCACTGAGAATCCCTCCAAAGCTTCCCCCAGACTGTTTACTTTTCTCGCTCTCTTCCAGGTAAAAGCTTATAGCTCCTAGCCCCAAAGGCCCACAACAGTGTAACAGTTTCTCCCCCCAGGGCTGATAGTCAGGATAGTCAACAACTCCCTACTTGCCACATCCCTCAACACAAGACACACTACCCCAGAGGCCTTTTGCACTAAACTTGTAAATTATGTAACATGCAAAATAAAAAAGTAATGCAAAATCTTTCTCTGCGAATGTCACTTGTCAAGGAATTTTTAGACTTTAAATTTGACTGAAATCTTGTGTAAATGGATTTAAATATTTTGAGCGAAATAAACAAAGCTATGGATAGATTATAGTTAATTATTTCATGTTATGTTTTCATCATAATCAATTTTAGGTTGAATATTTGAACTGTTACACCCCTACTTGTGAGGCATTGTCCAATAACCACGGCATTAGTGTTGTTTACTGTCTGTCCATCAGCACTACTTTCTTGTTGTCTCTGCTTTATTGTCGTACAATGTACCTGTTAAGAACACCTTATCGTTCATAGGCATTCATATGTCTGAATGACAAATACTATTTGAACTTGAACACACACATGCACATGCGCGCACACATGCACACGTACCCTGGGTTCATCGAAAAAAAAAAAAAAAAGAACAGCGTTCCTCCCAATGTACATAGATCCTATCTGTGTGTGTTTAACATCAGGCTGTTCAGTTGTGCGTTGCTAGTGTATATTTGGTGAGGGAGTGGCTCAGTGGCTCTCTGCATGGGAGCCAGAAAGGAACCAACCCAGGGCCGGATCTAGGCACAGGCATGGGAGAGGGGGGGCAATGCCCCCCTAAATGCCCTCACTGCCCCACCAAACATGATGGCATACAAAACAACCCACCTTTCAAAGATATTTCAAATTAAAGTGCTCATATACTGTACACTACTACTGCTACTAACTAACTACAATTGTGGCACCACCAAACAGCATTTCAGCATTCATTAGCCAGGGGACCACCTGGAATCCTCTCAGGGACCACTGGTGGTCCCCGGACCACTGGTTGAAAACCACTGTAGTATGGCACACATGATCACATCAAAAGTAATAGATCCAAGCTCAAAGAGCACTGCTTGCACATGCAAAAATCCTGTAGTCACTACAGGAGTCACACACACACACACACACACACACACACACACACACACACACACACACACACACACACACACACACACACACACACACACACACACACACACTAAGTGTGGTGTAGTGTGTGTGTGTGTGTGTGTGTGTGTGTGTGTGTGTGTGTGTGTGTGTGTGTGTGTGTGTGTGTGTGTGTGTGTGTGTGTGCGTGCGTGTGCGTGGTAGGTTTGCTATAGGAGCTATAAGGATGTGATTTAACTGCAGGCAGGTTGATTTATTCACTGTGGGCAGGTTTCCAAGGTAAAGTGTAACGATAATGATGTGAGTAACCGTCACGGATCTGATGGATGCATAGTGTAGAGTTCAATGGCCTCTTTGTTGTGCCGTATGACTCTGTGTCAATGACTGCACTGCTGGTGGCTAAAGGTCTTCAAAGGTCTTCATGTCAAGAATCCCCAAATCAATATTTGGCCAGCAACAGACCCCCACGTGAAAGTATTCTGTGCCAGGTCAGGATCCACCTCCATGACAGGTTTGTGGTGATTCTCATTAAAAAACAGATCACATTTCCTCAGGATTGTTTTAAAATGAATACCCAGTAGAGCCGCAACTTCCAGTAGTCTACATAGTATAGGGTTAAAGTGGTTAAACTGATGGTTTAACTATGCTCTGGGCCCCCCGGAACTCTCTTCAAGGGCCCAATTTGGAAAATCATTAGGTTAGTTATAGGCTATTGGACCATCAGGTTAAGTAGTAATAGCGAGTTGAAAAAGGGCTTTTGTTTGTCCTCACAAAGATAGAAACATGTGGGTGCGTATGTGTGCGTGTGAGAGCGGCCGTGAGTATGTGCTAAAGAACTTTTGAAAGTCTCTTTCTTTTAACTAGGCTATTTATGACCACATTGAGACAAGGTAATTGACTCGTAAATTAGCTATGGGTGGCGTTTCCACCACGGCCAACGTTTATCTTCCCTTGTCTCTCCCTCTGCTTTGTTTTTCTCCTCTATGCATTCTGTTTCTCTCCTCCTTTCTCTCCATGTCTGTTTCTAACCCGTCTCTATATGCATGACAGAAGGTCCTATTGGATGAAGCAAAGGTTGTTAAAATGCGTTGTTTCTTTTGGTCCCTTTGTTTATACTCCCTACGATGTGCGACAAGGGCTATAAAACCTCTGTGGTTTGGTGTGAAATTTGACAGGCTGGCAGTGGCCGAAGAGTAAGGAGTATCTCTACAACTAAATGGAGGGATTAATATATAATTATACTAATATAATATATTGTAATACTAAAAACTGTGGAGGAATGGTGCTTGGCTACATCTCAACTGGTCTGTTTGGGTTGGATTGTAATTTTCAAGCTTCTAAACAGTGATTCTCAAACATGTTTGTTTGTTTATTAATAGCTGATCTACTGTACAAGCTCAAAATGTCCAGCAATGGGACATGTTGTGAGCTTGAAGATATTGGCTATTTTCAAAGTATAAAATGGGATTAAAGTGGTAAAAAAATGTTCCATTGAGGACCCCAAACCACACTGTGAGCATCTTGTAGAGAGTGTTGTTGTTTTTTTCTTTTTCTTTTTTTTTCTGTTTGCACTGTTTGCAAACAAAATAGGCACCCAAGTGTGCTCCACAGTGTGCATAGATTCTGTTCTTACAGATGAAAAAACATTGAGGGATAAGAAAACATTGAGGGATCCCAAAACAGTCTTAAAACTTTCTAAGTGGGTCTAAGAACAAATTTCCCCATGTAAAGAGGAATTCCACCCCGATTTCAACATTTTACTATGTCATTAAAATACATATAATAAATAATAAATATATGAACAATCAACAGAGCAGATGGCAAGAACATGCTAGTGTGATTGTAATGGCACTAGAACAGTGCGTTTAGTAAAACAGTGGTTATATTTCCAAGGGCCCCTATACACCCTGAGAGGGTATACATGGAACCAAATGGAGCATTTGGTCCCATTTCTACAATTTAGAGAAGGGTATAGCTCCAGGTATAATCCCAGGGCACTCGTCTGGAAGCTTTATAAATATATTTTAAAATATTTGTTGATTGATTGATTGATTGATTGATGTATGGGGGTGTAATAAAAGCAGTTTTTCAGAAAGACTCTTTCCCACGAATAGAACAACAAAACATAAAATATGAAAAACACAGATGTAGCTCATGCACGTGGAGAGTCTCTGAACAGAACACACTAGTATCCGTGCCAGTTCTTTCCCAACAGCAGGCTGGCTGCTTCCTGACACTACACCTCTGCCAAGTTGTGGCGTAATAATAAGTAACTTGCAAGGAAACTCCTTGTCCTCTTCATCCGGAATGCAGGCCAATAACAACCAAATTCTGATTAACTGTGAAATCGTACGTTGCACTTTTACCGTCAGTTATGTCCCATGTGGTCATACTTCATGACATCATGTGTTGTTAATATGTTCATCCGTATTAAGCCACCATTATGGAGATTTCTGGTATCCCTGACCATATCGATATCCATCATCAACCCTCTAGATCTCTAGATCTCTATAAGTAGACCCGACATTCAATATCTTGATCCTCTCTCTTCCAACTATCTCCAATCTTCCAATCTCTTCGATGTCTCCCATTTGACTGATACCTGTCCATCTAAACTCTGGTGCATTCATCAAGTTTGTACTAGAGCAGGGGTGGCCAACCCATGGCTCGCGAGCCGCATGCGGCTCTTCAGCTGGTTACATGTGGCTCTTAAGGGGCTTCCACATAAAACCATCAAAAACCTTTTTTTATACCAGGGCCCACCATTTATTCAGAATTTGAGCCATGGACTACCATTTGATGACATTTTAGCTCCACAGACCCCAAAGCTAAAGATTTTGTTTACTTTTGTCAACAATTCCAGGCTGGATTTCAGAGAAAACAAAACAGTCCAACATACAGATCAAAATGACCATTAATCTTCTACATTCTCTAGTTGTGTAGACTTGGGGTAATTCACATGATGAATATTTTAACTCTTGAGAGTGTAAACATGAAACCAAATGGACCCGCAAGGGTCCATTTGGTTTCATGTTTACGCTCTCAAAGAGTTACATCTGGCTAACCAACTTTCCATCATTTAGCCTGGGGACCACCTGTAATCCGTTTTTCCGTGGCTCTTTGCAGTAACACAATGAAAAACGTGGCTCTTAGTCTGTGACCGGTTGGCCACCCCTGTACTAGAGGATCGGCCAGCTCCTCCGGCCTCACTTCTAGTCTCATTGTCCAAGTACAGTATAACAGCAGGGGAAGCAGCTAAGTCAGCTATATGCCTAAATATGGACTTCTGCATTGGCCTATTCATGATGTCAGACACAGCGCTCAAGCAAATTGGGAAGAAAAACAGCGTTACACCGGGCATACCATAACTGTTACGCGTTACAGCCTTTATCCCAGAACACAAATGTATATAGAAAAAAAAGACACTGCCATCCTTAGATCTCGACAGTATACTTTATATGGAGCATGGACCTCTTCCAAAAGAGTCCACCTGCAGACCTAGCCCAGGAGTGGACGTGCCTCACAGTTGATGTGATAAATGGTAAATGGTGCATTTATATAGCGCCTTTATCCAAGGCGCTTTACATAGCTAGTACATCACATTCACCCATTCACACACACACCCACACACACACACACACACACACACACACACACACACACACACACACACACACACACACACACACACACACACACACACACACACACACACATTCATACACTGATGGCAGTGGAAACCATGCAAGGTACCTACTAGCACATCAAGAGCAATTAGGGGTTCAGTGTCTTGCTCAAGGACACTTCGACACTAACTCTGGGGGAGCCGGATTCGAACCGGCAACCTTGTGGTTACCATCCGGTGACTCTACCCTGAGCTACTGATGTGCTACTGATCAGTCAACCAATTATTAGTGTACAGTAGTCTTGGGCAATATACCGGTATTACCGTTTATCGCGATATTGGAAATCAATACCGAGTAATATCGTTGGGTCTGTGAAAAATATCGAATACCGACATTATACTGTATTCTATTAAAATATGAGCAATGAGACTTAATTGTAACTATACAAACAATTTTCATGTTACACACATGCCTAAACTAGCCCTTATTTGGGCTAGGTTTTTTGGAAACAATGTATTTCCAACTCCAGTTTTTCCCTATTTAGGCTGCTTTAACAGCAGAGCGCTCAGTTTCTGACCCCTCAAAGTCGCAAATTCTGAGAACTAGGTGACTGGTGGAGCGTTCCAACTCTGATTGCCGTCAATACCGGTAATATCGAATATCGAGCTAATTAAGACATTATCAATACCAATATTAAAAAATCAATACCGCCAAAGATTAGTGTACAGAGAACTGCTAGGGCTCCGTTCTGGGATCAGGAAGACAAGGAGTTTGTTTGGGATTCACTTCGGACACAGCTTGGCTGGGTTTATTGTCCGGCTGCAGCCAGCCTGCTGTTGGGAAAGAACTGGCACTGTGATGAGATCTACTCCATTCATTCCCCTGAAGAGACACTGAGACGTTAACAGCAGCATAATAATGTTATAAAAATAAATAATCTACTGGGAAAACTGAAAAACAAGCAACAGATGTTTTTTTTAGTCTCGCCAGTATTATACGAGTTGCATATTGGAAATATGGAAATATCACACAAACTATTCCAAGATATAATTGGAGATACACGTCGGATTCACATGTCACATCAAGGATTTTGTTGAGTAGGCCCTAAAATTACGATGCCCTGATCACAGGGAATTTGGGTTACTTCTGATTCCAGTTTTCCGATTTCCTCTCTGATGATTACAAATCATTGACTACTACATGATGTAAGCATTAGCATCCACTCCCGACCAGATCATGAACCTGAAAAGGATTACTTCTGGGCTATAAGCATCAAGGGAAAGATTTGTTATGCATTAAAGTCTGACTACTAATTAAATAAAAACCTAAGCTATGAAATATATCCCTGAATATATATCCCTAAATACAAACTAGACTAACATGTTAGGGAGATCAGGGGCTAGTGGAGAAGAGATTCAGAGTAGAACAAAGACAGGCAATTTTAAGCTTGGTTGTGTGCAGAACTGCATGTGGCACTATCTGAAAATGGCGGCATGTTGTGAGCTTGTAGATCTGCCATTTTCAGCACACAGCTGCAAATCAGCCATTTCAGTGTCATCACAGCCTGTCCAAAATGCATGATTGTCATGGTTTATGTTTATGTTATGGTTTATATGCCAAACTAAAAGTAACAAGATTTCAGTTGAAACACTGTGGACAACAACATGATTTAACAAGGGGTCAGTTTCAAAATTCAGTTGTCCGTTGGTGCCCTTTGAGAGAGGTTTTGAGCGAGTCAAAGGATTCACATGACGTGTTCACATTTTGGGAGCATTGGAGCGAAATGAATTGACTACGTACATGACTCACTTGCTGAAAATAGCCAATCTATTAGCTCACACAATGTGTCACAGTTGCAAGCTTTTAGATCTGCTATTTTCAGAGCGTAACACCTGAGGGCAAGTAAACAAAACAAAATAAATGTGTTTTGTTCTGCTTTAAGGGAACTCTTCCCCACTAGTCCCTCGGTAACATTTGAATCTAGTTTTTATCTGTTGACTAAATTTCGATTCAGTGTTATTTTTTGTAAAACATTTTTCGTCTTATTTTAGATGCCATCGTTTTGAGCTTGTGGGTCGTCTATTATTGCTACTTCAGAGATATGCCATGTGAGTGTGCCGACAGAGTGGCCCTTTCCATTATAAAAGTTGCCCAACCTTTATGTCAGGAAGTTTTCAACCAGTGGTCCGGGGACCACCATTGGTGCTTGAGAGGGTTCTGAGGTGGTCCTCAGGCTAAATGATGGAAAGTTGGTAACTCTTTGAGAACGTAAAAATGAAACCAAATGGACCCTTGCGGGTCCATTTGATTTCATTTTACGCTCTCAAGAGTTAAAATAGTGATCATCTGAATTAGCCCAAGTCTTCATGACTAGAGAATGTAGAATTTTGATCTATGTTTGACTGTTGTTTTATTGTGGTCAAACCAAAGATCTTTAGTTTTGGGGTCGTTGGGGCTAAAATGTGATCAACTGGTGGCCCGTGGCACAAATTTTGAATAAATAGTGGGCTATGGGTATCAGAAAGGTTGAAAACCACTACAACCAATGCATATGGTTCTGTGGGAGTCCTGCCGGTCTTGTATGATCATATTATCTGTCGTCGGTGTGTTTGGTACATCATTTTTTATCACATTATTATGCTGCGGTAACGTCCCAATATCCCTTCAGGGATTAATGAAGTGTATCCCATTTCATCATTTCATCTGGAGTGCCAAGTCTTTCCCAACAACTGGCTGGCAGAAACCCACAAACTGTGGGCGTAAGTAACTTCCAAGGAAAGTCAATATGTATACCGTATACCTTATGCACCTGCGGACAAATGCGTCTGTGGCAAGACTTGGCATCGCCTGAAGCAAATACTAGATTTTGTTGTTACAGTGTTTTGGTTTTTACATGGCGTTATAATGAGGTGATCAGACTCTTACTCAATCACCTGGTGTTCTTCAGAATGACACTGGTTTACTGCAACCCCATATAAACTATATGTGACAGAGCTTCACCCCTTAATTCCTAAACTTTTATCTTCTTTTCTTTCTGGCTTTTTCATCATTTTTAGCATTTTAAAATTGTTCGACTAACCAATCTGTTCAAGCCTGTTTGTTCAAGCCTCTAGTTGTGAGCTTTTACATCGGTCGCTTGAAATACTAGACCTACAGTGTGCCCTTCCGACCGGCCTACTTGAGAACTTGTCATAGCAAACTTTTTGTCGGTCAGTTTTGTACCCGTACTGTATACTGTACAGTGTCTGTCTGCCTGTGTCTGTAGAGTACTGCAAACTGACTGTGAAAAGTGGACTGGTTTAAGTAATCAAATGGCAGTGGCATCACACCAAATTCTGGGCCCCATGATAATACTGATGAAAATAATAATGATAATAAAAATAACAAAATATATATATATACAGTATATATATTAATCCACCCCTAACCCAGAATGGAGGACTATGTTAATTTATACTAGATATAAATTAAATAGCTAAGATAGAAGTTCTACAAGGTCTAAAGTTTGCATGGGGATGGCCTAATTGGTTAATTCATAATCTTTTATACACATGTGTTCCAAGGAAAAAGATTGTATGCACCTGACATAATAATCACAATACCTGGAAGCCATGCTGGCAAAAAAAAAAAATCCATTTTGATTAAGGATGGCAGTGCATTGATAATCCATTCCCCCAAACAGAGATGTGATTGATTATGAATGCATTAACTCAGAGACACCACTAAGGTTTAAATAGAGGCTAAAGAAACATAAAGAAAGATACATGTTGTGAATGATGAAGAACTTCTCAGAACTTTAACACACATCATCAGGGACGGAGAATGTGAGTGGGCCGACGCCCACTGACGCAGTCGGAACCAATCACACCCCCAGAGGGACGTGGCTCTGACCAACTGGCCATGTTTCAGTTTCACTGTGATCGCTGTGTAATAATGCCCACACTATGACCCGTTGTATGATCATGATGTGTCGGGGGCTGTACAGGGAGGTCCCTTGAAAGGAAAATGTTTGAGAATCACTGTCCTAGTGGACAATGTGTCCAACATTTCATAAGGGTGTGAAGTACAGAAAAGGCCAAGTCTTGCCACAGACATGTATGGCCATATACTGTCATAATGTATATTTTCTTCTGTCAAGGTGCGTAGCCTAAATGTATGGTATAATGTACAAAAAGGAAATGGTGATCTGGGCACTCAAAAGTTAAAAATTTGAGCAGAGGGTGGATATAAAACCAGGTACTCTATTGAGTAAACGGAGCCAACATGATTCCACTCTACTAAGTCTTCATCAGGGGTAGTATGAAACAAGCAAACATATTAACTTTTGAGTGCTCGGATCATCGTTTCTTTTTGTATCCAAAGTCCATTTGATCCTTGGAGCACCGTCTCCATGCTTTTTCTTTTTGACCAGGTATAGTATTATGTATTGAGGTCAGTGGAATAATCCGAAAATATTTAGCTCAATTATTATCTTTTTTGAATATAAGATTGTTGTCAGTCGGTCAGGTTGCATATACTGCTGTCTTTAGTGTCTAGTAGCCGATGCAATGCAGCAGAATATTTGTCTTTGAACATAGCATGGTTTTGGGTTCGATACCGGGTGCGGCAGCGCCACCAACACAACACGTAGTTGCAGAGCTTGGGTTAGTGATCTCTGCTGGAAGTAGTGGCAGCTGCTTGGTGTACTGTAGGTGTGGCGCTCCCACCTCAGTAATCCATCCCTCTGCTCTATGGGCATGCTCAGCTGATGCCAACAATAAGACACCCTGACCTACTTACTACTAGCACTACTATTAGCAGTCAGTCCGTCAATCAGTCCATCAGTCATTGACAGTGACAGCTCTCTATACAATCTATTGTGTCATTCTGAGATGAGAAGTATGCAAGTAAAACCTATGAATCACACTTTCAACTCCTCAGGTATTCTGCGACTGTGTGTGGGTGGGGGTGTGTGCGTGTACATGCATGTATGCATGCATGTATCGTTCTGTGCAAGCACACACACACGCACGCACATGCACTGTGAGGTGTGATTGCTGCCATATTCACACAGCTTTTTACGTTCGACATGTGTATTCCACATTGAACACACAAAGCGGGCAACAAACGTGTTGTATCTGATGTATTTTCAGCATGGATGGCGTAAGGTCGTGTGTCTTGTGATGCATCAATTGATGCGTTACACACATTAGAAATAGAAAACCTGTTTCAGGCAAAATTGTGGCATTGTTGTGACATGTTAACACTTACACATAACTGTATGTGTTAACTTGTATAGACCTTTGTGAATATGGCAGTAATAGCACTTCATACTGTACATACGTACACGCACGCACACGCACACGCACACACACACACACACACACACACACACACACACACACACACACACACACACACACACACATACACACACACACACACACACACAGACACACACAGTATCAGTTTAAAAGCGGTTTCCAGGGTGTGGACATCCCACAATCTTGTGGGAGCAGGATGCTCTTCCCTAAGAATCTGAGATTCTCGTGTTACTCACATAGATATCCGTTTACTTTCTCTCTGGCTCTGAAGCACGCATCAGATGCACGCCCCTATACACTTATTAGTGTGCACACGTGTGCAGGCCATCTATTACTGTACAGTAGGTACACAAAAAAGCTAATGTCAGTGCCTATAAACATGCCATATAGACACTTAATGTAAATGTCAGCATGCTCGCTCACGCACGCACACACACACACGCGCACACACACACACACACACACACACACACACACACACACACACACACACACACACACACACACACACACACACACACACACACACACACACACACACACACACACACACACACAGTCTGTGCTGGAGATAGGTTTGCATTAACATTAAGAATGGATGTTACACAAATGCTATACATAAATATTAGACACAGACCTAATTCACACAAGCACACTCACCCGCACTCGCACTCGCGCACACACACACACACACACACACACACACACACACACACACACACACACACACACACACACACACACACACACACACACACACACACACACACACACCACACACACACACACACACACACACACACACACACGACTCAGCAGCTCCATTGATACTCCTCACCTACAGGCCGTGCTGAAGGCCTTTGATGTAAACAATGTCTGTATTAATGTCATCACCTGAATGATTGCACAACTCTACTGAAACTTGGCTATCATACCAGAACTATGAGCCCAAGAGGGATAATAACCTGCTATCAGCTCCATCATCAGGGCTGATAAGCTATATAGCCTCAGGCTAACCTTGTGCCCATTGTCTAAGGGCCTTAGATTAGTATATTGAAACCTCAAGCTTGTGCCAAAGAGGAGTGCCATATTTACAACATGACATACAATAGAGATCGGACCCGTATATATGGTTATATGATATCATACATGTCAGCTGCCCTTTGAGCCACAACGCAAATTATGTTGGCATGGTTAGTCTTGCACAATATGCACCATTATTCCAACCTCATGGCCATTGATGGATTGATTGAAGTATTTATTAAGAGTCTGCAGTACATTTACAACACACCCGTAAATATAAAACATACAGAGAAAAGAAATATGGGTGGGTGGGTGGGTGGGGGGGGGGGGTCGGATTGCATTGCATCCGTCCGTAGGGGCCTTTGAGAGCGGTTTTGAAGAAATCAAGGGTTTTCTGTATGTCTTGACTGTTGGTAGGGTGTTCCATATATATAGTACAACTGCTTTTGTTTGGCACCTGTGCCCAACTCACCAGCAAAAAAGCACTAGATTTTCCACCAGGAGCTTTTCACTAATTTTGGCGCTAGGGGGGGTCTGAAAAAAGCTAAATATAGTGACAAATGCGCCAAGTTGGCAACAGTGGAATGCACCATTTGACCCTGTCAATGGCCATAAAAAGTCTGAAACTCAGAGAGTGGTCAAATGGAACCAAATGGATTTGTATTTGTGTGCTCTCAGATTAGTTGAGTGGCTAATGTTGCCATGTTGGTCATACCAAAGACTCTAAAAATGGGACCCAGTGCCTCCCTGCTTGGCACTCAGCACCAAGGGTTGGATTGGGGGTAAGACCCTGTGTCATACTAGCATCATGTCCAGGGGGTGTACTTGTACATCAAGCTGCCTCACGCTACAGAAACAGGAGATAGGCTCCTCATGGCTCGGCCTAGCCTCATGACATCATGGCTAGGCAAGGCTTACTTACTTTACTAATGTTGCCACAGTAGTCCACTTGCCAGAATGTGAACCCCGGTATGTTGAGTACACCAAGGTCTCACGTTAGAAATAAGTATGGGTCCCATACAGTTCTAACATATAACCTTGGTGTCTTCACCATGGAGCTCTATGGGCTGGCAGGGAAAAGCTTCAGCTAGAACTGTTCCACCTGTGACCTGACTCCCATGGCATTAAGCTGCTGAAGATGGACGCAAGTTACAATACACTTATATGAAACAGGTCAAATGCAACATATGCTGCATAATGATAGCCTATTGCTTTTGGTATACTAAATTGTGATAACAACACTTTTAATCCCGGACTTTTACGTGTAACAGAGTACCGGCATTCCTACATTGCAGGTGATGATACTTTTAATGAGGTAAAAAGAAAAAAATGAAGTACTTTTCCACTACGGAATGGTGCAAGATGTACTGTCTCCCCCTCAGTGTTCTCGGAACACCCAGCAGGTCCGTGCCAAGAAGCACTGGTGTATACAATTCTAGTGTAAACGTTACACAATGCATGGCACCGCAGACAGACGCTGCTGATTGAGTGATTTATTCATGCGCTTAGCGGTTATATGTCACCAAACGATGAGGGATGAACAGTCCTTATCATTATCTTACAAGCCACCGCAGATTCATCTTCCATATAGGAGCACTTATGTGATACGCTTTGTGTGCATTCCAATATATGATATATTCTGGCTTATACAGCAAAGCCAATTACAGTGTCTCTGTAAACATTAGGTTCCTCCTACCTAATGTGAGCAGATGTGGAATGCTATAAATTCAGAATCTGAATGTGTACAGGTGTACAGGTGTTGTAAAGCAGGTGTAAAGCAGCATGGGTGAGATTTGTTTTTGTGTGAGTTTGTTTGTTATTTTCACAAAAAAATAGAAAGGGAGGAAGAAGAGGCGTGAGGGACCAAGGGGAAGAGAGAGAAATATCAATAGAAAACAAATTTAAAAAAAGAAATCCCGTCTCGTTTAAAAGCAAATTCAAACCTGCATTAATCAGAATATTTAAATATCAGACCTACATTATGTGACCTTTAGGATTGTTGATCTTCAGTATTTTGAGTCCTGGGGGAGAGGCCAATCATTTCTCTTTTTAGCTTATGGGAACCCTCTGACAGATAGGATGGGCATAAAAACAAACAAACATGAAACCATGATAATCGCATTAATGATTTGTTCCATTCCTTCGCAGTGTTGTTTCAGGGATGTGTGGTTGGAATGCTGTGCAGAGTTGCAGACATGATTGGACACGGCTGCACACCAGAACAGTCAGTCTCTCTGCATGTGTGTGCCTGCATACATTTTACACCCGGGATTCGAACCTCTTGAACTATGGGAAGGGACACTAATGTCAAACATCTTCCCCACTAGCCTAAAGGGAATCCCCCCTTGGCTGGAGGAGATATCACAACTTTGGTCTGCTACACTAACTCACCCCCCTTTTGACATCCACCTGAACTGGGAAACCTGATCTGGTTCACACGGCACCGTCGTTACCTCCCCTGGAATTCTAACCCTCGGTATCCAGTCCAGGAAACCAAACATTTACTGCAAAACATCATTACAGACATCACTCAGTGATTTGTCAAGTGGACTTAGAAAGACTGATCTCTGAACAGTGATGGGCACTTGGCAGGAATGATTTATTTACACTGCACTCAAGTACATTTCTTGAGTATCTGTACTTTATTTGCACTTTCGAATAGGCCTACTTGAGTATTTTTTTAGTACTTCAACTCAACCAACTGGTCTGGTAGAGCTACTTTATTATTATTATGCCTTCATTGATAGTTACAGTGATATGGATAGAGAAGGGCATAGACATGCAGCAAAGGTCGGCATGAACGGGACTCGAACATGTGATACGCCGTCAGGACGGAGCCTATAATGCGCCTGGACCATTCGGCCAGCGGGCATCCCAGTAGAGCTGCTTTAACAACTTTGCATCAAGTGTGTTGACTTTGTCCACCACGTGAGGATGACAGCTTGGTGATGTCAATGTGAATGTACAATGTACAAATGAGTGTTAATTGTGACTGCAAATATTGATTTTCGTTTAGTTATAGTCATTCCACACTAACTCAATTTTGCGCTTGGTTTCATGCCGAAAATGGGACAAGATGTCGATCTACAAGCCGAGCACAAGATCCAAACACAAGACTGACTCATGTTTTAGTCCTAGTAGGCCCACATTCTCCAGCAGTCCGTCCTGAACAAATAAATTTGTTTACAAATCAGTTATATTTACTCTTTGTTTTAGTCACCATAGCTTAGTTTTTATTCACTTACTCATCAGCGAATGAAAGGCAGTCGACAAACATTTTTTCCGTCATAGTTTTAGTCTACACTGAGGGTGACAGTACTGCACATTCCTACAGTACAGCAGCTAATCCCAGCTTGTACAGTATCAGGGTTCTCTCCTCCTAATGAATTGTGAAAGCTCATGGAGGACGCCTGAGGCCTTCGTATAAAACCTGTTATGATTCTCATGGTGCAACAGGGGTGATTAGAGCAAACATTAGACAAAGGTAACGCTTGTTTCGACAGCCATGGGAAGATAAAGCTGCCCCGTGGGCGGGGGGGTACATTAAGCTTCATTTGTCTTATACTTTGGAATTGATTCAGCGAAACCACCACACAGAGAGTTATACTGTACATGATCATACAGGTTAAAGCGAATATAGGTGGGTTAGAGCTAGGGTTTAATACCGGGATCCCGGTTTCCCGGGATGCCCGGGTACAACTGACTTAATTTCCCTCCCGGGAAATCCTCCGGGACCCGTCTTCCCGGAGGTTATCATTTCTTTCTCATTTTTTCCACACAAATCGTGTTTTTCCGATATCTGTGAGTGGTAAAATCAAATCTATAACCCTCGCATAAGTTCCAAACATCACTGATAATTAGACTATGCAGCGAGGGGGCTATGAACAGGAGCCCCGCGGGACACAATATTGGCGACACGTGGTCTAAATGCGAGCAGTCAGGACTCAGGACTATGCGGACCGCACGAATGCCGCATCCTCCTTCATTCATTGAATCAGATGCAGACCAGCTTATAGCATACACTAGCAAAAATATGAAGGTCTGAAGAGAACGTTGGACTTCCTATACTGCATGGACTTATTTTCCTCGCGACAGATTGTCTCTGTTCTACAACTTCTATACACGGCCACTCAGCAATGTTAAATAACTTACAACACAGGTAAAAAAAAAAAAAAAAAAAAACACCACAGCGCTCTCTCTGTCTCTCCCCCATGTCCACCGAGGCTATTGATATTACAATATATACAAAATAAGTTATATAACTTGCATCCCGTAACTTGTTGTCATGTCAGACAGCGATCTAAAACATGCGTAGCCTAGTCAACAACGCTTCGTTTGCATTGATGAGCTGGAAACGCAGCTGCAATCAATAGTATTAAATGCCCATACCAAATATTTGTTCGTCAAGCCTCAATCATCGTATCTTACGCGATGTACAAGAGCACTTTTGAGGCGCGTTCTACCATCGTATCCTCTTGATGTGCAGACAACCTTATTATGCGATATCCCAGACCAAGACCACATTTGAGACGCGCTGTCAGCTTCGCTCTCTCTCTCTCTCTCTCTCTCTCTCTCTCTCTCTCTCTCTCTCTCTCTCTCTCTCTCTCTCGATGTCCTAACCTTCCAATAAGTAGCCTATTTTGCGTGCCGCATTGCTAATATTTGTGTAACCGGCTTACATTTGTATTTGATATTGTTCATATTTTGTTAAAATTAAAGGTTTAAAACAATAAAATATCACTATTCAATTGAGAATATTAACTGTCGACATATAATTGCATTTTTAGGAGGACTTTTTTAACTGACTTATCCTTCTATTTTTTTTACGGGAATTCCCGGGAGCCCGGGAAATTGTCGGCAAAATCCCGGGATTTGAAATGGGCCAAATTTGGGAAAAATATTAAACCCTAGTTAGAGCAACTTGCTCAAGGGCTTTGGGGCCTGAGTGTTTCTGAAATAGGGGTATGGGAAAATATCTTACTTGCAGAAGTAACAGTTTTGGACATAATGAGGTTTCCACCTGTCAGAAATGATATACTGTACAGTATGTGCTTTCACATAATGACTGAAAACATTAACATTGACAAACATTAACATTGACAAAGTCAGGCCCCAAATAATTGTCCTAGACAAAATTTCAAGTACAGTATATACAACCTAAACAATCATAATGGTACGTTCATATAGAGCACCAAGTTCTCCAAAGCACTTTACATAGATTGTGCATTACATCCACCCATTCATACACCCATTCATACACACATTCATACAGCGATGGCAAAGAACCCATGCAAGGCACCAACCTGCTCGTCAGAATCAATTAGGGCTTCGGTGTCTTGCTCAAGGACACTTCAACACCAACTCTGAAGGGGATCTCGGGATCTAACCGGGAACCACAGTAAGTTCCCTGTTCAACATCCTAAGCTATAGTGTCGCCCATCATCCTGCCTGATGCAGAATAAGAAAGAGCAGAAAGTAAGCCTATCATTATAACATGAGCAGAGAGGCGACCTAACAAGGTGATGTTACAATAGTCGCGCACCGCAGAAGTTGAGCATAAATAGCATAGGCTTAACTTTTGCTTCATGGAGCTTAAGCAAAGTTCTTCGACTGCAGTACATCTACTGTATATACACCCATGAAGGCCTCAAGCAGCAATTTACATTTGTCATGCACACACACACACACACACACACACACACACACACACACACACACACACACACACACACACACACACACACACACACACACACACACACACACACACGTTTGTGCATCTGTGGACTTTTACTTTGTCATCAAGCAGAAGGTGAACCTGCAATCAGCTTCATTAGATTGGATTGTGATGTATAAGCTACACTGTGGAGACTTATGAAGTCATATGTTATGGTTATTTCTCGTTTTTTCATTAACCGCGGTCTGGTCACCACACGCCATGGACTCCAGTTCAGTCAGTTAAGACACATTTACGAGGACATCATTGTATTGTCAGAACAGGCTTCCATAAATGAAGATCCAAGAGGTTCTGCACAAAACAGCTACAGTATCTGACTGACTCGGTGTGGAATATGTGTGTCAAATTTCAAGTCTGCGGGGGAAACAGTTTTCGAGTTACGTGGTTTACATACATGTGTATGTACAGTACACATGTACAACGTGCACAAAAACTTAGTTTATAGATAGTTGGAGAAGGAGGCAGGGGGAGGTGGAGCAGTAGCTCTAGTGCAGCTGAGCGTTATAGATCTGCATTAACTTTTGGTGAGCTATTCCCTTATAATCCCTGTTTGGATAGATTTTGCTTAAAATAGCAAACCTACAAGCTCACAATTCTATTTTCAGTAAAGATATTTAGTGCAGAAAAAGCATAAAAAACTACTAGAAGATCTGAGGGAGAAGTCAGCCAAAGTCGGATTGTGTGGCCTTGTGAGGGGTAGGCCTAAAAGTGTAGACTTTAGAATAGAAAGACTGGCTGGAAGACACACCCCCACACACACAGCAATGGACTGATATATGGAATGGCCTTATATGGTAGTTCCTGTGACACACTGCACTCAAACACGTGCATGCTCTTAAAAGTGCTTCTCCAGGCCATGAGATCATGTGTCCACACGCATACATGTGCGCACACATGCACACGCACGCACGCACACATACATACACACACAGTGTCCCCGGGGGAAACTTAACACAGCCGTAAAAATGGATTTAAAGGAATCCGAACGTCCTCCTAGAAAGAGTGAATGAACCACTGCCAACCAATCAGAGACGAGAACACTAGAATACACTCTGGTCTCTAATTACATCTCTCTCTCTCTCTCTCTTTCACTCACACACACGCTTGCATCCATGTACAGTATGTAGCTTACATGAAGGTTTGAAAGATGCAAATACTATGCTTGTGTGAGTAGCGTATGAATGCATTTGAGTGCAAATATAAATAGCCTATATTCAAAGAATTGATGCACAACAGGGCATGCACATATGCGCGCACGCACGGGCACACGCGCGCACACACACATGGGCTATACTAGGATACAAGACCGAGGTGGCCTCAGCAAGAGACAACCCAATTGCATGGTGTCACCTAACAGCAACATAAATGCAACTAACACCAACATAAATGGAACTAACAGTAACATACATGCACCTAACATACACCTAACAGCCATGCAACTAACAGTAACTTACATGAAACTACCAGTAAAAAAAATGCACCTTAAGACCTTTTCACACCAAAGGGTCACTTTACAAGTCCTTGGGTCCAATTGGTCGCATGGTCTTGTCCCTTTGGTGTGATATGGTCCATTGACTTACATGCATTAAATCGCTTGGGATCCCGCGTGTCAACGCGGACAATGCGTGCGTCAACGTGCAACAAACATATCACACCACACAGCAGTGTTGTAGTGGTACTTTTAGAAGTGGGGGGACGCCTCTGAAAGGGGAATTCCCCCCATTTTATTTTTTTTTCTGAGAGTGTACAAATGTGAACCAAATGGACCCCAGCGGTTCCATTTGTACAATCTCAGAAAAAAGGAAACTCATTAACATGATGAAACACATCTTGATGATGTCATCAAGATGTATTTCACCATGCTAATGATTTTTTTCAGACCCAAGAATATTGTGGATGTAAGAAGTGGGGGGACGTCGCCCCCCCCCCCCCCCCCCCCCGCGCCCCCCCGCGTCCCCCCTCCACTACACCCCTGCCACACAGGGGCATGCGTCAAGAAGACCCGTCTTGACCCTTTGGTGTTTAAAGGCCTTAACAGACATGCAGCCAACAGATATTTACCTAACATACAAACATTGCCCCTGGTGTCACAGTAATAAGAGCAGTGGTAATCCAGCCAAACACAAGGACCAACAACTTTGATATCCAGTGACAGTGGGGGCTCCACAAGGTCAGATCATAATTGGCCTAAGTCATGTTTGGAATGTAACAAGCATTCTGATAGGCTGAGGACATACAGTACAGTAGACCAGTGGTTTTCAACCTGTGGTCCGGGGACCACCAGTGGTCCTTGAGAGGATTCCAGGTGGTCCCCATGCATCTACAACGTAAATGATGGTCAGTTGGTAACCAAATGGATCCTTATAGATCTGTAACTCTTGAAAGCGTTAAAATGAAACCAAATGGACCCATTTGGTTTCATTTGACACTCTCAAGAGTTAAATTATATTTAAACATCTGAATGACTTCATTTTCAATTAGAAAATTTAGAAGAATTGTTATTTTGACCAACATTTTGACATCTCCTAGATTGTGGACCAAAACTTGAAAATCCTTAGTTTTGGGTCAGAGAGACTGAACTCAACAGCCAATGGTGGTCCGTGGCTAAAATGCAGAAAAAATAGTGGGCCCTGGTATGAAAAAGCTTGAAAAACCCTGCAGCAGACGACAAGGCACAACGAAGCAGCATAAATGACATTTTTTGTCAACAAATTTCGCAATTATGCAATTATGTATGTGCCTCTATGGCCTGGAGCTGTCATATTGAGCTGCCCCTTGATGATTGCTCATGAACTTTGCTATGCGCGCTGCAGCGAAGATAAACGTCTCTGTGCAGTTTGATTCGTGGGGTGTGAGGCAAGAGGTGTTTACTGGCAGAAAGACGATTGTCATCTGAAACAGTACAACAGATGTTTCTTAAGTTATGAAATACAGTAGGAAGGTACATCAGGTGTGCATCCTGTATGGTGATAAATAAGAGTTATGTGGAATGCTGAGCATTACACAAATTTGAATTTATTTATTTATTTATTTATTTATTTATTTATTTAAGCTTTATTGTACTTCACATTGCAGGTTACTGACATGCCCTGTGTTTATAGTTTCAATGTGCAGATTATTGATTTGTTCTAATGTTAGACTGATGCTAGGTTTTGGTTTACTTGTGGTCCTAGATTACTATTTCTATTCAATGAAATGAATGAACGTTGCAAATGTGGCAATCACAAGCGTGTTCAGAGAAGGTTTCGATGAATGCAATCCATCAGTCATCAGATATTTTACTAAATGTACGACTTATGCAAGAACCTTCAAATGGATATGAACCTAGAGGACAAATATCTGTGGATGGGACCTATCTAAGGCTGTGTAATTGGGAATACGTGAAATGCATGTATTGTACAGTATGACATTCTATGGCTAGGTTACCAATTTCATGTCCGTTTGGTTAAAAATTGCACTTTAAAGAAAAATAGACTAAAGGTAATCTGTTCTGTACATGTTGTCAGCTCAAAAATGTTAACAAACATCAACGGAGGAAACTAAAATGAGGAACGCCAGAGACTGCAATTTAGAATAAGATAGTAAACAATGACTCAGCAGCCCGTCTGCCCATCCATCCCTCTGCTTACAGCTAATCTCAGGCACATTAAGCCGGTTTATGCTTTGCACACACAGTCCCTGGATGCCAGCGATGGACCTCTGCCCCAAATTTTCCAGAATGGCCTGTTTTATAGCTCCAACAGGAGGTTAACTTTTTTTAAACACAGATTTTGATATATTACTTCTCCAGATTCAGATAAAAAATACTTCAAATTGTTACACAGTTATCTGTTTGCTGACAACTTGCAACAACTGTGACAACTTGTAGTGTAGGTCATGTGTGCAGAATGCTGTGGTGGATTAGGATCTACAAACTACAATGTTGATAGCTAGTAAATCTGTTCTATTTTCACAGGTAACAACAAGCTCACAAGTAATAAGTAATGAGGCATGTTTTGGCAGAGTAAGATATTACTTATTACACATTTTGGCAGAGTAATATATTTACTTTACTTTCATGGGAAAAGGTAATAATATTACAGTAATATTTATTTAGTTACTGCCCAAAATTGGCTATCATACACTCAATCATACACTTGTTCTACTTTGTAAACCTATAATGTTGCAGCAAAGCTGATTCTGATTATTCTTCTGAATAATAAAACTAGTCTTATAGAGCAATTTGAATTCTCATGGAGTCTACACATGCATATGGCTATGACAGCATTGGGTAAGTGACAGTGACAGGCAGAGATATAGTGAACAGCTGCAAGACCAAGGCGGCACGTGACTCTCCCTCGGAAAACACAAAGAGCTGCAGAGTGCATTTACTCAAGTACTGTACTTTAGTACAATTTTACTTTACTTTACTTGTACATCAAGCTGCCTCACGCTACAGAAACAGGAGATAGGCTCCTGCCCTATGGGCCTCATGGCTCAGCCTCGCCTCATGACATCATGGCTAGGCAAGGCTTACTTACTTACTTACTTATCTATTTTGCATTACTTACACACATTAACCAGCAACCCCTATTTTATACTTCATCTAGTCATTTAGCGGATCTCAGTTTGTGAACACACAGATAAGCTATTCATTTTTTACCGTTATGTATAAGACATTCAGGGTTCTTCGAAAGACAGACATGTACTTTGCTATGCACAGTTTTAGTTTGAGTCTGTAGTTGTATCATAAGATTCGACTCTATCTACAGCTCCCATGTACAACACCAGTAACGGATTTCTTCCCCCCAGTCCCTCCTTAACCATTGATAACAATAGATTTTATATGATGATTTTAGTGGACAAAATAACACCACGCTGAGGAGAGTGGTGGAGGGATGGAATGGTTGGAATGGAGGTGTGGGGTTAGATGAGGGCAGAGGGAGGGGGGTGTGAGGGGGGCAGACAGGATGGAAGGAGTGTGAAAATGAATGGACAGCAGGTCAAAGGGCAAACTCTTTACTCATGGAGGCAGATGGGCTTCAGCAGGAAAATACACATGCCGGGTGATAAAAAACTACAACAACGCATCATCGTCTCTTCACACTCCTAAACTCATACTCATCCTGCACACACCCTAATCCCCTACTGTTGGTTTATCCCCCTTGAGTGTACAACATGCAACCAAATGGGCACGCACATACTGAAGACATAGCCAGATGCCACAGCGAAAATGGCTAACACTTACTTACTTATTTATTTTAGCACTGAACAAAGAATATTGTTGCTGTTGACCCAAGGGCGTTTTTGCCATTAGGCAGACTAGGCAGTTGCCTGGGGTGCCATGGGGGGGGGGGGGGGGGGTCACCGGGGCCTCCATCAGCCATAGCCATAGCTAAGCCATAGCTTAGCTTCCTAGCTCACAACAGTTGTATTGCTTTTTATTGAACGGAAGCGCAGGAGACACAGCTGAGGCGCAATCACACCATCCACACTGGCCAACCCTGCGTACTAGTGCGTAGGGTTGCTCAGTGCGTGCACCAAGCACACTGCGCACAAAACGCCCTGAATAAACCAGGTATAAACAAACAACCACAGAGCACACCAGTGCGTTGAGGCTGCATTACCGAACGCGCCCTACAATAAGATACCTAAAAGATATGCGTGGCAGCGTGAAAACAATGCCATTTATCTGCCCTCCACATTTTTCTCAGCTGGCCCCTTGGGAAAGATAATTGCCCATCCCTGATGTCAATTTGATGTACAAGTGCTGCGCAGACGTTTTCAACCTTTTTTTATACCAGGGCCCACTTTTTATTCAGATGTTTGGGCCACAGACCACTATTTGATTAGCCTGGCTCGCCAGGCTACTATTTGATGACATTTTAGGCCCCACAGACCACAAAACTAAAGATTTCTTTTGCTTTTGTCCAGAAGAAATATGTCCTGGAATTCGAGAAACCAAAACAGGCAAACATACAGATCAAAATGACCATTAATCTTTTACATTCTTACTTGTGTAGACTTGTGCTAATTCACATTTGGTTTAATGTTTACGCTCTCAAAGAGTTACACCTGGTTAACCAACTTTCCATCATTTAGCCTGAGGACCACCTGGAATCCTCTCAAGCCCACCTGTTGAAAACCAATGTACAAGTACATCCACTGGACTAGTACTAGGACTAACCCCTGAACCCTTGATGCTGAGTGTCAAGCAGGGAGGCACTGGGTCCTTCTTTTACAATCCCGTCCGGGATCAAACCCCCAACCTCCCACTCTCAGGGCGGACACTCTGACTCTGACCACAAGGCCACTGAGCTGCTTACTAAGTAAAACGTGAGTACTGTTCCCACCGTTTACGATATGTTTATTTCTACACCGGGTCGAGAGCAGGAGAGCCACACTGCTGTGCTGACAGATTGCTCTCTAATTGCTAAGTCACGCTTTGACACACGGCCAGCCTGAACAGCTGCTGTGCACTTGAGCAGGGCAGCAATTGAACCTCCACCTGTTCTCATGTCAGTGACGTATAAGGGGCTGTTAGGTTTAGCATACTGAAGGAATGTCAATTCCTTCAGTATGCTATTTTCACACGCAGCATCAACTTCATTAGTATATTTTGCATTTGTTAGAGTTCATACAATTTTATTTTGATTTGACTTCATGTTTTCCTTTTTTGTTTAATTAAGGGTTAGTTAAGTCATTATTATTATTATTATTACCCTTATTACCCTTATTATATTATTATTATTATTATTTATTTTTATTTTTTGTGTGCTTAGTTTTACATTTTTTGTCATGTCGCACAACAATGTGAGCTTGTACATTGGTAATCCTGCACATTTATTTGAAGAATGATATTGGCTATACAGAAAGAGGCAGAATAAGAGACAGACAGACAGACAGACAGACAGACAGAAAGTGACAGTGAACGATTGATGTGTCTGCAATAAATGACTGACACACACACACACACACACACACACACACACACACACACACACACACACACACACACACACACACACACACACACACACACACACACACACACACACACACACACACACACACACACACACACACACCCTGCTGTTCAGTGTTGTGTGGAGGAATGTTCCCGTCAGCAGGACCCAGGTCAAACCGCCGCTGTCCCCCTCTGACCAGTGCTGGTAAGTATAGCAAAGTACATTTACTCAAGTACTTTTACGCTTACTTGAATAATTACATCTTCGGATACCGTCAATTTTGGCTACCAGATTCAATGTTTAGATATTATTGTTTTTTATCAACCCTAATGAATGAATCCATTGTAACTTCAAATGCATGCATGCTTCAAACTTATACTGAATACTGAATTAAGCTAAATGTATTAATGAATTAAGTCAGGGGTTTTCAACAGGTGAATTATGGAAAGTTGGTTAACCAGCTTTGAGAGCGTAAACATGAAACCAAATGGACCATTGCGGGTCTATTTGGTTCCATGTTTACACTCTAAAGAGTTAAAATATTCACCATCTGAATTTGCCCAAGTCTACACAACTATAGAGAACGTAGAAGATTAATGGTCATTTTGATCTGCATGTTTACCTGTTTTGTTTTCTCCGTAATTCAGACTGGAACTGTGGACAAAAGCAAAAGAAATCTTTAGTTTTGAGGTCTGTGGGGCTAAAATGTCCTCAAATGGTGGTCTGTGGCTCAAATTCTGAATAAATAGTGGGCCCTGGTATGAAAAAGGTTGAAAACCACTGAATTAAGCAACTTCACTACATACAGTACTGTATGCACAGGCCTATTCATACTGCATGGTCATGAACACGCACGGACGCATGGAATACAGGCAGACGCGGTGTAGTGTATGGAGGATGGCGGACATTAGCGGGACAGTGGGGACAGTGAGTGGGCATGTCAGGGCATGCCCACTCACACAAAAGACGTCCACTGTGGAAATGAAATGAGAGAGACAAGCGGAAGGGGGGGATGGATGGGGTCAGGGGGATACGTGGGAGTGGGATTACATCTGTGATAAGATCACAGTTTTTCCCTCCCCTCCATCGGTTTGTTGTTTTAATTTGATTCGTATGGCAAATGTGTTATTATTAACGCAGTTATGATCTATGATGTATGAATCAAAGTTAGAGATTACTGGTCGATTGATTGATTGATGATTGATTTTTTCAATAAAGGTGACTTATGATTATAGTCTGACAATCAGGAATTCACTACTTGTCATGGTGGTAAAGGTCGGCATTATGATAGCACGCTTAACATTTGAAATGTCAGAAAACTCATCATATCGGGCGGCATATATTTAAAGTTTGAACCGACAGCTCAAAGGATATCCAAAAAAGGGCATTTTCATATGATAAAGTTGTTACATAAACACACAATCAAGTGACAGATTGTCTTTTTTATTATTGTAAAGCAAATTTGTTACAGTTCAAATCTTTCGTTTCTTTTTTTTTAACACAAGTCAATGGGTGGTCTGGGGACCACCAGTGGTCCCTGAGAGGATTCCAAATGGTCCCCATGCAGCTAAATGATAGTCAGTTGGTCACCAAATTGATATAGATCTGTAACTCTTGAAAGTGTTAAATTATATTTAAAAATCGGAATGACTTAATCTTCAAGAATCTACACAGGGAGAAAATGTACAAGAATTGTTATTTTGACCAACGCTTTGTCAGTTTATCTCTCCTAAATTGTAGACAAAAACTTGAAAGTCCTTGTTTTTGGCTCCGAGAGATGTTGAGAAACTCAACATCAAATGGTGGTGCGTGGCTAAAATTTTGAATAAATAGTGGGCCCTGGTACGAAAAAGGTAGAAAACAAACCATGGCTATAAATTAATGAGTTTGAATAAGTGGACTATGATATAACTTAGTTTACTATTAGTCCTGTACATCAGTAGTAACCATAGAAACATGTCTGGGCATGTTTATCCCATCCCTCCCCCACTGAACCCCCCATCAATACCCACAGACAACAGCCTGTCTGCCTGCTTGGCAGCATCGGCAGCTCTGCCCATTAGGAGCAAAGTTGCTTTAGGGAGGTAAATTTAATGTTAGCTTTGCTTCCTAGGATGAATATGCATGCAGACCCTCATCTACAAATATTTTGTGCCAACACCTGCACTACATAATAAAAGTGTGTGTGCGTGTTTAAAGTTGTCATGTGGCCTTTAATAGACTCTTGATCCGGCCCATCAGGGCCGGATCTAGATGGGGCAGGAGCCCACCCAAACGTGCATCCTGCCCACCAACTGACCCTTGCGGGTCCATTTGGTTTCACTTTACACTCTCAAGAGTTAAAATATTCATCATCTGATCTGAATTAGCCCAAGTCTAGACAACTAAAGAGTGTAGAAGATTAATGGTCATTTTGATCTGTATGTTTGACTGTTTTGTTTCCCAAATCCAGCCTGGTATTGTGGACAAAAGCGAAAGAAATCTTTAGTTTTGGGATCTGTGGGGATAAAATGTCCTCAAATGGTGGTTTGTGGCTCAAATGCCGAATAAATACTGGAGTTGCCCACCTTGCCATTCTTCCAGCCCACCCTAGTAGGGTTGGCTAAATCCGGCCCTGGTGACATTAGTGTGACGAGGGTCACCCTAGTGGCCACACAGTGAGGCAGAGCATGGATAAGAGATAGAGCACAGCAACACAGAAAGTAGAGGTACATACCGGTATTTAAACTTGAGATAATGAGTGTTATCTTTATGGTTATATGGCAGTGATGTTCAACCTTTTTCATACCAAGGCCCACTCTTTATTCTGCATTTTAGCCACGGTCCACCATTTGATGCTGAGTGTATAGTCTCTTGGACCCAACACTAAGGATTTTCAAGTTTGTGTCCACAGTTTTATAGAGATAACTGGCAAAATGTTGCTCAAAATAATAATTCTTCTACATTTTCTAATAGTGCAGATTCTTGAAAATTAAGTAATTCAGATGTTTCGGTGTAATTTAACTCTTGAGTGCGTAAAATGATAACAAATGCACGCAGGGTCCATTTGTATCATTTTACGATTCTTCGAGGGATGGTCGACGGCCGCGAACTGATCACGTAACTTACGCCCTCTCCACTCACGCAAGTAAATACAAAAGGTTAAAATGTGTATAAGGTTTTTTATCACAAACAGGAAATGTTAAATAGGGCAGACAGTGTGTGTGTGTGTGTGTGTGTGTGTGTGTGTGTGTGTGTGTGTGCGTGTGCGTGTGCGTGTGCGTGTGTGTGTGTGTGTGTGTGTGTGTGTGTGTGCGTGTGTGTGTGTGTGTGTGTGTGTGTGTGTGTGTGTGAGAGAGATAAGGAGTGGAATATTTAAGTTTGATCAGTTAATCCACCAGTTAAGAGGAATTTTCACGGAACGGTACAGTGTGTGTGTGTGCGTGCGTGTGTGTGTGTGTGTGCGTGCATGCATGCGTGTGTGTGTGTGTGCGTACAGTGTGGGTGGATCAATAGGCAAACTTCCAGGTCGATTCTATTTACAATAGAATGTACGGTAGATAAAGGTGTCAATGGAATCTGCTGCCCACACACACACACGCACACACACACACACGCACACGCACACACACACACACATACACACGCGTAAAAAAAATCTGAACACTTCTTAAACCACAGTATTTACTGTAACACACCTTGCAGATAAATCTTTCAGTGTGAAACAGGTATGTGAATAATTAAACACGGGTCATAACAACGGAGTTATGAGGACAGGTGTGTCACACAGGAAGTTAGATTGGCAACGACAACAAAGGATACGCTGTGTTGCGTAATTAAGTGAATGCATGCTTGCATGCGCGCACGCCTGTGCGCGTGCGTGCGCACTAGTATAGGCTGTGTTTAGCCCATAGTACTTGTGTTTGTGTGGCGATTACTAAGCAGTAATTGCAGGTCTTGCAAGTAGAAAAAGTGCTTCTCGGAGCACAGGTCTCCGTCAGGTCAGGTAGCTTATATTGTGGGCCAGCAATGTTTGGAATGCAGTAATTAATGTGGAATCTGTAGACGTTGAGAGGTTAATGTTGATGAAGGGGTATCATATAAGCACTCACAATGCAGTTTGTTCAAAGCACTGTTGTGCGAACTTTAAATGCATCCTTGCCAATCAGGATGGAATATGAAAACTCACAATCACAGAACTGTATTTTGGTGGCCTTTCTTCTTCAATCTATAGTAGGTAGGACAGTTTGTTTTCAGCCTCCTGGTGACACTATAAAGCCATAGTTCATACTCTATCTGATGTCCGAATTTTTCGTCGGAAAGATCACACTTTTATTTATTTTTTACTTTCTGAAAAAAAACTTTCCGAACACAGATTACGTTCATAATTTCTTCTTGTTCGGAAAAAGAGAGGCTGTCTCGATATATTGGTTAAACACTGCTAGAGCTGCTGACAATGGGGGGTCCACGGGCTAATTAGTATTATTTTGGGGGTCCATGACATGGAAAGGTTTGGGAACCACTGCTGTACAACATCCTCATAGGGCCGATGAGCAATATAAATGATATAAACGCCAGCAATCTGGGGCTCGCCTGCCGAGTCCAATAGAACCAAGCTGCTCTGCTAACCTCTCTTCAAACGGCTCCACTGACCCTCTCGCTAATGTTCATGCATGCTGATTGTTGTGGGGGGGGGGATATACACACAAAAGTGTCAGACAGAGAATGGTAGATGTTCCTCTGCAGACTGTCCTTGTACATTGAATTTCGAAAATATTCTTCAAAAGTATCCACACAGTACAGAAGCAAAACAGTACAGAAGGGGCAACCGACTAATCACATTCTCCATCTTTCCGAAGTGGAGTTCGGAGAGTCACAACATCCGACGCTGCAGCTTTCAGAACAAAAATTCAGAAAAGATGCGTTTCAGAAATTCAGACATTTCAGTTGACGTCACTCTTCAACTTTCCGACGCAACTTTCCGAAAAGTTCAGATGTCTGAGAGAGTATGGACAGGCCTTAACAATCAGAAGACACGGTTGTGTGTGACACAGTTTTCCCGTCAATAGAGCCAACGATGCCAGAGATTACCTGTTCACAGATGGATGGACGGACGGACGGATGGACGGACAGAGGGAGTGTAGCACCCTAGAAGACTATCGACATTCTGTGAAAACAAGATACAAAGGAAAAACATTCTGACAGTTGGCAGGGTGTAATTGTTCTGACAGAACAGGTGCCAGATATTATATCTCTCACAGAGACATCCATCCTAATCTCCACGTTAGCTCCGGTCCACTGATGACCAAGTGGGTGGAACATAATTTAGATAAGGCCAAGGGTTGTACAGAAAACATAACCCCCTGTAGCCTATCTGTCTGCGTTGCTTTTATGTCCACGTGTGCACCTTATTCTTCTAGACCAGTGGTTTTCAACCTTTTCTGATACCAGGGTCCGGTTTATTCAGAATTTGAGCCACAGACCACCATTTGGGGACATTTTAGCCCCACAGACCCCAAAACTAAAGATTTGTTTGCTTTTGTTCACAATTCCATGCTGGATTTGTTTATGCTCTC